>CM053272.1:36798505-37998505 GCA_028583415.1 Protea cynaroides | reverse complement strand
TTTGTATGAATCAATTGTTAACAGCAAACTAGCACTGAAGGATTATAAATTCAAACCATTGCTGACACCTACAACACTGATGGTAATTGGCACTCAAAAGCAGAACCAACTACCCACCTCTTGAGTTAAGAAATATATTTCTCTCATTCAACAGGTCAAGAATAAAAAAAGGATTTTAAAGGATTTTAAAGAAAAATAAAAAATTACTCTTCATAATCATACATAAATTTGGAGAAAAGATCTCTCAGCAAACGGGGATGATGGAATCTCCCATGTTCCACTCATTGTTGATACCTGGTTCAAAGATCAGTTTGAGAAGAACAATGGAATAATAGTATTTTTGATTAGATGGCTTGTGTCCTAATGTAACCTTTCTATGTTTCTATGCACCAAACCGCCCCAACCGTGATCCAATGATCACTAAGCACATACCAACGTAGGCCGAGTGATCATTCGCGGAAATAGCTCGTCTCAAGTTGGGCAGTCCTTCTAGCCATGATCGGACTATTGAAGTTCACCGAAAGAACCAACTTGACCGACTGCACAACTTGAGATTAGCAGCATCCATCATCTACCCCTGAATCACGGCTTAGGTTGAGGTTGTTGTCAACAGAACCTTCTTAACTTGAGAGAGAGGATCCGATTCCCACTATACCACTAGGTAAGGATCTGGTTCCCACTATACCACTAGGTAAGGATCTGGTTCCCACTGTACCACTAGGTAATGCTACATAGCTGACAGTGACCGATTGCACCGAATCAAAAATCAGAAATAACAATTTAAACTCATTCAGCGTTCACATTCTCTGCGACCATCGTCTGCAACTTAACCTAGCCATAGTTCATCTTGCGACCACGAACATTGATTTCGTTGTTTAGAACTCGAACGAATCTTCTTCTTTCCAACTCCATCAGCAAAGTAAAACCCTAAATCAATTTAACGAAGAATTTCAAGGAGAAAAGAAAAGGAGATCGAAGATGAAAACAGCTCTAATCTAAAAGTCTGAACTTTTCAGAAAAATTGACACAGAAGGAAGCGAGGCTCTCTGAAGCTGACAACACTGTTGCTGGTAGGGATTAAATCGCCTCCTCCTTGAGATTCGGGAGGAGGGATGGCGACTGGATGGATGGCCACACCTGACTCTTTGGTGAATCCAAATCATCTATCCTAGTCGACACTCTAGTCGACAAACTAAACCCACAGGGGTGTCGGTTTGAATGAATGATTCGGATTCATCCAAAAGTATCGATCATCCATCGAAACCGCCACCCCTCATCACGAATAACAGGGTGGAGACGATGTGGATCCTTAGTAGTTCCCCCATAAGGGGATTGGGAAAGAGAAAGAACGATTTTGTGAGAACGGTTTAATGGCAATATCGTCGGCGGGAGTTCCTCACCATGGACTCATAGATAAGAGCCACAGCAGTTGTAGTGTCACAACTCCATGTCGGACGTCATTTTCTTCCTTTCTTTTCTCTGTCGGACATTCCGCGCCTGTCGGTGTTTGTACGAATACCGCTTTTATCGAAAGGGAGTTGGGGAAACCTGCCGCGGTTTTTCTTTTCCATCACTCCTCTTTTCTCTCTTGAGTAATTTACCTGCATTGCACCTACGTGTACCTTCGATGGGATCCATCACGATCTGGGTCCCACCCTCTCATCTCTCTCATTGATCTGATCCCATGCAGTGGTGGTGTTGCCTAAATTTTGTGTCAAAGTCCTTTTATGTTTTAATGTTGAGTTCGTATGCAAATGACAAAATAGGATAAGGAAGTCGGCCTTATAGTCTTGAGATCGTTTCAATATTTAAGGATTTTTAATCCGAGGCGTCAAAGCAAAAATGACGAAACAATTAGAATAATAAAATATGAAGTGACAAAAACTTAGATTTTGAGCTTAATTATAGGGAACGTTGATCGGTGGGACCCACATGCATTTAGAGGCTATTTAGGATTTTGAAAGTTCGGAACACTTGTATGTACATGTACTCTTCGTGAGATATCATTATTGTTAATGTGATATGTGACCCACTAAATATGGACGATGATCAGATCACAATGAGGATACAAGTATATGGAAGAGAAGTTCTCATTAAACAATAGGAAAAATGAAATGATCATCCCACCCTCATTGAAATGATCATCCACCCTCATCAGCTTCCTCTTGTTATAATATGAGGGAGGGATTCAGATCACTTTTGACGATTAGATTAGGATTGAAAACTTTTATAGTGAAGCCATTCTTCTAGTGAGAGTCTCACCTACTCAAACTAGATCTACGTGTATTTGTGATGTCCTTCGAATAGATCATTGTGATGTCCTTCGAATAGATCAGAAATCATCCACTTTGAATGAATGAGATCCATAATACACCGGTGGGTCACAAAAGATAACCTTTTTCCATTAGACGGGAGACAGTTTTGGTCACGTGAAAGATATAATTATAACAATCGAAGGATCCTCTGCTGCGCGGGATCTAACGGAGGATTTGAGTGGACGCGTGTCGAGATGCATTCTAGGATGGGCGCCGCCGCGCAGCAGAAGATCGAAATCCTTTTCCTACAGTTTCGTTGCACTGTCAAACCCAGAGATAATATTGAGAATAGTTCACGTGGTCTCGGAATGCGGTTCAGTCCTTCTCATCTTTCTCGATATACGTGTCTTAAGTTCGCTAGATTCACGTGTCATGTTTTGTTTCTTTGATCGGTCATCGATTTCATAGCGTCTTATCCATCATAATCAAGAACGTCTGTTTTGTTCGTTTCATCTTTTCTTTTTCATGTCATATCATCATCATATCATCAAGACTTGGGGGCTTGTTTGTCTTCTCAAGGTCTATCGTCAAACAAGTGGATCTCATGCCCTCCACTCCATTGCTGCCTCCAATCAAGCTTTACCCGATGGGCCACACGGGCCTTGTACCATGATGTATTTTCTTTTGGGGTAAAAAAAATTTATTCTTACTACCTAATTTTTTTTTATTTTTAATCATTTTGTGTGTAACCGGATTACATTGGAGTTTACGTTTCTGTATATACATGTATTCTTTATGGGATTTCTTTACCATTGATATGATATAGGACCCACCTTTAGAGTGTGAAATTCCCTACATATAAACAGTGATGAGATTCTATAATAGATACAAGTGCATGCAGATGAACTATTCTCGTTACAAAGTTCTAATGGTCAAAAAATATAAAATGGTCATTAAGTCGGATATAAAAAAAAAATAGTTCAACTCTATGTACTTATATCTTTCATGAAATTTCATTACTGTTCATAGTTTTGTGGGTTCCACACTCTAAAAATGGGTTCCACACCACATTAAGACTATTGTGATCCTATAAAAAGTACATATACATGCAGATGATTCAAATTCAATACCAAACCAACACAGCCCACTAAACCAAGATATCAATTGGAAAACTAATATTACTTGAAATGTAGGTAAAATTGAAGGATTCAAAAGACAAAACCAGTTACATGATGTCCGAAGATTATGGGGTCACCTAAAATTCTACTGCTTAAGCTCTTACAAACAAAACCATCTTTTAATTCATGGAGCCAGCTTTATGTCATTTATCTGGTATTAAAAGTGTTGTTACGATTTCTTTTAATACACTTCTATTGATCATCATGAAAATCATAATACAAGGGATATTTCCGGAGGTGTGGGGTTGGAAGTAGCATGTGTGTTCTAAACCTTAAATATAAGGGATAGTTCGAGTATAAGGAGAGAGGAGATCTAATGTTTCATAACTTTGGTGACAAACTTAGTTGTCACCTATCTGAACGATAATTAATTTTTCCGTAATTTTATTATGAAAAGAAATTATTTATCACGTGAAGAACACAAAGCATCAGATTTACAACAATGTACAAGCCAAGGAATGCATAGTGATCATGCTGTCATGCACGGAATTGACAGGCCCGTTTTGCCAAGCTATCAGCCACATGGTTGATAGATCGAAAAAGGATATTGTAGTCGGACGTTTAGTAGTGTTAGTGTTAGATGATACTAATATCAAATCCAAACAATTGAATTCAACCAGAACATGATCAATGCATTCACCGATTGCATGAAGAAGGCCAGCCCACAGAGCCAATGCTTCTCCCACGAAGGCAGAGTATAAGTTGGTGGGGAGTGAAACCGCTAGAGACGATCATGATGACTTTACGGAAACTTTAAATGACTACAAACATAAATAGACATGGAGAAGGCAAGCGAGTGTAAAGGCAAGAGACGATCATGATGCTGACTAACCAGTGGACAACAGCCACAGACCCAAATTCCATTAACATTTCCTACAGATTCGGCCTTATTAAGAAAACAACTCAATGCATGTGAGCATAAAATGAAAATAGGAGGAGAAAACAGGTTGCCCTCTCGAATCCCTCTTGAGGGTTCCATTGATCAGAAGTTTGCAACGGACAGAAGAGATCAATGACATAACCATAGAGCATCACTGCCTCCACGAAAGACCATTCTAACATATCATAAGCTTGCTTCATGTCTAACTTCACATCACAAAATGTCGTCTTTTCCTTTCTTCCGTCGCTTAATATAATGTAATACCTCATGAGCAATGAAAATATTATCTGAGGTCATATGTGTAGACACAAAAACTGATTGCGAGGGAGAGATTACCTGATCAATTAAGGGCTGGAGACGGAGAGAAAAAAAATATTGGTAATCAGGTTGGTGGCCATGCTACATAAACTAATTGGCCTCAAACATGCCCACGGGATGAGATAGATAAAAGGAAATTTTTATACTTGACACCAATCAGTGTCAACTAGCAATTGATACTGACCACCACCTCCCTACCCTTAGCTTCTCCCTAATAGAGTTTTTTTTTCCCCTCTTTTTTTTTTTATGAATTTTGAGGTTTTGTTTGGTTGCAATTAAGGTAGAGTTGAATAGAAAAAAAGTAAAAAATTTCTTTAAATGGAAATTTTTGTAATGATTATAACACATGGTATATTACTATGTAATTAATTCTAAATTATTTCACATTTAGTTATTAACTTACATTTCACTTTTCCTTCAAATCTCTCCCATTTGAAAAGAAAAATAAATTTTAAATCTTATAAGTATCATTACTAAATACGTGAAGAAACTTATATAATTTATAAAATCATGTTGTGTTACAATTATAAAAGTTTTCATTTCAAATTTAAAAATTTCACTTCTCTTCCTTTCAATTTCCTTTACGACCAAACAAAGCCTGAGAAGCTTATGGAAAATTGTGTACTACAATGAGTTTAAGTTTACGGTAGCAAAAACCCTTCTCAATTTAAACACTCCATATTTATAATTATAAGATAGGAAAATTTCTAAAACTCCTCTATATTTACCTTATATTTATTTAAACTCTACTATTATGAACTTTCTTTTGAATTCCCTAGGAAAGTGAACTCTCTCCTCTATTTCCCTTGAGACTTCAAAATGCCTAAATAAAACCTCTATAGGACATTTTGATCCTTTTTTTTCCTTTTGCTACATAGACCGGCTCAATTATGAAGACCTTTTTTTTCCTTTTGCTATATAGACCGGTTCAATTATGACGAGTTTGAATCAAACAAATTCAATTGAGTGAACAAAAAAAAAAAAAAGATCAACATATCTTTACTCAACAAATAATATTACTTTAGAAATAACTGACTGATCTTCCCTAAGAATTCACATCAACTTACATATTCATGTATATACCAAAATATACATCAAGCTTCCAACAACCGAAGCATATGGAATTCCCTTCATTGTTGCTTCCAAGCTGAGGACATTGTGGCTGTAAAGGGGTAGGTGGGCAGGCTCAGACCAAGTTTATTAGATAGTCTTTGACTCCTTGCTAAGTCCTACAAAAGTCATTATTGTTTCTTCCCTGTAGCTGGATTAGCCCTCAAGATTCCAAAATTGTCTGCTCAGGTCAATCATCATCATCATTACCAATTTACCATCATTAATCTATAAATAAGCATTAATTAGAATTTAACCGTGATCAAGCTTAGATTCTCCGGGAACAAACTTCCAATGCATATATAACCAAAAAATAAAAATAAAAATACAACAATCTCAGATGTCTCAGCTCACCCTCAACTTGAAAAGGACCAAACAACAGTACTGTAATGGCTGATTCCATGAATAGCCAATGCTTCATGATTGCAGTAATTATAATCACATTCATATTCCTTCATATCTAGCTCCATAACTACAACAGCAACATCATTGAACATGGATCGTACAAGTACAATGTTATATTCCCTCCACCTCAACTAGGTGACCCAGTTGTTCTCTCTCTCTCTCTCTCTCTCTCTCTCTCTCTCTAGCCTGGTGTAGTTTTCAGTTTAATAGCTCTTTTTCTCATGAACTTTAATCAGAATGCAGCAAAGTTAGAAAGAAACAATCATGGAACTATTTATCCAAAAAAAAAATTCATGAAACCCTAAGATTATCATTGAGAAAACTATCTCGGTATCAATGGAGAATAAGATTATAGTTATTCATATTCACATTCTAGTCTGACAGAGAATTAACCTTCGGTTCATTCATGTTCTTGGGGTAGATTTTTAATAGTTCTTCTTATTGGGAATAGTCCCACATTGCCATATTACTTAGAGACTAGAATCTTAGGTGCATTATATATGTGAGAGTCTCTCTTCTTATAAGTTTGAACTTTTGAGATGAAAACTTAACATGGTATCAGAGTTCTAAATTCACTCTATACAGTCACCCAAAAGAGAAACCATATGCTACATGTACTGTCATTTAGAAGAGAGACAACACTCGAGGAAGACTACTGGGAATAATCTCATATTGATTAGAAACTAAAACTTTAAATACCTTTTATATATATATATATGAGAGAATCCCTTCTTTTATTAGTTCAAATTTTTAAAATGAAAATTAACACTTATGTATCCCACTTTTTATTAATTTAAACTTTTAAAATAGAAATTAACACTTATGTCAGCCCTCGATGGAATATAAGACATTTTAACCCAAATAGGAGGGAGGGAGGGAGGGAGGGAGGGAGGGAGAGATGGGTGAGTGTCATGCATAAAGTAAAAAAGAACAAAAATCGAGGCACCAGCCCATTTGAAATTGTGAGCTAAGCCAAGGCTGGACACATTGAGAATGGGACCCAAGTCAGCACTTTTCCATGCCCGAGAGACAAAGAAAGGAAGAGAGAAGAAGATATGGAGAGATGCGCTGTTTTCCTGTTGGTTTCTGGTGATGAGTCTCATGACTCACGACCAATTAATACCTCACAGGCTTAATAATATATATACACAGATCCTGACATGGTCTATGATACCAACTCCATCGTTTTCGTTGCAGACATATCTGTGGGTCAAAGTCTTCAGACTGTAGGAATTAAAATATTCAAATCTGTTGGGTTACATATTTCGGTGAAAATGACACAAAATCACCCGGAGAAGGAGATACAGAAGAAAATTTTAAATTATAGCCGCCCCCACACCCAAAAAAAAGGAGATTCCATTTCAATCTTAGGCTCTAGGTTCTAATGCCATTATTATTTTACAAAAGAAGAAAATCAACATACCATAATCCATTTCTTTATGTGTGCTTGGAATCATTTTCTGGGTTCAATGTAGCTTATATATACAAATTCCCTCCACTGGTTTCAGGTTCTTCCTTGCATTCTACCTTTCTTTCTGAGAATCTATGTATATGCCCATTTCTCAGTGACTGAAATCTCTGTGTATTGTGTGATGGAACTCAACGAGCAGGGCTTCTTAGAAGAGCTATTAGCTCTAAGAAGAGAGACTTGGGAGAGTCTCCCTGCTACAGGAATGAATGAGTTCTTTGTCAATGGGTGGAGTAGCTTAGATTGTTTTGAAGAGAAACCAGGAATGGTTGGCCCTGATTCTTCTTCATGTGGCGGATTCGCCATGTCCACAGAACCAGGCGTCGATTCTTCCTTGAATGAAGCCTACTACCCGTTTGATGAATTTCCGCAGTTGCTTCCAGATATGGATTCATCATCTTATGAGAAACGAGGATATGGTACATTGCCATTCCAGACCAGCCAGGAAGAATGCCCTTCCTCGTTAATGGAGGACAAAGAGAGGGACAAACTTCAGACAAGTTGTAAGGTGGAGCCAGTCCAAGCTACTGATGTTCCTGTCTTCAACATGGGCTTGAGTTTAGAGAGAAAGAATCGAGCCAAGAAGGTGGAGGGTCAGCCTTCCAAGAATCTAATGGCTGAAAGGAGGAGAAGGAAAAGATTGAACGATCGTCTTTCCATGCTCAGATCAGTCGTTCCTAAGATAAGCAAGGTTTCAATCAATCAACTTCTTCCTTTAGCTGTTTAACATCCTTTCAGATTCCCTTCTTTTAGGGCTTTTTTTTTATTTTTATGCACAACAGATGGACAGAACATCCATACTTGGAGATACAATAGATTACATGAAAGAGCTCCTGGAGAGGATTAAGAATTTGCAAGGGGAGATCGAAGACGGTTGGGATCAGTTCAACCTGGTGGACACCTTCAAGGAGTTAAAATCAAATGAAATCCTGGTTAGGAACACACCAAATGTATGATTTTTTTCCTTCTGCAACCTCAGTCTCTGCGATTCTTTTCCCTACCCAAATCCCTGATCGAATCCTTATTTGTGTAGTTTGATGTTCAAAGGAGGAATATAGATACCAGGGTGGAGATTTGCAGTGCAGGGAAGCCTGGGTTGTTGCTATCAACTGTTACTACATTAGAAGCATTAGGCCTTGAGATTCAACAATGTGTCATAAGCTGTTTCAATGATTTTTCTATGCAGGCTTCTTGCTCTGAGGTATACCTAAATTAATTCAAACTCTTCAATTCAATTAATGTTTCCTCTTATGTGACATACTCAAATGTGATAGGAAATGGAGCAGAGAGCAGTAATAAGTTCAGAGGACATAAAGCAAGCATTGTTCAGGAATGCAGGTTATGGAGGGAAATGCCTGTAGAAATCAAAGCATGAGTAATAATGTTGGTCATTACAGGAAGCTTGACTTCCCAAAGTCCCCTCCCCCCCTCAAAGGCCCACCATTTCTTTTCTGAAATTTCAAGTGAGAGGTTGTGTAGTTAATTTGTCTGTTCACATTGGTTGATATTCATCGTAGACCTACCTGGCTATCTAACAACACAACCCAATTTGGAGATTTTTATTAATGGATCAGTAATGGCTGCTTTCTTGCTCTACACCCATCCAATTATTCAAGATTTTTCTATCTCCATAATTTGTTTACTTTGTCTGGAATTCTGTGGGAAAAAGGCAGAAATTGAACATTATCCTCTTCTAGAAATGTATGTGACCCCTACACCAGCAATCAGCGCTGGAACTGTAGCAAAAAAAAAATACTCATATAAAGAACCATCCGGGGGAAGAGAGAGATGATGTGTAATTACATTTCTGCCCCCCTATTGGACGAAGAGCCCGATGCACCGACAACTTATGTAGACGGCCCGTGCATAAAAACCGTGTCTTTGAATCAACAGTAAAAAGATAATGTTTTATAAAATGACAGAATTTGTTGGATTATGGATTCATTATTTCATATGGGTAAAGCTCTCTCTCTCTCTCTCTCTCTCTCTCTCTCTAATTCAAGTAACAGAGCGATTAATAATCAAAGGGATTTGATTTTATGTATGGTCTGATTCATGTAATATCCATCCCCCACCACCACAAACCAACAAAAAAAAAAAAGAATCCGTCTGCTCGGTAGCATGCATGTGTCCAGGAGACTTGACACCGCAAGCAAAATAGGGGATGGGGAAAGAGACTTGACACCACAGGCAAAACAGAAGATAGGATGGGAAATTCACAAATAAAGGGTATTATCAGCAACTTCTTAATAGGGAGAGGATAGAATGAGAACTTTGGAAATAGGGAAGAGTAGTTTCAGGAGATTCCCAAAAAAAAGGTCATCTTTTGTGGACAATCACTGATTGTCATTTCAAGGGCATCAATTAGAATGGGAGAACGACGGTCCACCCAATTGCTCTCTTGCCACAAATTCAGCCTATCTCATATGATATGAACAATTCACAGTGCCACTGTGCTTCCAATTAGCTGAGAATCTATTACAAATTATCTACGAGACAATTCAATGAATTAACAAGGCTTATCAAGGCAATTCATCACCTTCTTCATCTTCATCATAATCACCATCGAAATCATCACTATTGCTCAACTCATTGGCTTCCAGACATTTAAATTTGTTGAGCATGTCTTGAGCATCAGAAATAAGAGCATTCCTGGCTATTTTGACATCATTTGTTTCCTGCATATGGTTCTCCTTTTCATCATATCCTGCGATAATGTGTTTTGCTGTAGAAGAAGATACAGCCGTTCTTCTTGCTTCCCTGCTGTGTAGCTGGTCAATGTACTTCTCATGTAACGCCATGTTTTTAACCTGTTTCAGAACCGGTGGACTTGCAAGATCCTTTTGACATGAGGAAAGATTCACTTCAGAAATGTGGTCCTCAAGATAATGCTTCCTTAGCAAATGTCTCACAGCTTTCTGTTTGAGATGGCTTTTCTGTTTGATGTTCTTTTGCTTTTTAAGACTCATCTTGGTTGGTTCAAGGAGTTTACTTCCAGAGATTGAAAATCTACCCAATGGAGATGAATTTGTTCTGTTTGCCCTGGAACGAGGCTTGGGGTAAGGTGGAGTAATGAGGTCAGAATGGACTTTATCAAAGCATTCCTGTGCAGACTTTCCTGGAACCTGGAAATAAGATTTCACATTATACCATAGGTGCACACAGTTTACTCTATTGAAATGCAACGAATGAAACTGAATGCATAATACAATAGGAGATAAAAACACAACTGAGATCTAGAGCACTGAAAATTTTTGTGTTATTAAGAAAAATCAGAAGGAAGAGGACAAAAAACACAACTGAGATCTACTGATCTAGAGCACTGAAATTTTTTGTGTTATCAAGAAAAATCAAAAGGAAAAGTAAAAATTTAGACCATGTTAGATGTACTAAAAGTGCAGATGGCAGAGTTCTAGTATGGGATGAAGACATTAAAGAGAGATAGAATGATTAGTTCTACAACATACTAAATGAAGACACTTCGAATAATAGTGTCCCAGAAGACCATATTACCCACTTAGACACCACAGGTCGTAGATATTATATGCAAAATTAGGGTGACAGAAGTAAAAGAAACTTTAAGGAGGATGAAAGTAGGCAAAACACTAGGCCTAGTTGAGGTCCCAATAAAAATTTGGAAGAGCCTAAGAATCTACGGATTATCTTGGCTAACTAAGCTATTCAATAAGATTAAGAACTCAAGGAAAATGCCAGATGAATGGAGGAGAAGCATTGTGGTTCCAATTTATAAAAATAAAGGTGATATTCAGAACTACAATAACTACAAGGCATAAAACTAATGAGTCATACTATAAAACTATGGGAAAGAGTTATTGAAACTCGCATGAGACAAGAAACTACTATTATGGAGAACTACTTTAGTTTTTATACCAGGAAGATCCACGACAAAAACTATTTACTTGCGTAAGAGACTCATGGAAAGATTTAGGGAAGGCAAGAAGGACCTCCATATGATCTTTATTGACCTAGAAAAAAATTATGACAAGAGTCCCTAGAGAGTTAATCTAGAAAATACTAGAGAAAAGAAGTGTTTCAAGTAAATATGTGGACATAGTCAAGGGTATGTATTATAATGTAGTGACTAGTGTGAAAATCGTAGGGGGTCAAGGTAATAACTTCTCAATTACAATTGGATTACATCAAGGATCAGCTTTAAACCCTTATTTGTTTGCCTCATTATGGATGATTTAACCAAAGACATTCAAGATGAAGTTCCTTGGTGCATGCTTTTTGCTGATAATATTGTTTTGATGGATGAGACAAAAACAGGAATTAATGCCAAGTTGGAACTATGGAGATAAACATTGGAATCAAAAGGTTTCACGATAAGTAGAACAAAGACGGAGTATATTGTGTGTAACTTTAGTTGCACAAGGATGAATACTGAGATAGTGAAAATTGATGAGAGAGAGATACAACAAAGTGATTATTTTAGATATAGGTTCAATCATGAATAAAGAAAGTGATATAGATGATGATGTTTCATAGAAGATTAAAATAGGATGGATGAAGTGTAGAGGTACGTCTGGACTTTGGAGTGCTGTGTGATCGACATATTCCTTTAAAACTTAAAGGAAAATTTTATAGGACAGTCATCCAACCGGCTATGATGTATGGTGTGGAATGTTGGGCAGTTAAGAATCAACATATAGATAATTAGTGTAGCTGAGATAAAGATGATGAGATGGATGTAAGGCAAAACTAGTAGGATAAAGTAATGAATGATTGTATTAAAGCTGATATGGGAATAATGCCAATACACGATAAGCTACAAGAAAGTCGTTTGAGATGGTATCGTCATGTTCAATAGAAGTCATTAAATGCTTCAATACGAAAGAGTGATTTGATTCAGATTAAAGAACTAAAAGAGCTAGGGACAGACCTAAGATGACTCTAGGGGAGGTGGTAAGGAAAGACATGCATACCTTAGGCATATGTTTCAAGTATGACAACAAACAAAACTGAATGGAGAACAAGAATCAATGTAGCCGACCCCATTTAGTTGGGATAAGGCTTTGTTGTTGTTGCTGTTGCTGTTGTAAGAAAAATCAAAAGGAACAACTTAAGAATAAAAGTTGTACTCTAAACAAAAGACATGTCAGAAACCATATCTTTATGGTACTGCACTGGATGACTACTACATCCCAAAAAATGGAGATGCAATTACCAATAATTTTTTACATGATAGGAATGGCATGAATCTATGGAGTAGTAGTGTCCCTTGTAGTGCATCACACACATGGCAAAACTATGACAATGCAAATTCAACCAATAGAAAACCTCTTGGATAAACAACAGTTGCATGAGAAATGCTAACCATACCTACCTCTAAAGAAGGTTGAGGTTACATGCACCTTTTTTGTGTGACAGGTGTATTACTTGAAAATTACGCCCAGCTGAAGCAGCCAAAGCTACAAAACCCAACAGGAAAAAGTAGAAAAGAAACCCATTGAAATGAGACTTGTTTTCTTGTCTCCAAATCTGATTATCTCATTTCTCAAGCTTCAGATTTAGGTCTTGGATTTCTGGAAGAGGGGTTCTTCCAAGTAGACTGCTTTAAGAGGTTTTTCTATATTTGGTTCAAATATTCAAGATAGCATTCGGGCTCAAATTTACTGAAGGTCTCCCAAATTTCAGCTACATCTATCACTTATGTTGCTATAAGAGAAATAATCAAGCTTCCTATAGTAAAACCCTGAATAAAAATAGACAAAAATGTTGTATAGAAAAACTCCTTTCTATTCTTTGTCGTGATCCTCCTCCCCTCTCACTTCGTTTTGTTACATAAGATACCAGTCGATGACCGGTCTTTAAAGGACTGATGAGATCACCAATCAGACTCATAAGCTTAGCAAATTACATCGTCTTCATCCAGAACTCAGCCTATAATCTTTGTACAAGGGTTAAGAAAAAGTTCAAACAAGTGACCTCTGAGCTGCCGTGAACACACAGAAATCAAAATGCATTCTTGCAGGCAACAGAGAAGAGGCTTCTATTGATAATCATGCCTCCTCTCCCCCACCCCCCCAAAAAAAAAATTTGTATTCAGTTTCACAACACCCAGATGTCAAACAGCCAGAGGCATGTAATCTCTACTCATTTCTAAAACGGGAAGGTATATGATGCAGGCTGGATCCGTTGGCTGGGAATATTTTTTTCAGGGTTTATTTTAATTAAGGAAATCATTGTAATTTGATTTAGTTTTATTTCTTTCCATAAAAAAAAAGGGATGAAGTTACCCTTTACGTAGGAGTTTTTAGGCTAGGTAGGAGTCTTCTTTAATTAGAAGTCTTCTTTAGTTAGGGTCTTTTAATTATCATGTTTTTATTTAGAATTTTTATTTCGCAATTAATTAGATTGTAAAGTTTATTTATAGACCTTTTTATCAATGAAACGTATGATGGAGAATAGAATGAAAATTTGAGTGGTGTGTTTGGTGCCTACGGGCTGAGCAGTTGCTGCTCTCCCTCTCCTCCTCTTCCTCTCTCGGTTGGGCCATCTCTCTTGGCTGATTCCCTTCCCCAATGCTGTGGAAGCTCATCCTTCCCCTACTATTCTGTCGGTAGGTGTTCTATTCTCGAACCCTCTGGTTTCCCTTCTTTCTTGGACCCTCTTTCCTTTTCTAAACCCTTATTCTTCCTTCTGGTTCTGTTACTGTTTTGATTCTCAGTTCTGGCCGGTAGTTCCAGCCTCACGTAAACCCTTCGATCTCTCTCCTCTTTCTCGCTATCACCCTCAAATCCTGGCTGAGACCTTCATTCTCATAACCAACCTAACCCCCCAAAGCCCATAACCAGAAAACCCTTCTACATTGAAGTACAAAACCTGCAACTCACCGTTTCTCTTTCTTTCTGCCCAACCCCGTTTCAGTCCTTCATTACTCTTCCATTCCTTGCTGTTTTGGGCAACTGTTAATTGGAAACGGTAGTGTTGAATATTTCGAATCTTCATCTGAAGTTTCAGTTCCATTGGACCCCTATCGACTGAGTTCTATCGTTCCAAACAAATCTGGTTTTTCCCACTCTACTTCAGCACAAGGTTGAAGACAAACCTTTTCTTATCCAGAATCGTGAATGGGTAAAGGAAAGTATTAAATTAGGTTTCCAAAATTGCCCTTCCACTATCCTATCCCATAAGCTTTAAATTTAATCCCTATTCTATCCTAAGTTCTGTTTGGCTATCCCATAATATTTAATCCCTATTTGATCCCAAGGCTCTGTTTGTTTTCAAAGTTATCAAATTCTGAGTTATTACGAGATCTGCCATTGATTCTTCAATTAAAGCTTATATTAGCTTCAGTGGGCCCATAGCAGACCCGATTGGGTTTTATCTCGACCTGGATCCGCATTAGTCTAGCATTCCTCAAATTACATAGTCATACAAGATGAATAATCCTTGGATTCTTAATGGTGGAAACTATTATACTTTGTCCTCAAAGCAGCATGCTTTTGCAAATATCTAATCTAGAATGGATGACTTAGAAGCCAACCAACAATCTTTTTCCCACAGGGTAGTGTTAAGGGCTGTGCCTATCAAAATGTGATGACCATTTTTTTTATTGATCAAATGAAGCTCTAGACAGTTATGATAGTCTGCTTGGTATAATTCTATGATCCAAGATGCCTTCACTATTTTGACAAGGTCTATATCACATGTTGGAGTCTCAAAAAGAAAAGAGAGAGAACAAATTAAAGGAGAGGGTAACCAAGGATCATGGGAACACGAGACCAAATGAGATCCAGATATCCAGAAAGTCTAAGAGGGAAGAGGGGGTGTCCAAAGTCCAAACTATGCTATATTGGTTCAGGATTAGTGCATAGATGGCAAGGGCAGATATCTGGCTAGGAATCAGTTCTGTCTGTCTGTCTGTTAATATCTTGGTAACAAAACTAAGCCAAGATGGATTAGGCACTGTTTATGCGAGCACACATGCATCATTCATTATAGTAACATATCCTTTTCATTAAGCAAGCAAATTCATAATCTAGAAGGATTCAAGATTAAAAACATTAAAAAAAAATCCAATAAGAAACTTTTATCATAAAATTAAAAATTCAAACCCTAATAACATTATAAAATTATGCACAAATTTAGAAAGGAATAGTGTGCTCTTTACTTGAAATTGGCATACCACAACTGAGGAGTTTCTCTATACTTACGAAAGCAAGAATCTCATCAAGCAACTCATGTTTTGAGCAATGGATATAGCTGAATTGGTGGATATTTGAGTTTATTGGGCTCCTGATATGTAGGATATTATTAGTTTTCAAGAGTAACATAAAGAGGTCTTATTCCTAAAAATGACCTTTAAAATTTGAAGAGCAAGTAGGGATGAGCTCTAGTTCTGGTCAAGGAAGGTGGACAACAAAATCAAGTAGCTTCTTAACCACCCTTACTATAGACATTTAGCATTTCCCATTAAGAAGATCCCATAAACTTATCCTCTTCAAAAGGCCCTTCAAAGAGTTTCAAAACCATTTCATAGCTTTCTCTATTTCTTTTTTGCTTTCTTTGTTTCCTGTTATTGATAAGTAAAATCAAACAGGGTTAATTTTACAGGGAAGGTAATCTTGCTCCCCTTTGTAGAAGTTAACTAGTTCATTCTCTAAGTTCAATGTTGACAACAGAACAAACATGAGTTGGCTAAAATGGTTTTGAGAAAAAGGCCCTAAAAGAAACCAAACTGGAAAGCTAAAATTATTCATTCTTTAATCTCCCAACCACATCATTGAGTAGCACAACTCAGGATACGGGGTCACATATTTCATATTTGTGGTCTCAAGTTCTTGAGAGTGACATTTAAACATGAACCATAATAAGTACGAGTTGAAGGAATACGATTTATGGGGGAAAAGCCATTGATCGATACAAGTGTATGGAAAAAAAATGATTTTTTTAGGGGATAGGTAGGCCCCAAGTAGTTGAACTCATGACCTCTTTTGAGGAGTTGATCTTTACCAACTGAGCTAACCACTTTGGGTAAAGAAAGATTATTAAGTATCTGTCTAAGGGAGTAAGGGTTGGAAAGGGAAGCGTGAAAGAGGAAAAGCATTTACAATGTAAAATCAATAGTTAAGCATAATAGTATGAACAGCTTTTTGGAATTGTCAATATTCAATATAATGATAATGGAATGGTATGACTAGACCCGAAGAATCTTTCCAGCTTTCACGATTCATTCCATCGATCATAGAATTTTTTTGATTCTTCATTCATGAATCATTCTATAGATAGAATGATAGAATAGAGAAAATGAGATTCTATATTTCTATGTAATAATTTCTATGTAATGTAATAAAAAAATAAAAATAAAAATAAATATTATATTCTAAAATAAATTAGAATATTCTAATAATATAATAATAAATAGAAAAAATTTCATCTACACCCCATCAAAGATTGTTAACATCATCTACACCCATAAGAATGCAGAAACATCACCTAAGTCCACTTAACTGACGAAAATTACTAAAATTGTTGAAATACAGTTTTACCCTTCATTTATATTTTATCTTTTTAATTTTAAAAAACTTAAAAGATTTATTCCAAACAGCCTTCTTCTCCGGCGAGCTGGTGCGTGGCGAGCCATGCCAACTCCATAACCTGCAACGCCTGATCGCTATTTTGGTTGGATCCATAACCTGCAACGCCTGATCGCTTGCGTTGCTTCTCGCCACGCACCAGCTCCCGCTTCATTCTTACTTTCATCAGTAAGATTGATTTTGTCTGTTCTATGAGATAGTTTTTCCTGCAGACAGTATAGAGCCATGGACTACAGAGAGAAGCAAAGAAGGAAGGTGAGATCGAAAACTTCTTTTGAGGGAAGGGGTCTGCAAGGCCGGTGACTGATTTTTGATGGCCGTCGATTAAAAGGGTCGGATTCAGGCGGAGTTGCCGGAGGTTAGGGAAGAAGAAACCCCTAGACGCTGGAGGTAGTCGATCTCAGGCGTCCTTTCTTTTCTCCATTTTTGAGTTTCTTCTGTGATTGATTTCTGGAGAAATGAAACATTTCTCCCCAAATCTTGCTCCATAAAATCTTTGCCCGATAACATTTCTAGATTCTCTACTCTCCTCTAACTCAAACACCCTCCTCTCACCATCTGTCATCCCACTTCGGAGCAGTCGACGTGTCTGAGAGTTCTTCCTGAGCGGAGCAGTGGCGATAATTGGCAAGGAACTTTGAAATCCCTACAATCAAGTTGCTGATCACCTGTGAAGCAACTACAAATCCAAAAAAGCACAAACCAAACCACACTAAACATAACCGACCAAAGAAAACCCCTGTGAAGCAATCACAAACCCAGAAACACAAGAACTCCACCTTCAAATCTTTCAGAAATAACAGACCCAATTCTCCCTTGATCCTCTTATATAATCCATTTTATCGTTATTGAAGTAATCAAATTCAAACCCCATATGAACCCAAATCTCAATCAAATAGAGCATTTTTTTTTTTTTTTGAAGTGATAATTTCTTGAACAACAATTACCAAGGATATTGGAGGATTGAGAGGAGATAGGGCCAAGGATCCTCAAATCCCTCGCAGGAATGGAAGCCTCCTTGATGATGGGATTCCTATTGCATTTTAGCGGCTCACCCTGACCAAATCGATCGAAACGCATCCAGAGCCGTGACCACCAGAGTTTAGACTACTCTTCAATGGTTGCTTCTCGCCACGCACCAACGCCTATATGAATCTGACTATGGAGAAGAGCAGAAGAGGAAAGAAGAAGAGGAAAGGAAGAAGAAGAAGAAGGGTAAAATGGTATTTTATCTTTACTCTAAGGGCAGTATTTTTCATGAAAAATTTTATTTCAGTTGACGTCAACATCTAACGGGAATTAACTGACGAAGTGGACTTCTTTGATTACCACAGCCAAAGTTTTGGGACCTAGGTGATGTTTTTGCAAACTTGTGGGTGTAGATGATGTTAACAATCTTTGATGGGGTGTAGATGAAATTTTTTCTAATAAATAATAATAGAATTCTAGATATAATCTATTAATATGTCAGAGTTTTTATGATCAACAATTCAGTGGAAACTAGGGAAAGACTAGGGATTATCTTTGGGTTAAGACAGGCTTTGAAAGGATTTTATGGAAAAGGCATCTAAGCAATATATCATCAATTAGATAAAGCAAACTAAATAAACAAAATTCAACATTCAATGTGATAGATTAGTTGAACAAGAAAGAAGAAATAGGGGCTTAGACTACCACAACTCCTCTTACAATCAAGACTTCAAAGAAAGAGAAGACAAAAAAAGGAGGGGGAGGGCTAGGCATGACCTTGAGTTGGTGGTCAACCATCAGTAGTTTCTAATGGTATCATTGAGATATACAAACACTAGAAGTTCAAGGCAAGACAACTAACCATCAAATGGGCCTGATGCTAGACTAGGGGTTTGCTATCCACACATCTTGGCAAGTATTTGTATCATTCAGATGTACAAATAGTAGGAATTTGTTATCCACACATCCTGTTCATGCAAAACCACATGCAACCCCATGTGAACTCCCCTCCGAAGGGTATGATACTAGACTCCTGAGATCAGGAGTAACCAAGTGATATCACATGATTTGTCACTTTTCCTACACCATAAAAAATATTAACCGTCAAATGCTTGCTGCCTGTTTTCCACAGTTCAACATTTTGCTTCCCATAAAAAATTTCTCGGTTTCTCTCATTGTTCAACATTCAAACTGAGATAATTAGATGAAAGAAACTGAAACAAATGTAAAACCACTGAACAGAGACATAAATCCTATTGCTAACGAGCATGAGGAATCCGTAATTTCATAAATATAATATGACCAGGTCTCACAACCAATGGTATGCAAATCAAATTATTAAATGAAGGCAAAAATAAACACTCCCAGAAACAATAGAAGATAGATTTTCCTCATTCTGAATGGTAACAAATTCAACAAAAAACTCACAATGTCTTCCTTTGTGCGCGTGTACACAAAAACATAAATAGAAATTACCAGCTTAGAAACCTTCTTCCAGAAATGTGGCGTAGGTTTTGTGACAATGAAAGCTCTTCGCAATGCAGTGTCTTGTTCTTTCGTCCACCCATCAGGACAGCAACTTTCATCCCGTTGCTTTCTTTTCCTGTCAACTGGGGTCCCCTCGTTCCCAAGATCGCTCCATTTCTTCCTTCCCATTCCCTTTGGCGTCATTGCTGGAGAAACTGTAGATATTTCTCTCTCAATGCCCTCCCTATACCTAGCAAATTCATTGGATGAATCAACGCCCTCATCAGCTTTTCCTGCAGCCTTCGTGAAAACCCTTTGGACTCCAACATTTTTTGAGCGATTTTCCCCCAAATTACCTTTTTGGGTTACCTCAGAAGAAACCTCTTTACCTAAAAAATCATTTCCCCTACGGCAAAGCAATAGTTCTGCCCGGTTATTCCTGGCCTTACTGTCGATCAATGCAGTGGCATTTTCTTTATTAGAAAACCTCGGAGATCGTCTTAGACATGGGAAATTCTCGACCATGTAGATAGGGCTAGTAGATTTTCTTGGCCCATTGAGCGATTCTGCAGAAGTTTTTCGCAGACCACTCGATCTAGTCGACCTCTTCATAAGCTTTCCGGGATAACATTCCTTGGTTTTCTTCTCAGAAACAGTTGCGGTCGGACTAAGGATACAATCAGAATGGATTTTCAAAGCACTGGCAGTAGAAAGAAAGGATACCCGATTCTCCTTCGCCTTGGAGTTTCCTATTGCCTCATTCCCGGACTGATTCTGTTGAAGAAATCTCGGAGATCTTCTAAGAGGTGTCCTCGGGAGGGTGTTTTCTCCAGAGCTAAGAGGAAAACAAGAATGGGTTTTGTTGGCAGAGAGTCTCCGAGAAGAACACACTCGGTTCTTCCATACTTCATGTTCATTACCAGAGGCATCTTCCTGAGAAAGAAATCTAGGGGATCTCCTGAAAGTCGTAATTTTATTGCCGCCATTCGAGTTCCTTTGGGGCATTGACTAGAACACCGTCGTAGTATCCTCGTGAATCTGCGAGAGAGAGAGAGAGAGAGAGAGAGATGAGACGGGGTTCTGGACTTCTGGTAGGAGTAGGGGATTGGGGCTGAATCGGTAGCACTGGAATCTGCTGCAAGCCTCAATGCCCAATCGAAGGTCGCCACGTGTACAATAATTCATCTGATGGTTGAAAAGCAGAGGCTGCAACATAAGCTATCGGGCTACAGTTACATACGATTGCAGTTCCCTCCAAAGCAGATTTTGAATGAAACGTGGGATTTTGGAGAATCTTCTGCAACTTTCCATCTTCTTTGCCGGAGATTTCAGATTTGGATTCGTTCCTCTGCAACTTTCCATCTTGCAACTTGCAAATCCGTGTCTTCGCCGGAGTTTGAAACCCAAAATCGTGTGTTCATCTACAAATCTTTTCTCCTGCAAGTTCTCAACAAGCCCATTGGAAGAGATCCTTGAAAAAAGTTTGAATGTAATAGAAAGCCCAACTTGTCTGTAAGAAAGTCGTAGGGCTCATTTCTATAACTCTCATAGGCCAAGCAAAGCCCATGGTAGCCCTTTAAGCCCACAGATTGAAACCTGGCGCCAGTCCATCCACCAAAGGCCCAAAAAGGAATATTATCCATCAAAGAATGCTCCACAATTGTTTCAACCACGTGGATTTTTCTTTGTTTTTTCGAATATAATTGATTATTAGGAGATGAAGAGACTTAGTAGGCGTGTCAACGGGCCGGTCCAGGCTGATTTTGGTTCGGGTTAAATTGGTATCGGACTTTATAGGGTTTGACCAAAATATGTCTATTAAGAGGTTCGGGCTTGGTGGGCTGCACTATGCACATTAACTAACAGGCTGATCCGGTTTTAGGTTGTTATCGGGCTAGTTCCAGTCGATTCAGGTTGAAACCCTGTAGGAAACCCTTTAAAACCATCCAGAAGGCGGAAATAGTGAAGCTAGAGTTAAATTTTTAATCTAGTTTGGTTTGGTCCGGGACATTTTTGGTTTCAGGCTCGTCAGTCCTCTTTTTCTAGCCATTTTGGGCTAGTCTGGACCGGATCAGGACCGGTAGGGTATGCCATACCTCAACCCAAAACATATCCGGTAACAGTTCGATTCGATTCGATTTTGGATTAATTCAGGCCGATTCAACCCCAAAATTGACAACCTTATATGAGAGAGATATAGACTGAGGTGCTGGCATAGATCCTAGTCTATCGTTCGGAGAACAATTTCCCTTGATTTTTTTTTTTAGAGTTATTAAAGTAGAATTAAAGGAGAAATGTTAGCATCAAATAGTATTTTACCATTATATGTGGCATATTATACACCCACCCCCTAAACCATGATTAGTGGATCATGGCCTCATCTAATCTCAATTCTTGTAATTACTTTATCTTCAATTTCTCAATGTACATTGTTGTCGTTAGAATACTCATTCATCTTTCTTAAGGGATCCGTACAACAAATGACAAGAAAAAACACAAGAATGATTAGACTCGAGGTCCAAAACGTATACTTCAATGCATAATTCACAAGTCCGAACAATAATTATTAGGTGAGCTGATGGTTGAAAGCAAGTGACCAGATAACGTCAAGTCAAAAGTGATTTAACCTAAGGAAACGTATTTATATACATGCACTCCCTCCCCACCCCCCCCCCCCCCCCCCCCCCCCCCTTCCCTCTCCCTTGAAAAAAAAAATATCTATTTATATGAGTGGGACGTGGGTCTCACCTCCGCATTTGCAACCTTGTAATCAAAATTACTATAGACAGATATGACCCTAATTGGAAAAACTCGATACATTTCATGCCACATCTCGATCACCTATTGGTGGAGAGCATTTATGCACATCATACATCAATGTTGGTCGAGATTCAGTTGGTTATGTCCTCATTCATTGATTTTTCATAAACAATTCTTAGCAATGGAGTCCAACTAGCTAGTCTATAAGAAAGGTTACTTCCAAAGGATTGTCAATTCAACTAGGAATATATAACAAATTTCAAACCCAGCCACCAAAGATTCTAGTATCCTTTCATGAAAACTGCAAGTGGTATAATGCTTTGCATTTTTTAAACCATATTATAATACATGGGACCTTTAAAATATCTAGAGCCCAATATCACATAGATAATAGATTCAACAACTGCCCCTGCTTGCCCAGATGGTCTCCACCTCATCGGGAATTGTCAATAGACCCATTTCTTTTTCCTGGATTCATAATCTGTGTATGATGTAGATGCCTTCACTTACACCCAAGATCACATTGATAATAGATTGAAGTCCTGATCACTAGACTCATAACTAAACTCATTCCATCTAGAGAGAACACTAGGAGAGCTAAACGGCTTATCACCTCTTTTATTGATAGAATCTACGGTGCTAACCGCGAGTTTCCCCCACCTGCATGTTGCATATGTTGAACATGGAGACTCTATTGGTTGTAAGGGGAATTTAAGGAATGGTAATTGAAATTTAAATTTAAAAAAAAAATTATAATCATTATATCGTATGTTATCACATGATTATATAATTAATTCATCATTTCATATTTTGTTATAAACTTATATTTTGTTTTACATCTAAATCCATTGCATTTGAAAACTATAATAAAATTTATATCTAATAAACATCATTATTAAATATAATAAGTACCTTTAGATAGTTTATACAATCATATTGTATTATAACTATAGAATTTTTTTTTTAAATTTATAAATTTCACTTCCATTCTTTTTAATTTCCTTTGCACCCAAAATAAGTCAAAGCATTTTGCAAAAACTAAATAACGTGGGTTATGTTTCTTCTTTGTAATTTCGTATATGCTAGGGTTTTTGATCAATTCTGTTTAATTCCCAAAATTACAAAATAATTCTCTTAAAAAAATTAATGTATATATATAAATACTCTCATTCTTGATAAATATATTATCTCATCTCATTTATTATCTTGCCTTCTATTTACTAACTTATTATATTATCCGTTGTTCCATTGAGAGCAGCGTGTCTCATTCCAATATAGGGTAGTAGGGTACTAGTATCTTCCCTTTCTAGAATTAAGAAAGGTAATTCAATAAATAAATGGAATGTGGGGGTGATGTGTACTGTTAACTAACAATAATGAAGTGGGATGCCACTATGAATAAGTGGAAATGTGGGGAACTTCGAAAAATGGAAGAAAAAAAATTGAGGTGTACTTCATACATCTAATAAGGAAGCACTACAAAGTACAAACCCCCCTTAGAGCTTTCTTCTTTCAGCAATTCTGGTTGTGAGGGTGCTTGGGCATGTGGGTCCTTTTCTATCTTTTATTACCTTTTTAAATTATTTAAATTTCGACATCAGTTATAATAATGACAAAATGGTTAGCATATTTCAATATATATATATATATATATATATATATATATATATATATATATATATATATATATATATATAAAAGGTTGTGTACATTCAACGTACAAGGGATATTGATATGCATTAAATTGTTCACCAATGGATTGTCCGAACGTGACAGACACCACAGTTGAATCGTAGAATCAAGACTAGCTCAAGGTTAGCTCAAGGCGATGGCAACCGTTAGGGACTCAAATCTCTCTAAAAATAATTATTCATCTCTACGTTTAAGGGTTGTTTGATAAAACTTCAATTCTGGGATTCTTATTTCTGATTCAAATTTTTACTCAAACTTTAAAAGGATTCAAGAATACAAAGGAGTAGAAACATGTTTATTAGCCTAATTTAATCATTACTCCAAAGTAGTGGTTGGGGTGACGGATGATGGCACTAGTGGTGAGTGATGATGATTGGTGACGATGGTGGTGAGTGGGAGGTGGTGGTGAAGGGTGACGGTGGGTGGGGGGTGGTGGTGGTGGCGATGGTGGTGGATGGTAGTGGATGGTGGTGGCGGTGGTAGTGGGTGATAGTTAGTGGTGGTGGCGGTGGTTGATGGCTGGTGGTGGTGGCGAAGGTAGGTGGCTGTGGGTGGTAGTGGATGGTGGTGGCAGTGGTGGGTGGTTGGTGGTGGTGGCGACGGGGGGTGGTGGTGGTGGTGGTGTGTGATGGTGGTGGTGGTTGGTGGTTGGAAGTGGTGGCGATAGTAGGTGACGGTGGCGGCGGGTGGTAGTGGATGGTGGTGGCAGTGGTGTTGGGTGATGGTGGTGGTGGTAGGTGGTGGTGGCGGTGGTTGGTGGCCGGTGGTGGTGGCGGTGGTTGGTGGCCGGTGGTTGGTGGTGGTGGCGATGGTAGGTGGCGGTGGGTGGTGATTGAGGATGGTGGTGGTGGTGGTGGTGGTGGGTAGTGGTGACGGTGTGGTGGTGGTGGTGGTAGTGGGTGGTGGTGGTGGTGGCTGATGGGTTGTGGTGTTAGTGGTGGTAGTTAGTGGTAGTAGTGGTGTGGGGTGATTTTTACTCCAAAATTGTACTCTGAAGTCGAAAAACATCTATTTGATGCTCCAAAAAATTGGATTCTAGAGCTCATTTGGAGCAGGTTCACTCATGGATTCTCCATAAGTCCGAACCGGATTACCAAAGAAGTTTTTACTCCATTTATACTCCAGAAATCAGAATCCAATTTTTGGAGTGATACCAAACACCCCCTTAATATCGGGGTTAGTGTTTCCTTTTACCTCCACTCTTATATATATAAGAGGAAGGTTCTTTTTGGTATAATTTATATTTATGATTATAAGTTATTTATTATAAATTATTTATAAAAATAAATTATGAATGATACATAATAACCATTTAATATCACTAGAAGTAATAATAGATTACCACAATAATTATAAACATCTTCTAACTTATTTGTAGATTTAAGATTATATCAATTTATTTTAAACATAAATAAGTATCATAAATCATACCAAATAACTACATATGTCATAATATACTATATAATTAATTATAGGAAAATCGAAGATAGAGCATAAGGTGTTAGATTTATGTGGGCTTAATTAATTATCTAAACCAGTTATTCAGTGGGAGTTTAATTATCACAGTTGAACATGTTTGGTTTGATTTGTCACATAGTATGAGATAGGTTTGATAACTCTAATTCTATTGTGGGAAATATATTAGGATTATGAGAGTATTCTGGGTTAGAGTTCTTACAATTACAGTTTGTGAAGCATTCTTTCTGCACCCATCGACAAGAGATTGGGGATATCCTTTGGAGACTGTGGAAGACTGTAATCGAGGAATTTCGATCAAAACTTGAAATGTAGAGGAAATCAATCTTCATAGACGTGTATATCTTTATGATTCATAGATTATAATTTCTCTATTATGTTCTAACGTTTCTGTATAAATTGGAATAGATTTGATTAAAATTCTATTCACATAAATTATAACATAAGAAAAAATAGAGATACTATTGTTGTTTGGATTTTTGACTTAAAGCATCAAACCCCATATTCTATGCATAGTGGTCCATTTGTATTATATATTTTATTCTTTTAAATATTTTTCTTCACGTTTTTTAACTGATAACAAAGTTGGATTTGGGTTCAAATTTAGTACACAAATAGGATAGGGTGGACCGTAGACCCTACCTATCACTAAAATTTGGTCTTGGATATTGACGAGCCACTTGGCAGATAATATGTTATTCTTTATTATAAAATTTAGATTCTAAAACACCTATTATTGTTTATTTATATCTATATATATATATATGCTTTTATATATATATATATATATATATATATATATATATATATATATATATATATATATATATATATATATATATATATCTATTTTCAATTGTTTTTTGTCTTTATTTTTCCTTAGGTTTTTTGTTTATAAGATAGGTTGAGTGAAATTGGAGATACAGGTCATATCCTGCAGGTCATAGGTCGTATACTGCAGGTCATAAGTTACAAGTCGTAAGCTGCAAGTCGAATGTTGCAGGTTGTATAGGTCAGATACTGCAGGTCATAAACTGTAAGTCATAAGCTGCAAATTATATGCTGCAGGTCATATGCTACAGGTCGTAGGTCGTAAACTGCAAGTCGTAAGCTATAAGTTAGCCATAGAGATATAGAGATTTGAAGACCTAGAGGGACTTGATGACTTTGAGACTTAGGGACTTAATGACTTGGATACTTAGGAACCTGGTGACTTGGAGACTTTGATATCTGATGACCTGTAGGTCAACCATAGATGACATGTAAATCAGCCATAGAGGTCAGTGTCTGAGGTCATCAACTGAGGTCAGTGCCTGAGGTCATCAACTGAGATCAACATCTGATATGTTCCTAAGACAGAGAGACACATTTACTCCTAAAGTTATATCCTTTTGAAAGGGTGTGAGTGTTCAGACCTAGACCTTGATTTGAAGGGACACAACTCTATAACGGGGAACATTCAAGAGACGGCTCCGGCTCTATAAATAGAGGAGGAATCATCCTGGAAGAATAATGATAACGTATAAAATTGGGGACTGTTCTCTCTTTTTCTCTCTCCCTCTTTATAGCATATATGTTTGGCTCATTTATTTTTTATTTTTAATCTGAAGCACAACTCTAAAGTTCTCTAAAAGACGCATCGAAATAATGCAAATTTGTTGCAGAAAGCCAAGATTGTTTTTATCTTGGATTCAGATTTGCATCATCAATCCGATTGTACCTGTGGGGACAAATACTGATTTTAGGACCATATCGATCGTGATACGATTCAACCTGTGTTCTAACTATCTTGATACAATTCATTTGTTCGTCTCACTGCCACAGCTATCAAACAAGTCAATTCTCATCTAAACTATAAATTTCTACAACATAATATCATTGTTTACTGCACTACTTTGAAAACCCCATGAGTTTAAAACTTAAATTGACTTCTATAATGGTTTTAGAATTCCATCATCGTCCCTAAGTATGAAAATTTCTTTCTTTTTTTTTTCTCCATTAGATACATTTTAGAATCCTTATTGACAAGATGTTCTACAAGTTTGGCAGTCTTTCCCTATATAATCTAGATGTTTATTGCAAGAGTGTAGCTAGATCCATGCGTTATCATACTCTCTTATGTTATGATATGTCATGGTTGTTGGATTCAAATTCAAAACCTTGAACTAGTAGTTGGAGGGGTTCACCAAGTATATGAAGAATTGAAGATACCAAAAATTCTAGATTTAATTAATGTGGGATTATTTTTAATATTTCCTTCATAAATGCAGTTAGAATGATTGTACATGTTGAATGATAACGTACATGTAGCCAGCATAAATGTACACATGGAAGTAGGGAACTTGGAGCTTTGATGCCATGTTAGGAGTTTACATGGTATCAAAGCAGGTTTTCACCGTTTTTATTCTTCATGTCCGCAATACGTACTAGCATACGAATTTAGTCTTACACTAACTATTTATTATAGAGGAAAAACACCATCCAATTAAAATCTTACACGTGGCAACCAATATCCTCGAAGCAGACCAGGTATGATAGAATAGCGCTCGGCTTATCTTGCTCGGAGTTACAGTCTTCTTAGGACACGACGCTTGGTCGGAGTTATAAACCTACTCGGTTACATTTCTTAGTCGGAGGTCAGAGTCCTAAGGCGACTAGGTTACGTCAAATGAGTCATTCTCCTAGTACGATACGGTGTCGATCATCACGGTCATACGACCACCCGTGTGGTGACACGTATCACTCTTGTCATTCATCGACTTGGCTTTCTTGGCTACAGTCTCCCACTCCTACTCGGAGTCTATGACCTGGGCGTCCCTCAGAGAGAGATACCTGGCAGTCCTATTGGCGATCTACTTCCCTAAGTCCTGATATTTTCATGCTTCTTCCCAATTCCTATAAGTAAAAGACGATCTCTCAAGGTAAAGCTAACTCACAATCTCATTATTCACCATTTATTCTCTCATACGCTCAAACTCTCTCATCGTTCCCCTCTTTCTCTAAACTGGAGATAGTTTTCTGCTATCTCTTGACTGTTTACATTGAAAATCTGACTTAGGCATCAGAGTGTACCCGGGGCTTAATCGTCCAACTCCCTTGTTTAACTTCTGTGATTACAGGTTGCTCGGATTATAGACCGGCGGATGATTTTCAACCGTAACACTATCAAATAATATTCAACCCCCTCATACCACTTAAGAGTCCCTTTTTCCGTCTATCCATTCAAACTTTTGAGATAGAAACTTTACAATAGTCATAAAGTAGAAAACGGTTTAAGGAGGCTCTTATTGAAGATTTTCATGTATAAAGGGCAGTAATTGTGTTGGTATATTTTAAACCAAAATGTAAGTTTCTAAAATTTCAAATATTTTTATTTTTGTATTAGAGGGAAATTTTCAAATGGTTTTATTTTCTGTTGATTTAGCTTGTGAGAGTTTTAGTCTAATATATGTTTAGGGAAAAAAGTGAGGTAAGGTATATATGAAATGGTTGATCTATATCATCTTGAACCATTAAAAGAAAGACTCCCTCTTAAAGGAGGAGTCCAAGGGGTCCATGCGTGGGTGTGGGCATGGATGTGGACCATTGATTTAATCATATTAATGATTGGATTATGTAAAGGGTGTGTCTCTAGGTATTGAAACCATAGAGACATATTTTATACCTTTACAAATACGAATAGATACATTCATTCATATAAAGGTAGTTATTATATCTTTTGATATAAGGATAGGTACAATTATTCGTATAAAAATATGTATTATACCTTTCGGTATACGAATAGGTACCTTTAGATAAGGGCATGCCTGTTTAGACAAAGGGGTATAATCTCAACTCTTAATCTAAGGGTCCATTGGAAAGATTACATCCAAAACATCCATTCTATATATATATATATATATATATATCCCTTTGTTTACATCTTGATTTAAGAGTCTTGATCACAATCGTTGATTTTTCAATAAGGACCAGTTTCTAAGTGCAACGTAACTAGAGGAGCTTCATATCAGTTGCTTTATCTTGGGGATTAATTCATGGGGACTCTTTGCATTATAAAAGATGAAAACAATCTTAAGGATAGTGATCGATGGTACGATTCAATCCTACCTTCTTACAAGTGATTGTTACTTCCAATTTATAAGTCATTTACATTTTATAATTGATCGTATATGTTTTGTATTATGCTTTAAGATAGTCTTGACCCGAATGCGTTCTCTAATTACTGGCCTTTCGTCCCGGGCGTTGTCCCGTAGTGTTAGCATATTAAGTCAATTTTATTAGACCAATCATATGAGTCTAGATCTTATATTGAACATACTTTACTATAGGTTGGGAAAAAATAAAATAAATTAATTTATTGATTGGGAGGAGAGAGCTCCTGCACAGTAGCAGTGGTAGTCCTCGTTCTAGTGTTGTGGGAGAGGAGTGCGGTGCACAGTGGCACACTACACAGTGGAGTTGGATTGTAATGATATAAGCAGGATTCAAATTCTCTCATACCTTTCATGTTGTCATCTACTGTGTGCATACACCAATACATCGATATATGCATATAGTATATTACAATCACTGGATTTTCTCATACTAACATGAGGGGTAGGAGAAGATTTCTATCCATATAAGTATTTTTTTTTAGTTCACAGAATTGGAACGGAAAGAATATCGGTTACTCTAATGATCGATACAGGACTGATATGAACCAATGATAGAATGAATTGTGGCCAACACTAAATTAAAAGGTACTAAAAAGATGAAGGTAACCATGGATATGAGCATCTGTCTTCATCACTCAATTTAAAAAACATAAGGAATATTTTTATTGACATCGCGCATTGGTACTCCTCAAATCAGCTTAAAACCATGGATTTAGTTCACGATATAGAACACGAGTATTGGCCAGTATCGATTGGGTATCAGTCAAATACTAATGTGGCATGCCTTTTTGGTATCAATCAATATCAGACACGTGTCGTCTGTATCAATCACTTGTCGACCAATATTGGCCACGTATCAATCAATATCGACTCATATTGGTCAGGTATCGATTTTATAGTGGTCCCCATATCAAATCAACAAAACAATACTATATCAGTCATAACCGATGCCGATACGAAACGCCCATTAAGGATACTTAAACCATGCTCAAAACCCAAAACCCCTACCCGACCCAAATACTAATAATACCCCTGTAATGAGGTTCCCATGATGGCCCAGACGTGGTTACGTGGGTCATGCCGTCTTGATGATGTTTCTGATGGGTTCCCTGGTTTCTTGTTTCTGATGGGTTTCATGTTCTCTTATATTAAGATAGTAATAAGAGGGTCTGGATCCTAAATATATTCTCTGCTGCTCTTGTCTGGATCCAATTAAGAAAGTAGGTGTAGCTCTCCCTTTGTGTCTTTGCTTTTGAAGATTTACCAGTGATCTGTTAATAGAAAAAAAGGAAATAAGCTACTTTACAGACGATACACATGGGTCATTGAATGGGTTGATTTTCAATGGGACAAACCCATATTTGATTAAAGGTAATCCAAGATGAAGAACAAGAAGAAAAGAAGTAAATTGTCTCTCCAATGGGGACCCTGTCACCTTTGGCGTCTGCTATGGTACATACTTTACAGTGTGTTAAGAACAATGATTCCATTTTTCTTCAATTAATTACATAATATATACAAATACTATAATAAAGAGAGAAAAAGGTAAAAAAAATTTAAGCTAAAAATGAATCGTCATCAAATATAATAAGGTACTGGCAGCAGTGGTGGTGGTGGTGGTGGTGGCGGCGGTGGTGGTGGAGGATGCATATGCACCACCACCACAATCTCCTCCGGTCGCGGAGGTTCACAAGGACATGGCAATGCTATGAACTTCGGAAACTGATCTCCCGGCATTACCACTGTTAAGCTCTCATTCTTGTTTTGCTTCAAATCCTGAGGAACAACGATGGCACACAAAAAGCACAAACCAATCAGCAAAAGTGAAAAATAAAATTAGGAGAAAGCTTGCAACTTTACAAGCAGAGCGTCCCACTGCACAAGTTCCACTACAGCAGGGGTTTGGGGAAAGACAAAATGTATTGATTTACCCCATAATATATGGAGAGATTGTTTCTGTGTTTTAAATCCATGACCACCAAATTATAATACGTACCATGTGACTGGGAATAGATTTGGATGGTGACTGAGGAGGGCTTGTATCTGAGTCGTGATCGCTGTCTTCTGAGAAAGATTGGTGGAGAGAGCGAAGCTTTTCCCACTGGTAGCAGCAGGAGAAGAACCCACTCAGGCAGAATATTACGATCAGCAGCAGCCCCGTACCCAGAGGGAACCCTATGATCGGCCTTGCATCAGTCTGTTGAGTTCTCCAATCCTGATTCTCCATGATCCCTTCTCTTTTCCTCTCTCTCTCTCTCTGAGTAGAGCAGAGCACAGCATGAAATGAGTGATGAAGGGAGGGGAAGGTTAGAATTTATTAAGATCCCAGCGTGGGAAAGCGTAGGTAGTAGGGGTAGGCGAGAGCGCAGGACGTGTAACGGTACAAATTGCCCCAGTCCGTCCATGGCTGTCCGGGCCATCGTACGGAGTGGATCCCACAATCCCACTCGCAGTTCTGCCATGAACGCATCGTCAAAGAGAGAGAAAGAGAGAAAGGTAAAAAAAAAAAAAAAAAAGAGAATAATTGTAGCAGTCAAAGGAAAAGAAGAGGGAAAGGATCTTGAAAGTAATTAGGAAGAGTGATCTATGTTCCTATTCAGAACTCATTATGTTTGATTATTTTGTGAAATTGCTATCAGCCGAACATTCCACCCACTTCAGCGGATCGCCTGTATGCAATCTTCTCGATATGCTTTTTAGGCTTTCAGCACTAGCGGTGGTTGTGGTTGCATCCACAAATGGATCTTCTTGCTGGATAAGAGGAGTCCCTTATTATTTATTTAATTTTTTGGGAAAGGGTTCGGCATGCTGCCGGCTTAGATATTCTCCGAACCACACCAATTAGCAGACAGAAATTGGTATTATTAGGAAAAGACCCATAATGTGTGGAGAAACTATTAAATATAAGGGAGATGTGTGTTGTTGATGGAATCTGTGAAGAGAAAACAGACAGTATGAAACTCCCAACAAGATTCAAGAGCTCCTTAAAGAGGGGATTCCTGAGGTGTGATTAGCTGAATACATTCTCAATGACTCTAAGATCAGGCATTAGTCACAGACACTAGATAGAATGGTGGTAGCGAAAACAGAAGGAAGAAAGCTACACCAAGAGAGACGAAACATTTTTGTTCTTGAATACTTTTTCATTCATCAATATTTTTGCCCTTCCCAGGCTACATATATATATACTCCACAAATTATGAACCTCTCCTTTTTAGACCAGCAGGTCCCTGACAGCCACCGTTTGTGATTTGACTATGTAGGGTACCGTAGGCCAGTAGACTTTCGACCCCCTAGAACAGACTATTACATCATGTCAGCCACCTTTCGACCCCCTGAAACAGATCATTACATCATGTCAGCCACCTTTCGACCGCCTGGAACAGATCATTACATTATGTCAGCCACCTTTCGACCCCCTGGAACAGATCATTACATCATGTCAGCCACCTTTCAACCCCTTAGGATTGCTTTTCGACCCCTTTGTGGGCCAGGTTCTTCGGGGTTCCCAATCATTGGCCCTGTCATGGTTTTTTTTCCAAGTAATATTTCACCTTTCCGCCGATTCGAATCGAGATATTTTGAATCGACGGGTCAGATCAGTGCCTTTAGCATTAATGGCTGTTGTCAGTATTTATGGCCATTAATGGCGACCCATAAATGGCCCAGCTACCACTGTCTATTCATTACATCCAGTTTGTGTCAGATCAGGGAGGGGTCGAACTTAGACATCTTTTAAGATTTACCATAATATCTTCCTTTTCAACATCCTGGATGACCGCCACGTGGTCATCTCCTGTGATTGGGATGTACGCCACGTGGTTACCTTCTGTGATTGGCTTCCAGCGGATATTTTCCCCCAACAGGACCGCCTTGTCTCCTCCATGAGTCGTTTCGTCCGGAGAAGACACATCTACCAAGGAAAATATCTTCTCATGAATGCGTGACAGTTTTTTCCATCGCCTTTTTTCAGCCTCATGATTTTTATCCCATTTTTCAAAATTTGAACGCACGTCCCCTAAGTAGACGCGTGGGCCGTTTTCAATCCCATCGAACCATTGCTTTCCGACTGTTGATCATCCCTCATTTCTAACTATCCATCGTAACTGTCCACACGTCACTTCCCCCTCAAGAGTTGTACCTATCCCTTCACTGTCAGTCGCTTCGTTCGAGAATCATTATACCTTCCTAGCTGGAACCCATCGGCCTGCGAATCTATAAGTACCTTCTCTTCTTCCTCCTTTCCTTCTTTACGCACTCGAACTCTACTAAAGCTTCTGCCGCGACATCTTCCCTCGTTTCTTCACTTGATTCTGCTTCCTTCGGCCACTTTGAGGCAAGTCGTCTTATAGAATCCGATCGTTTATCTAAGTAAGTCTTTCATTTCCTTTTACTTTTGCTTTCTATCCAACCCCCAATGGCTCGAGACAAAGCTGTTGTTGGTCGGTCCTTCGAGCCCACTCTACGCAGATCTTCTCCACGATTTGCTCAGAGGGGGGAGGGTTCTAGTAGTCAATTCGAGCAGATTGCCCCAACTTCCCCCGAGGATGTCGTGCGGTCCACACTGCGTGGCTTCCTCGGTGAGGTCCGTGATGACTGAGTCCAAACTGCACGACCTTAGGGCTACCTTTCGCGTGCCTGGGTCAGTAGATTTAGTGGCCCCTACCCCAGAGGACCGGACATGCCACCCTTATTCCCACAAAATGGTGGTGAATCTGAACATGTTCCTCTCTAGCTTCCGCTTCCCCTGTCCTTTAGTTTTCGAACTCTTAGGGTTTTACGGCTTAACCCTTACTTAATTTACCCCCAATTCTTGGGCCCATATTCATTCCATTATCATCTTCTTCCTTAGGTGTCGGGAACTCCTACCTTAAGATTTTTTCAATTTTTGTTTAATGTGGGTGTTCTGTTCTGGCCCCATCGCCCAAACCAGTCGTAAATTCCTAACGGAATTTACTACTTCTTCCGTCGAAACCTGGACATAGTCCCGACCATGATTGAGACTACTCCCTCATCGGTTCCCCACTGGAAAGAGAGATTCTTCGGGGCTTTGATCAGGAGGGGCCATACTCTACAGGGTAGGCAGTTTTTCCTCATCGAGAACCGATGGCAGTTTATCGACCCTTCTGCAGTGAGGGTCGAACCTCCACTGACATCGCTCGAAATGGAGACCCTCGAACGAGTGGCAGGTCGAGGGAGGGTCATCCAATTCAAGAATCTATCCAACAATCAATTCCTATATCCATATGGTCTGAGTAAGTTTGGAATACTGCTAACCTCAATTTTTTTTCTGCCAGTTTGATTCTAATATATTTCCTGTTATCATGTTATGCAGTGGAGGATTTAGATGACAGCATCTGGGAAGATTTGATGGGGAACGAGCTGTTCAGGCATCAGCAACGGAAAAAGGAAGAGATAGCAGTCGCCGTGGCCGGTAAACTGGCGGTTCTGGAGAACGCGGCTGAAGGTGCTCCTCTTCCTTCGACCAGTGGCCCTTCTGAAGCAGACCCTTCTTCCCTCGACCCTGGGCCTTCAAATCTTCCAGCCAGACCAGAAGCCCCGCAAGATCTGCCCTCTGTCGACCCCCCGCCTTCAAATGAAACGACTACTTTACCCCCCGTAATCGAGGTGGATGAGGATGGTATGTCCCATTTTTTTTTGAAGATCTAATAATTTTTCCTTTCATCTCTCTTTTTTTTTTTTTTTTTTATAGAGAGTGGCGATGAAGACACCGCCACTGTTGCTGAGACAATGCACCGGCTGAAGCGAAGGAGGCTGAATCCTAGGGTTCCTCGTCCCATCTTTCCTAAGGATACTCCTCATGATGTGCTATCGAGGATCCCCCCGGGCCCCCAGCTTTGCAGGTGCTTCTCCCCGGAGAGGTCTTTATAATCTCACCTTCCCCCATGCCCCCTGCTGAGCCGGCACCAGTCGACCCTCCACCACCAGGCTCCCCAGGTAATGAGAAGTATATTCCTTTCCCTCCTATTCCTTCTACGGCAGCCCCCGAGTCTGGGGTTGCCGATTCTTTATCAATTCCTTCTTCTTCTGCCCCTTCTATGGTAACCCCCGACTCAGGGGTTGCCACCTTTATATCTCTTCCTTCTTCTTCATCTGCCCCTTCCCCGGTTGTCTTGGCCGTTTCTTCCCAGGCCCTCCCTTGTACGTCTTTCCTTCCATCGTCCGAAGGACCTTCTTCAATAGCCCTTAGCTCTTCGATGGTTGTCGACCCCCCTTCCTTACCCTCAGGCCCATCTCCTGCCCCTGGACCCAGTTCGGCCGCTGCAAGTCCTCCCCTCTTTGCACCTTCCTGGAGGGTACACTCCACAGATAGCGGGCTCCGAAATCGTGTCGTGGCACGGAAAATCATTTATCACACATGGCTTCCGTCAGATGCTCAGACACTCTGGGCCGTCCCCTTGGAGGTTATTGACCAGGATCAAAGCGCAGCCATTTATCAGGTATGTCCTTCTGCCTATTTCATTTTCTTATTTTCTCTGTATATTACTGTTTAAATATCATTATTGTGATACATGTCTTGTTTCAACTGATATGCGGGTCGAACCATTACCATATGATGCTGTCGACTGCGCTGGATAAGCTGATGGGGGTGCAAGCTGTTGCCCTGGAGAGTGAGAGGTTGATGGTCGCAGTTCAGAATGAACGTGATGCGGCCATCACTTCCAAGGCGGAGATGGAGAGCCAACTGAAGGCGGCTGACGAGAGGCTCTTGGAAGCCGAGGAAAGATTCCTAAAGGCTGAGGAGCTGACCCAAGAGGTGGAACTGAAGCGTCGGGTGTTGGAGGCATCTCTAGACCAGAACCGAAGGTGGCTCTCGGAAGAAAAATCCAGATATCATCGGTTGAACGAGCAGTACACCACTCAGGGCAAGGTGTACGAGACCCCCAAGAAGGAGCTATCCGAGATGCGGCTGTCCAATGAGGTCATGCAAGAGCAAGTCATTGCCAACAACAAGCTTATCATCCAGTTGGAGAAGGAAGTCATGGACCTGCAAACTGCTCGCGATGCCTGGATTACGAAAAAGGAGAAGCTACAGACGGAGAAGGACGAGCTATCGGTCGACGTGGTCCAAGCTGCAATGACTGAAGAAGCTTTAAGGAACGAGTTGACTACCTCGCAGCCCACTGTTGACCGCTTGACAGAGGAACTGACTCATGCTCAGTCGTTGCTATCGAGTAGCAAGGAAGAAACACTGAAGGCCCTGCTAGACTCGGAAGACATGGAGGGTCTGTTCCGACGAGAAAGGGCCAGAGCCATTCGTGAGGCTCTGATTGTAGTACATTCAGGGTTGTCCGCCCTCTTGCCCTCCTTCGACTTCTCTCAGGTCCAGCTGATGCAAAAAGTGATCCGGGATAAGCTTGTAGGCTCTTCAAGTTTGGCTCCTCCTGTGGCATCTTCCTCTGCTCCTGCTCCTCTCGTGGCTTCTTCCTCTACTCTTGCTCCATCGGAAGTAGCTTCTTCAACCCCTGCTCCTTCGGTCCCCTTGAACAATCCTGACGCGGCCTCCGAAGACTTACTCCCCTCAGAGGGATGATAGCTCCTTCTCTTTTTTTTTTTTTTTTGAGACCCCTTGGTCTGTATATGTACACTACTTTGCCATATATATATATATATATATATATATATATATATATATATATATACACACTTTGTTTTCATACCTTGTCTTCCTTGTTGATGTAAGTGATTCCCCACTATCCCCTGACTTTAAGATATTTACACATGATAAACTACTTAAATTTGACATCGTACGACCATTAATCCTTACTTCATTCTTTTAGGACCCTTTGGTTTTTCGCTCGAGGCTCTTCCAATACGATAATCATCTCACACGCTTAGGATAGTTATCAAGTGGGAAGAAGATCCACTCGACTGACTCTTGGTTTGTCTCTCACAGTGGCTTGCTTGTGTCTGTCCACTATGCATCAGTGATGTTTTTAAATTCAAAGCTTCTGGGCTGTGCTTGTAAGATTTTTTTAGATTCTCTTTGGTTTTTTCCCATGGGATTTCCCATGAACCCTAACGAACACATTACATAGATTACTAGAATACAATGGGTATTGAAAAGAGTTAATAAAACATATATCTCTTGCTGTAGATTGATTTCCAATCGTTTTCTTTGCTTTGAATGCTTTGATCGGAGTCTTCGACAGCCTGTCGGGATCCCTTGACCTTCTCTCTACGTATGGGAATAGGAGAAGAAAATAATACCGTGACTGTGGGGACCCTAACAATTGGTATTTATAATACCACCCCCAACCCTGGACCAGTGCCAAAGTGGACTAGGTTGGTCCATCTCTAATCATACTTAAATCGATTTACTTGTAACTAGACTCCCACTGAACCAACTAACCTTATAATTAATTTAGCCCATAAAAATATCTTACAATCTCCCACTTGGGCTATATTAATTATAAATTCACCATTGATCCAAAGTGACCATGGAATCTAATTACACAAAAACCATCATTTATTTTGATCTAGTCGTCAAACCTACCAATGTCGAACAACAGCAGAAAGTACTCCTACACATCCGGTGTACCCCCTTCTGTCAGTCACATATAGAGGTCTACTTAATGACATAAATCACTTTGAGAAGAATACTTGAGTCCAATGTTCGAATTACCACGATCCTGTTACCTTAAAATCCTTATAGGTCAACGCACTTTGATATTATCCAACTTTATATAGGCAAATCGCCTCCAATTTGGACTAATATCATACTTTGGCTTACCGCCTTCTTTGGCTAAATACCGCCTTCCAATTTTTGACATGTCTTAAATGATCAAGAATACATACAAGCAATAAATGCTCATCAATAATCCTGCTCATTAAACCACAGGCAGAACAATCAATTACAAATAAACCATCAATTATCAGATCTCCCACTAATCAAGCAGATCTAAACACTCCCACTAACTAAGAGAATCTAAAGACTCCCACAGACAAAACCTTTTCAACCATTCCAAGAAAACCTTTTTAACGTGTCTCTACATTGCCCTAGAGAGTTAGGTTAATAAACTATCTTCTGATCCCCTTCTAAAATATTATTCTTATCCTTTGGATTTTTCTTAGATAATCCTTTCGCAATATTTTTCATCTTAATACTGTTACACATAACCTCAATAGTAGAATACCTCACAACTTATGTAAACTACTATGAAAGATACATCTAGGTCAAACGATCCTAGACTAGTCTCCAACATTTTTATAATAAATTTTATTCTTTGTTTCAGGAAGAGTGGGAAAGAAACTACCAAATGATCATATGGTACATTCACTGAGACAGACATCTTAAGAGACATAAACCATCATCATTATATGAGTCTAAACACAAATGTCCTACAATAGATAAATTACATAAGACTTATATAAACACATGTAATTTATATTTATTTATACTTTGTCCAGAATAGAAAAAGATAGATATCAAAATATTCTTTGGGACAGTCATACTTGGATGAACACATCAGTGTATGAGTTTAAATACAGTATCAAACAACTGAAGACTCATACACATACCCTTTACTTGCATTAACCATATAAATCATTCATGTAAATAAATATCTTTTTCTAAAAGTTAACCAACTACACATTCTCATTTGGGATAAACATGCAGTGGTCTTCTCAGTTTCTGTGTAATGGCTGCGAAAGAATAATGACTCTCGAAAATCCCACCACCTTTGGGTTAATGAGACTCCCTAAAGTAAAAATCCTTTCTACTCATGTGCATGAACATACCTTTAACTTTAACAATGCGACCTTTGGGTTAACATTGTCTTTCTTAGCTGCTTTTCACACCATGGAGAACAGTGTAATAAAAATATATCATTTATTCTATATGTAAATGCACAAATTTAGAGTTTGAGGACGACCACGTTGGAACTGAGTGTGGATTTCACTCAATCTTTACATGACATCCACAAACCTTAATTTGATCAAAACTTGACAATGCCACATTTGGGTGTACATCGTCCTTACACAAGTATTTACAAATATATGAACTTTGAATTTGAAGACATCATAATGAAACTAGTTGTACCATTTTGGTGGGTTCCACCTAATTCCACGGTGATATCCCCAAACCTATTTTACAGCACTTTGTGGGTCAATATACAAAATTTCATGCACACATAATCTTCTACAAGCATCTGATACAAAAATAACTGACAAACAAACAGAAAACTATAAATCAAACTAATTTGGAACACTTTTTAGTCAAAAATAAATTTTTAAATAATCAAACTGTGTCAAACTATGTACCAAATTGTAGAGCACAAAAATACCAATACAGCACAAAAAACAGCATCAAAATCTGACGCTCCTAGCTCCCACAATCGTCGATCAAATTTGGCACCTGCATTCTTGCATCATGAAGCGGTTTCATACGGTTCAGCTTGGGTCGATTCGGTCTGGCCGGGTTCGGTTATGGGCGGACCGAACCCACAAATTAAAACCTTTTTTCATTTTTAATGCTTTGGTCCAGACCAAAACAAACGGTCTTGACTTTAAACTGAACCGTAAACTAGAGCTTCAATCGTCGGTCCAACCAACTCACACATCCGGGTTCTCGGGTCAATTTTCCAGGGTCGTTGGGTCGAGTCCTTGGGTCAGAAATTCTAGTCGCCGTCTGGGTTCTCGGGTCACAAATTCGGGTCCCATCGATCGGGTTACCGAGTCAAACATTCGATCTGGTGGGTCGACCTCCTGCCACACGTGCAAACCTGAGATGGGTTCGCGCATCCCCTTTGACCCGACAGGGCTGGTCTGGGCCCGGGTTCGGTCCTAGACTGGCCCAGATCTGCTTGGTCCAGTACAGGGCTGACCAGGTGACGTCAGCCCTATCTTTTTCCCCTTTTTTTTTTAAATTGTCATCGGCGCATGGATCTCACGCTTTTTTTTAGGCAGCGCGTGAGAGCACGTCAGGTTACGTCCGACGACACATTTTATGTCGCCGGTTCCGTCTCTCTGAGGCCTACAATCCTATATGATTTATTTTACTTTTTAATGGTCAAAAAAAAATTTCAAGGGTCCAAACCCTAGACAGGTTCATAGAGAATTTTTGGAGAAAAATCTCTCCCTTTTACAATCCATTTAAACATACAATTTTTACAATGCTTTTCCATCGATCCTAGGTCTGTGTGAGTGGTTCTGATACCACTGTAAGATTTTTTAGATCCTCTTTGGGTTTTTTCCATGAGATTTCCCATGAACCCTAACGAACACATCACAAAGATTACTAGAATACAATGGCTATTGAAAAGGGTTGATAAGACACATACATCTTGCTGTAGATTGATTTCCAACTGTTTTCTTTGCTTTGAATGTTTGGATCAGAGTCTTCCACAGCCTGTCGGAATCCCTTGACCTTCTCTCTGGGTATGGGAACAGGAGAAGAAAATAACACCGTGGCTGTGGGGACCCTAACCATTGATATATATAATACCACCCCAATCCTGGACCAGTCTCACAGTGGACCAGATTAATCCATCTCTAATCATACTTAAACCGGTTTACCTATAACTAGACTCCCACTAAACCAACTAACCTTATAATTAATTTAGTTCATAAAAATATCTTACAGTGCTTGTTCTTATCCTTCTCAAATTCTCATGTCTAAAGGAAGGAAAAGTGATAATGTGGGACCCGCACAATCCATAGTATTAGTGCTTACACTGTTACTGCATTTAACTTTCTTCATAAAGATTTTTGAAGGAAGAACTTACCTAGCACCAAGCCCTTCTTTTGAATTTTCTGGAAGTGGAACCTTGGTGTGGAGCCCAGTATCTTAAGAATACCCTTCGGCCCAATTACTAAATTTTTTTCATGGGCCAGATTACTTGGGCCCCAACTGAGTCCATTTCTGCTCCCATAAATGAAGCCCAAGACCAGCAAGCCTACAGAAGAAGCAACAACTGAGAACGATCTTTTTTTTCACACTACAACCCCAAGTAAGCAACAACTGAGAACGATCTTTTTTTTCACACAACAACCCCAAGTAACTAAGGTATGTGTTGACGCTGAAATCTGAACCGATGCACGCTAAGCCGAGGTAGGTTCTCTAATGCTTAGGTCAGAAATCCGATGAGCAATTAATGAAATACCTTTACAGTATACATACCTGCCTATTTATAAGATGATGACGAAGGAAAGACCCTAATCATGTTAGGCGGCACCTTGGGACGTATGGATCCACATCCTCTCCCGCCTGAGTTTGGGCAGGAGAGTTGGCAGCTCGGATGTCTTGAGTGTCGGCTCAGATGGAGGGTTCGGATCCACCCGAGAGCCAGGTGACAGCCATCCATTCGGGCCCCCAACTCTCCTGCCTAAACTCAGGCGGGAGAGGATTTCTATACGGGATGTATGGTCATCCTATTGGGGAATGACAAATCTTTTATGGACTGTCCTACCCTTGACTTAATCGTCTTGACACGATTTTTGTCACGTGTTATCCACCTACTGGTGGGTTACTTTTATACATATTAGAATGCATTTACTGATTCAAACAAGTACAGGAGGTTCAAAGATAACCTGGTTCTGGCCAGACTTGCCAATTTTTAAATGAGCAAGGTGTAGGCATGCCTAAGCCCAGCCCATTTATAATCAAGCACGTTGGGTTGACAATTGATATGAATCAACGTTTTAGAGAGAGAAAATAAATAGAAAGGCAAATTACTTTTGAGGTACCCAATGTTTAAGAAAATAATATTTGAAGTACCTCATCTTTTAAAAGTGACATAAACCAGGTTAACGTGACTCTGCCTTAACCAATTAAAGTACAGTTTAAAAATTTTACATTTCCAACTTTGCCTATCAGAAAGAAACTATCTCTCGTTTAAAAAAAATGACATTGGAACACTTAATTGAAAGAGAAACCTATGTTGGTCTCGAGAGGTGCTTGATGAGCTTGATTGATTTTGGTAATTTTCTTGTAGTGCTTCTGCAGAAAAGATCCTCTGTCTGGCTGCCAAATAGCAGTGAGGATCCCAATCACATATAGTGCTGCTGCACATATAGTGCATCAGCAGCACTATCTGTAGCTGGGATCCTCACTGTCGCTTGGCAGTCACTATAAAGAATCCTTGTTTGTGCTCCTGCATGCAGTTTCAATCGTTCCAGTTTTTTTAGCTACGTCACTCCCAGTTCTTTGTGGCGATTTCTTCTGTGTAGAGTTTGTAGATCCGTTTGATTTCCCTAAGATTGAAAGAGAAACCTGTGTTGCTCTTCCTCTCCCTTGATCCCTCACCATGGAGTTAGAATGAAGAGGAAACCAGAAGAACTATGTTTGTATTGTACAAGGGATATTTTTGTAAATTTCAATTGATTACTATACAATAATGATTTTAATCTGATTTTGGAACCCCAATCCGCCAATCGTGACTTTTAAAAGATGAGTTCCCAAGGCTTAAATGTCTTTTTTTCAAATGTTGAGTACCTCAGATGTAATTTATCTTAAATTGAAAAATGTTTCTTTAAACGGATAAATTAATTAATGATTTTATTGCAACAAACCTGACCCATTATCCATGAGTTGGACTCCAATTGATCCCTCCAGCCAATTGTTAATTGTCATACTTGGTTGGACCCATTTATCTTGACATCCTTTGCCCAATCCGCTTGGTTTTCCGTTTAACACTAACCCAGATACGTACATTTGTACACCAAAGACAGATGCTCAGTTGCTCACTAGTGATCAGAAGATCTAGCAGGATCCAATTTCCTAGTTCTGTCGTCCATGTAGACTCTAAGTCTGCACAGTCGTTCACGGATGGTAAATGGGAGGGGGAGTCTTTGATCACCCAATGCCATTGTCTTTGCAATGACATTCCGAAGCATAGTTAGTTAAAACGGGAACGGTAAAAAAATAAAACGGGACGGAACGGGTTTTAAACGGAGCAAAACAAAAACGGTACGGTCAAAAAAACGATCAAACATTTCGAGAACGGCAAAAAAAAAAAAACGGCTGGTACGGGTTTTAAACGGATCAGATATAATACGGTACGGTGAAAAAAACGACAATATACTCCCATAAATTGAAGAATTACATTAATGAAACATGTAAATCTATTAGAAAATTATACCTAAATCAATAGGAACATATGACATTTATGAAGTGTTTGGTCATAAAATTGTGAGAATTATCATCTTCAGTCAAGTAGTTAATTGATATTTTATGTTTGTCCAAGACTTTAAGCATGAATCCATATGAAGAGAGAGAGAGAGAGAGAGAGAGAGAGAGAGAGATCAATGGTGGCTTACAATATACAATTGTTATGACCCATAACTCACACCCCACCCTAACAAGTAATAAAGTAATGAGTTTATAAACAATTATGAGGAAGTGGCAGCCTTTAATCCCACATCGATTACATGTAGAAAGTAATAAGAATATTAAACAATATGAGATTAATCGATTCATTATTTATTAAAGATGCAGGTTAAAATACGTTAAAATACGGATACGGTACGGTACGCGTTTTAAACGGGTTTTAAACGGCAAGGTTTGGAGTATGGAGTATTTTAAAGTATTTTTGAGATCAATACGGTAATACACGTATTAAACAGTTGAGTACGGTACGACAGTACGGTACGTGTTTAAAACGAGTTTTAACTAACAGAGTTCCGAAGGCAGACCCAGATCGATTTAGGGCTGGTGGGGTTAGGGTTTATGATGTATATTTTTATTTGGTGGGGGTATCAATTTTGGGATCGAGTCGTCCAAAATTAATCCAAAATTGATCCAGATCGAATTGTTATCGGACATGTTTTGAGCTGAGTTGTGGCATATCCTATCGGTCTAGTCTGGCTTGGGCTAGCCTGAAAAAGCGGATTGATGAGCTCAAACATGATAATGACTTGAACCAAACAAATTTAGACCGAATATTAAACTCTAGCTTCACTACTTCAGGCTTCTGGATAGTCTTAACGGATTTCCTATCAGGCTTTTAACACAAATTGCCCCTAAACAACTCGATATACTAAACCCGATAACAATTGGAATCTATGCTGACCCATTAGTAATGTGCACGGTGTAACCCACGCAACCCGAACCTCTTAATGGATATGTTTTGATCATACCCTATAAAGTCTGACACCAATTTGACTCGGACGGAAGCCAATCCGGACCAGCCCATTGACACCCCTAATTTATGGGCACATCCATGTATGCATGTTGTAGTTTTGGTTAGGGGTGTCAACGGGCTGGTTTGGGTCCATTTCGGTAAGGGTCAAGTCGACCTTAGGTTTTTAAAATGTCTAATATATAAGAGATTCGGGTTGGGGTGAGGTGCACTGTAAACATTGGCTAACAGGAAGTTTGGTATCGATTTGTTATCAGGTTGTCTTAATGGACTCTTATCGATCCGGTATTGGTTCGATTTTGGTTTACTATAGGTATATGTAGTATAAAAGTTGAATTAATGGGTTTAATTGGGCCATTATCGGGCTAGTTGAATTTTTGTGTTGGTTTTCACTACGTGTATGTTTAATAAAATATTGACTTAATGGACTCATAGTGGTCCATTATTGGGTTGGTTCGGTTTCAATCTTATTGATCTGGATTGGTTTGGACTTATCAATTGATCTGATCTGGTTTCGATTTTTATCATACTCTACAAACACAACATAAATCTTGTCCAATAAGGTTCGGTTTCAATTTTATCCGAAATGAACGAGGTAGTTTGGTTTTGAATTTTGGTTTGAGCTCAATCGGGTTATGTGAAGTAATCTAACACCTGTGAGACTTTTTAAGTTCAATGCAAAAATATCCTCCCTGAGATTTGCCTGAATGTATTTAAATGTCAATTGAAGCATCAAATGCCTGTTGTGGTAGGATATTTTGTAGATTATATCCTTGCGGAGAAAGGATTTTATGGATTGTTAGGTGACGCTTGATCTAGAGATTGAAAGGTTGTTTCCCATTAAAGGTGTTACATGCCTAATAGTACTTATAAGAATGTTTTAGAGGAGTCGGATCCTATGCATAGTCATACATGGATCATATATAGAACCTTTATATCACATAAATGCATTTATAAAACGAATAGTCCAAATGAAAAGTATCCCTTAATGGATTTGTAATTTGAAAACAAGCAGAACTCGAAGATATGAAAATTTGGTAAAGAACTAATCATGGTAACCACTGAAGCTCATATCAGTCCACGTCTGATCATAGTGATGACCATACATGGATTTAGATATTCTCTTATCGTTGGTGGACTTCAGTCAAGATCCTACGATCGAAGTTCATTCGAAGTGATTTATGTGCTGGATGAATTTCAGTTATTGAATCACAACTAATGAAAACCACTAAAGCTCATATCAATCCACGTCTACTACAAATGATGAACAAATATTGGTCCGGATCTTCTCTTATTATTGGCGAGACTTCAGCCTTGATCCAATGGTTCGAGTTTATTCAACACGTATGCCCAGCCAAATGAATTCCAACTATGAATCACAACTGATGGGACGAAACTCACTTGAAAAAAAATCTTTTTCCAACAAAGAATTGCCTCATACTGGCGTAGTATCATACTGGCATAGTATTTGAGTGTATGTCGTCCATTTTTAAAAAGTTATAAAAGAAATATTCAAAGTGTGATGAGTACATTCAGAATGGCATGCCAAAACCTACCTTTTGTTGTCTCCTTTTTAATCTCTTCACGATACGATGGTGATACTTAAAAGTCCCACTACTCATTAACTTAGGTTAAAAATTAGATCCGGATCGAAGACGGATCCATGCACGTGGGTCCAATCCCATGCTCTCAAGTCCAAACCCTATTTTTGAGTAGTCATTTTCACGCCTGGAAGGACAGATATGCTTGGGTTGATGGGCCCTACTCTAGAAATGGCCCAACCCATTATGTAGTCAATATGAAAAGTCCAAGACCTGGGGCCCAGATTGCTCAGGCAGGTACACGTACCCTGCCATGCAGGACCTGCTCAGAGAAATGGCTTGTTTGACTGTAATTTGAGAAGGTAGCCGGTGTCCAGCGAACTCCAATAATAAAAAGACCTTTTTGGCCTTTGCCCCACTGTTGGGTTTGGAACGAAGAACCCGTAGAAGGCCCACACTAAGGCTGTTAAATGGTACGTATGGTTTGGTTCTGGTTGGATGTATAACAAGTAAAAACAAAATCAAATCCTTTATTAAACAGTTACAAAATGTTTATTATAATCGATTTTAAGTTTTTTTTTATTTTAAAACTGTTTAAGGGGGAGGAAGAGAGTATTAGGCTCTCTTTGGTTTGTATTATATAATGTATTATATAATACATTATGAAATTTATGATTATTTGACTTGATTTATAATATTTTTTTATAATTAAAATAAATAGATATAATGCATAATCTACAAATAAGTTATTAGTTGTTTATCATTATAATCTATTTCTTATTATATAATGTATTATGTTTAGTGGTATCAAACGGTCATTATTTATTACTCATAATCTATTATCATAATTGATTTGTCACAAATAACTCATAATACATTATATAATACAAACCAAAGAGAACAATGTAAAGGGAAATCCAATGAAATCATTAAAATAAAGAATAATCATATGTGAAATAATCATATGTGAAAGTGGGTTTATGATTCATAAATATACTATGTGGAAAATATTAAAATATAATTTATTTCTACATATATAGACATTTAGTATTAAAGGATTAAAGTAAAGGTTTAATTGGTTTTAAGGGTTTCAAATAATTAGTTTAAACCGTTTCATTTTTTAAATTAGAATCAAACCGTTTAATTAAACAGTTTCATTTTAAAACCAGAATTGAACTATTTAATGATTGATTTCATAGTTTTGATTTAGATGATTTGATTCGATTTCATTATAGGATTCGACTTCATTTTTGACACCTTTAACCCCACACAGCCACGCAGTTGTTAAGGTGTTTTTTTTTTTTAGACCGCCTCGATTACCGGACATGTTGAGATGGATAAACAACTGGGCCCGGCTGAACCGGCTGGTTGGGAGTGGTTAAGGGTTTTTTTTTCTTTTTTAATTTCCAGTAAGCACCATTATTAAGTTCATTTGTCACCGGCAGAAGCAGAGGGCTTCGGGCAGTGGGTCCCACTGTCTTGGCGGCATCCCGCAAAATCTGCTGTTAACTTTAAAAGGAGGAGTTTCTGAAAATAGATATTTTCTATTTTTCTAAAAATGATCAATTATTCAGTGGCATCATCCTCATCATCCAGTCTCATCCATACACATCCATACATGTAAATCATGATGATGCCTCTGTATTCCGACTTCCGTCCCATCAACGTCCTTCTTCAATGAAGGAGAATGAGTCGGTGAGATCTAGAATCATTTCTCGCCGTCGGATGCTGGGGATGTGATGATGACGTGGGCTGAGATATGAATGAACAAGGGACATGGATGGGCCATAGGCATATTGGGAGATGGTAATTCATGATGGATGCTTTGCCAGTTGGCATGGTAATGGTGGTTTTCAGCAAAAAGGATAATAAGGAAAGAAAACGAAGAAGAGCGTGCAAGGGAGGGATTAGAGTAGAGTGGAGCAGTTAATGATGGCTGCTGAATACTGTCCGGTCTGGCCTTTTTTAAAACTTAGATATTATTAAATAATATTTTCCTGAAAATTGTTTTTTAGAATGTTTATTTACAGCCCTTAGATTAGAATGTAATGATGATAAAAATGGGAAAGAAGGAGAGAGAGAGAGAGAGAGAGAGAGAGAGATAAGGGGAACAGTTAAGTGTCACATTCTGGAACCGGCAATCCACTTTATTGTCTCCCATCCCATCTCATTCCCTGCTCTATTTTGTCCCCCAACTCAATCCCACCCAATAAATGCTTCTTACGTAACTTACACCTTCCCTTTACGCCTTGGTAACCTCAACCCTAAATAAAATAATTCCACAATCATGTTTCTCCTTTTTACCCCCAATCCTATCTCATAATTTCAATACAATCCTTCTCTGTAAATTTTAGGGTTTCGATCCCTCCAGTCTTGATTTAAAGTCTAGAGTTCACTAGTTCATCCCGTGTACATACACATTGAGTGTGCTTCAGTTACTAAATTTCGGCTATAAAAATTGAATAATAAGAGACAATCTTTTATTCTAGTTTGGATTCACATTGTCTCATCTCAATAGTTGGGGAGGTGGGGTTGCAACTCTAGTGGATGGTTCCCATGTGGGGTCAGATGAATCCAACCCCTCCGTTCGAGCCAACAAGTCGAGCCGACAAGAGAGTGTCGGCTTGAACGGAGGAGTCGGATGAATCCGACCCCACGTGGCGACCATCCAGTGAGGTTTCCGCGTCTCCTCCCTAAAGTACAAGGATGAGACGATTTGAATCCTTCTAGTTTTTGATATTTTCATGTCTCCCAAGTAGGAATAGAGATGGTTTGGACTCACTTTTAGTACAACAAAATTGGAAATTATCGATTTTTTATTTTCATTTTTTTATGTAAAATATTAATAATTTTATTCCAATAAATAAGATATTTTATTGTTTATTTTAACTTAAAATGAAAATAAATGAGTTAAAAAATAAACAAAATTTATATTTAAAATAATTTATTTAAAATAATTTTCAGATAAAATATCATTCAAAAAAATTTACAAGGAAACAAGGATAGTTGGGAAAAAAAATGCCCAATCTCACATATGGGATTCTTTCCCAAACCCTTTATATAACAATAATCTTTCTTAACTTATATTCTCATTAATTATACTAAATTTCTCATACCTTTTGGAAATTGTTTTTTTGGTTCAATTTTGATTTGATTCAAGATGGTTATAGTAGAAATCAAAATCGATAGTTGGTTCTTAATTCTAAAAACAAAATTGAATTGATTAGTAACCAATTATTAATTTAACCAAACCTAAGCAATTAATGGGTTCATAACAATTCTCACGCGACTTCTTATTGGTTCCAGTTACTTAATTTATTTTTGGTTTTTAAATAATTCAATTTACTTTATTATAATATGGAAGGTGATCATAAATACATCAGACACTAGCAAAAATTCATAAATGATAATATCTAAACAAGAACACTAATTACTAACTTACTATATAAAAGGCTTTTATATATATATATATATATATATATATAAGGACTTATGACCAGATGGTATATTATACTAGTTTAACGAAAATTCATCAACTAAGATGTTGTACATCATTTTATAACAATAATTCAAATACCCTATGATGCATCACTGTAGAAGTTTCTAACTATATAGTTTTTTTTTTATAAAATAATATAATAAATTTTAGTAGAGTGTGCATGGAGGGCTTCATACATATTGATTTCTATTTAATTGATTTGAGATATATTACACATAAATTAAAATCGAATCGATTTTATGGCAACATTGCATGAAAATTTTCTCACGATGGTGCTCCTCCAATCCTTTGGTTTCTCTTGTAAAAATGATGGTGACAGACTAATAGTCTTTGAGAAGAGTTTAGAGAACCATGGGATCTTTGGAGGTTGAAGAAAAAAAATAAATGTTGGATTAATAATGGTCATGGAGTCTTCACTATTGATATTAGACAATACCACTCGCCTTCAATTTAAACTCTGATTTGAAAAATTGAAGAAAATGCGAAGGCACATTAGTGATTATATAAGTTATTTTATAAATATTTTTTTTATACTTTTTAATTGGATTATGAGTTTACTAAATCAATTTCAATTTAAAATTGAAATCGAACCAGTTTTTATTATGTAGAACCAAAGCTGAATCGATAATAAATGGTTCGAAAATTAACCGCAGATTTTAGTTCAGTAAAACAGTTCGGTTCAAGACACTCCTAATAATTGACCTGATGTAAACAGTAAACGCTATACTTAATTTTTTTTTTTTTTTTGCAGGTGCAGGGCCCATTTGTAATTCCAACTCCAAATAAGGGCATTTTAGCGATTGGGGAGTAGGAACCAGAAACTATCTTTACGACTTTACCCTTTATTACGAATACACGAGAGCCGAACCGCGAAAAAGGTTTCTTATTTATTTGTTTCTAGTCTGGAGAGAAGATCAACGGTATGGAAGCGTAGAAGCACGACATCTGAGAACCTTAACCGTCGATGGTTGTTTGAATACTTCGAGTTGATCGGCGGGGATATAAAAGCCTGCCTCTAAAATGACAGACAAGATTTGTCGTGAGAGAAAAAAAAAAAAAAAGTGCGTTCCAATCTATTTCCTGCACTAGTTTTGCTTTGAGCTTCTCGGCGAACGGTCTATGGTTTCGTTGCTTTTTGGTTCCTGCTAAAATGGACGGACCGTAGCTCTGCGCCTGCTCTTTTTGTTCGCTCGTTAATTGTCTCGTATATTTTCTGCTTAGTTCCATCAATCTCGGTCTCTTCGATTGGTCTGTGAAATTGTTCAGGCAAGTTTTCCAGAACCTTTTGGTCTCTCTGTTCTCATGAGCCCTTTTACCCTGTTACTTGAGGTTGTCCCGGTTGGGATCAAACAATCCACTGGTTTGTTCTTGTTCTGTGAGTAAATTTTGTCTTATTTGGTAGTAGCTAACTTATTCTTTGTAGATATTTTCTTCGTTTGAGGCTGCTTGTACTGTAAATGGTCATAGCTTTGATTTTGCTCCCCGTCTTCCCCCAAACCCCAGTGGTTTCTTCTCTCTTAATCTACTAGGTGTGGAAGTTGTAGCTATAATTGCTAGGAGTGTTTCTTCATCTCTCTCTCTCTCTCTGCATTTTGTAGTTGAGGTTGTAGCATTGACATTGTTAAGTTTTCATGTCAAGAGTTCCAACTAGGAAGTACAAGGACTCTCACGCATCTAAAGTTTCAGACTTAAAACTCCCTTCACGTGTGTCCCACTTTTGATGACGGGTTCTTTTTTGTTGGATAACCTTAAGGTGGGAACCTAGAGTCTGATAGATATTAGTTCGGATTTGAAAATTCGGTTACTGATACTATTATTCTGCTTTCGGTTCTCTGTTTTTTTTATTAAATGATTTAATTTAACTAATATTTTCAGTTATGCAATTTGTTTCACAGTAGAAATCCGTTTTGCTTCTCTCCTTTTGAGGGTTTATTCTTGGTGATCTCTCCACAAAGCTCCATTGGTTGGTTTAACTTTTTGTTTCTAATAGTTTCCTGACACTAATAAAAATTCTGAAGAGGTACTGGTTAGGTTTTTCTTCCTCCTCTTTTTTTTTTTTTTTTTTTTTATTCATTCATGCATCAGGGGATTTCTAACCAATGGGCGTTTTCATTAATAGAGGGAGTGCAGGAGAGTTCCTATAGTCGGGTTTTGTTGTACTAGCTTTTCCATCAGCGACATAGATTGCTTAATACAGATTTTTCTGTAACAAGTGCTTTTCTACTTTCGTGGAAATAAACATTTGGTTTTCGGGAGCGCTGTAAGTGCTTGGCTTTATTTGCATTCAATGAGAACCTGGTTTAATTGCAAGCAGGTCCGCGAGGAAATCTTTTAGTTCTGGAAACGTACACCTAATGTCTCCGCCTTTGCTTGGCGTCGTGGAAGGGCAGGGGAATGTCCCTGTGGTGACCTCGCTGGCCTCTGCAGACAGTAGCTGTCAGAATAACTCCGAATTAAAAGAGCGTAACTACATGGGTTTACCTGATTGTTCATCAGTGGGCAGCTCAGCTATCTCAAGTTTGTCTGAAGAAAAAAACAGCAGCCTGAATTTGAAAGCAACAGAGCTAACGCTTGGGCTTCCTGGATCTCAATCTCCCCTGAGGGATCCAGAGCTGTCCTTGCTGAACCCTGTAAAATTAGATGAGAAGCCCTTGTTTCCTTTGCTTCCTTTGAAGGATGGTACTCAATCTTCATTGCAAAAGGCTCCTGTTTTAGGAAACAAAAGAGGGTTCTCGGATGCCATGGATGGTTTCTCTGAATTGAAAAGTACTGTATTTACTGAAGGGAATTGGATGTTTCCAGCTGCTGGTTCTGAGTCAGAAAATGCTCAATCAGCACCTCAAGGGAAATTTTCTGTTAACTCCAGCGTTAATGTTATGCTAGCACCTAGGCCTTCCCTGAACTCGGGGGTGAAATCTGTTTCTGTGAAGGAGCATTCTGGAGCTCAACCAGGCATGTTGAAAGAAGTCACGCCTGCTAAGGTGTTACAAGAGAGGACGCGTGCTGCCAATGAGAATATCCATAATCCTAGCAGTGCTGCTAATAACAGTAGCAGTGCACCTGCTTCCAAGTAAGTGATATTGCTTCAAGGAGGGCTCTCATCAAATGGTTTTGGGTTAACTGTGTGAATTAGTCACTGATATTCCATTTACGGCAGGGCTCAGGTAGTGGGTTGGCCACCAATTAGTAGATCATTTAGGAAGATCACTTCAGCGACCACTTCCAAGAACAATGATGAAGTCGATGGTAAACCAGGCCCAGGTGCTCTTTTCGTCAAGGTCAGAATGGATGGTGCTCCTTATTTGAGGAAGGTAGACCTCAGAACGTACTTTGCATATCAGGAGCTTTCATCTGCACTGGAGAAGATGTTCAGTTGTTTTACCATAGGTGAGCTGTTTATGGTCCCAATCTTGTATGATCTCCTTGTTGAAACTTTTACTGTGGATTGGTTCTTAGTTGAGGTTTTACAGTTCACGGGAACACCTATATTAGCATAGATCCAGTTACTGCTTTTTGCCTATGATTACAGGCCAGTGTGGATCACATGGAGATCCAGGGAGGGAGATGCTTAGTGAGAGTAAGCTGAGGGACCTACTACATGGGTCGGAATATGTTCTTACATACGAGGACAGGGATGGTGACTGGATGCTTGTAGGGGATGTCCCGTGGGGGTAAGCCTTTATCTATTCTTCCCATTTTGTGTGCCTTAATTTTTTTTTTTTTCATGTTTTGCTTAGTTTATACAGTCAACTACATAAAATCACAAATGTGTTTGGTTTTCTGTGAAGATGCTTCTTGGATACGAAGACTCAGAATGCCATTATGTTTTATAGTAACTGTTTTTTTTTTTGTGGTGTTTTAATTTTCTACTTATCACATGGTCTATTACCACACAGTTAAGTGATTGTAGTCAATAGGGGGACAAAATTTATCATTTCTGTGCTAAAAACTGCACCATCAGTAGTGAACATGTTAGTGAAACAAGGTTTGTTTCTGACTATAACATACATCTTAGATGATACAAAACATATAATACATGAACATGGCATCCAGAGAAGATAAAATCTGGACTACATGTTGTAAGTAATACATAATATGGCAAAAAATTAAAAAATGGGTGGAAGTTTCTTTTACCAGATTGGCTCAAGAAAAAGAATACAGAAGAAGAGAGAAGAGAAAGGGGGGTTTCAAATTAATATGGTGATCTTTTTTTAGTGTATAATTTTTAGAAAATCTCAGTATACATACTGTACATTGTATGCTATCATTATGGACACCCTAATTATGAAATTCCAACGTGGCATCTAGAGAAGATAAAATTTGGACTACATGTTGTAAGTAATACATAATATGGCTAAGTAATACATAATATGGCAAAAAATTTAAAAATGGGTGGAAGTTTCTTTGACCAGATTGGCTCAAGAAAAAGAACACAGAAGGAGAACAGGGAAGAGGGGGGGGGACTGTACATTATATGCTATCATTATGGACACCGTAATTATGTAATACTAATTGAAGACCATAACAAGAATGGAAAGTCATAATCAAGGCTTATCTTGGCCAAACATTAAGTGCCTCGCAAGCCACTGGGCAGTTATAATATGCTTTGCATAGGCTGGTCTAGTAGAGTTTTGGTTCAAAGGTGGTTATGAGCCATTGTTGTCGAAATGTGATGGGAGATAGAATGGGAAAGGGGACGTTCAGGTTTGACTCCAGTGATTGCTTAGTAATTGAATTTAAGTATGATGGTAAAGCCGAAGACACCCACGGTGAAAGATTCTAGATGCAAACCTACAGGGCTCAAAAAAGAAAGGACAAGAAAAGGGAAAAGAAGGGAACTATGAGCGTGTTGGTTTGCATATTACTGTAGCAGTCTTTAATCTTTTGTGTGTTGATCTAGTGAGCATTTGTTGTACTTGCAACTGAGGTCAGTTGATCAGCTAAAATCACACCCTTGCTTAGTGGCAAGTTCTAATGTATTCCCACTTATAATGGAAGTGAGACATCTGTATGAGATTTAAATGTACTGATATGTTTATTTTTTGGTCCATGTTTCTGGCTATACACCTTGTAAGTCTTCTCTGCATGCTAGCTATAACTAGCCTCATGACAGTTCAGTTAATTATTGGATAACATGGACATGTTGCCTGCATCATAGTTTGGTAATGGGATAATTTTCAGATCTGACTACAGCAAGTCAATGTAATAATCGAAATAGCCTAGTTTTTTTGGGACTATTTGAAGAATGGAGAATATTGAACGTACAAGAGGAAAATCCATTCATGGTGGGTCATATGGTTGATGTAGTCCACCGAATTTGACATGTGGTCTGTTCAGGGAGATCACATCTATCATATGGTCAGCATGATTAAATCATCATTCCATGTGGCAGAAATATAGTTGGTATGTTGGAAACGTTTGAGTGGTGTGCTGGAAAAGTTGTCTATAAATTATTACCTAAATTTAATGGCAAATTGCACATTTTTCCAAGAATCTTTCTTGCAAGCCTACCATTTTTCAGCCATGTGGACTGATGATTTGGCAGGCTGATCATTGGGTAGCTTTTGGACCTCTCTTCCTTATAGGTCACAGTGTCAAATTTGGTGGTCTATCTCAGCCATATGGTCCACTATGTATGGGTTTTTTTCTCTATGTTTTTAAACTTCAAATTCAATCACACCCTTCCATGGTCTGAAAATTTAACCATATATGGATGATGTTGTAAACAATATGTCCATCAAATTTGGGATCCGAATGCAATTGCCATGTGGCTGTTATTAAGGGCATGCAGGAATGGGTTTTTGGTTTGAGCGTGCAGGAACTGTCCTAGAATCTTGGAATTTTTTTTGCCTTGTCGCATTACATTTTACATATGAATGTTAAAACACAGAACACATTAAAGTCTGCAGAACTCTCTCTCCCTCTCTAAGAAGAATTTGGATAGAATTCTTTGGGCAATTGGATGACTATCCATTTTGAAAAAGGGGTAAAAAATGGAAGACATGGTACAGAGTAGGTGTCTGCATATTATAACCCAATTGCTTGTTCATCACAGCAGCTGGTAATTTTGTTACCCAGCACTGGAGGCATGTTTCATGGATGACAGTAACAGTCTTAGGTCTTGTGATTTAAAACAGCCAGTGACAGTACATATATAATTGCGCAGTCAACAGTGGATAAATGGGGGAGTTGAAAACAATTATATAAGAAAACGATACTTTAATTTTAAATAATAAGAAAACAATATTTCAATTGGTAATGAAAAATGATAGCTTAGTTAAGTGAATGTGGCATCTTGTGTCTTGACTATGATTTCATTAATCACATGCAAAATCCACTTTGCCTGGACCAACCTACATTGATGGTAACCCCAAAGCGGTTAGCTTTGTTGGTAAAGACCAATACCTCAAAGAGGTGATGTGTTCAATTTTCCTTGGGGATCACTTATTTAAAAAAAGAAAAAAGAAAAAGAAAAAAAGAAACCCTGCATTGTGCGGAATAATGCTGACACTTATTTTTTTGACTCAATGGCAGGATGTTTATTGATTCTTGTAAAAGGTTGAGGATCATGAAGAGCTCTGATGCAATTGGATTAGGTACGTATGTTAACCATTATTCCTCCAATTTCTTTTGAGAGGTAGACCCTGTAAGAGTGTTTCACCCTCGTCCTGAGAACACATTGTTGTGTAAAAAAAAAAAAAAATATTGTTTTGTAGAGGAATATGATAACTATAAAGAAGGCAAACTGAGATTGAGAGCAATTGATCTCTTTTTCTTCTTATTATTGGATGAATACCTGTACAAGGTATAAATAGAGAATTGAGGTTACAATGAATCCATATATCCTAGCTATGAAGATTAGCACAAATCTAAGTTAAGTAAGTAAAGGTAGGTAATAACTATATAGGGGAGCTAAATGTGGGAGATGAATCATCCCGATATTGCAAGGAGAGAATTATGGATTTAGCTACCTTAATTAGGGATTTGGCTACCATAATTTATCCCAATATTGCAAGGAGGGAATTATGTATTTAGCTGCCATAATCATGTACTTAGCTAAACCATAATAGAATAATTGCAACAAGATGGGAATAAGTTGTCCAACCTGCTGTTTTCATAAGCATAGGACATGCATGAGAGTTGGACCATCTTTTTTTTGTCTACCTCCAGTATCCTCGCATAAAATTATCCTATTTTATTCTGAAAGCATGATAAGAAATAGTAACTATATATTCCATTTATGTACTTCATAGGTCCAAGTTGTAAATTGCTGTATCGAGCAGCTTTCTGTTAGTAAATGAGAGTTGTGGGTTTTGAAATAGCACCTTAGACAGCTTATTTCTGTTGTTGTGTATTGGGTTTGCTTTATTTCTTAAGAATCTCTATTTTGTTTGGTGAGTGCAGCTCCAAGGGCAATGGAGAAATGTCGGAACAGAAACTAGGTATTGTCTCAACATGATGACTGCTCTTTGGCCAGATGGTTGAAAGTATCTATGGGAGGCTAGGGAAGCAAATCGAGAAGAGACTGATTGAATGAGGGGATGGGAGATAATGGTTTAGATGGATGCTTAGTGTGTTTTTGTATTTTGCTTCTGATAATTCTTGTTGCTTTTGATTGTCTTGAGTCCATTATAATTATGAAGCTGAGGCCACGACGTTTGGGAATACCTCTTTCTGTTGTTTGATTTGTATGATGAGTCTCCTGTATTCCACAGGAACCGTAGTATTTGTATAGTGGTTTATGACTTTGTGCTGGACCGTGTTTGTTTGGTGTTCTGTGTTTGTTCTGAGTAGTCTCCCAAGTCACTACTTACACAAATTAATCTGTGTTCTGCGTGGGCTGCCAACTGTGGTTTCTGATTTCTTATGGAAGATGCTACCACTGTCGTTACTCATTTAGTGTAGTCGTAGTAAAGAAATATTAGCATCTGTTCCTGTATTACTTTGGTTCTGGTCTCTATTTGAATGCCCTATCTGGTCTCTATTTGAATGCCCTATGTGGCAGGCCAAGTATTAGAGATACCCACTATAAGTTGCAACATATGTTGGAAGCAGGTGAGAATTTACTACTGCCCCAGGTATAAACCTTATCCTTTCTGTATCTATTCTCATGCGCACCCTATATCTGCGATAGACCTCTTCTCTGTGAGCGGCATGAGATGGTGGAATCTACTTACTACAAATGGTGTGTGGGTTGCATCGTTTTAGTTATCTGGACTGTATTGGCCGAATTGTGTTGGGTTTTACGCTGCATCAGCAGACTGGGTTGATACTAAATGATACTGGCTGATATGTATCTGATACTAAGGACGGAAATGGATAGTCATAAATCTGGATTTGATTCAAATTTGCATCCGTTTAGTGGAATATGATTTTGAATAATCGGATTCGAATTTGGATAGCAAAGATCGGATTTGGATGTAGATTCAAGTATCAGTCAAACGGTCCAGGTTATATGTACTCCGTTTAGTCTAGTGTCAAGACGCATATGATCATAAGTCTAAAAGTGTCAAGATGAATATAGTCTTAATATCTATATAATCATTTAAGGTGTGTCTCTTATTTCTTAGGGTAGGTTAAATATTTGTTTTAAATTAGGTGATTTTTTTTTTCTATTTTAATTTTAACTTCTAATTCCATTTTTCGGATTCGAATAGGATTTTAACCAGATATTTGCTTATACTTCAAATTCGGATTCAGATTTTGTTTTGTTTCATCCGTTGGATCGTATTTGGATAGGGTATTCGTAAAGGAATTCAGATAATGATGTATCCGATTTGAATTCGATCCCTCTACATTTCTATCTGATATCGACTCCCATTAGAGTGTAACCGATACCCATTCCGGCATAATCGATACCCATTCCGGCATTACTAATACAACGAACTAAAACCAAGTGGGTTGAAGGGAGAATATTCGATCCAGATTTGAATTGTGAGAACTCATGGAGGGCATTCGATACAAGATGAATTCTGAAATCTCACGTGTATAACTGGATCTAACTTGGATCCTTATACGATTCATCGTCCAGAATTGCTCCACATAGGACCTCATATGGGGGTAGGGTAAAGTTAGTTTTTTTTTCAGGTTTTGAATAAAAGACGGTTTTGGAACGTCATTTGTTGTTGAGGTGCTCCAATCGTGATCCTACAACTGGAGTTCACCCGCGCACATCTTAGACCATAGGATATGATCTTTTTCCAGAAAAGACTGGGACCGTCCATCCCAATTCTTATTTGGTAATATATACAAATACCGATGAAAAAAAAAACAGGTTTTGACTAATTTGTTGAAGCAAGCTCTTCAACAAATTTGATTCAAAGGGGAAATTTTTGTTGAAGCAAGCTCTTCGGCGGACATTTTTGTTCCAAATTGAGATTCAAAGCGGCCCCAGCAGCGGCATCTATGCTGTTGAGACTTGAGAGTGCATCTATAGGTGCCATGATGCACTCCAACAGCCTGGATGAGGCTCCAGGGACTGCACGGTTGCAGAGGATCACATCCTCTTCCTCCACTCAAGGGTCAAGACTTCTACTATTCCCCCCTTCATGCTTTCTATTTAAGCCTTGAGGTTGCAACAAGAACAGGCTGGGCTGGGTTTTGAAAACCCACGTTCGATCCCTGGGCTCACCCAGGCCTGTCTTTGCTGGGCTCAGGATTTGGTTTGTCATTTTACTATTATTTTGTACGACAGGATATACAAGAACAGGCTGGGCTCACTCAAGCCTGTCTAGCGCTGCTGGGCTTTTCAACTGGCGGCTATATGAATCTAATAATTGGTTTTAAAAAAAATCCTGGGGGCTCAGGGATGGCCTTTGGGCAGGTTCGGATTTGTTAGGCCAAACTTGCACTCCAAGTTTTTATATTTGTTAAGGTTAGGCAAACAACAATAGAAATGGCTGGAAAAATAAAATAAAATAAGAACTTACAATTACAAATCTCTATCCAATGTGCTTGAGTTCTTTATATTGCTAACACCTTAGCATAAGCGACATGACTATGGGAAGAACTTACCCAAAAAAAAAAGACATGACTATGGGAAGACAGGAATTCCTCCCCCATTACAATCCTGTCCTGTTTGTCAGTCACATCAACGGTGATTGTACAACCGCAGTGGTCCTTGTATTCATACCGATTTATTGATATGCATGCTAAGTGTATTCCCACCCTTCAACCATTGTAGAACACTTCTTCAATGACATGAGAGGATTTCTATCCAAAAGAGTGACATGAGAGGATTTCTATCCAAAGGAGTAAAGTTCGTGCATTCCCATTTCTGTGATGTGGCACACAAACTAATGTGAATCTAAACAACACCATTTAATGGTTTACCCAAGAAAAAAAAAAAAAAAAACACACCATTATAATGTTACAGTGTGGGATTTGATACCTCCCTTATATATTATTATTCAAATTTATATATTCCAATGTTCTTATTTCACCATTTCATTTTTTTTGACATGTGCCAAAAATCAAAGTGGACTTAAAACTTATTAACCCTTAATAATTAAGTAGTTGAAAGTGGTCTTTTTGTCATTAAAATTTAAGTTTCACCTGATTTGTCATGTGGTAAATATGGTCAGAATTAAGATGAAATTTGCTCTCCCAATTTACTCTTTAACCATGCCAACCTAGAGAATTGCTTTTGTCCCACCATGTAATTAGCTGATGTGGTTAATCTGATTATTTTGTAGATGAAGTATCCATTGAATTGTCTAAATGTCAAATTTCATGACCAACCTCAAACCTCCAGCCCACCATCTAGAGGAATTTTCTTATTGTATTGTTTCAGCCATCATATTGATGGAGAGCTTATAATTGGCAATTCTGATTATTTGATTACAAATTACCTTTTTCTTTGTTTGTTTTTTGACGACGGGGAAGGAGCTTGCAAGTCTGGATCCTCTCCCCACACAGGTACCCTCTCATTGTCTTCCTGCAACTTCATATTGAGGGGATCTCCATGTTCTACTTGAATATTCTAATTCTAAAACACTCCGTCCATCGGAATCCACCTAAAGCCCTTGCTAGGTATCTCTCCAATTATTTCCATGAATTTGTCATATAAGCCATGGAATTTTAATCCTATGCATATGATGTTTTACATCAAAATATTTCTTACATTTTCAATATATTTCTTTACATGTTATGTCTAAACAAAATTTTCTAGGAAAATTTTCTTTTCCACCATTTTACATGGAAACAAACAGAACACTTTGGATGGGGAAAAAAAAGAAAAGAAAAGAAATTCTAATAGGATCATTCTACCTCCTGGTTTGCTCGCATCGCCATCCTTCAAACCATATAACCGACTTCTTCCATCTTCCCCTATTATAGAGTCTTAACACCAATCCCCGCCCCCACCCTTTCTTGGTTAGACTTGATATGCATAAAAGCTACCCATCAATGGATGATCGACACTTAGCAAACAACGCGTTAGGATTCGAGTCAGGGGGCATTTACGTTCATAGCAATTTTAGAAACGGGGTTAGGAATTCTTAAATCCAAATCTAATAAATAGGCCCATCTACCAAGGTTACATCACTTCATTAATTACTATTGCTCAGATCCCCGACTTAAGTATTAAAATGCATCCCTTGTACCCCGATTGGACCCACTTTATTGTTCAATTTTTATCTTCTAATGCAAGGTCTCCTCCCGAGAAAGATTCATCGACGGCAACAATACTAAATCATATTGCATTAATAATGTTGGGAATCATATCTTGAAAAGCTAGGATATTCCAAAATTTTAAATTCTCAATACTAACTAGTGCATTGATCCATCATTACATTGAACATTAAAAATTATGGAGGTTGTTAACCCTTTTATATGGAAAGTATGGAATGTATATACCTAACTTGAGCACTTAGGTATTTTTTTAAGGAAAATATAGCTTTAAATTCTACATCTGTTATGGTGACATGTTTCCTTGACTTAAGTCATTTTAACATTGTGGGTTGTTTTGACCTTTGCATCTATATAAGAAATCAAATTGCTTCTCAACCTTATCCATCCTTCTCAGAACTGCATCAAAATCAAAATTTTTAAACATTTAAATCTTTCTGAAACAGTAACATCTATAAAAAAGCTACCTAAGTTTGGTATGCTTTATTTGGTGTAATGCACCTTTTTGATTATAGTTGACAAAACAAAAACACTTTAGTGGTTGTTTGTTCTTGAATTTCAACATAATGTGTTCAATGGACCACTGCTAATCTAATATTAAGAAAAGTTACATTGTATTAAGCATCAAAATATCCATAAAGAAGCAATTTCTTCTAATCGCATTCTTCGCGTCCCGGATTGCACTAATTTCGTGGATTAGTGCGGGAAGAATCTACGACTAATCGTCTTTATATCATTAGGATTAGGCTGCTTTCATTCTCATACATCGTCAGCTTATTTGTATTACACTAATCTTTTTGTTTAATTATTACATGCCACTTTAATTTATATTTTGCAAACTCCTCCTCAAACTAGCCTTACAAAAGCAACCTTGTAGCCTGCCTAGGGTACTTAATTCCTTTCAATTAAATATCAACCACCACCACCAGTCTGTTAAATTTTAGCATTAATTTTTTACTTTATTGTTCAAGATCAATTAAAATAAAAAGTTGATAGATGAAAATCTTAGTAATGATAAGGTAAAGAATGGGAGCTTGCATCGTCTACGGTCATGCAGTTTCTGTAGTTCCATGCGGGTTCTTGGATTGCATTGGTGCATGTGTAGATGCATTCTCAACGGTCCATATGCGACTGCAAGGACTGCACCGCTATAGGAAACCAACTCCAATAAATGGCGAGTATTGATGGCAATCACTTTGGAGTAAAAAAAAAGGCAAAGATTTCCTTCACAGTATAAATAGGAAACATTTAGTGCCTGTTTGGTAATATTCTGTTCTCACTCTGCTTTTGATTCAGACTCCCAGGTAACCATTTGGGAGCCAGAAAATGTTTGGTAACACCATATTAATTCCAGTTCCCATGAAGTCAACCAGTTCAAAAAATGACTCTCAAAACCAAAATTTGAGAGTAAAAAATACTTGCTTTTCTAGAACCGGAGCCAAAAGAAAGAGTCAAAAATTGAAAGTCATAGCCCACTACCGCCACCACCCCCACCATCCACCACCCACTACCACCGCCGCCACCACCACCATCGCCACCACCAACGCCGCCGCCGCCGCAACCAACCACCACTGCCACCACCCACCACCACCACCCACCGCCACCGCCACTGCCACCTCCACCACCACAGATCTAGAATCCATTCTAAATTCATTTTTACTAAACAACCTCCTGTTCTCAATGAGCTTTGGAATTAATTCCAAAACATTATTACCAAATAGGCTCTTGCTCTCAATAAGCTCTAGGAAAAAATGGGAGCTCAAAAATGACTCAAGAGCAAAAGTCAAGAAATCGGAATCAGAGTATTACCAAACATGCACTAACTAGGCAACCCTAAACCTAGATTTTGTATTCTTAGTCAAATTTTAGTTCAATCGGAGGCCTGTAAAAGAGAATATTTGAAATCAGATCCATAGGAGAGTTTATAAATATTTATCCATAAACAGGCTAAGTCAAGTGGATATTTTGATTGGATTAATCATTTGTTCACGTGACTCAAAATAATGCACTATATCCAACAAGCCTTTCATAAAAGTTCCCTACTTTAACGCACACAATCTTATCGCTAATGAAAATTGACACATCATTTCATTTTTATTATTATTATTTTTTCTTTTTCCGGTTCAATGGTTGTCTTGGTTCGAGTTTGATCGAGATCAATCAAGATGGTTGGCCATTAGACACTCTTGAGTCTTGACCCAAAGGAGTGATCCTAAGTTCCCAATCATCCGAACAATGTAAGGATTCTTTCCCACAACTTCTCATATAAATCACATTTTTTTCCCATCCTCCGAACAATGTGAACTCCATTGACGATGTCAGATTTTGGCATTGTCTATTTGTATAGAATAAGTTTAAATGTAACAAGTGTTAAAATCCAATGAATTTGCATTAAAAAGAATCATTATATGAACCCTTAGTATATAAAAGATAGTTTTAATATTTCAACATGAGAATATTGTTAGAAGACTAAATGTAACAAGATGTTATTATAACTAGAATTTCTCATTTAAGTATTACAAGATCTGATTCCGTTAGTGGGATTGTGGCATTAAAAAATAAATTAAGTTTTTTTTTTTTAATTTTTTTATTATTTTAAATGATTGATAAAAGCCAAGTTCAATCCCCATCACGTGCAAAGCACATGACTCTCCCAAGTGGGGATTTAGAGACTCTCCTAATTATACTGACAACTAACTCAAGTAATTGTTAGATCCAATGAAGATGCACCATTATGTTGACTTTGACCAACTTCTAATTTTCTCCATGTTTATCAATTTCTTCCAACAGTTGGTCTGACACTTTTTATTATTTAGTATTTTTTTCACTCAACGGTAGGGTAGAGTAGGAGCTACGCCAGCATTTCTCTCTCTATCTTTCTTCTCTGACAATCTCTCTGGAACGGACAACAACACCGACCGACCTCTCAGAGTGCTTACAGAGAACCCACACCCATACATGAATTATAATTTAAGGCAGGAGAGAGAAAGAGAGGGGGTACCCACTTCACATATGGACATAATTGATACAGGGAAATATGTTTTATAATATAAGATGGTGGGAAGATTGAGTTGTATCATATATGTATTATATACAAGTTAGTTAGGGATTCTTAGCAGTTATAATTAGTTCAGGACATGTGCCCTAATAATGGCAGCATCTGATCAACCACCAACTTGGAGGAAATCCTTCTTTTTCCATATGACAATCACAAGTACTCTCTTAATTACCCACTTATCATGTGACCACACCTACTGATGAGATCCTTGAAATCGTTACAGTTGAAGGAATATATGCAAGCCCAACTGCTATTTGTTCACTCCCTCTATTGTTATAAATATACAATGCTGCTTCAATCATGAGCCCAATGACCTTTCTTTATGTCTCATAATCATGTATACTTAATTTTTTTAGCTCATGTTAGTTGAGGTTAAGGAACCCAAGTCACTAGGAGTCTGGATCCTGATAATCACCCCACATCTTTCGGAGCCGTCAGATGAGATGTGGGTTTGACATTTTAAAAGTGGGTCCCACATTAAAGTGGACTATAGGAAGGAATGTCTTTTTATTTTGATCAACCCAAACCCATATGTTAACTTCTATCACACATGGATCTAATGCTGTTTTATGGACTCATTGGATGACTCCCTCTATTTGGCTGGATGATCAGTAATGACCTGCCAACTCCATTATTAATGGCTGTTAATAATGTTTGAGAGGTCTTTGAGATCTCAATCCATATGGTATTTGTCCAATCATATCATGTGCAATGTGGGCTCTTTTGAAGTCTATATCACGTTTAATTATGAGGATATCCCATGCACCCCTCCTCTCTTTACTGTACTTGTTATAAAAAATTAAATAATATATAATGTAAACAAGTGATCTTGAACTTTAATTGTTCACAAAAATTCAATTCCATTTAATTAGCCACGTGACAAATATAAGGCACAGGTTAAGCAAAGTCCAGATAAAAATGCCTCCATATCTCTATAATTGAAAACATTCATTTTCCCCTCTCTTTTTTCGAGGTGTGGGGTATTGGTTTCGGGGTCAGAACTGGGTGGGCCAGGCCATAAGAATCCCAATCAAAGATAGGGTGGACGTTATCTTAGGAGTGGGACCACCCCAATTATATGACCAGAGGCGTCATTTTGATTCGAACCACCCCTATCATTGATTTGTCAAGTCAGAACCCAATCAACCTCAACTGCTAATAATTTAATACTGGGATTCTTCTTTAAAATTAAAAAAAAATAAAAAAAACATTAAAAAAACTATCAAGTAAAAGTGGAAAAGACCATCTTGACCTCCTTTGATTTAATCTCCTGTTTCCCATTCCATTTATTTGTTATAAAGTAAAAACTGTTACAGTCAACCGACAGCACAGACGAGAGAGAGAGAGAGAGAGCGGCGAAAGGATGAAAGGAGATGAGAAGGCCACAGGGGTTTGGCAGTTGGCAGTGGGGGGAGTTCGAGTAGTGAGAAGAGGGAGAAATGGTTGAAACGTGGAAGGGCGACTATCCGCAGGTGAAGTGACATGGATAACACACATGCTCGGTCTTTTATTTGCCACGTCATCTTTCTCTCTCTCTCTCTCTCTCTCTCTCTCTATTTATGTATACAGATATCTATCAATCATAAATCAACGAGTGATCTCATCAACTGACGTGCGGTGCGGTAGGATGCGATGCGGAGGCATCAGGCTCCTCAGGTTTTGAGTTGTTAACTGATTAATAGTCCTTTTTATTACTTATACGATACAACAGAACACAATATAATACACTACAGCGTTCCTCGGGCATCACAAATCACGACAACGTCCTGACCTGCATTTAATGCATCCATACTCGGACTTATATCACTGGATACTGACTCTCTGAAACCGGTCTCCTGCCTTGGAAAATTACCACTATATTTGTGTGTTATTTAATCAAACCCGATTCATAAACCCATGACGCATCCAACTCGACCCAACCACTTGCATGGCTTCAGCCTTCCGATGTGTAATTTAGTGGGCCATGACCGTATATATATACTGTCTATATACATTGTACAAATTACAGGATACATTAAATAAAAAAAAAAAAAAATGTCACATGCAGTTTCCAAGGAAGAGAAAGACGTAAGGAGAACTGTGCGAGTGTGGGATCCGCGAGTGTGCCTGTGGGTCTTCCTTCCTTCCTTCCTCCACGTGACTGTCCAAATTATTTAATTATTTTTTCTCAGACGCTGTTAAAATCACTTTTACTGCTCCACTCCAATTTAACATCTGAAAGGTAAAAAGTCAGACGACTCAATTCTCGTGTATTGCTGAAGAGAAATCAGTGTATTGAGTTTTACGTATACGTATTGTGGGACGATATGTCCAGTTGGACACCTCTGCCGGCGGGAGTGACTAATGAGTTCCGGCGAATGGGGAGAGTAGACTCGATAGTACAAGTCAACACGTGACTTTTATGCGATTCCCTAGTAACTTAAAGCAAATCAAAATCAAACATTTCATTTCATTTTTTTTTTTATATTTTCATTGGGGAGATTGTATATATTATCGAAGCATTCACAGTCCTTTCATTGGGATGAGATTGACCAAACCTCCAAACCTTTCCGAGCACATATGTAACACGTCATATAAGAATTTCGTCCTAAAATAATTCTCACCCCCACTTGATCCGGAATTTTTTTTATTTATTTTCTTTTCGTTTCCTCTACAGATGATATAAGAATTGTTTTTAATAAAAACAAGAACAATACAAATCAACACCCAAAAAAAAAAAAAATCAATCTATGATATGGTTGAATGTAATATAATCTGAGAAACACATTCTCCTATGTGCGACAAAGTTGCCATTGTCTACGAGTCCATTATCTCGTAACGTTTTATATAACAGTGTTTAACGTATTCTTATAAACCGTTCAAACAATTCTTGAGCCAAAACACTAGTAGCTTTTTTTTTTTATATTCTTCTATCGGGTGCAAAACCCAACCCATAATACACTATTGAATTGTGGCTTTTATGTGTTTTTTTTTTTTTTGGCCGTTTTTGTGTTTAAATTTTTTTGTTTTTTTTTTGGCTTTTGTGTATAAATATAAGCTTTAGATTATAATAACCTAAGAATACTATTATGGGTGAAAATGTCCCTATCAATTAGAAAAGGACATGTAGCCAAACACATGAGTAGTCACTTGCAAATAGGAAAAACTACTACCTCGTAGGTGGAATACGTCAAGATTCAATTTCGACAATTAAGAGATCACATCTAAGGCCGGATACGTCATCATCCAATTGTGATAATTATCGGATCACAATCGGTTTCTACCCAGATTACCCTCATCCCCTCGATCCGACCATAAAGATCTTGGCATCGATCACAATCAGATGATTCCCCAAAGATCTTCATCCAACGACTCTCAGTTAACGCACCCGCAACCACCCGCGAGATACTTGGGAAATGGGTGCCAGTGCTCACCAACCTTCCTAATTATCAATGAACACCTCTAGCCCACACGACAACTCTCAACAGCTTACAAGATTGGACCAAAAGGTCAGATAAGGACAACAATTATGGCAAGGCAGTAGATCGTGCCAATCCTGGGGTAAGTCTAAATTTACACCACCCTATGGCTTATATATATATATATATATATATATATATATATATACAACACACGGATCTAATTCTTTACACTTAAACTCTCCCTGTTACACCCGCTACTTAAAGCCACAATGTCATACCAAGCTCCATAATTGTTTACGCTCGATTCTAAGTTAAGCTTCAGAATGATCTTAGGATTTTCGTACTCATTCCTCACTTGTCTTTTTGCTTCCTCCCTTACAAGTTTTTGCTTCCTCCCTTACAAGTCGGACCAACAGAAAAATTGGACCGCAACAAACACCATTCAGCAAAGAGATAACCCCAAAAATTTTCAATAGTACGAGTCGAGGACGATCCTAATTGACTAAGTAGCTGTTGTAGCGCACTAGAATAGGTTGGTCCCAACCGTTCGACGGGTCAAACATATCAATGAAAACCATTCAATCATCTAACTTAAAAGTCAACCTTTGTTTCCATGTAATAAAATGGAAATGAAATGTTTATGTAAAATTGTATTTTTTTAATATTTAATATTTTAATGTAAAAAAACAATATAGAAATAGTATAAAAACTGATACCAGGTCTAAGGACACAGGTTTATCGCCGTGGGTATTTGTAAGAGACTTGACTCATCTCCAGTTGTGTACTTAGTTTAATTAGTAATTGATGTCACAGTTAGAATTACATTATACGTTAACTTCAGCCATTAGATCACGATTGGAAAGTACACAACTAGAGACGAGCTCCTTCAATTTTACTTGGCGCTTTTGTAGATGGGATTTATATATGATAAAGTTGATTTAGTGAGTAACGGGTATGATTTTGGGTATCTGGATCGGACCAGTCGATACGAGAAATTATATTCATTTTTACTAGTTTTAAAATCGACCATATGTCACTTAATCATTGATTTCATATCGATTTGATACCAATTCTGTATCGGTTTACAGGGTGATTGATACTCCTTCTAATACCGTAAATTAAAATCATAGTGGTGGAGGTAGGGAAGTAGGGCAATTGTGTGATGGTTTGGAAGCCGAGAATTGGTTGCTAATTAGGCATGGTTAAGTTATCTGAGTCAAATAACAATGATTCGAAACACTTCTTTTACACTATTTCGAAAACTAACAACTTAATTGCAGAGATTTACAAAATACGTGATTTCCTCTTAGGATACCCAGTTGTATTTTACAGAAAATAAATATTATGATTGGTCCTACAGTCTAAAAGTAGATCTATCTTGAATCACATAAATCTTTTTTTTACATAAATAGTGAATTAAATGAGATTTAAGGCCTCTTATTGATTAGGTTGAAAATCAGGGTCTAGTGATTCAAAACTAATTGGGAACATGCATCAATGCCAACATGCAGGATCCATTCCCAACCATAAATGTATGCCATGTATTTGTATTCGCATCGGATTAAAATTTCTTTTCAAGGTGATGATGTTGGATTGATGTGATCCTATTGCCACGTCAGCCTAACAGTGTGCTAAGTGGAACCCACCATCTTTTAATTACAAGGAAGTATAAAGGTATGAGACTTGGTTTCAAATTATAAGTACGTAATCCATCTAGTACGTATCATTGTGTACTGAGAAACCAGAAGGTAGTCCTCAAAGGGAAGTAGAAGAAATTTGACGATAGAATAGAATCAAATACATCCGTAGTAGCTCAATCGCTCTATGTTAGACAAGGCCTTTGGAGGTACGTGCACTTCCCTTCAGCTAACAGGTGACTGTGAACTTTTTTTTTAATGTTATAATTATATTTTGATTTTACCAATATATATATATATATATATATATATATATATATATATATATATATATATATATATATTAGTCCTATTGTCCAAACACTTATTTATTCTGAATCACATAGATTTATTCTCTGCATCATAGCATATTTACGGTACTTGTAAGGTTGAGTATGGTAAATTCTGGAAAAATTTGATACATTTACCCATTGTCTATTGGTATTTAAATGGGCAAAAGGGATCGGTTCTTTGATGGGCTGTTTTAAGGACTGAACTTATATTGTGTCTCGGGTTAGTGTCGAACCGGATGAATTTTAGATTAACTAAAAACATGGTTAAGGTTAAGAGCACTTCCTCTTGTTTGTTTTGTATATGGTATGTTGAAATTTACTATATATATCATTATGTGCATAACCTTCATTGATAGTATGATCAATGGTTTGTTTGGACTTAAAAATATTTTGTGATGTAATGGTTTTATAATCAAATGTCTTTCTTAAAATTATTTTTTATATATTGTATAGTGTTTGGGATTTTCGTAATGACTTATGTGATTGGAATGAAGTTGTGATTAGACTAAAATTAGTTTTTATTTTTTTGTTTTTTTTTTATTTTTTTTATTTTGGTAAGAAGACTTAAATTAGTTTAAGGTTATTAGAAGTGGAGATATTACTTTAACAAAATAAAATTTTATTTTCTCTATTTCTTTGTTATTTGTTTTTTCAAAATTATTCTTGTATAAATATTAGCCTAAATAAGATTTAAGGTCCATCCATCGTGCTTCTACTTCTGATCCACTAAAAGAATGCTTCCACGTGCCTTAATTAACGGTTTTGAATAGTTCCATTCTGACGGTATACAAATGACATCCAGATGCAATTTTTCGTGATCATGTTAATACCTTTCTAACCCACATAATCCATGGAGTGTCATGCCCCGTAGTAGTTTGTATAAAATCATAGACTTAAGGAACTGTTTGGATTGGAACCTAGTAACAAGAGACATTAGGGTCCTGTTTGATAACACTGCAGTTCCTATGGAGTTACTTCTGGTTCAGAGTCGTTTTCTACTTCTTCTCTAGAGTCAGAATTTTTGGAATAGAATAGTGTTTGATAACGCTGCTCTAAAATCAAAAGACTAAGCTTTCAGAATGCTGTTTGGTGGTAGTGGTATTGGTAGCGTTTGGGGGAAGGAGGTGGTGGTAGTAGTGTTGGGTTGTGTCTTGTATTCTGTGGAGTCCACACAATTAATAGAGTTGTACTTGTATTAGAATTTGGTCTATTACATGTATAGGATAAACTTATAATTGTAGTGGGATTAGGATTTCTAGGTTTCCTATATATGTTGTCTCCGTGGGAAAAACCCTAGAAAAAGTTTGGGTGGCGTGTTGTGAGGTGACAGAGGAGAACACTGTCGGGTGGAGAGTTGTAGAGGTTTCTTGGCAATAAAGAATTCTCTTTTTCTCCGTGGACGTAGGCATCCCACAATGGGGTGTTGAACCACGTTAATCTTCGTGTTTTTCTTTCCTGTTTTGCGTCTCCGATCCTAACAAGTGGTATCGAGCTAGGGTTCTTTGAAGAACGAAGGAGGTGCGTATGAAGAAGAAGAAAAAAAAAAAGGGATTTGAATCCGCACGGTCACATAATGGTCGGTTGATGTTGTTTGTGGGTAAAGAAGGCGGCGGGCTGCGGTGAGGAGTCGGTTCTCTAGGTCGCTACCGGAGGTGCAGAGGTGAGAGGCTCGTTCAGTGTATCGGAGTTGCGCGGCGTGTGTGATGTTATCTTTCCGGTGATGCTTGTGGCAATGGAAGAGGTAGAGTCCACATCACTTTGTCGGCGGTGAGTTGTCACGGGACACCCGGGCCGGGTGTAGGCTATGCCTGTTTAGGTGTAGCGGTTTGACAGAGACGGGTTTCCGGACTCAACGTCAACGGGTTCTTCTTCAAGGTGGTTTGCAGAATTCAAGCCAGGTGGAGATTTGTTGGGTTGTGTCTTGTATTCTGTGGAGTCCACACAATTAATAGAGTTGTACTTGTATTAGAATTTGGTCTATTACATGTATAGGATAAACTTATAATTGTAGTGGGATTAGGATTTCTAGGTTTCCTATATATGTTGTCTCTGTGGGAAAACCCCAGAAAAAAAGGGTGGGTGGCAATTTGTGAGGTGACGAGGAGAACACTCTGTCAGGTGGAGAGTTGTAGAGGTTTCTTGGCAATAAAAAATTCTCTTTTTTCTTCGTGGACGTAGGCATCCCACAATGGGGTGTTGAACCACGTTAATCTTCGTGTTTTTCTTTCTGTTTGCGTCTCCGATCCTAACAAGTAGTGGTGGTGCTGGTGGGTGGTGGCCGCGACGGTGCTGGTGGGTGGTGGTAGAGGCGGGGGTGGTGGCTGTGGGTATGGGTGGTGGTGGTGGGTGGCAGTGACGGTGGCGGTAGAAGTGGCAGTGGCGGTGGGTGGCGGCAGTGGTGGTAGGTGGTGGTGGCGGTGGTGATAGTTGTAAAATCTTTCTTATTCTGATTTTATTATTATGGGCAACATTATCTTACTTGTCAATTTTGGCTGGTGGGAATCAGGTTGATTGATTATCCCTTTCCAAATATAAATCAAATCTATACCATTATGGGATTGTGATAGATTTGAATTCTAATTCATTATAAATATGAAGCAGGTTCCCTATAGTTTCTCTTTGATTTAGGTATGGGTCCTCTTGATTTCACCCAGAGAGAAACTATGGGGACCCTAATTCGTATTTATAATGATTTAGAATTCAAATCTATCACAATCCCATAATGGTATAGATTTGATTTATAATTGGAAAGGGATAATCAATCAACCTTGATTGGATTTTCACTAGTCAAAATAGGCAAATAAGATAATGTTGCCCATAATAATAAAATCAAAGATTTTATTACAAACAAGTGTCCATAGAAACCATTAATTAAAAATCAGATTATCACAAACCTCATACCTCCAACAAGCAGACTAATGTTGAACAACAACAGAAGATACACCTCAATTATACGACATATAACTTTCTGTTATTACAAACATAAGTCTCCTTGTTTATTTGATACACTTTAATTATGAGATTGGGATAGAATTGAATTCTAAATCATTATAAATATGAAGCAGGGTCCCTATAGTCTCTCTCTGCGTGAAATCAAGAGGACACATACCTAAGTGAGATGAGATTGTAGAAAATCTCTGCAAGAATCAGGCGAAAAGAAAAGATCGAAAAAATCCTATTACAGTGTCTGACCCCCTCTGTAAAATAGGGGGTCTGCCTTTCTGTCTTGGGGGGTCCGACCCTCCCTTGCTGGGTATGCGACCCTCCCTTTAAATTAAGTATTTTTGGATCGATTTGATACTTGAGATCACGATCTCCTTCACGCCCTTGGTTCATTCATCTCGTCCATGATAGGTAAACCTGGTTCAAGGTGGTAAGACCGGATTAGTTTGATACGGGTCTTACACTTTTCTCACATTGATAATGATTTATTTCATTATGTGTATTTACATTGCCTATGATTTTGGCACAGATATTTATAACCATGATTTTTTTTATACCAGCATTCATTTATTGCTATGTTGCACATTCATTGACATGTCATGACAAAAGACAGTATTAAGTCAGAACATAAAATGCAGTATTAAAATAGGACCCAAAAGGTAATTTTAAGCCAGAACTCAAAAGGCAGTATTAAGCCATAACACAAAAAACAGTATTAAGTCAGGACCTAAAAGGAAATATTAAGTCAGAACTCAAAAGGCAGTATTAAGCCAAAACATAAAAGGTAGTATTAAGCCAGAACACAAAATGAAGTATTAAGTTAAGACCCAAAAAGACAGTATTAAATCAAGTCTTAAAAAACAGTATTAAGTCAGAACACAAAGGTAGTATTAAGCCAGGACTCAAAAAGACAGTATTAAGTCAAGTCTTAAAATACAGTATTAAGCCAGAATACAAAAGACAGTATTAAGCCACGACCCAAAATGCAGTATTAAGCCAAGTCTCAGAAGACGGTATTAAGCCAAAAACATAAAAGCAGTATTAAGCAAGTCTCAGATTGTGTTATAGCTCAGTTGTATTTTACATTCCATATGGGATTCGTTGTAATGAATTTTATTAGGATCAAGAAAAACCCTACAGTAGTAGGTGGTGGGTGGTGGTGGTGGCGGCGGTAGTTGTAGGTGGTGGGTGGTGGTGGCGGAGGCGGTGGTGGTGGGTGAAGGGTGGTGGTAGTGGTGGTGGGTGGAGGGTGGTGGTGGTGGCGACGGCTGTGGGTGGTGGTGGTGATGGCAGTGCCAGTGGTGGTGGTGATAGTTGTCGATAGTGGTAATAGTTCCAGAGTAAGAGAAGTAAATTTTTTTAGCTCCAGTTTTTTAGCTCCCATAGATATTTTTGGAACGGTTCACTTCATTGGAGTCAAAACTTGAACCGCGTTTATCAATCACCATTCTATTCCGGATTACCTCAAGAGCTAAGAAGTAAAGAGCTAGAGTGTTATCAAACGGGGCCTAAAGCGACTGGGTTGCCCAGTGAGGAATCTGATGGTTGAGGATCCAAAGATGAGCGAGAGCTATAAGACAAAAGAAGGAAGAGGCGGAATTGCAAATCACCGGAAAAAAAATTGTCTTATGCATACCAGCTGAACTCTAGACATTGGATTAGGGCTGAAGTCCCTTCAATGACCCATATTTAATGGGTCCTACTACTGCACGAACCGGGTTGCCTCGAGCTCGTTGTAATCTGCACAACAGAGAATGGTACATCGAAGGTGGAAGTCAGATTGGATAACCCCTTGGTTACTTTGATGCCTAAATCAGTCCGTAAACAAAGAGTATGAAATAGCGAAGAAGGTGGTTGCTCCTTTCCGAAATAGGGACAGACTATTGTGTGAAGCAAGAGTAGTTGTGTATATGTACCTTAGTTTGCTCGTGGTTTATAGGTCCGGAGTTGCTCCATGGATAACCAACTTGGATCTCATCTCCATGTTTAACCTTCAAGGCTACCTTAACCCTCATAAGGTAGGATGACGTGGACTTTTAGCTTCCTTATTCAGACCTATCATCCATCTTATGAAAGCCTGCCGAACATCGACATAAATCGCGGGATCCACCTACGTGTATCTCGTCTTTCCTTATATATCTCCGTCACCCTATTACTGGTTGGGGCTGTAACCCACAGGTTCCTTGGGAGTCACCTCACTAATAAATTATTTATCCAAAAAAAGAAAAAGAAAAAATCCTCAGTAATAAATAAGGCTTAAGAAAGATTTTATCCACCGGATCAGTGGCCATAACGTGGGCAGAACCGACCGTTGACCTGTTTTCGTACAAAAAGCGATGGCCAGCTGCCGGTTATGGGATAAATTCGAGGTTGCCTTTTCAGCAAATATAAATATTCAACCTCTCTTTCCCCAATCTCATATGTTCGTATATACATACTTCCTAGAGAGAGAGACACTATAGTAGTAATAGTAGATCTCAGGAGGGGAGGATCTTTTAATATTTTAGCAGAGCAGAGCTGAGAAGCTTTCTGGTTGATTTTTGGGTTTATCGATAGAGCAATCCTCGAAGGAGAAAGGGGAAGCAGAAGCAGAAGCATAAGCAGAAGCAAGAGAGAGAAAAAACGAAAAAGAAAGGTCATTTACATCTAATCTTCTTGTCTCTTCGTCTTCAATCAGTCCATGCTTGTCTCGCTAGACTTGATCCTGCCATTTTGTCTTCTGTGGCAGTGTGAATACAACAAAACTCAGTTTACCCCTCCCACAGAATTAAAAGGGAAGGTAAGGCAAGGCGAAGCAAGAAATAGTATTAGTTAAAGTTCTATCTCGGAATGGGTACTGGTTGGCGAAGAGCGTTCTGCACATCGATCCCTCGAGATCGAGAAAACGCCATCGCGGAGAAGCGTCTGAGCAGTAGGAGTACAAGCCCAAGCCCAAGTCCAAGCTCCAGCTCTCGAAGCTGTTCCAAATTGGGGGGTTTTCTCTCGGGCGGTAGCAACCCTTCAACGCCTCGCTTGCAGTCTCAACCCGTCTCAAGCCCAAGCTTGCGCTGCCGAACGACGTCGGCTACTGCTCCAAATCCCTCTGTTCATGACAGCCCCCGACTCCAATGCAAGACAACAGTTACTACTGCTACCGCAGCGACGAAGAAGAGCCCTAGATTTTTCCAGGGTTCGAACCCATCGTCTCCGAGATCGCCATTTTCCCTCTTCAAGGCCAGCTTACGACTTTCCAGGGTAAGAAATTCAACGATGTACGATCTGTAATTTCACTTGCCTTTTCTTTTCTCCCTTTCTTTCTTTCTGTTCTCTTCTTTTTCCTTTTTCTTTTAATCGTACGTTGAGAAGGCAGTTCGTTAATGGTTCGTTCGTGTGGGTGTTTGGGAGAATGATGATGATGATGATGAAATGCGACTTTTACTGACCTTTTTTTCTTTTTTGGAATTCAGAGTAGTTGCGGGATATGCTTACAGAGCGTGAAGACGGGTCAGGGAACGGCCATATTCACAGCGGAATGCTCTCATGCTTTTCACTTCCCCTGCATAGCGGCAAACGTTAGGAAGCACGGCAGTCTCGTCTGCCCAGTCTGCAACACCAGCTGGAAAGAAGCACCTTTGCTGGAGATCCACAAAAATCAACCGCCACCTTCGCAATCCGTAGAAAGCGACCTAGACCACAAGGTGCACAGCAGAGGAGGAACCGAAGAGAAAAGAAGAGAAAAATCGCCCTCTTCGGTTCGAGACGTCAAAACAAAACGAGATCAGCAATCGAAACCCTCGGATCCGAGGGTTTACGACGATGACGAGCCTTTGCTTACCCCAATAGCAGGTGCGCGATTCTTTGCGATACCCGAGGCAGACGAGAACGGCGAAGAAGTTCCAGAGGACGAAATCGAGGAATTCCAAGGTTTCTTTCCTTCGTCTTCCATCAAGACCACCTCCACAACCAACAGCAGAGATGAGAGGAACGTGGAGGTGCAATTGCTCCCAGAGACGGCGGTGGTCTCGGTGGGCCGGAGCCACGAGACGTATGTGGTGACACTGAAAGTGAAGGCTCCACCACCTCCGGCGCGCACCAATACGACGGCGCCTTTGCTCGATCCTTCCTGCCGTGCGCCCATCGATCTGGTGACGGTGTTGGACGTCAGCGGCAGCATGACCGGCGCTAAATTGCAGATGATGAAGCGCGCCATGCGGCTTGTCATCTCCTCGCTCGGCTCAGCGGATCGACTCTCCATTGTAGCATTCTCAGCGAGCTCCAAGAGGTTGCTGCCCTTGAGGAGGATGACAGCTCAAGGCCAGCGCTCAGCGCGCTACATCATCGACCGGCTTGTCTGCGGACAAGGCACGAGCTTCGGTGAAGCTCTGAAAAAAGCCACCAAGGTACTGGAAGATCGACGGGAGAGAAATGCAGTAGCCAGTATCATGCTCCTATCGGACGGCCAGGATGAGCAGGTCTCTACCAAAGCGGCGAATCGACGGTGTCCATCTTCGCAGTCGTCCACACGATTTGCCCACCTCGAGATCCCAGTCCACTCATTCGGCTTCGGAAATAATGGCGGCCAGGCTCACAACGGCCATGAACCATCAGAAGATGCTTTCACCAAATGCGTCGGCGGCCTATTGAGTGTGGTCGTACAGGATCTGCGTCTCCAGATCTGCTTATCTTCCGGCTCTGCTCCGGCGGAAATATCAGCGGTGTATTCCGGCTCCGGCAGACCTACGCTGCTGGGATCCGAGAAGGTGCGAGTGGGAGACCTGTATGCAGAGGAGGAGAGGGAACTGCTGATGGAGTTGAGAGTTCCTGCGGCGGCGACTGGGTCCCACCATGTGATTTCAGTGCGGTGCTGTTACAAGGACGCAGCGAGCCAGGAGGTGATGTACGGTAGAGAACAATCGCTGGTGGTACCAAAACCGCAGGCGATACGGTCATCCGCACCGAAGATTGAGATGCTGAGGAATCAATTCGTGACGAGGAGAGCCGTAGCGGAAGCGAGGCGGCTGGTGGAGCACCACAATGAGCTGTCGAGTGCGCACCATCTGCTTGCTTCGGCGAGGGCATTGTTGATGCAGTCGAGTTTGATTTCTGCGGATGAGTATGTGCGGGAGTTGGAAGCGGAGCTGGCGGAGATACAACGGCGGAGGCAGGAACAGCAGCACCAGGATCAACAAACGCAACGGCGGCGGAGGATAGAAAGAGAGGGGGACCCACAGGGTTATTTTGATGAGAATGGGGACCCACTAACACCAACATCGGCTTGGAGAGCGGCGGAGAGGCTTGCAAAGGTGGCAATAATGAGAAAGTCATTGAACAGAGTCAGTGATTTACATGGGTTCGAGAATGCAAGATTCTAAAAGGTTTTTGATGCTAATGATTCCTTTATTTTCGGAGAAAGGCTGAAAGGGGGACCATTTGGGAATGATGGGTAGTGTAGTGGGTGGTAATGGGTAATGAGAACGAGGAAAATTAATAAGAGAGAGAGAGAGAGAGTATAACAAACAAATGATAGGGAGGCCCGGGTGAGTATCATTGCAGACAACCCAGTAACCGACGGATTGGCTCTTTCTGGAGTAGAGAAAATGGGAAAAGAAAGAAAGAAAGAAAGAAAGAAGAAAGAAAAAAAAACCACCACAACAGGAGGAGAGTTAGGAGGGGAGAGGTGGTGGACTATTCATCTTTTGTCTCTTATTTACTATTTCAAATGATCTCTTCTGATTTTCCCATATTGGAAAAATGATTGGTACTGAATCTCAGATGAATATCTTGGTGAAGAGGGTGTGGAGTAGATGGAGTAAATTTTTATTTAAAAAAGAAAAAAAAAACAATTATAATAGGCTGGTAGTGTAATTTTTTGTCTTTTATTTTTATTTTTTACTGATGGGAATTGTCATTGTGTAAATGCATGCATGTATGTATCAAACAGAACATCTTAAATGAATTTTACTTTTTCAGAAATTACTGCTCAAAATCCTTATGGCTCAATGGGGACATAAGGCATAGTAGGTCTTGACATTGCGGGGGTTTATGAAGGGATTTATGAACACAGTCTTACCTTATTTTATGGAGAGATTATTTTCAACTTAAATCTATGACCATCGAATCATAAAAAGAGGTTCTAGAATTACTGTAATGTCTGGGAGGGACAGAATATATACAGCCTTATTTTCATAATGTGAAAAAATTGTTTTCATGTTTTGAATCCATAACTTTCGAATCATAATAGAACAATATTATCTTATACCATGGCCTACAACCCCCTCTTTACTCCTGGGGATGGAGCCAAGGAATGGCATTTAAATTTTATGGAAAGTAAAGCCTTGAGGTACACTCCAATCACATCTTGATGTATCATGGCATAAGTATCTGGGCAAAAGCCGTAAAATGAAGCCTAGAAAAATTCATGACTATTAGGAGTGTGCACCAATGATTTGAGTCTCACATTTGGCACGTGGTCAATCCAGAAACTTTTGGGTATTTTTACTTGCCATGGATTCAAAGTTTACTCCTACACTATTCGGGGAAAAAAGAGAGTTGTCTTTGAGGAAAAAAAATATTGAAATGATAATCTTGATTTGTACCAAAGAAAGACAAAACATACCCCTACTCAAGGTACTCAAGTTGGAGTAACAACTCATAAGAATGCAACCAAGATTATATTCTAACAGCAATTACCACCAAGGAACTCTACTTGTGCTGGTCTTTGTAAACTTACCTTGTCTCTCTTTTACTGTCATGGACATTAATTCCTCTCCTCACTCCCTAAAAACTTTCAAAAGCATTTAAATGTTTTTGCAAGGAATGAGAATGAGGTTTCTGTCCAGCTTCGTGGATCATGTGCCTTCTCAGGATTCAATGGAAGGACAGTTCTCAGGATTCAATGGAAGGACAGACACAAGTATTAAAATCATTTCATAATCTATATGAAAGGGTACTGATGATATTATTGGACAGAATTTTTTTCCCTATATACAATTTATAGTTTTCTCCAAAAACTGGAAATCGACTTTCCTTTCTCTCCTAAAACTGGAAAAAGACTTCTCTCTTCTCTACGTTTCGATGGGTGTGGGGTACCCCCGGAGACAAATTCCAAAGATGTTTAATCAATGGTCCAAATATGCATATGCTGTCTGTACTCTGGACTCTGGACTCTGAAAATGGAGTCACAATCACACAGATCATCATCATCCGTGGAACCCACACCCGGGGGACCAAAATCCATATCAGATGGTCGCTATTAATTACCATCAGATAAGTCACACTTTTCTAGACCAATGGTTTTGATATAGTCCAGGTGTCAACCAAAGCAACCTGAACCTTAGCTGCTCTGTCCCATTGATTGAACGGTTCCTTGTATTGTATCGATTGGGAATTCTCTTCCAACTTTTCAGGGTTTGGGTGGAACTGGAGAATGGAGAATTGGAGACCACCGTTTCCATTTTGTGGAATCTGCAGAACCAAACTATGAATCCGAAGAGAAAAAGAAAGAAAGAAAGCAAATAATGACAGAGCCTGGACCAGAGAGCGTTAGCATTACTTGAGCAACACGTTTGCAGAAAGAAAAGCAGGGAAACTTCCCCAACTTTTAATCTAACCTTTCTAAAGCTCAGCTCTGCTTTTCATGTATGGATGACAGTGGGTGTTGTTGGCAACTACTCTCTACTTTGCTTGCGTTCCTCACTCACTGCCCGCTTGATTTGGGACGGAAGACCACTGCACCCCCGGCAGGTGTCCCCCCCGTGTGCATGCTCCTGCATAAGATACGTTGAACACATGATCTCTCTCTCTCTCTCTCTCTCTCTCTCTCTCTCTCTCTCTCTCTCTCTCATATGTTATTCTGTTCTTACTTTTCAAAACCACATTTGGGCTTTTCTTTTTGGGTAGATTTTTATACACATTGGATTTTTTATGGTAGATATCGTTTCATTGCGCACTCTTTTTAGTCTCGTGGATTAATGAATATCCATAAAAGCTTTTGTTGCCACATTCCCCATTTCCTCTTCAGTTTTCACTCTTCTTTCGTATGCAACCCTTACTTCTACTTCAGCCTCCACTCTTCAGGTTCATCTCCTCCTGTGACTGACTGGCAAGCTGTAGGTTTTTTCAATTACACATTAAAAAAAAAAAAAAAAAAAAACTAATATTAATAAGACGGAAAGTTATAAGCAAGGTCTTAGATATAGCCAACAGATCATAATAAATGCTCATATGCAACGCCAAAAGCACCCATCATAAAACGTATCGGTGACTCAGAGAATCGCGTAGGATTTAGTGTATGAATTCCTTTCCTAATAATAATAAGGGAAACGGTTTTTTGGACCATAATCCACTCATGTCATGTCGACATGAGGACATAAGGGTTTTTTTTTCATGTTTTTTACACCATGTTGGGGGATTTCCCACGGCACACTTATCAGTATACAGATAATGGTCTCCTCAGCATGTTCCTACTTGGTCAGTGAGGAAAAAGAATGTTGAAAGATCGTGGGTACGAAGAAGCATGTACCCAGTGCACGAGACTCCCACCACTACAGGAACTGGAGAAGGGCTACACAGCCATACCTCACCCAGAGTCTCGCAAGCAATTTCCCGACATTCTAGCATCTCTTTCAGTCCATGTTTCAGTTGCACATGCGATGCTAAATTGGCTTGTTCTCTTCATGTCTCGTCTCCCATAGATGCAAGGGCTTCCATAACTTCTGAGGTTCTGCAATATGTTTGGCTTACCATCCCAAAGAGAAGTAATATTCGAAGATTAGCATAACCCATCTCCAAGGCCCCCAAATCTACGGATTTATTTTTTCTCTGTTCACTAACTAACGCTTGTCAATGTTAAAACATTTCAGAATTCAGAGAAGTGAAAAAGTTACCTTCAACAGTTGCACCTTCTTCCTCATGGGAAGGATGTATCAGCAGCTCTCACCCAAAAACACACAAACCATCACAGAGCGCAGGCGCCTACCATTGCTTTTAAAGTTTTATGGATCTTGATTTATGTATTTGGGGCTTCCCACATGAATCTAGAAAGAATATCTATTTACAACAGTACACCAAACACCAACCCCCTACGTCACCAATAAACGATCACAGCCATGTAAATAGCATGATTTCGGTGCGTAGGGGGGGTGAGGGAGGAGAGAGAAGAGCAGTTCTTACGGCACAGTTAGAAAACATTTTCGGGTGGTAGACCACAATCAAAAATAAAGCTGCCTACACTGTGCTACTGTAGCCTCGAGTGGACAGTATGGACACTTGAAAGTGCGTGTGCTACTCTTAGACAGTTTCACAATGGACTGTTTGCAGAGAACATGTCCACAGGGCATCAGCATGGGTGGATTCTCTTCACTACCTTGATCCTTGGAAACTGGACACACAAAGATGGAGTGAAACTGGAACTCTCTCCCCAAGTCCACTGGCACTGGCAGCTGCTTCATCGTTTGCCATTCCTGCATCTTTCCAGCCATCACATTTGCAAGCTTCAGCAGAGTCGGCAACCCTTGGACCCCAGCTGCTATTGCCACACTCAAAGGGCTTTCATAGGATTGTCCCAGAAGACTGCAGAATTGCTGAGTCAGCTCCTCTGCCAGCTTCTCCCAATGGGTCGGAGACAAAAACTCAGCATATGGGGAGGAGTCAAGCCTTCCTGCCCACAATAAACAGGCCATGAGCTTCTGTATCTCAACCATATGCAGGGAGGCAAAAGGAGCAAGGAAACTTCTGGCATACTTGAGAGCATCCGCCCTGCTTCCCTTCTGCAGTATCTCCACAAACTGTAACCGGTGAAGTTTCAGCTCAAGACTGGAAGCATTTTGCACGAGCTTCTCACGGTTAATGGTAGCCCAGTTCAGAGCAGGTTCAAGGTTCCTAGCCCCCATGGCTTCAAGTATCTGATACATCTCCAAATATGGAGACTTAAGGGAGTTCCCCTCTAGTTCTCCGGCTTCATTTATGAAACAGTCCCCAAGATCAAACAGACCCAGTCGGTAGAAATGGCCAGCAATAATTTGATTTACTGTGTGTATGTCAAAGTCAACATTTCTGTAGGCCTTGGATATGTCTGGATTAAACAATTTCTCAAGAAGCTTGGCATATTTGCTCAATCCCACATTCAGATCCTTCTGTGCACTCTCTAAAAAATCGAGGGTGCCTGCACCAGTCACATTGTCATATAGTTCCTGGAGAACGGTTTTCAGATCAGCTGGAGAAGTAGCGTCATTGAAGGACTGCAATTTTGCCAATGCCTGTTCAATTTCTCGGCCAACCTGATCGATTATCTCTTGTGTTTTAGAATAAGATAACTTTTGCTTCTTCGCAACACGATCAAATGCATCTTTGATGGTACTCAGCTCCATTCCTACTACTCAATAGCCTGGCTTAATTCCTAACCTGCATTGAATGATGTGATCAAAATGCCAATAACCTGCAAGATAGTGATGTAGCATAAAACTAACACAAGGGCACTAAATTAATTTAAAAATGTAACATAGTAAGTATTACTAAAACATTTCTTTGGCATTAATCGGAAGACCTGGACAAAGTGGAAGAAGTGATTCCATGCTCTAGGAGTGTATCCCAAACATCGAGACATGGAAGTAAATGACATTAGAATCAAATCTGGTTTCACAAGGGATATCCAGATTTCCATAGTTTTGACGTAGACAGCAATATTTGGTGCACAAAAACATTAAGTATACTTCAATTATCACAAAGTGGAAGAAGTGATTTCATGCTCTAGGAGTGTATCCCAAACATCGAGACATGGAAGTAAATGACATTAGAATCAAATCTGGTTTCACAAGAGATATCCAGATTTTCATAGTTTTGACGTAGACCACAAAATTTCCTTATCACATTGGTGCACAAAAACATTAAGTATACGTCAATTGGCAACCAGCAAGGACCATGTAGGTTTTCAGATTACAGGTGTCAAAAGTGTCAACTTAGAGCCTTTCAATGTTCAACAATATCATGCCATGTCATTAAGGTGAAACAGAAAAAACACTGAGTAGAACCTCAAAACTATGCTACTTCAAGGACACTTAATTAGAAAGTGGGGGTCGAGGGGATTTGAATTGTCCACATTCATCCATGAAGAGATTCGGACAAATGTAAAGGTGAGTATATCTCCGTGAACTGCAACTGGAATGAAATATCGAACCAATGACAATTATCTCCCTCATCCATAAGTTGCAACAGTTATGGGAACTGAGATACAGTCAATCCATAGATGAGGAGTTGAGCTCGGCTAGGGTTGAGTTTACCCCAAGAACTGGAGAATATCAATGCTCTCTTCACTACCCTCGAAAATTTCTGCCATTGCCTGCCAGTTTTAGATTCCTGAGTAATCAATCATCAAGCAAGGCAGCCAAGAAGTCATCGAAGGGTTTGTGTGAATAACAGAATGATAAACATTACTCGTTTGGTAGTGTCACACAGTGATCTAATATCTTTTTTAAGAAAATGAAGCAAGAACTCTCACTTTCCAGGAGGCACACTACTGAAACAAAAGGGGAAGAAATGGGATGCGATCGCCTCCTTTCCCCAGATGGCATTGAAGCTTGTTGATATACAGAATATCAGCCCTCTCCTCTCCCTCCTTCCTCTCACTCATTCTCTATCTCTATTCATTTCGTTCCACAAAGTAATCATAATGAGCAATGTAATAATATTGCTTCTCACATATTTTAAAGCTAGACTGACAGAGATCCAAAATGCCCCTTCAGCTCCACTCAACAAAGCCTGCTCCCAACTAAATTAAGTTAAAATTCCCCCTATAAAGGAGTAACTTTAGAGTTCTTTCAGGTTGTTGCCCCCTCCCAATCCATTACCTCCACTAGTCACACATAATATACTGCTACATGCATCTTTAGCGAATGACATGCCTGCATGCCCTTGCCATGTGGACATGCCTCGCGCTCCTCAACACATTGATATTCATCAAATTCGGGAAACCCACCTTCCACAGAACCTTTCTCTATCTAATTAAAGCTTGTCTACACCTCAAGAAATTTTCAGAAGAAAATATAGCTACAAATAGATAATATAAACTAGCACAGACAACCTTACTACAACCCCTCTCCCTCCCCACAGAAAAAATGAAATAGATAAAAATGGGTAGCCCCTGCAACTTTTAGGCTTGAAACAATAATGTTGTAATATGGGTTTACATCTAGGTTCGTTGAATGTAGGGACAGGATATTGACTCATTCCTTACCTACTTTCCTTCCAAGTAATCCATATTACTCTATAAATAAAGTGAGGTCTTTGTCATTCTATACAAGCTAGTTCCTCTCATATTCTTATTACAACATGGTATCAGAGTCAGTTCCTCCGCCACTCTCGTTTTCAACGCCGTCGCCACTCTCCTCTCCTCTTGGTTTTAGCAACATCACCGCCCTCCCTTCTCTCTCTCTCTCTCTCTCTCTCTCTAGTAGCTCCTCCACTTTCATTTTAGTTTAACTTCATTGGTGACTTTACTTCATTCCTTGTTTGCCCTACAAGTTCGTATTATCTTGCTATTGGTTCTTGTGGTCTCTCTGGTTACATTACAAGGGATTCCAAAGCCTTCCACTGCTAACACTTCTCAAGACAAATGGGTAACATCCAATTATCTTGTCATGTCTTACCTCATCAATTCTATGGATCCCTCTATTTCCAGTGGATATCTTCTTCTTGACACGACTGCTAAGATTTGAAAGTCTTTCAAAGACACCTACTCTCAAATGGGGAATGCTGATCAGTGCTATGAACTTCGGAAGCAGATTCATGAGACCAAGCAAAAGGAGCTCTCTGTCTCCTAATACTATTTTATTCTCTAAGGTATGTGGCAAGAGTTGAATTTTTATGAGTCATTTACTACTGCCTATGATATAGATGCCACTCATTCAAAAAATAGGAAGATAGTTTGTGAGTTTACGATTTTCTCATTGACCCCAATGTCGAGTTTGACCAGATTCGGGGCTCATGTCCTCAATCATGATCATTTCCCACTCTCAAGCAGGCGTATCCTCTGGTGTCCTCTAAGGACTGTCGTCGAACTACTACGGTCCTCCCTGTGACACAAGGATGCTCCGCTCTATATTCTGGCTCGAGTTCCTCATCTTGTGATGGCCTTACTCATGGTATTGGTGATTGTCCTGCTTGTGATAGAGCTCCTGTAACGTGTTATTACCATGGCAAGGAATGCCATACTAGGAACAAGTGTTGGAAACTACATGGCCAACCTTTGGATACTCGTGGACGTGGATAGGATTGTCCATCGTTTGCCACTACCCATCATACTGCCTTTGATGACGTTTCCAGTGATCCTTCTCTCTCAAGAGTTGATGACTCTAAGTTGTCTGATGTCCAGCCTTGACTCATCATCTTCACCGACCCCTTCTGCCGCTTCCGCCGCGACTCTGCCAATGCCTTCTGATTCCTCCCTTGCTCCTTCAGGCATTTCTTTAGTGGTCATTATGCGTTAGTCGCCTCTATTCCTTGGATCATCAACTCAGGTGCCATTTACCATATGACTGGATCTTTCACTCAAATTTTTAAGTATTTTCCTTTGTCCGGTCATAGTAAAGTAAGTGTCGTTGATGTTCCCCTTCCACTATTTCTGGAAAGAGGTCTATTCAGTGCTCTCCACTCCTATCTCTTTCCTCTGTTTTATGTCCCTTAAGCTTTCTATAAATCTCTTTGCTATTAGTAGTCTTCTTAGGGATTCGCATTGTAAAGTAACCTTCTTTCCTGATCATTGTCTTTCAGGACCTGGAGGGTTGTACTACTGGTAGTGGTAAAGTGGTTGTTGGTCTTTACTTTCTCGATAAATCTCCATCACCTTCGGCTGCTCAGGCTTCTCTCTTTGATTCGTCTGCATTGGCTTTATTAGAGTTACATTGGTGGCATTGAAGATAGGGTCACCCTCAACTTGGTGTTTTATCTACTTTATTTCCTGGTTTAATGAAGAAATGTAATCCCAATAATTTCTTTCGTGATGCTTATTTCTTTGCCAAGCAAACTATGGTTGTTTATCCCATTTCAAATAATAGAGTTTATGTTCCTCTTAGTTAATACACTCTTATGTTTGAGGCCCTGCCCATTGTGTGTCTACATCTAGTTACTGGTGGTTTGTCTTCTTTATTGACTGTTTTAATTGCACTACTTGGATATACTTGGTGAGTCTCAAGAGTGATGTGTTCAACTGTTATCAGGTATTCCATCGGATGATTCAGACCAAATTTGCTGCCAAGGTGAAGACAATTCGGACCAACAATGGCAAGTAGTATGTTAAAGGCTCCTTCCAACTATATTTGTCTCCACACTGGATTATTCATTAGACGAATGGTGCTAATACTTTTGCTTAGAATGGCATGGCAAAAGGAAAAAAATCAGAATTTGTTGGAGGTACCCGGTCTCTCATGTTTACTATGTCAGTTCCTCCACATTTTTGGGGGGATGCTGTCTTTGCCACGGCTTACCTTATCAACCGTATGCATGGATTAAAGTATTGCATATCGTTGATGTATCAGTTGGACGCTTTTAAGAGACATATCCTATCGTGGATACGGTGGATACGCTAGTATATGAGGCAAGATACGCACAAGAATGATTAGGAAACATGTGCAAAACAAAATTTTAAAGCTTAAAAACACTATAAATAACTAATTTATGGGCCAGTTATAAGACATTGAGTGGTTGGACTCAACACGCCACATCCAATGATAGTATGATAAAAAAATATGTTTCGTTGTTTATAATGTTTTATTTTTTTTTCTATATAAGATTAATACCATTTCTAACCTTCTTATTGGTGATGTACATATGTACGTAAAATGTCATACATGGGATCATGTTCCATGGACTATGGTAAGATGTATGGTTGCAGATAGATGGATCAGATGAGAAATTGCACATGGGATAGGTTTGCACAAAAATGTTTGCCAGAGTCGCAAAGGAAGAAGATTCGCACGAAGTCTTGTCGGCCAGGTTATCCACTTCTCCCATCCTCTCCTCCTTATCCTTCTTCTTCAATCTGCAATTTTTTTTCCAATGCTCTCCTTATTCTTCTTCCTCTTCTTCCCCTCCTTTGGCGATGGCGACGGCGATCGTTGGGCTGCTTGCTTCTCCTCTGGCGACAACGACAGTGGCCGTCGCTACTGCTGCTCTTCTTCTCCTCCTATAGTAGCGGTAGTAGTGGATGCTGCTGCTGTCTTCTTCCTCTTCTCGATTCTGTAATTTTTTCATTGTTCTTCTTCAGTGGCGGCGGCTGTAGCCGCTATTGCTGCTCCAGCAATGGCAGCTGTAGCTGCTACTCCTCCTTCTTCCCTGGCTACAGCTTTATTTCTGCAAGCCATGAACTTTACATATGTTTCATACGTATCACAATCTGTCACGAACATACGCATCGTCCTGTATCGACACTTACTAGACCGTATCGACCTGTATCGGACCCATATAGGACGACACTGTTCGATATCTTTTTTTTTAGAACTAGAATCTTTAAGTCTATCGATACGTATCCACCTGTATCGATCGTATCGAAGCATACAGAACCGATATAGCTCGATATACTTAGATATGGTTGATACAAGCGGATACAATTTTTGTTTTTAAAACAGAGATACGTATCGACATATATTGTATCGATTACTATCGATACTGATACGTATCGACCGATATGGGGCGTATCGATACGATACTTTAGACCATGACCATATGCCTTCTCGCATTTTGGCTTCTCACTATCCTCTTGATGTGCTCATGGACTCCTCTTCCTTTGTTGTGCCACCTCGTGTTTTTGGTTGTGGGGTCTTCACTCAGAACCATCATCTGCAAGGCAAGCTTGATGCCTGTGGACTCTGTTGTATCTTTTTGGGCTATTCTGCAACTCAAAAGGGAAATAAGTGATATCACCCTCCAACACGGCAACTGTTGATCACTATGGATGTTGTTTTTCATGAGTCTGAGGTCTACAACCCGACCACTCTCCAGGGGAAGATTCCTCGGGACGAAATTGAGGATGTGCCCGTCTTCGTTCCAATGGAGACACCCGTTGAGGATGCCGCTGATTCTAATCGTTTTGTTTTTGAAGATGGAGTCACCAGTATGGAGCAAGAACCAATTTCTGGTCAGGGGGAGCAACAGCCTGTTCAAAAGGAGTCGATAAAGGAGCCGCCACCACTTATAAGTTTTTGTTTGCTGTAAAAACGTGCCAGATACCACCACTACTACACCTAGCTAACCGTCTTCACTACCAAATCCAAGTTTTCTTCCTTCTGGTGAGTCTCTTCCTCCTAGTGACCTAGTCTTGACTTACCTATTGCTGTTTGTAAGAGCATCAAATCACGTACACAACATCCCATTTCTAATGTTGTTGCATATAACTCTCTATCTCCCTCCTTTTGTGCTTGTGTTTCCTCGTTATCGTCTGTCTCCGTCCCTAACATTTGGAAGAATGCACTGGCAAATTGATGGTGGAAGAGGCAATGAATGAAGAGATGAGTGCTCTTGGGAAAAATGACACGTGGGATTTGGTTTCTCTTCCTCCAAGAAAGAAACCCATAGGTTGTAAATGAGTCTCTGTTGTCAAACAAAAGGCTGATGGTTTTGTGGACAGATATAAATCAAGGTTGGTTGCTAGAGGATTCACTCAAGACATATGGGATCGACTATCAAGAAAATTTTGCTCCAATAGCAAAACTGAATACTGTCAAAGTTATATTATTTCATGTACAGTTAACCAACGATGAGATCTTCAACAATTGGATGCAAAAAATGCTTTTCTTTATGGGGAGCTTGAAGAGGAGGTATATATGGGCATTCCTCCTGGATTTGCTTCTCCAAAGACTCATGGCAAAGTTTGTAGGCTGAAACGAGCTTTAAAAGGCCTAAAACAGTCTCCACAACCATCATTTGGTCGCTTTTAATCGAGTCATGATATCGATTGGTTATAAACAAAGTAATGATGACCATACTTTGATCATTAAGAAGACAAATGGACACATTACTGTTTTAATTGTCTACGTGCATGACATTGTTATCACTGGAAGTGATGTCATTACTGTTTTAATTGTCTATGTGGATGACATTGTTATCACTGGAAGTGATGTTGCCGAAATATCCAGCTTGAAGACTTCTTAAGGATAGAATTAGAGATCAAAGACTTGGGAAAGTCGAGATATTTTCCTGGGATTGAGGTTTGCTCATTTGGCTCAAGGTACCTTGCTCTCTCAACGAAAGTATACTCTTGATCTCTCATTTAAAACAGGAATGTTGGGTTGTAAACCAGTAGATACTCTTCTAGGACCTAACCCTGACCTCAAGCACAAAGATGATGATTCAATTGATAAAGGCAATTATTAACAGTTAGTTGGACGACTAGTATATTTGTCACACCCGACTTGATATTGCCTTTGCTGTAAGTGTGGTCAGTCAGTATATGCATGATCCTTATTCCTCTCACTTATAAGCTACATATCAGATTTTAGGATATTTGAAATCCACTCCTCGCAAAGGGGTTCTTTTCTCTCCTCACAATCATTTTTGTATTGAGGCCTTCACTAAGGAAAATTGCGGTTGTACCTCAGGCTATTGCACGTTTGTTGGAGGCAACCTGATGCAGATCAGGATTTGTTCCAGGAATTTCCAGATTTTCAGATTTTCAGATTTCCGCCAGCGAGATTTCTAGAATTTCCGCCAGCAAACATAGCCTAGTTTAGTTAGGATTTTTGTTGCTTTAAACCCTTTTGCCACCACAACCTTGTTACTTTGCAGAGCTAGAAACAAGTTATTGTTGCTCGGTCCAATGCTAAAGCTAAGTTTCGGGCTATGCCCAAGGCATTTGTGAACTCTTTTGGCTTAGGGGGCTTCTTCAAGATTTGTGTGTTCCAGTTGAATTGCTTATGCGTCTGTACAGTGACAGTATATCAGCAATCAGCATTGCACATAATCATATTCAACATGATCGTACTAAGCACGTATAGATCGATCGTCACTTCATCAAGAAGAAGCTTGAACAAGAGGTCATCTATGTTCCCTTTGATTCCTTAGATACCTAGTTAGCATAGTTGTCAAGGCGACAAGGCAAACCTAGGCGTTGGAGGCGGTCCTAGGCGCCTAGGCGACCAAGGCGTTCCTAGTGTATTTTTTTCCCCTAAAATATCAATGCTATATTTATGTTTATATATTATATGCAATAATGCAATATGCAACATCAAGAATCAACATTTAAGGCATAACCTAATATGAGGAAATAAACAAATAATGATTAAAGTATAGAATGTAAGAACTAAATGAGGGTAAACAAAAACCTTCTTGGATTGGTTTTAGTAAAAAAGTAAAAAACTCTTTTCATCTTTTCTGTTAGGTAACTAAACAGCACGTGGCCGATAATGGGGGATGGTTAAATTGCGGGTAAACGGAAACCTTAAAGGAGGTACATGAAATTTTCCATTTATTTAAAGATTTATGTACACATATGCAACAAGGCAACCGCCTAGGCCTTCAGGGCATCCAAGGCGACGCCCAAAAGACCTAGGTGGTCACCTTTGGACATCCACAAGTCGCCTACCCGCCTATCCCTTAAATTACCGCCCGGACACCTAGGCGACACCTTGACAAACTATGCTAGTTAGCATGTGTTTTTACTAAAGGACTTGGCACTAAGAGTTTTGTTCCCATTGAATGCTTGATATTTATGCACCAAGTTGAGGGGGAGTGTTGTAATATGGGTTTATGTCTAGGTTCGTTGAATGTAGGGATAAGGGTGCTAACTCATTCCTTACCTACTTTTTTTTCTCCATATAATCCATATTACTCTATAAATAAAGTGAGGCCTCTGTCATTCTTAAAAAGCCAATTACTCTCAATATTTCAACAAATAATCTGATATAGGATATGTAAATTCCAATGTACTACATCATTTAATTCTTCTTCTCCAATGGATGTAGCACATTGGTGTCTGAACTCTAAACCACGTTAAATCTTTGTATTATTTTGCTTGAATCGTTTTTTGTCCATGCTTCTGAGCTTCTTGGTGTTTGTTTTAACATAATGTTTCCATAAATTTCGGTCCTAAAGATGGTCATTTGATCACTGAAATGACCAGTTGAAATTTGCCACCAAAAAATGCATAATTTTGCCCAGATTTTGGCATTTTTCAAGGTACATCTAGGTTTCACCAACCAACGAAATGGCTAGCAAAACCGAGATCTTGAACTATGGGAGAGAGAAAGTAATATCGATAAGGATAAGGGAAAGAGAAGGCGTTAACAAGAAATAGGGAAGGGAAGAAACAGAATCAATCGAATGAAAGGGGAATTCCCAACCTTCACTCAGTTACACGATCTCACTAAAAATTTAAAATATATATATATATAGTGGGGAGCGTTACAAGTTTTAAAACAAGAGTTTTAGAAATAGAAACTGCATCACAAAAAATAGAAAGTTATAGAATTCTAAGCTTTCTAAATAGATAAAACAGTAAAACGAAAAATGGTGTACTCACCGTGTACCATCCTCTCACATTCTCTCTATTCTTGGACACATTCTCCTCAAATACCCCTCGCCCTCTTATATGAACCATGTTCCCACCCTCTTCCCCACTCCATTGATAAGGTATGGGGACTCCAACACACGCTGGCAGATCCCCTCCCAATAGTAAACTAGAAACTTCCTAAAGTAACAAAAAATCCAAACATAAAAACTTTCCAAAAAAAAAAAAAAATTAGCCCAATTACTTAGGCCTGAAAACTACTAAAGGGAGAACAAGAAGAGGGCGAGCTTTGGTGTGACGGTAAGGTTGTTATATTGCAACTTCGTGGTCACGGGTTCGAAACACGGAAACCTCCTCTCTGCATTGCAGGGGTAAAGTTGCGTACACTCTGCCCCTCCTCAGACCCTACAATGGCGGGAACCTCGTGCACTGGGACGCCCTTTGTACTCTTGCCACATAGTTTTAGCCTTTAAATTTCAACCCGCTACAAATAAAAACACTAAAAAAATAAGGGAAAAAGAATCATGCCGGGAGTGTACCTACGCCAGACGCAGGAAGGAAATGACCACCCCGCCCCCTAGTTGAATGCTTGTGCATGTTAACCCATTGGTCCCCGCGCTGGTGCACTAGCCATCGTTTTGGCCTTTAAACTTGTTACAAATAAAAACACTAAAAAAAGTAAGGGAAAAAGATTCATGTCCGGCAGTGTACCTACGTTTGACACGAGGAACAGTTGCCAGAATCTGCAGTTTGACGAGGCATTTGGATGGAGAAAAAATGGTTGGATCTTTGATAATATATCCAAGCAAATCCCTGAGCTTTGTGCATTAGTGGGTCCTTGTTGGTGGACTCATCCAGCCATGAGTAAAAGTTACTATAGACCATGCTTTCAGAACAGTTACAGGCTCATTTTTTGGGTGAATATGCAGCATGCATTTGCCTTTTTTAATAAGCAATAAATTTCCACAATAAAACAAAAAACTACAGAAAGCAAAGGTAAATCAATATGGGACACGGGCATACAAAAGGACCTGACAAATCCAATTGTTCAGCCTGATGGCTCCTTCCCTCCCACCACCAGCCCTACCTGGGGGGCGGGAGTAGCGGGACGGGAAAACTGAGACCTTTTCATGCTCTAAGGCAGTTCTCCACGTTCTAGCATCCACAATGCCAACTCACTGAAAGAAGGACAAAATCTATACAACTAAGACGCCAACAGAAAAAGCAGAGGCAAGAAGAGAAGGGAGGAGTCCCACACTTTTTTTCTCCCTTTGCAATTTGTAGATTTGTCTACATAAAATTCAGACTTCAAAAGGTACGCCTTTCCAATCCCTTGTACAATGAACTAGACTAGATCATCCTTTAAAATCATAACCTCCCTAAACACAAGCAAAGTAATCAAGATCAAATAGATTGATTAGCCAGGCAGACTAATGCAGATCGATCAATATGTATCTGTAGGAGAAGGGCCAATCTCCAAGATTCTGTTTCAAGGGTTGATATTTCCTAGATCTACCAATCAGATTTAGTGGTTATGACTGCTCAGACCTAATCTCAGATCTAAGGCTTCGGATGTAAGAGAAATATTAACAAAATTCAAAAATGATTTTCCAGATTTAAAGAGAAGGAATGACTAGATAAATATGGAGGTCAATAGATATTGAGAAAGAGATACTGTAGGCCGGTTGACTCCTAAAATTTAGGATCTAAATAAACATGCCATGGAAGGAAAGAGAAGGGAAGAGAAGGTTGCCGATGGGTGATGACAAGAGAAAAGATATTGAGAAGGATAAAGAGAGAATTACTCTTACAAAATCAATAGCAGGGAGAGAGAGAGCCAGCTAGGTCATTACCAAATCAATAAAATTAAATCCATTAATACATAATCATTGGGAGGGGAGGGGGTAATTACATCTACAAATAGAAAAAAATCCAACAAGATCTAGAACTCTTGGACTGTTGGACAGCCATTCAACTTTTCTAATAAGGATTCTAGTTTCCTTATAACAATTTATAACCAGGGTTTGCGGCCGGTCCCGTCCGATCAGAAACAGTTTTTTAGGGGTTTTTGGTCACTTTTAGGATTTTTTTTTTCTTCTTTATTTACATTTCATATTTACTTTATTACATTACATTACTTTCATTCTACTTAGAGATCATGACATGCATCTAGATCATTAAAAAGACCAGAATATGTGGGAACAAAAACAAATAAAATAAATTCGGAATATAGCAGAAAAATGGACTCTTTTCTTTATCCCTATTCTTCCATATCAAACATTTCCGGAGGAAAAATTGATTATATCACCCTCATGATGGATCGGCGAATTATTGGGCCGAGCTGGATTTGAACCAGCATAGACATTTTGCCAACGAATTTACAGTCCGTCCCCATTAACCGCTCGGGCATCGACCCATTTTCTTGAGTTGATATAACCCAACTCTTCCTGATTCAGATCAAAATCAGCGTGAAGCAAGGAGCTTACAGAGAAACCTCCAAGGCAGTCCCGGTTTTGCAATTCAAGATAAAACCAAGAAAGGTACAAAGTATGGGAGTATGCTGCAAATGAAGAATACTCGCCTCACAAAGCAAGTACCTTTAGCATATCATACTCTCTAGAACCCTAATATGAAAAATTTTATCATATTCAACAACACCAAGAAAAGTAAATAAGGGAAAGAAATATAAGCCAAATAGAAACTGGTGATCTTTTATGCCAACAAATATTTGCAATTAATGTGCATTATGTTTCGAAGAAATTATACATTCACATTGGCAGAGAGGTTACAAATAATGAAGAGTGGCAGGAAGGGTTAGTGGAGGCAATTTTATTTCTGTTGAACTCTCAGCACCAAAAAGAATAGGCCTTCAAATTAAAGGTATATAAACATAAAGATTATCTCTTGAACTCTCAGCACCAAAAAGAGTAAGGCTCCACCAGTAATAATGCAAGAATGTTTAACGGCCTTAAAATGCCACAAATTATGGTACAAGAAAACAAGTGTAACCCTATGAGATTTTGGGTTACTAAAAAACGCAAAGGCAAAAAGAAGTGTTTTAAGGGATAAAGATTAGATCTTAAGAAGATACATTGTAATACCAAAAGAATTTCAAAAATGATCTATCACAAAAACAAAAACAAAAAAAAAAAAGTTTCAAAAATGAAATGTAGTGTTTCTAATGGACAATTATCAAAACAAACCTGATCTTAGTCAAACATGAAACCTAGGAAGAATAACCTTAATAATGGAGGTTGATTGAGAAAAGACTGATTTCTCTCGTGCACTTAAGGGACTGGTGACATCTAGGAAACAGTGACTCAAATTTGTATGTTAGTTTCTGACATAGCAACCCCAAAACTAGACACATGGTGATAGGTTTCTAAATAACCAAGGTTAGGGTTTAGAAAACCTCATATAAACAGAATCGCAGAAGTTAGGAACCAAACAAGCAACAGAGAAATACAAATATCACAATCAAAACAGTTCTAATATGGCTAAAGTTCTGGTTGAATGATCTACTGGATATGTAGAATAAACCAGCAAAGAATGGCTGAAATCTGAGGGCTAGATTCTCTGTAATAAAGTCCTACTGGGAGTAGTAGGTAACTTGAGAACTGCAGAATCGATGCACAGACCTTATGATGCAGGAGTAAATGACTGGCTGGGCCGGTTCAACCCGACCTGGAAATCCATGCCATGACTGTGATGGTTTGGACCATTAGGGGTACATAGGGAATTTAATTCTTCAGTTGGGTTATTTTTGTAATTTAATTTAGCATTTTATTACCAATTTTTGCTAGCAACCATGAGTTAGCATTAGGAGTTTTGAGTTTGATGAATGTCTCCTTCAGTCTCAGAGTTTGATTAGAGTTTTAATTTCATTTAAGGTCTTTAAATGTTCTTGTAATCAAAAGGATTAATTTAGATTTAAGTATTTGATGAATGTCTCCTTCAGTCTCAGGATTAATTTAAATGGGACGCTCTGGGTTAACCTGATTCTTCTAGCAGGTATTCTTCTTCTCCTTCCCTCCATTTCAGTTCTTCCATTCTATTCGATGTTTGCCTTTTGCTCTTAAATCTTCTCCTTACTTTCTTAGCGTCATTATGTTATCTCTCTTTTTTCTGGCTTCCTACCGAACTGCAAAGAATTTGATATAGTTCATTAAACACCTGTCGGTTTGATCTGAAACTTTGGGCAAAGGCCACTCACCCTAGGCAAATTGATCCCTAGAGCTATACCTCAATAATCCCTTCTCTAGCGAGCTTTGAAGACCTGCAACCAGATCAGATCTAAATTGCCCATATCTGGATTCTTCCTGCCACCAAACTAGGGGTGTCAATCGATCAGTCTCCGGCTCGGGCTCGGTCTCGGTCGGACCTAATCGGTAACCATCAATTTAATACCTTACACCGTGACTGACATCTTTAACTAATCGATCCTCATTTGCGAGACATGAACACATTTATATTCGGTCCGGTCGGTCTTGGTCCCTAATCAGTCTATTAATAGGCTTCAATGATGCAAACCAACCGATCCATAATTGGTTTTGCTATTCGGTCTAATGCTAGTCGTCTCAATCCTGCAAACCAGTGCACAATGGAATAAAGCACAACCCTTGGCCCATGTTCTATTGTAATTGATCATTATTTATTCTACACTCACAAGATAATGGCTTGTTATAAGTCCTCAATTAAAATAATAGAACCTAAATGAAGAGAGGGAAATGAGAGAAATTTAGCCAGTTAGGGTTTAGACCTTTAAGGATTTAGTTTAATGGTCATTTAATCGGTTGGTCTCGGTTTCGGTTCATAATCAGTCAGTGCGGTTGAACGACCGATGGGCTACACCCTTACACCGTGAACAGCCAATTAATAATCGGTCCGGGCCTACGCCCAAAAGTTTAGTAAATGGTGCATGTCAGTCTGTGTGTTAACAGGTCGGGCCGGTTCGGGGGACAAGGTGTGGGCCAGAATTGACACCCCTACACCAAACCCAATTTCAGTTATTAAATAATTTTATTGTGCTTGCTGTTTTGGGAGTTGGTTGAATTGATTTCATTGCTCAGCGGGTTAGAAACCTTTTGTTAATTTTTCAGACCAGATCAGAATTGCTTCGCAAAGATTCCTCAACCAAGAGCTACCCTGCAGTACCGCTTCCTCTATTGTATCGAGAAGTTGAAGACAACCTCTTATTTTTTATTCTATCCCTTTTATGATCTTTTTGAAAATACCCCTATCTTTATAAATATTTCAAGTTTCTCCTATTTTTACCTCCTCTTCCAATAATACCCCCCACTTATTTAATTAAAATCCTTATTCAGTACTATATCTCCTTAACTTACTTTTAAGGCCTTGTATTGCTCCTAAAATTAATTGACACAGGACATCAACTTGATTTATTTATCGCCCCATGTGAACCCATAGCAATCCCAAAGCTAAAATTTGTGGTTTGGGACCATAGTTGTCAAGGCGCCAAGGCGAACTAAGGCGTTGGAGGCCTGACGGGGGCCGCCAAGGTGACCAAGGCGCCCAATTTTCCAAGGCGTCACAAGACCGCCTAAGTTACATCTTGACAACTATGCCTAGGACAGCATCAATAGATATCAAAGACAATAGTCCTAAGGAAGAAACCCAAGCAGACATTGCCACTCTCTCATAACACAATTATCACTTCCCTCCAAACCATGATGGCATCTCTAGAAGCTTCCAATAACAAACTGCCATCTGCAGCTAAAGGAAAGAACATATATAATTAGGGATCCTTCCAATTCCATTCCACAAAACCCGTCTCAGATTCCATCATCACCACCTTCTCCGGTTGGTGCTCTACAGCTTACTAGTACACCCCCAAGACCAACAGAGCCAGTTCTTGTGCCCGCTCTGACAGAGATCTATGGGGATGCAAGATGTCACAATAGTGTTGGGATAGGATTACAGCATCAATGTCAAGGTTCCCAAGTTTAATGGCGAAAAGGGACCAAAAGCTTTTCTTGGTAGTGTACTAGGGTTGAAAAAAAAATCCTACATCCTTTCCAGACGATAAGAAGTGCGAGCTCATCCTCAGGAAGTTCATATGGTATACACGTTCGTGTTGGGATGATGTTTTACAGTCGATGTTCATCAGGCAAATTGGACCCATCACCAATTGGGAGGTCATGAAGCAAATATTGAATGAGAAATTCATTCACCCTAATTATGAGAAGGTGTTCTTCCACAAAATGGTCAAAACTTCCACCAAGGCAACAAGGAGTGAAAACCTACACCATGGAGTTCCAAAAGTTATCTTCGAGATGCAGACTCCATGAGACAGATCAGTAGCGGGTATTGAGATACACCAGTAGGCTGAACACAGTCTACATAGAGACCTAGTTAAAACTTGCTAGCAAATATTTTTCTATCAGTTGATGTGGCAGCTGCATATACCAAGACAGTCTAGGAAAAGTACCATTACTTAAAGGAAGGTTCAAGACCCCTTCAACTTACAGGCCTCCACTTAGGATTGAAGAAAGAAAAATAAAGCCTCGTAAGGTTGAAGAAAAAAGCCAGAAAAACCCCCAAGAAGAACATGTGGCTAAAGGAAATTGTGTCACAATTGTGGCCAAAAATGTCACTTTGCCAACAAGTTCCTAAGAAGACCCGTGCTTTGACTATGGTTGACAAGCTGTTATAAGCTACAGCAAAGATAATGTGGAAGATTGTTATGTTTATCCTCCTTATGCAAATGATGACAACAATTATAGAGATGATGGAGATGTTGAAGCAAACTCAGTTAGTATCGCATCCTACTCAAATGAGCTAGTAGAGAAGGTGCTCATTTTTTGATAGAAGGGTTTCTTATTGCACGGTGAGGATTCAACAGCAATAAACACAATTGTCGACAAAGGAGCGGAAGTCAATCTTATCCCCTCAGATTTAGTTCAAGCACTTAAACCTCCTACGGAAGCAGCTTTTCAGGAAAATTCGTGTGCGAGGTTTAGGGCCAAAGGCTACAGAAGAGGCCAACGCAGTGGTACAAGTTCATCTACAGTTTGGGCCACTTCACTACTAGGTTTCTTGCTTGGTTAGCCCTTTGACAAATTGTGATGCTCTCTTGGAGCGACCATGACTAAGACAGGCTGGTATCCTCTACGATGGTGCACGAAACACAATCAAGATGAAACAAGGAGGTGAGTGTTTATGATGTCCCATGCTTTACGGGATATGCCTCGATGATGACAATTCTCTTCTCCAGTTTTATGTCCATTATACATTTTCTACCAGCAACTTGTGGAATGAGAACTTTAAGAAGAATGTTAGAATTTTTTACAAACTCCATCAAGAAAGAAAGCGGCACTAATTTGCCAGTGTGCCCAAGGTGTGTGTGCCATATGGGTCTACTATCTTCCCTGTCATTCCATAAAGCAATAGCTTCCCTAAATCTTCGACTGAAAGCAAACCACAAGAAGTATGTAGAAGACCATAGAAAAAGCAAAATAAGACAAAGGATCAGAAGAGAAGTTTTTATTTATAGTATCAGAGTAAAGAACTCAACGTGCAAGCTTCAACTATACAGGCAAGCGCTCAATCAAGCTAAAGAGAGCAATTCAGGATCAGAAAAAAAATATACATTCAGCAAGTTAGGCAGTCAAACTAGGACCAAAAGAGCCATATTAACTGAATCATTCTTTCACATTTCAGACAGAAATCACCTTCTTGGAAACAAAAGGACATGTTCATGGATCAGAAAGACATAAATATGGTATATATGGCAGTTCATCAGTCTAGTGAATATGTAAAAACGCATGTAGCTCAAAAGAAAAAAAAATTCTGAAGAGAATTAGGAATACCTGTCTTTACTGAGTTTATTCAATGTGAAATTAACAGTCCCCTGGAACAAACAAATGAAAAACATGAGAAGATTAAACATGACCACAAACCATCTAGTTACATTATAAATGAAATACAGCCATCAAGCTGCAGACACGTTGACTCGCGAATAAAAGTTTAAAGTTTCACCACCTAGTAGAAAAATAGATTAAAAAGAATAAAGGCACTCCAAAACAATATACATGTTCCAACAATTTGTGGCACCACGAAGCATCCAGCGCAAACATTACAACTTCCGAACTTAAGATACCAGAGACTCTGACCGGCCAAAAGGATATCATCAAATATGCAAGCTCCCGTACTAGCCCAATCAAGTTCTAATATAAAACTTCTTAAGTAAACATCGAAATTCTCGAGGTAATAATCATAAAAACAAATAAAACAAAATAAATCCGGTCGAAATTGTGGCTCCACCTTGCGGTAGCACAAATCACCTGTTTTTGAAGCCCAAATTGGAAGAAAGCGAAAGAATAGTTTGGAGTCAAAAAATTCAAGAAAATCGGAATTTCCAAGTGCCGAAGACCGAAACAGAAATTAAGAACCAAGAAAAGAAAAAAAGAAAATCGTAAAAGATGAAACAGAAGAAAGAAAGTTAGATCGGGCAGGTTTCATTCAAACTAGGGCTCCAAAAACTCAAGAAACAGAAATTGGGGGTACAATCAAATGAATAAGGAAATGGACATCCAAACCTCTCTCTCTCTCTCTCTCTCTCTCTCTCTCACACGCTCAACTCACAGGGACTAGATAGGGAACTCGTCACCTTAGAGAAAGACCAAACTAAATTCGTGTGGATTGGATGTCTCCTATACTGCTGCTTCTCTCACCTGGAAACGGAAGAAGCGAAAGAGGAACAACGAACTCGCAGCACATCCGAAAGGGAAAACTTGGACGACACTTGCAAGTAAACGCACAAGAAAGAGAAACCCCTTTCTCCTAAAATCACGCCTATTATTATTAGGGATTAATTATTATTATATTTAATTATTTAATTATATGATCCAGACTCCATACTCCAAACTCCAAACTTTTGCTTTAAATAAAGTTTTTTTTTTTTTTTGACACTTATGGACACATTAAATTGATTTTAATTAATTAGTCATCCATACCCTTACTTCCACGTTAACAAATCTCTTAGGCTTTGTTTGCTTGTAAGAAGAATTGAAGGGAAAACAAGAGAAATTTTTATACTTTAAATAGAAACTTTTGGAATGATAACACAATGGCTTTGTTTGATTGCTAGGGGTATTGAAGGGAAATGAAATGAAATTTTTATATTTTAAATGAAAATTTTTGTAGTGGTAACACAATATGATTGTATAAGATGTAAAATTTATTTTATTCTTTCTAATAGATTTAATAATGATAGATGTAAAATTTATTTTCCTTCCCAAATAAGAAGGATTTGGATGCAGAATGAAGTGTAAGTTAATAACTAAATGTAGAATAATTTGAAATTAATTAAATAGTAACGTGATAGCATGTGCTGTAGTTATTACTAAAATTTTCATTGAAAGTATAAAAATCTCCTTTCCTTTTCCTTTAATTCCCTTGCAATTAAACAAAGCCATCTATGATTGTATAAGATTTAAAATTTATTTTATTTTTTCTTAACATATTTAATAATGATATTTATAAGATGTCAAAAAAAATTTTGTTACAAAAAAATTAGTTTATTTTAAAATGAGAAGGAATTAGATGTAAAATGAAGTATAAGTTAATAATTAAATGTAAAATAATTTAGAATTAGATAGATAATAATGTGATAATGCTGTAATAATTACAAAAATTTCTATTTGAAGTATAAAAATTTCACTTCCCTTCCCTTCCCTTCAATTCCCCTTGCAACCAAACAAAGCCTTAAAGTAAGGATAATATAGTAATCCAGCTCTCTTCCGCCACAACCATTTTCCGGTGAACAAATTGAATCCACTTCCTCTATTGGAAAAAGGTGGTTCTTCCGCAGGGAAGGAGCTAAGGACTCCGACCTTTAATAATCAATTAATAGACCCTTATCAATATCATTAACCGTTTTGTTTGGATATTTAAATATCTAAGGGCTTCGTTTTATTATTTGTCTTAACTGTTAAAATAGTCCACGACATATTTGAGATTCAATACAATAATTTAGGGCATTAGGTGAAGACATTAGGTGAAGATAACTAAATATTAAAACATTATTCAAGATCCCAAGAGGTAGAACTATACCTTATAGTCGATCATGATGTGACAGTGAGACTACAATTGTCCTTGTTTAACTACCGGTTACTGTCTACATATAGAGTTTATTTGGACTAAAAACTTAAGAGAGTTCGGGAAAGGCTGAGGCAACTTGTAATGCGTCGTGTCAATTATGGAGGTCCGAATCCAGTTAAGTTGACGTAAAGTTAAGATGATGCAAAGGACCTGGAAGCTATTTTTCTTAATTTTTATTTTGGAAGGTGGGTGGGTTGCATGGGTATTTTATTTCTGCCGTTACTATACAATACAAAGCTTTCTTGCGACCAAAATTAACCAAGGGTCCGCTAGTTCAGTTGGCTCGCTCATCTACAATCCCTCTTTCTTAAGCCAACTTAGCCCAGTTCCAAGTTTCAAGAGCTGTGGCTACTCAACTGATGAACTTCATGCATTGCACAGCAAATTTGCAACCCAACGTAATTCTTATATTCAAACAATGAGTAGGGGAAAGTTCTATTTCACACATGATGAAGAAAATTAACCAATTAAATTAATAATAACTTGTTTTTTATAGACGAATTATCGAAACTATTCAACCAGTGTATTAATACCTTAATCAAACGTCTCCTCCAAACCTAAGGGTGAAGATATTCTTTCACTAACTAATAAGCACATTAAGAATCTTCTAGGTGAAATGCAAACGTTCAAAGAATGATTCAAGACATTAAAATTTCTGCCAACGAGGGCACCCCGTAACAGCCAGCTTACCTTTATTGGTCAGACTCCTTTCATTCCTCTTCTCAGGTCCTGCCTCAAAAGCAAAGCTGAGTAACAAGCATAACAATTTCACTTAAAATACAGTGCTGACAATTAATTGAGGCTTCCATCATTCCTCTAATCAAGTCCTGCCTCAAAAATAAAGCTTCAGTGATGGATAAAAGTTTCCGTTAAAATACAGTGCTGACAATTAATAAGGCTTTCGGAAAGGATAGAGGGTACAAAAAGAGAAACGAAAGATAGCTCACCAGGAAACAACAGCCAAATGAAAGATAGACACCTGGAGGAGAGATTAAGGTCAAATCCTAGACTCAATTATCATGTGAGAAAACTTGCGTTAGTGTTGAGGAATCCCCAAAAAATTGTGCCTTCTTAGTAACGTTTCCTAGTAATATTCTGTTGTTCTAACGAGCACTGTAGTTTTTCAGCTTGTGTGTTGTAGGGTCGTTGGGCTCATCCCTTGCTTGTGTTGTTGTAGGGTCGTTGCTTGTGTTATAGTAGGGCATAGTTAGGCATTTTCTTTGTTCCCTAAAGACTAAAAGAAACGGATCAAAAAAAAGAAAGGGGGGAGCACCTACAATGTCATTATCACATTGGTTTACCCTTTTCTCTTTGGTAGTTCGACGGACGGTCGCCCCTCCAACAAGAGAAGGTATAAATATTGAAACTTCTCTGCCATTTGGGAATAAAAACCCTCCTCCCCAACCCCCAAAAAAAAATTAAACTAAAAATCTGATGCAGTCCAAGAAGGCTCAAGGCCCAAGCTCAAGTCGATAATGGGTCAGCCCAAAGAACCAGTCGGTATTGGTCCATTGGACCAACTCAAAGACCAATTGATGCAGTCCAAGAAGGCCCAAGGCCCAAGCTCAAGTCGATAATGGGTCAGCCCAAAGAACCAGTCAGTATTGGTCTATTGGACCAACCCAAAGACCAACCCACATTATTCACGTGAACAGTGTTCACGGTATTGTTCACGTGAACAGTACCAACAGCAGAAATTTTCCTTCTTTTGTTATTTCTTTCCTAAATTATTCTTAGATTTTGTTTCCTAAAGTTAAGTTATGGATTGATATTTTGTAAGTTGTTTTTTTGGAAACTTTCCTAAATCTATAAAGGCAAGTTTCCCTTTTAATTTATCTTAGGATATTTTTTAGATTGGAAACTTTCCTAAATCTATAAAGGCAAGTTTCCCTTTTAATTTATCTTAGGATATTTTTTTTAAGAGGACTAAATCCTTCCTTATTTTGTAATCTTTCTTAAGTCTATAAATAAGATAAAGAAGAAGAGAACCAGCAGATTTAAACCAGAAAAAAAAAGAGAGTTTAGCTCCTGATTTTCTGGTTGAGTCTCATAGGTTGTGAGACTCAACCGAAATATTCTGTTTTATGGTTTTCTTGTCCTTCTGTTAATTCTTTCCAAGTTCTTATTATTGCATACTGAATTGCGATACCATTAAGTGCTGATTTGATCAACGAAAGCTCGTGGGATTAAAGATTAAAATCATATCGACCAGCTCTAACTAAACCAGTCCCGTTTTCAGATGATAGGTAGTTTTCAAAAAATCACATCTCTCTCATCTGTGATCGGATCATCTCCAACTTTGGATATGTCTTCATAATCATTCCAAAGAGTATTTCCCATTAAGTTTCAAGTGATTTCAAGGGTTAGATTTCAAGATAAATGGTTTTCTTCATTACTTTTCTCTGCAGATTTTGTATTGGACTGAATTAAGATCCTGTAGCAAAGAGGGTTTGTTAATTTGACTTGCTTTGAACCCTCTTTGCCATCAAAATCCCTCCACTCTTGCCTCTAAGACCATAGTGTTTTGTTTTGAAAACAAGAAGCTGCCTAGAAACAGTGAGGTTCTGACCCCCCGCCCCCTCTTCTTTCTTCTTGTTGATTATGGAGACCAGACTAAAATTTATGCATCAAAGATAATAATCCCTTAACAGAATAAAAATAGAAGTTAGTAATCACCTATTAGGAGCTATCTTCTATTCGAGGACATGTAAAAATTCAAAAAAGAAAATAATTCATAATAAATTGTATTATGATACTATCAACAAAATTATGTAAGCAATTGTACCAAGCCATCAATTTTAGCATTCTAGAATACAACAGAAGAATATAATGTGGCTAAATCCCAAAACAGGGTTTGCATGAAAAATGGACTTCTATGGGCAGAAAATGTGTGGCCCCTCAATGTCAAAACTGTGCCAAGAAACCTCCATAGGAGAGTCTTACCAGAGGTGAGGGGCGATGTACCTGTACTGAAGTATATCAAGTAGTCACCTATATCCATTCATTAACCAACGGTTTTTGCTAACAAATTGATAGTATTTTTCTTCCCCGTAAAGTTGCCTGAAAACCAAACAACAACAGTAACTGTAAAGTTATGCTAACATAACACGGATGTGAATCAATTAGCATTCACGAGAAGTTAAAATTTCAAGAGCATCTTGCGCTCAACTTAAAGCAGAAGTCAGAATGCTGTAAAATACAACAAGATACTGAAGTTTGGCATTAGGACTCACAAATGCCAATTTTCTCTCCCCATAACTAACAACCAGACTCATTCCATCCATCCATCCATCCAAGTAACAATAACTCATCTAAATTTAATTTCAGATCCTCTGCCTGAGGTTCGCAAGCAAAAGCAACCTTTATTTTCCTCTAGATTTATTTATTTTATTTTTTATTTTTTTTTTTTGGGGGGGGGGGGGGGGGGGGAAGGGGAGGGGGAGGGAGGGAGGGTGGGGAGAGAACAAAAGTCTAGGGTATTGTCCCAAAAGCAATGAACTCAAAAGAGTAATTACAAAGATGTAAATCGGATTTCGATGAGCTAAGATTACTACTTGAAAAAGGGCATTTCATAAAATTAGCAATGCAAAAGGTTCTTTACATGGCTCACACAGCTTCCGATAAGGTCCACCTATATACACCACATGGAAGGATGATGTGGTAATTCCAACCATTGGATAAGTTGGACACAGTATGGACTACACTGGCCCACGTCTGCACTGGTTTGTACACAAATACTTGAGTGATACCGAGTACTCAGTAAATTATGGACCACTTCAAATGTTCGGTTTCGAGAGGGATGATCAACTCCACAAATATCGATCGAAACTTAAGATTTGCTTCTATAATATCAACCTATTTGTGCATGGAAAAGGACAAGTTGGTAATTGCTGAATCAGAGAATGGGAGAGAATTAATTGATTCTCCCATCATCCTAGTTTTATTTGTAATAAGAAAGATTACAAACTAATGGAAACTCTAGGGAAACTAAGAGTCCCAGTTAACTAAGGAAAGAAAGAGTCCTAGTTAATAAAGGAAGTAGACATAATAAGAAAGTCCTATTCACTAAGGATGACGACATTCAACACTCCCCCTCAAGTTGGTGCATATATATTAGCCATGCACAACTTGGATAATAATAGATGAAATTGTTTCCTTGGGAGTCCTTTTGTAAAGATGTCTTCCATTTGATCACTGGACTGAACATATGGAACACAGATCTGTCCACTATCTAATTTTTTCTTAATAAAGTGATGACTAATTTCCACATGTTTGGTTCTATCATGTTGAACTGGATCGTGAGCAATGTTGATGGCTGCTTTATTGTTACAAAACAAAGTCATAGAATGAGGACACTTGTCAATAGATCACATATTTCTTGAGCCATTGTTTGAAATTTTGCTTCTGCATTGGAACAAGCCACCATAATGGAGCAAAACAATGTAAAATACCTTCAATAGTGATGCCGTGTATCAAACTTCTGGGAAAGAGAGACATATATGCAGCAAGTTTCGACCTTCATATAGACAGGGAAAAATCGAGGTTGGCTATTCGAGTGCAGTAATTTTCAATCTTCATACAATCAGGGAAGAATCGAGGTTGGCTATTCGAGTGCAGCAATTTTCGATTTTCATACAGTCAAGGAAAAATCGAGGTTGACTATTCGAGTGATCTCTTTAAAGTAGCCTGGCAACAAAAGATGCACGGCAACTGATATTAACAAAAGGTTGCATCTTGTGCAACGATAGTAGGCTCCGATACGAGCAAGGTAATAGTAAGTTCCATCATGAGCAAGGCACGAACCAACAAATAATAATAATCTTCAACTACTGATAACTTGAGTAGATAAGAATCTCCAATCTCCCCCTCACGTGGAGCATGCCACGTGAACAAATAACACAGAGGATAATAATATACTCAAATAGCAGCATTAGTGGCAGAATTGATGCAGATCCGAGTTGAGAAAAACCCTATTGGGTCCACTGATGGGTCACTCCAAATAATATAAGACCAATTGATGAGGTGGAGTGGCATAATTGGTAAATTACCGGAATTAATAACTTCGGAAAAAACAAACAAACCCTTGTAGCAGAACTGTAATTATCTCAAAACTCAACTAGTAAATGGCAATTTTGTAATTAAAAGAAACTTCTCAATGACCATTAAGGGAGGGCAAACAAGCCCTTAGGATTGAAGGGGAATTTAGACTTAAAGTAACAAGGTCAACATTGGAATAAGAAGAAATCAGTAATAGGATAAACCAGCATTATATATTTGGTCCAGGGGTATTATGGGAAAGCAAGGAGAGTTTAAAGAGGAGTTGTTCCTCCTCACGATTTTCAGCTCACGCACGAAATCAGCAAGAATAAGTTCATTCGAACTCAACCTCTATGCCCCTCCGAGTTGAAGGAAATTTCGGGAGATTGTTTGCAGACAACAGGTCTAACGATTTCAGCCCACGAAGGTACCAAATCTAGGAGATTAGCAAACCAATCCCTTGCTGAAACAAGATCTGGCGGAAGAAGCAGATATCATACTAGGCAAGATAACTCCCTCAATAAGAATCCAATGCAGCTGCAATTTTGAGATTACAGTCCAAACTCATATCCCTCTTGAATGCACCCAAAAGACAACTCAATGAACAAGGATTAAAGTAGAGAAAAATTCCGCAACCTAGTCCAGGCGGTAGCCTCAGTTTCAGACTTGATCGAAGCACAATATCTCACAGTTGAGGGCATTTCCAGATCTAGTTTTCTCAGCATCTGATTGCCCAGAAGCAGCAATGCCAACCCAGCATCCGCAAGAAAATAGAAACACAATAACCAAGAAGAATCAAACCAGATCTTGAAGGAGAGATCGCTCTGATTTCTTGAAAATCAGATCTCGATAATAGCAGTGGGTAGTATTAATGAATCAGATCCAATCTTCATCCATAGAGTAGCAGTCACAATACCATGTTGCAATAACCCGATTTTGTAGAAGATTTGATTTTGTAGAGGATTTGAACAGCAACCCTATATCGCAGAGAACAGCAGCGATATATCGCAATAGATCAGATCATAATCAGTAGATCTCAATGGCCAGCAGATTAGAAGCAATCAGATCTGATTTCAGATCTAAATGTGTTGACAGCAACAAGGCAGGAGCAGTTTCAGTAGCAGGAAATCAAGATCATATAAAATAGATCAGTAAATCAGATCCGTAAAACAGATCGGTAGACCGTGGTAGTAGCAGTATAATAAAAAGTAGAACCAGCAGGTATGTACCATACAAACCAGCAGTAGCAAAAAATTTCAGAGTAGCAGACGATCAGGAATTATTCTTCATAAAAAATCAGATATGCAAAGGGACAATACTAGAAATTGCAGAGAATAGAAAATAAATAAAACAGAAGCAGCAATGGTGGCTGCACCACAACGAAATACTTTAGACGACTCTCAAAACGGCAGATTAGTAACCTGCTCTGATACCATGTTGAATCAGAGAATGGGATAGAATTAATTGATTCTCCCATCATCTTAGCTTTATTTATAATAAGAGAGATTACAAACTAATGGAAACTCTAGGGAGACTAAGAGTCCCAGTTAATTAAGGAAACAAAGAGTCCTAGTTAATAAAGGAAGTAAACATAATAGGAAAGTCCTATTCACTAAGGACGACGACATTCAACAGTAATTTTTACTGTTGGATAGGTAGAGCACTGCCTAGATTGGCCACATATCAAATTTTAGAACCAAGTTCAACCATATAAACCCTGATATACGTACATTTTTCCTAATATTTTCAGCCACCCATTCATTTTGACCCTTTGTCAAAAGGAATTTTTTTAATGGATTTTCAAAATTTTAATTCATCACATGGCCAACTCAGACCTGAAAGTTAACATGTAATAGAGGACTTCAGGCCCAACTTTACAAAATTTGTGCCCCACCTGATCTGCCTTGTGGCAGATATGTGGGCCATACAGGAAACCAAAACCAATCAAAATAGCCCTCATTTGCGATTTATCTAGCAATTACCTAGGGAAATATCAAAGCAAAGAAAGTAAAATAGAGACATGAGAAACTTTTTCAGTATATTCTAAAACTGACTCACTAACATAGTTTTGACATTTAAGAAAGTAGATGGATAATATGATGGATAAACTTACGCCAAATCTGCTAAAGTCTCCGAATTATTCACACCCTTTCCTTCTGGGAGTTCAAGGCAAGAATAGTGGATGATCATTTCCCTCAAAGTCTGCTTTGTGCTTTTAACATCATTATCCCATAAGATGCTCTGGATAATTACAAAGGAACTGTTTAGGTCATCTATACTCTAAACCTAGCAAGAAAGTAGATTTAATGTACTTGAGAAATGACAATTATACCAGAATCAGTTCAAAATGCTTAGTTCCAACCACCAAGGTTAACATGATATGTCATCAATATTGTTACTCGAAAATACATGAATAAATTTTTTTATATATATATAACAAATCTAATGGTAAAAGACTATCCAAAATACTATTTAAAATACAATTTAAATTTTATAAATGTTAGGAGTTTTATTACAATGCATAGACATAAATATTATTTGAACCCACCTAGCCTTTAAAAAAATGGAAAAAGAAAAATACAAGCAAAAATTTGAAAGCATATTAGCATTAGTAGAAAAGGTGGTATGCTCATATTGACTTCTGAATCTCTGTCTTGGTTTTCTCGATGCTAGTAGTTGGATCACTGTTTTATCTGTATCATTTGAGATCTAATGCTCCTGCTAGACTAAGCTATTAAAAATTTATTTCATACAAAAAGAATCGGAGACATGAAAAAAAATTAACCGAAAGATGATGGCTGTTTTGGCAGTAATTGATTGACATACGAAATCCAGACAAAATAAATGTCTAACTGAAATCTGATTCGAGCATCAAACCGTGATCTTTGTTTTCAAGAACAGCATAGGAGTATAAACTAATCAAGCGTACCAAATAACAGAAACAATTCTCAAGGCGTAAAGACCAAGCACCTTCCGTAAATATTCTCTTTTCACATCCTCCCAGGGTAACTTACCACTGGGTGAGAACATTGAAGCATTCCACAAGGCTCCTCTAGCAACCATCACTGAGGAAGCACCTACACAAAACCCATAATCACCAAATAATTGTGAATATCTTTAAGCAGATAGATCATTAAGGACAGAGACCACTACGCAAGTGGGATCAATGCAACTGGAGATATGCATTGTGAAGCATGGGGGGAAAATTTATCAAAACCCAGGTCAAAACCCATATTGAAGGTTAACATGAAAAAAAAAAAAAAAAAAAAAAAGGGGGGGATCTGACTAGTACATATTAAATTCAAACTTATCATAGCAAAATAAAACATTCTCAATGTCACACTCATGGAATTTTCATTTCGTAGGATATCAAATGCTCATACACTTGATCTCAATTAAGGCCCAGATTCTCCATCTCCTCTTCCCCAGACATAGAACACCCAACAACTGAAAATTGTGAACAGAAAATAAAAAATTAAAAAAAAAAAAAAAAGAGACTGCCATCTTAGCTGACCTTAAAGTACACCTTCTACTAAAGATGGAATAGAGCCAACATGTGGCTAGGATAATAATTCGCTGGGATTAGGTAATTAAAATGCAGAACAAATTCTTTTCTATTGACTATTGTTATAAAAGAATTTTAGAATAAGAGAAGGTTTCAGATGTTTATCTCCATATTGACACTGAAAGAGAGAATAAAATAAAAAATTGTTTTTCACAACTGATAGACCAGGTGGTCAGATTGTGATTGGACCACCAGCAAAAATGCATGTGGATACCTGTATTTTTTACAAAGATTCCACTTAGTTCAGTGTCTTACATTTCAGCTTAGTTCTCGATACTAATTTCATGAATAAATAACATGACACATGTTTGCATGTCAAATATGGAAGGGAAGGAAGTAAGGATGAGGGACATCAACCAAACTGAATAAAGTCTGGTTCCAGAGAACGACAAGAGACAAGGGGAATAAAGAAGACATAAAAGGGATACATAGTAGAAGGGGAAAAGGGAAGAAAGGAAAACAAATCAGGAAGGGGGGAAGAAGTAACAGAATAAACAAGAAGGAAGGAGAAGAAGAGTAGAATACCTGAGAAGGGGATTCTCAGTGGTTGCAGGGAAGAAGAACAGAAGAAAGAGAGAGAGAGAGAGAGAGAGAGAAGAACACACAAATTCTCAGCCACGCAGGCACACCAAACACTTTTTAACATATCATGCTAAATAATCTGAAAACTAATGAAGATTACAATGCATAAATGGAAATAAAATTAAAGAATCCAAATCTAATGGAAAGAAAATAAAGTCCCCACTTTTTTAATCCCAATGTGGTGAAGTCGTGGGATACGATTCCATCAAGCTTCCTGAAGACATGTGTCCCATCTCCTAGCTCCCCCACCCCCCTCGGCTTTCTCCACCATGGCCGGACCTTCCCCGGCCGTGGATTCCCTTCCCTCTCTCGCACCTAACTCAGTCCCTGCCCCTGTCCCTACCCCTAACCTTGGCCCCTGTTCACCCTGGCCTTACCGGGTGGCGTTGGTTCTGTGGAAGACCAACCGGTGCCTGTAGCAGAGGCCAGAGCTGCTGTCTCCGGCTCCAGGGGCCACTGAAATGCCCTTTTTGATGCTGCGCCCCTGTCCTTGGGCGAGGGTATTCCCATACCCTTCAATTCCCCTTCGGTAAAAGCTGGGACTTCGGTGGCTTCTTGCTTAGACACTTCCTTCATTGAGGAGATATCTAAGTAATCTAACACTCTGGTTGGGCAGTTTTTTGGGATCATCGAAAAATTCTTACTGTGTCAATGGAGACTATCTGCGCCATGTGAGATCTTCCTTGCTGATAATGGCACGTTCATGTTTAGGTTTGCAGATGAAAATGAAAAAATTGGGAAAAAATTGGTGTTCTGGAGAAGGGTTTGTGGTATCTGGCTGGCAAACCCATCTTCATAAGACAGTGGGATGAGTTTCTATAATTCATTAATATGAACATTAGAACACTCCCAATTTGGATTTCCCTGCCAGGCTTACCGCTGCACCTCTGCCGACCACTCCTTCCCTAATTTCATTCCCATCTGATCCTCGGAGAAGAACGCCTGGAAGCAATCCATTGCATATGACTGGAAACCTCCCGTGTGTACATCATGCAAATCCTTCGGCCATGATACAGACACTTGTGTGCCAAAACCAGCTACCCAAATGGAACCCCAGGATGGAAGAGAGCAGTGAGACCGCGTACCATATGGCAACGGAAATCCATACCGGAGGCCCCTACCCGTCGTAGGGTTGCAGAGAACACATGGGCTGTATCAATACTATTATTTAATATGATTTAAAAATAAAAAAGGAAAAAGAAAATCCAACCTGTATCGACATTGCTCGATACATGCTACAAGTATCGATACTGGATGATACCCTCAAAAATCACGATTTCTCTTGACTGGTTCTCACTGCCTAGACTACCAACACTCATTCAACTTAGTAGATCTCATTTTCTACTTGAAATTTTTGCAAAAAAATAACTTAGGGCTTTGATTCTTAGCCCTAAAACGACCTGAAAACAAGGATTAAACCTAGTGTTTGTGAAGAATTAAACCTGAAATCATCTCTTGAAGCTCCAAGGGCAGAAAACCCTAAAGGTGACTCTCAACTTGTATTTTTTTCATAATAAAATAAATTTTTGTGTTGTTTCTTCACATGAATCAGTGTATAATAGTCTTACTTATGAATCTATGGTACATAAACTAGTTTAAACATGGATTTGAGGTTAGATTTGTGAAATTTTTGAAGAACACAAGAAATTTTGATTTTTTTTTTTCAAAAATTAATCTTATCATCTTCTACTATTTATATAAGGTCTGTAGACCATTGATCTACCACGTTTGCTTCTTGTTTTAATTTTCGGGGGGTTTTTTTTTATTTCTGGGGAAAAAATAGAAATATAATTCATAATTTTTTTTTTCATGTTAATATGTTTTAATATTGTTTACTAAATTATATTGTTCAAATCTGTTGTCTAAATGTGTTTTCATGTAAATGTGTGTGTGTGTGTGTGTGTGTGTGTTTTTTTTTTGTAAATCTGTTTTCTATCACTTTTCTAAGTATGCTACTGCAACAGTAGTACTGAAGTCCAGTTTTGTAAATCTTGTTCTCTAAATGTGTTTCTAAAATTTCTTTTTTTTCTTTTATACAAAATAGACATGTTTTATGTCTAGACTTGTTTAATGTCTATTGTCTAGACTGAATTCTGTTTTCTAAATCTGAATAGGTAGACTATAATTTTCAGATTTGCATTATATATATATATATATATATATATGTTTTACTGAATTTATAATATGTTTATATTTTCATTTTCTGATTTATATGTTTTTCATTTTCTTATGAACCACGTATGTCGTGTCACACATGTGGTATGTAGGAATATGGCGACCAAAAACGTCGGCTGGAATAATTACACTAAAATCAACGACAATAGATTGATGACAAAGTACAATTTTTGTGGCACTGAATATCACGGAGGTGGGTTGACATGGCAAAAGCAACACATGGCGGGGGGTTTTGCCAATGTGAAGAAGTGCTCAAAATGTCCAGTGAAGGTGAGTAGGGCAATGGCAAAGCACTTAACAGAAGGAAAGGCAAAAGGAAAACAGAAGAAGGATGATGCAGCCAGATATATAGAAAATCTTATGGAGGATGAGGATCCAATAAATTTAGAAGATTATGAGGGATTCAATATGGAGGCTGAAGATGAGATTCAATAGGTTCTGGTAAGAACAAGGCATGAGGAAGCACAGAAACGTTGGGATGCGGACCGGTTGAAAAGGTCCATGTCTTAGGATGCTGGTGGTAGTGGGACACAGCCACCGACAAGCAGGGGAAAGCAACCAGCTTCGTTGAGTAAATCATCAAGTGTAAAAGGTATGTTTAGCCGAATGAGAAAGAAGAGGGAAAAGAGTCCAAAAATTCAGGACATGGTCCTAAAGTCCCCTTCAGATCAAAAGATGCAGGGCAACAAAGGATAGAGGAGTCCATGCATCCTAAGTCCTTAAGTTAGAGAATGGGAAAGTTCGTCTCTAGGCTCTTCCATAGTGCATTTATCCCAACACACAAGGCCAAAGATCCCTATTTCAAGGTAATGGTGAATGAGATACAATGTTGTGAACCTGGTGTGTCAGCACCCACACCTTATCAGATTGTTGGCCCTTACTTGGATGCCATAATGGGTGAAGTCAATGAATATATAGAAGTCTTCAAACAGAAAAGGCCCCAGTATGGAGGAACCATCATGTGTGATGGTTAGAGTAAACTCACAAGGCTGTCCATCATTAACTTTCTTATTTACTGTGATGGACGTACCATCTTCCTTAAGTCAGTGGACGCATCGGCTCACGGGAAAGATGCACAATATATCTTCAAACTAATGGATGAAGTTGTAGAGGAAGTTGGGGAGGAAAACATAGTCCAGGTTATTACAGATAAGACTGCAAATTATAAAAAAGCTGGACTAACCCTTATGATGAAGAGGCAGCACCGATTTTGGACACCTTGTGTTGCACACTGTATTGACTTGATGTTTAAAGACATTGAAAAGTTGCCCAAGGTAGCTAAGGTGGTTGGTGAAGCAGGAAAGGTGACAAATTTTATTTACAACCAAAGTTAGGTGTTAGCTTTGATGAGGAAGCACACACAAGGGGACTTGATAAGGGCTGGAGCAACAAAGTTTGCAACCAACAAAATTGCCTTGGAGAGCCTTGACACTCGAAATGCAAGTTTACTCCAGATGATAACTAGTGCAGAATGGTTGTCAAGTATTTATCACGCAACCAACATAGGGAGTGAGGTGACAAGCATCCTTATATCAACAAAATTTTGAAAGAAGATTTAAAAATTAACCAATAATATGAGGCCCCTCTTTGTTCTGCTTAGGTTGGTTGATGATGATAAGGAGCAAACAATGGGGAAGTTGGTCGATGCAATAAGGACGATAAGGAATGAGATAAATAAATAGAATCCACAAGAGAAAAAAATATATTTAAAGATTATAGAGAACTGATGGGAAGGAATGTTGCTACAAGGCATTCATATGGCAGGTACTTTGGTTTCCATGAGATTCTTAGACTATTGCTTTTTATTTTTATGAGTTCAGATTTGAATTATAAATTTCTAATGTATCTTACATCTGGATGTGTAGCACATTACTTAAACCCGGATGCACAATTTACAACATCTGGAATGGGGCATGACATGAATTATATAGAAGCTGTTAAAAAAGTTATCAATAGAATGGAATCAGATACAACGAATGCCATGTTGGCCACAGAACAGGTAATAAAAACCACTCTTGTTTTTCAAAAATGTTAGTTGCACAAACCCTTAATGACTGGCTAAGGTTTTATTTAACTATTGTTGATTAAAATTTTCCTTGAATGTGGGGGAGGGTTTGCTGTTTGGGTTGCTAAGGCCGCAAGATTCAACATGGCTCCTGGTAAGTTAAACAACCAACATATTATTTTTGTCTTAACTGATTGGTGTCTTAACCAATTGGTGGCTGATTGAAAATATTATTCTTTGTACAGCTGATTGGTGGCTTAACTATGAAGCAAGTGTTCCACACTTGAAGAGGATTGCAATCCGAATTTTGTCCCAAATAGCCTCATCAAGTGGTTGTGAAAGGAACTGGAGCACTTTCGGCCTTATACATAATAAACCACGCAACCGCCTCAGCCATCAAAAACTTCATAAGTTGGTTTATGTGCATTACAACATGACTGAAGAAAAAATGGAGATGGAGCAGCTCAATGATACATATGTAGACCCCCTTAACATCAACCACATGGTTGATGAGGATGACCCAGTTAGAGCATGGATAGAGGACACCGATAAAACATTGGTGATGGATGAAATTGTTGAAGATAGGCAAACTACTAGAGCTTGACCCTTTCGTAGAGGACATCATTCATCAACTAAATATGATGACGAAACACAAACACCATCATAAACACAAGTTGAAGTCCAAAGTGAGTAATTTGTCCTACTTTGATGGTGATGCCAGAAGGACAAGGTCACACGCTCAGTATGGAGGCACTATTTCTGAGGAGAGTGGTGAAGTGTGCAAACGTATGATCCAGTGCACTTTACAGAGGAGTCGGGATTTACTCATGCAACTCAAGATGATGATTATGGTAGTCACCTACAACCAAGGAGTTGCAGCCGAAAGTGGAAGGGGAAGGGGAAGGGTAGGTAGCAAGCCCACATTGATAATACTAATATCATTACATTTGAGATGGAGTCCATGAACATGAGTTAAGATCCAAATAATGGAGGAAGATTGATGCATTATGGAGTAAATCCTTATCAAAACTTTGGTGCTAGGAGTACATTGTTTAGAAGTTCAAGGGGAAGTCAAACTGAGACATCGTAGCTCCCACCAACGAGAATGTCGACTCCAGATAAGTATTCACATTTATATCATCAGTAGATTCAATACTATCGTCACTATATGGATTGGGGTGCCCATTGTACCTATGTAAAAGATATGTTCCAAGTATTATTAGTTGCACCTCTTTCTATGACATATGACTCAGAGTTCGAACCAGCCCGTAACTCGATGTGGAATTAGCGGAGTAATATACATGTAAGAAACTCTTTTCTTCTTAATGTTGTTAGTTATAGATTTATTGTGTTGTTATGCTTTAAAATTGTGTTTTGTATGTTCCCTAATCATATCTGTACATATCTTGCCCCATAACCATGTGTATCCATGATGTAGGAAACATTTTCCTTCTTAATGTTGCTAATTATAGTGTTTTTATGCTTTAAAATTGTGTTTTTTTATGTTCCTTAATGATTTTTGTGCGTATCTTGCCCTATATCCATGCGTATCCACCGTATCCACGATACGATACATCTCTTAAATTTAACTGATCGATACGGTACCGATACACAATACTTTATTCCTTGGTTGAGACTTACCTGTTGTAGTCTCTGGCAGAGGAGACTGACTTGACATCGAAGCTTTTCCAACCAGTAAAAAGTTCACAGCCCATGTAAACGAGACTGGCGATGCTCTCAAAAATTGCCTTTGTGATGATAGTCTTCCTCCTGCAACCGTTACTCCTCAGAACCGACTTACTGTTTCAAGCCCTCCCCCTGTGCTTTCGCTTGTTGCAGGAAGCCTGTTACCTCCGCCATCTTCTGCAATACCCCAAGTTGCAACGTCCAGCCTTACTCCTATTGAACCCCTTGACAAGTCCTTAATCTTTTATACTTCGCGGAAGAAAAAAAATCAAATTGGGTGTCTCAAGCGCTAAGCCCTACACTGAACAAACACCTAACAAACCTAAATCAAGCCATCTACCTACCCACCCCACATTAAACCAGGCCCAATCCATTGCCAATACCCAACAACCCAACATTACTGACCCAACCTCCCACTGTTTACCAATCATACCCGAATCCATTGAAAAGAAACCCTCACCTTCGTCCCAACCCGACAACCCCTCCTACCCCTGCCTATCAATCATCGCCTTCTTCTACAACCTGCGGTGAACCCCACCATGACCATCAACTCTCTCTCCTCTACCACTACCCTCCTTGGCTTCTCTTCACCCCTGAAGGCTAGGGATGCTTCTGATAATGGTTACTGCGATACCAATTTGGCGGCTGAGAACAACGAACCTTAGATCTTCATATGGAAACCAGAAGGAAAGCTAAAGAACGTCTCGAAGGGACAGTCAGGTCGCGACCCTAAAAGCAATTCTCAAGAGCCTACGGGTGGGGGGTCTGGTTCTCGATCCTCGTGGGTTTGCAGGGATTCATCCTCCATTGATTGCCATGATGAAGGGACTATACTGGAATATCAGGGGTCTCAATTTACCCTCTAAACAAGCAAAAAACAGGAACCTTCTCAAGAAGCAGCATCTTTCCTTCTGCTTTATTGGCAAAACCAGATAGAGTAAAGGAGGTAAATGCCAGTGACATTGCTAGAGTGATAGCTCTAGGTTGGGAGGTAACTTTCAACTATAACCATCATGATAATGGTAGATTATGGCACTTATGGGACAGCTGATGCAGGCTGAGATCCATCGGATAAGAATCTTCTTAGGATTTAATTTAGAAATCTTTGTAATTTTTATTTCTTTTAATTTAGTTTTAATTTAGAGTTTTATTTCCTATTAGGGAGGTAGCCATGGTTTTAATTAGTTTCTTTTTTTTATTATTGGAATCATAGTTGTCAAGGCGACAAGGCGATCCAAGGCGTTTGAGGTCATCCTAGGCGACAAAGGCGTTCCAGGCGTTCCAGGCGTTCCCAGTGTATTTTTTTATTTCTAAAATATTAATGCTATATTAATGTTTATACATATGCAACATTCTACATAAATAATCAACATTTAAGACATAACTTAATTAACATGAGAAAACCAACAAGGCAACAAATAACGAGTTAAGTAGGCAACAGGTATTTATGACTAACATTTGCGTACTTTTAACAAATTTGACCGGAGCGTAACTCCTTTAATATAGTTCAGATTCAAGAAATCTTGAATTCGCTGCAAAGCTAGCATAATCAGCTTTCTAACAAATCCGAAACTGCTTGAATCCGAGTTATAATGAAGGAGTTTCACTCCAGTCAAACCTTGTTCAGAGTACGCAAATGCTGTTTAAAGCCATCTGAATGTAAATTATTTTCTGGGCATCAAAACAAGAGATTATTTAGGCGCGCTCTTAATTTTTAGTGATGTTTTACTATAATAAGATTTATGAAATTTTTGTATTTGAAAAAAAAAACCTAGCATTTGGAAGTTGAAAATCACCCCCGCATCCAAAAATATAGTTTTTATTCTTGAACTAGAGGGTTGACATTTTATCCTTTTGGAATTTTAGACTATTTTTATTAGATTCAAATGGGAAGGGTATTTGCTTATTTATGAATAATATCTTAAGTAAATGAAATATAAATTAAAGAAACATTTACTTAAATGATATTAGTCATAAATAAGTACTACCTGATAAGTGTTGTTCCTGAGAGCAAAAAAAGACACATTGAAAACAAGGTAGTTGTCTAGGGTGATAAGGCGCCCAGGCTTACAAAATCCGCCCGGATACAACAAAGATTGGAATTATCTTGTGAGCCCCCTTCCCCTTTAGATGTGGACTCTAATCTTGTAGTTGGTACTCTAATCTTGTAGTTGGTAGTTGAGTCTAGATAGGACTCTATTTGAGTTATAATTGTTTTAGAGTTACAGTCCAATTAGAATTTGAGATGTAAGTCTATTTATAGGCAAATCTTCTCATTAATTAATTATGGAATGATGAATATTGAAAATTAAAAGAAAAGAACTGACAATGCTCACGGCTGCTCCCTCTCTCCCCTCACGTAAGTCTCTCTTTCTCGGCTCCCCTCCCTTCATCTCTCTAGGCGGTGATCCCTTTCTCCCTTGCTGTTTCGATAGCTTCTTTCCTCCCCCTCTTAGTTCTCTCAACAGCCCATTCCTTTCCCTCCTCTCTGTGGATTCCTCGATATCTCCCTTCCCTTTTATCCCATAATTTGTGTTTCTTTGTGACTCCCTAAAACTATACCATTAATTATCCCTAAAATTATCTCACGTTACTATTTTGTTTCCACCCTTTTTCTCCCTTCCCGGATAATGGTGTTTTCGATAATCTCCATTTAGGCCCAAATCACTTCCGCATTAACAGCTCTAAGATCAATCTCTTTGTGGTATGTTCATCTGACTAGTACATCCATTTTAAAATTGTCAATTCCAATTTAATGTATCCAATGCTATCTATATTACTGCCATATATGCTGCAAATACTGTTACTGAGCACAAGAGACTGTGGGAGGATTTTAGCATAATTCCTGCCTCTTTGGGAGGCAGCCCTTGGGGTATGATAGGAGACTTTAATGTAGTCAGATCAGCTGATGAAAAAATGGGTGGATATATTGATGAGAGCTCGGTGGGGGAATTCACGAGTTGCCTTGACTCTATTAGCATGGTGGATCTCAAATGGGTTGGTCTGAAGTTTACTTGGAATAATAGAAGAGTGGGTGATTAGAGATTCTCCTGCAAAATTGACAAAGTTCTAGTGAATGACAGATGGCTTTCAATTTTTAGCTGCTCAGAAGCTTGTTTTGAATCTTCGGGAATCTCTGACCACTCCCGATCATTCTCACCTTGTCCCAGTACATCTCCTTTGGTCCTAAACCCTTTAGATTTTTTGACATGTGAGCTGATCATGAGGAGTTTTTTAATGTGGTGTAAGAAGCTTGGGCTCGGATCCCTTCGGACTCCCACCAACCTTTGGCGAGATGAGCTCAAAAATTAAGAGTAGTCAAAAGTGCCCTTGTGACATGGAATAAAAGGTCATTTTGGCAACATCTCTAGTTCGGTGCAGGAATGTAGAAATGAATTGAGTGTTGTTCAGCTAAGGCTTCAAGCTCCTGTGACCGATACATCCCTTGCTCAGGCTGAAAAGGACGTATCTTTAAAGTTGGGCTCTTTGGTGGCTGAAGAAGAGAGCTTTAACAAAAATCCAGAATTTGCTAGTTCAAATTGGGAGATAGAAACACCAGCTACTTTCACAAATCAGTTAAAGCTCGCCTAAACAGTAATCATATCACCTCTTTGCAAGCAGAGGATGGCCTTATTTTCAATGATGTTGCTGGAATTAAAAAGGTGGCCGAAGACTATTTCTCTAATCTGTATGGCCCGACCACTCTTCCCTCCTTGGATAGTGTCCCTCCGGAACTCTTTGATAAAGCCCTATCTGCTGATCAAAGTGCTAGCTTGGCCGCCTTGCCGGATGAAAAGGCCTTAGAGCCATAAAATCCATGAAGGCCCAGAAGGCCCCAGGTCTGGATGGATTCAGTATGGATTTTTTCACTACTGCTTGGGATATTATCAAGGCAGATATTCTTTCAACAGTAAAGAGCTTTTTCAACAACCCCAGACAGATAAGTGAAGTTAATTAAACTTTCTTATGCCTCATCCTTAAGAAAGAAGGTGCCTTTTCCATTGCTGATTTTCAGCCCATAGCTCTGTGCAATACTTTGTATAAGATCATTGCAAAGATCTTGGCTCTCAAGCTAAAAGAGGTGGTGGGAAACCTTGCCAGACCTTGCCAGCCCTTGCCAATCGACTTTTATTCATGGTCGGAACACTGTGGATCACATTATGATCTACACGGCTCTAGTTCGGGGTTTCTACAGGAAGCATCACTCTCCTACTACTATGCTAAAAATTGACCTCCAAAGAGTTTATGACAAAATTAGATGAGAATATCTCATGGAAATCCTGACCAAAATGAAGTTCCTGAGCAGTTCTCTCAATGGATTCTTTGGTGTGTATCCTCGGCTAAATTCTCAGTTTTGGTCAATGGTAGCCCGGTTGTTTTCTTCAATGCAAAACGCAGGATTAGACAAGGCTACCCTTTCTCTCCTTTTCTGTTCACCCTTGCTTTGGAAGGTTTGTCTATAAGTCTCCAGATCAGTTCCTGTCAGCATAGAATTGATCTTTTTCCCGATTGTAAGGAGATTTATCTCACCCACTTAGCCTTTGCAAACGACATCATGATCTTCTCGAAAGACAACACCAAATCTCATACAGCCATTATGGCTATGCTCTTTCAACTCTATGTCGGGCTTACCCATCAACAAGCAAAAATCCCTTTTGTTCTTGTCTGAGATTGATGAGCCGTACCTCAAAAACCTCAGGAGTATTGTGGATTTTCCCCTTGGTAAACTCTCGGTCACCTATCTCGGACTCCCCCTCATAGCTTCCAGACTCTCAGTCCATCATTGCTCCCCAATTCTCGACAGGCAAAGGAAGAGACTTCAGTTAATGGGAAGCCAAATTTCTATCTTATGCAGGAGGTTGGAGCTTGGTAGATTAGTCATGCAAAGTTCGTATCTATACTGGACCGGGGTTTTTGGCCTACCTAGCCTGATAATCCAAAAAATTGAAAGTCTCATGAGTGCCTTCTTATGGAAAGAGGCAGATAACAATAAATTCTTCCACTCAATTGCTTGAGCAAAAGTTTGTATGCCAAAGGAGGAGGGCGGCCTGGGAATTCGAAGAGTCAAAGAGGTCAACCTTGCATATATCATAAAGATGATTTGGCGCCTTGTGGAGAAAAAAGCATGTATCTGGGTGAAATGGATCTATAGCAGGTACCTGAAAAAAGACTCCCTATGGACAGCCACTAAAAGTAATGATTCTTCTTGGGTTTGGAGGACTATTCATCGTCATAGGCAGACGACACTCCCCAACATTCAATCCCTTATTGATGATGGATCCTTAACTCTACTCTGGTTGGATAACTGGCATCCTCATGGTGCCCTGGTGATGGCTTATGGGGAAAGATTAAAACAGATTACGGTCGGGATAGGATGGCCACTATTTCTTCAATCATGTCTAATAAAGCCTTGTAAACTGGCAAGGCCTCCTCTCCGCGCCTCTTGCAGGCTTGGGAAGCACTCAGCACTATTCCTCGCTGTCCACCTGGGAGCGGAGACATCACTACCTAAACTGCCTCCTCGGACGACAGATTCTCTTCATTTTCTGATGGGAATACGGTCAGATCTCGAAACCCAAAGGTGGAATGGTTTGATGTGGTTCGGTTTCGGGGGCACTTGCCTCGTCATAGCGTTATCCTGTGGAGAGCCCTGACTATGACTCTCCCCACAAGCTGTCTTCTCTCTGAAAGAGGTATCATCCCCAACTCTTCTTGTGGCTTCTATTGGGCTGCGGAAGAAGACATCAATCATCTATTTTTTAACTGCCACTTCTTTAAGAGAGTCTAGGAAAAGATCCTAGGTAAATGTTGGCTTACAAGAAGAAGAATCCTATCTTTTGACCTTAAATGGAAATGGATGATCAAGAAATTCATGGCCAAAACCCCCTGTGACACTATAGCCAAGCTTGCCTTCGGTGCAACTGTGCACCACATCTGGTTCGAGAGAAATCTTCGACGATGGGTGCATAGTTGTCAAGGCGACTACCTAGGTGTCCAGGCAGTTTTTCAATCAATCCCCAGGCGGTTGGTCGCCTTATTGTACCATGCCTTGTTTTATTTGTTTATTTATTTTTTAATTAATGCCATTTGTAGCATTTTTATTGGATGTATAAAGTACATATGTACACCATAATGCATGGAATCATGCATGTGTATTAAAAACAATAAAAATTAATGCTCTAACCCTCTCTCTTTTATATAATCCTCTTATTAAGATGTACCCTTACAATGCCTTGGGTATGCCTTAGTACGCCTAGGCACCCAAGCACCTCTCCAGCGCCTTGGGTCGCCTTGTCGCCTTGACAACTATGGATGAGTGGCCAAGTCTAGAAGTTTTGACCAGATCTGGGAGGCCATCAATTTTGATGTTCATGACAATGTGATGCCTTTTGGGTCCCCTTGCCCAGACACAGCCAAGAATAGATTTATCTTGTCTTATTGGAAAATAGCTAATCCCTGATTTGGGGATCCCCTTGTATTATTTTGTTTTGGCTTCTTCCCTTGTTGTTTGGGCTAACAACCTTGGTTTGTAAGGAGCTTGGCTCTATCCATTGGATGCCTAGGTTTGCTCTCTCCTTTTCGGGGTGTTGTTAATACATTCTTTATTAACCCAAGAAAAAAATAAAGTCCTGATCTCCTACTTATGATAATAGAAATTAAGAAACTACTATAAAGTTCCGACGTTATCTAAACTTCCCATTACAAAATAAATTTAAAGAAAGAAAGAAAAGTAATGCCTAAATATCCTAATCCCCTGTGCAATTAAAATCCTTTAAACATGGGCTTATAGACGAGGCCCAATACATAGAGAATTCAGAAAAATGAAGGCCCAAGATCTATATAACCCATCCATGAGCCTGAAATAATTTATGGTGAGGCCAAGTTGGGCCGATTGGGCTTCCATAGCTACATCAAAACTCCTTTAACTTTGCAACTAAGACTCTTACTACTGTTGATCTCATACTCAGACCACACCCTCACCTAATGGGCTTATAAATTAGGCCCATCACAAGTGGCTCAAGGCCCATAGAACCCATCCGGGGACCAAAATAAGATCTTCCTAGGCCTACCTGAGCAGTCTTCACTGTGCATCACAAACCCTTGCATAATACATCTCCAAGAAAAAGTAATGCATGGTATTAAGATTGTATAAGGGTGATTAAGTGCAAAAAATATAATGCAAAAATATGCTCATGTATCTCTGCATATGTGGGTGGCTGCAGGAATATGTATATAAGTGCACATGTAGATGCTTCTAAGTTTCCGAAGAATCTCTCAAGGTTCTCAGGAAGGCCACAGAGAAGAACCACATAGGATAAGTTTCCAGAACATGTCCAATTGTGATGTGGAAACAAAGTAAATAGAGTATCAGCAATTGTGGACCTGTCACAAATTAAAAAAGCAAATGCTTCCTCAACAGCACATTGAGATATGATATCTCAACTACCCAAATATCTGCCATGTGGCAGATTGGGTGAGCTCAAATGCTGTGCAAGGGTAAACCCCGATGTCTCCTGCCTACACATGTTAAGTTTCAGCCCAAACGGATACTACCAAGTGGCAAAATAAAGCTTTGAAAAAATAAGAATACTGGAGGGTTCATGGACATACATAGACGGCTGATAAATACAAGGATGCATGCCAATACAGGGAAGGTAATTATTAAATTAGGTTCTGAAATTTGACATGTGACTAATCCAAACATAGACCTGCCTACCCAATGGTCAGAATCACAACATCAAACTATCTATCACATGGCTCAAATAGTGGACCGTTGAGATAAGGGGCAGTGTAAATAAAATTATCTCAACTTAAAATAAGCATCCAGAATGTTTGACCAGCAGCAAGCATCTAAATATTAAATAGACAGTATTCCCACCTGTTGAAATTTTAATACGTTGAAAATCCCCGTAATCACAGACATCACCATTAGCTATAACTGGTATAGACAATGCTGCTACAACATCAGCAATCTCATTCCACTTAGCAGGATCCTTCGGCCTATCTGGAACTTTTCTGCAATTCATTCAACATGAAGACATATAGTGATGACACAGAGAGAGGGGTTAAGAAAGGACAGTTTACTTTCAGGACAGTGGAAGAATCAAGCATTTGCATTTCAATCTCAAGTTCAAATTTCTTGAAGTTGTTACACTCTGAATGATATTGCTAATTGCCTACTATGCACACCACATTAAAAAAAAAATGCAAGCCACATTTATGAAAATATTGTAGTCCAAACTAATAAGCCATATTCAAATAAAACAATTTAGAAAGCCTTACATCTCTTATAACTGTCCAACACAGCACAGCAAGGAGTATGCAATGGCAGTTTTCAGCTAGGAGCAGAGCAGCAGCTTTATTTTTAGTTTATCTTGTTTTTTTTTTCTGCTTTCTGTTATAAAAGTTATGTCAGTTTCAGTTTCAGTTTCTGTTATTTTTTATTTTCAGTTTCATTTATGTCTTTTTTTTTTATGTAATGTAAACACCTACCCCCCCCCCGGTTCACTGTTCACGTGAACAGTTCCGCACCCCCCCCCCCCGCCTTTTCACAGTTTTTTTTTATTTATTTATTCTGTAACTGCCTTAGGCAGTTCCCCAACTCCCTACAGTTTTCACTGTAGGCCTTTTAAGGCCATTTTTTCTGAAAACGAAAATATACAATGATGAATTAATGAAATGCAGTTCTACAACTTCTCTCTCTTACTGTAAGTATCTCTCTTCTCTCTCTTTTCAATTTCCCCTCTCTTCTCTCCCCATTTTTTCCTGTGTTATTTTGGGAATTCCCTTTCCCTCCTCTATCTTGAATCTGTTTCTCCTTTTTTTTACCCTTCCCATTTCCTGAAATGCTATTTCTTTTCCACCTAATGTATTAAATCTGTAATACATATACAGAAATGTTCCTTACCGTCATCGAATTTATGTTATGCCATTTCTGTTGTTCTTTACATGTGATCTTGTTCTTCTAATATAACTTTTCCCCCTTTCAGAATATTCTGTTTTAATTAACAGTGCTTAATTTTTCTGTTACTTATTAACTTGTCATTATTGAACCTAACTGGACAGTCAACAATACTTTGTTGTCTTTCTCATGTTCCTATTCTGTTTCTGGTTCCTGTTGACAGTAACTTTAGTAGACAGAATTCTGACCTGTCCCCTTTGACACATAGCTAAATTGGTGAATTGTCTTCTTCTATATTGAAATGTTATTGAAATACATAGAAATTGGTTTCTTATGCATTGAAACTCCTATGTCACTTTAATTGATCATTGTTGAATGGGTAAATCACTGTTAGGAATATATTGCTCATTAGTTGGTAAAATTCAGCTCTCAACATCTAAATGCAAGGCATGTATGCTGCTGACTGTAAGTGGGAACTAGGGAAGTCACGCTTTCCTCATATGCTCCCAAGATCGGTCTCCATTCAGTGGTCTACGAGAGGCTTGCTTGTTAAAGCAGGGTGGGTCTGTGATCAGGCTATTTTAATTTACTCAATCTATAGTATCGGAAGGTCAGAACCGGTCCATTAGAACACTTTAATGATCCCTTTCCAGCTGTTGAAAAGAGAGATTACTATACTATAGGGAATGCTAACAGGTGATAGCCAGGTCGAGCTTGGATACCTGATTTTAGAAAACCGATTTGGCACTTTGTTCTAGTAGGGATCTCAAATACTGGGTTAAAGTAAGATCTTAGATCTGTTCCATGAAAAAGGAGAAAAGAGGAGCCAGGACTTGAGAATGTTATAAAAAGGGTCTTTTAGCCCGGCTTTCCCTCGATAAGAAGTTAAATTCCAGGTATTTTCCTAACTAGCTAAACATTAGTAACGTATTACCTAGCTTAGCTGTAAATCTAAGAGACCTAAACCCTAGGCCGTCCTACATCACCACATCCACAATATTTTGCTTCAGATAAATATATTGAATCCATTCAGGACCCAAGTCCAAATCAAATTTTGCATCAGTAGATCCTGGTTCAGATCCAGATTCAACTCGGATCCAAGTCTACGGATCCTACCAATTCAAAAATCCATGAAGATCAGAAAGATGGACCAGACCTGATACTTATACTTCTTTTAAGCACATTTTATATATTATATATCAACTAAGTTTTCCAATATCCAGAATTGGTCTGGATCAGAATAAGATCCAACATGCCAAACCCACATCCAATCTGAATTCCAAGTGAATTAATTTTAACGTCCAAGCCAAGATAAAATTATGGTGATGAACCAGTTCTAAGATTCAGCACATTCCATTTCATGCCTTATGTGGAAGGACTCTGTTCTCTGCCAAACCAGCAGCATACTTTCAGGGTAAATCCTATTTCCAGAGCATGCTTACAACATATTAGTCACAGCACAAACCTAGAACCTATTTCAAACTACAGAGATTTTGAGTGAATCCTACATCAAGAATGATTATAACTATGAAGATTTCAATATTTCTTATTGCCTATATTATGATGAGTTGACAATATTTCTTATTGCCTATATTATGATGAGTTCAATGTTTCTTATTGACTCCATTATGATGAGTTCAACGTATCTTATTGACTACATTATGATGAGTTCAACGTTTCTTATTGACTTATGTACATGATTACCTTGCAGTATCACTTAACAGAAGCCAAAGTTTATCATTTCGTTTTGATGAGATATAAATTAGCATTCAAGTGACAGATGTGTCTTCCTTGTCTCAATAAGCTTACGGACAAAATACAGTATAAGTTGCGATGAGTTGATTAATGGAACAATTAGGCCTTGTATAACTCCCATCTTCCCCTTATTTGCTTGCAATAACATTCAAAGTTGCAAAAGAACTAAAAAATATCAAACTTAAGTAAAAAAAATTTGCCGGTCAATTTTTCCTCACGACATACATTATATATAGAAATAACTAATCATAATTAGTTTTAAACTCCAACTATAATTAGATATCACCTATAGCAATCATTCCCGCTAGAGTTATTGTTGGGAATAGTCCCACGTAGGTTAAGTACTTAAGTTTGGAACCTTGGGTGCCTTATATACTTGCGAGTCATTCCACTTACTAGTTCGAACTTTTAGGATGGAAACTTAATAGTTACCAACTTCAAAACATCCCAAAATTAGATTTATATGGTAAGAAAATTTAATATAAAATAAATATGCTCATGAAATAACACTGATGCAAATGCAATAACATCAAGGAGCAAAAGTATTGGATAAATAGGTACATTGAGTTTGACCATTCAAAAAGAAAAACAGATTACCTTCCATGAACAGCAAGAGCAGAAACACCAGTTTTCTCAATTTGCCGTGCTAATTCTACTGTATCCTGAGGTGATTTCAGGAGTCTAATCTTACATGTTACTGGTGTGTCCAAATTCCTCTTTAATGTTGTTAATATCTGCAGTGAGAAGAAAACATAGTAAGGAACGGAGATGGAACTGCAAAAATGAGGAATATCAAACTGGAACCCCTAAAGATATGAGTTTAATACATCATGAATTAGCTCCGGTTTAGACAATAATGCAGCACCCATTCCTCCACCAACAGAGAATGCCTTGGGGCAACCCATATTGATGTCAACTGCTGCTACATCTTTGCACCTAGAGAAAGATATATCAGGTTAGTTAACCACCCTAGGCAACAATTAAGTAACAAACGCAACTTCAACAAATCAACTAAGAAGCATCATGATAAGTATCAGCACTATCAATTTTCGCATTAAACGGTGGCATTGATTCCAATCTTGTGGTTGGTACCGTTTGGTTTAAAGTAAAACCCAATTACTTTATATCAATTATTGATCCAAATATCGAAGATACTCTTGTCCTACGCATCAAAATAGATGATCTAGGAATGAAAGCAAATAGTGACAATCTAGCAATTAATTGGACCGCAATACATGAATTGGCTAATGTCACTACCACATCTATTCAACCAATAGATAAAAGAATTGTTGAAATTTTTGAACCAAAACCATTTGAAACAGAAATCAACCCAGTATAATTAATTGGCACAATTTGAGTATACCAAAACAATGGTTACTCCAAGACATTATCCCTAAAGAAAGAACAAAATTTTCCTACTTTAAATGTCGTTGCTTCTGGTAATAATTTATAATTTCAGCGACAATGTCCTGAATATATAAATTCGCCCTTATTACCTAAACGATTATCAATTTCTTAACCTAGGGAAATTGCAACTAAGACTGTTCAAATCCCTATTCGAATAGGCTCAATTGCTAAAGAAAAGAACCTATCAGAGAACTGAAGAAACCAAAGCTTTGGTAATATATAAACAAGTGTTCTAAACAAAGAAGAAATTGTTTTTTTCTGCTCGTCAAAGCAGGAGTAAATATTTACATATCAAAGCTAAATTCAATTTTCCAACTTATAAACCGTATACTTTGGATGTTCTACTCAATACAGGTGCTACAACCAGCGCTTGTCAATAGAACGCTTTACCCATGGACCAACGGGTAAAAATGAAAAACACTATACCGGCTACTGGTGTAGACGGACAGTAAACCTACCCAGAATACAAAGCTAAAAATATAGCTATTGTACTAGGAGATGAAAAATTCATAATTCCTAAAATTTTATGTTTTCCATTTATGCATGGTGACTTGATTTTAGGAAATAACTTTCTTCATAAATTCTTCCTTACGGAACTACATAAAAATACTGTCATTTACTGTCGTTTTTCTTACAAATAAAAGGGTAACTATCTCTATTTTATCAGATCATACTCATAAGTGTGAAAAAGGAATCGATAAATCCTTTGCAGTTATGGGATAAATCACCCCGATACTGTACTCTTAAACTCAATGACCCGAATAAAGTTATACAAGTCTAACCGATTATCTATAAATCACATAAATCGTAGGGGTTAGTTACACACCTATGGAAAATAAAACAACTCTCCGAGATTATCCAACTACTAAGACTTTCCTTGGTAGATAGCTAAGGACTTTAAAGTTCATACTAACTCAAAAACTAATACATAAGGGTAAGATAAATACTATCCAACTAACACTAAAACAGGACCCACCAATATAATAATAAGTTTTGTGCAGACTTAAAATCCACTATTGGGCTTATAGTTTAGGTCCATTACAACAATAAAATCCATAAAAAAAAGCCCAATGCAAACCTATACTAAAAGCTGGCCTATATTTAATAAACCGGGCTGCATTACATAATCTTCTTCAAGATCTTTTTGTTGTTTCGCCAGAACTGATTCAAGATCTCTTTGTCCTAGAGGTTCTTTTCCTCTTGATTTTGATTTTAGTGGTTCATACAAAAGATCCCCTTTTCTTTTCCTTTGATGTTTTTATTTTCACTAATGTTCCTATTTTTATTCAAATTTAAAAGAAATAATTTGATTGGTATGACCCACGGTTTCATCTTATATGCATCAAATAGTAGTAGTATACGTATGAACTCTTCGCTATTTTCAAACTAAAATTTTATGAATTCTTTGATATTTTCAAACTAGAAATCGAACTTAGCCTTCAAGTTTTATAAAACTATGTCTGTTCACAAAAGGTTTCTCCATCTTAGACTTCCTAACTTAGGAGAATTGCACAAGGAGCAACAGATATAAGGCTTAGAGTTGAGTAGGACATAGCCAAAACACAAAAACTTGAAAAGCCAAAATGCAAAATTAATCAAAAGCTTACTCGGCAATACGAAAGTTCGTCTCACCTTCGTAGTTAATGAACAACCAAAAGAAAAATAAACTAAGAAACTCACACTATCTGAGCAGCACTGAGAGCCCTCACAGCATCAGAGGTGCCTAGTTGAAATACCACCCGATTTCTTTCCGCATGGCAAGTTCTAAAAACAACACTCTCTGTTCCTTTCTCCACAAAATCAATAGACCCAACAGAATCTAGTGAAGAGGGGGGAGGAGAAAAGACGTATGAATTAAGAAGCTTCAAAAGAAAAACAAAAGAAAAAGAACATCAACAATAGTCAAAAGAAATTATTATTCTTCATAATTTCCACTAATATTAGTCATGAATAAAATTTTCCTCCTCAAAAAATGAATAAGGGAACAAGTAAACTGGGTTGGGAGAGGAGGACCAGAAAATTACAACCAGTACAAATCCAGAAAATTAATCACAAATAAGTACAGTACCTCAGAACAATATTTTACTTTTCAATAAGGAACCCCGCTACCATTAGCCACAACCAAAAGAAATGACCATGAGAAATTCAGAATTCCCTCACATGCTATCTAAGGTGCAATAATCTAAAAGATCTTTCTGTCCCCGAGGCCAAAGAATTAGTGCTACTAGAATCTCCTTTACCATCAGAGTTTTCAAAACAATGGGGACAATCATATGACAATCTGTAAAAAGCTTGAGAAGAAAGCCTAAGATCTTAAATCCATATAATGAATGAGCATAGGCATCTACCTATGTACATGATTGATAGAATCACTACGTGGGGGGCGGTCAACTTGATGCGGGAGAGGCATGAGTGCAGTTTGATCTTGTGGTGTATTCGTTTAGTGAGTAGGGCTGTTTATCATTGATCAGTTGATTCAGTTTGCCTCTGCTTTATTGAGAGGTCTCCATTCTTACGGCGGTTTTGTCAACGAACATTCCCTTCTTGATAAAGCCAGTCACCCAGCTTGACAGGGAAAAAACCCCCCTCCCCCCTTTCTGTATATTGGCCATTATCCCACCTAAACTCGCTTTATTTATAATAAAATGGTAGATATAGATATTATTTTCAATTTTTTTTTTCTTGTTTATCACATTTTTTACTTTGAACTGCACTTTTTTTTTACACCTCGAAATTCACTGCCAAAAAAAAAAAAAAAAAATTAAAAAGCATGGCGACAATAGCCACATCATAACCAAATGCTAAGAATAAGAACTAATAATTCATAACTTAAGCACCTAATCCAACAGCGTAAGTCCAAAATATGGAATAGTAGAAAAGTCTGACTGACAATCAAGAAATAATCCCCCCTGGGTGGTTCTTTCACCATAGCAAAGCAAGAGATACTACTCTCTGCTTCCACAAAAGACAAACAATATATTATGAAGGCCAAGAACCAAGACTGTACATAAGCCCCTCCCAGAACCCATAGTGGTGGGAGTTTTGATAAAAAATAAACAACAGATAACCAGGTTGGTTGACAACAGGTAAGCATAAAGGGCTTTAGCCCATGATTTAAATCGTTGGCACTAATCAGTTGCAATCATGACACTGCAAGTACAAGTCCAGCTGGCACACAAAAGGAAGGAAAAGAAAAATGAAGATGGGTGAGAGGAAGAGAAAATTTTAAACAGAAATACCATTTATGCGGCGCTCACACTTGACAAATTTATGGTCAATAATCTCCTCCCCGTAGGTAATATCCGCACCATATTGAGCTGCTAGCAACCTAAGTGGTAGAGTTCCCTGCAATAAACAAAAACAATCCAAATGCAACTTACCAAACAAACGTAAGAATTATACAAAAAGGTAATCATAAAGATGTGACAGGGGTAGGGGAAAATAGAACTTTGAAATAAGCAACCTCACTAGAGGAGGGATAAATTATATCCAAAATTTAAATATGCAAACTGAAATAGGGGGCATTTAGTATCAAGGCCTAAATGGATACTTCGTAGCCACCCAAGTCGTGATTATGAGATTTAGATTGCAAAAAAATAAAAAATAAAAAGGGCGGGATTGAGATTGAGATTGAGATTGAGTTCAGTGGCTCACTCCTGAACTGGGATTGGAAATGAGGGTCTCTAAAAATCTGCTCAAAATGCACATAAATTTTAGAAGTCATTTTTTTGTAATTTGCCAATAGAGAAAAAGGAAAGTGACTTGGGGCCGGCCATGGAAAGGTCTGGGGAGTGGGAAGATGGAGATCAAGACCGCTGTGGAGACTTATATTCCACATCAGAGCACGCCTTCCCTCTTCACCAACCATGCGCTTCAATTTATGTAAGGTCGTCCATAGGTTGACATGGGCCCGATCATGGAAAAGGTCTGGGGAGCGTTTGCGGACAAATCAGGTGGATTAGAGCTCCTTTATCTAATTTGATTATATGCTATTCGGTTTTCATTCAATTGCGTTTTCGGATGAACAAAGATAAGCTTTAAGAGGACTAGTGTTTTTCTTTTATATATCTCTTTAATTTATAGATTAGTTCGAATATCAAACCATCAGCAAAGCATCCAATTCACAATCTCAAAGTGCTACACCCGATATTTGTAATTCCGTACACAATGCTTCTAACTGCCATCCGCATCCTTGATGCAGAATCCTTTACTCTCTTTCAATATTGGATTGCAGACCAAACACCTTTCTCCACGGTTTTAAATCCTATTGATACGTTCTAAGAGCTTGAAAACCCTAATTATACGAATTCATAGTAGACATATTTAGCAGTGATAGCCCGGGGGGGGGGGGGGGGGGGAGAGAGAGGGAGAGGGAGAGAGAGAGAGTAGAATATGGATTACGAAAGAAAATTTTAAAGTCAAGAGGTTTCGCACTTTCCTGCTTGACACCCGAACGCGAGATATGAATTCTAGGAAAGCACATATTGAGAGAGACGAAAGACGTTAAACTCACCACTCGAACCATGGGAGCGAGGACCAGCTTGTTCTCGTAATCCATCCTGGCAAGGCTTCCCCGTCCGCTCCGAGACTGGAGCGCTGGGAACAGCTTTTACTTTTGTTCGGACTTCGGGGGCAGCTAGCAGTTGTGCATGGGCGGGCTGGCTGGCAGGCACTTCTTACCAAATCCGTCATGCGTTGGAATTTAGACGTGCAACCAGGCCGGAGCCGGACCGGGCTGGATTGGGTATTTTAAAACTACAGTCCCATACCCAGGTCCCCCTAACTCAGCCCAGATTTCCGATTTAACTGTGTGCGTGTGTGTGTGAGAGAATGGGATTGGATATGTATCCACATCATCACCAACTTTGACTTGTGACAAAACTGATAGATTATGATGGTGGAGGCACTGATAGACAACCCTACATCCATTTTATTAGTTCAAACCAGGATTCACATCCTCTCCTCTTAGGGATTTGGGAGGAGGGGTGACGCCTCCGTTGGATGGCTTACAGATAGGGTTCGGGTGAATCTGAGCCCTCCATTTGAGCCAACATTGAGCCGACAGGGGTGTCGTCTCGAATGGAGGGCTTGGATTCACCCGAGCCCCACATGTCAGCCCTTTGATGGGATCTGCATCCTCTCCTTCTAGTGGTTCTGAGAGGACAGCGGCAACCCAATCCCGATGGTCGACACGTGTCTCTCAATGAATCCGAGACCCACATTCGAACCTACAAACCAAGCCGACAGGGGGTGTCGGCTTAAACATGAGTCTCGGATTCACTCAAGAGCCACGTGTCGACCATCGGGACTAGGTTGCTGCATCCTCCAAGTGGTTCTGGGAGGAGGCGATGTAAATCCCCTCCGACGGGGGCATCCCCAAATCACTGGGGGAAGAGGATTTGAATCCTTCAAACCAAGCAATGTAAACGTTTAAAAGTGAATCTAAAATGAAAAAATAATATAGTTAAAGAAGGCATTGGACTCCAAAAATCACAATAATGAAAATGGCACTTGTTGTTTCAAAAAACTAGTCTAGTTGAGTTCACACATGGAAATCGAGTTCGCACGTTCTAGTCGAGTTAAAAAATTGAACCTAATAACACAAGGGAATTCGTCGATGGGTGGATTTGGTAATCCGGTGACCACTCCGATATTAAGTTAGTTCACAAAACGAACAGTATGAAGCAATATAAGAGTAAATGCTTCTTGAGAGATGGAGTAAGGTTTGAGTATGAGATTGAATGTAAAATTGTCCATCCTCATACTTTCAAACTCATGATAATATATAGAAGACTATGTGCTCAATGGATATATCCGAATTACCCGTATGATAGTTGGAAAACCATTTTAACCGACACTTAGGACGGTTAATAATATGCAACCTCTAAAGATGATCCTACGATCACCACAAGTTCAGTAACCTACGCACGACTCCACATATTACTTCCTTTTCATTGGGATGTAATTTCAGTATGTCAATTAGCCAAGTGTTCCCGCAACCAAATCCTCTCCTGTGGTCCTGCCGCCTGCCAAGGGCCGGATTTCAGCCGGCCCACCCCCCAATGTATTGGCAGGCGGCCAGACCGAACCCCGGCCCTTGGATCGGCGGCAGGAATCTCCTGCCGCAGGAGACGATTTGGATCCAGTGTTCCTTTAATTTAAGGAGAACAACTCAGCTTGTCCACTTATCACCACATATGCACCCTGTGTAGGTTGAACCCTCATGTGACAGACACATGTTAGAACACGTATATCAATATAATTCGAGACACATGTCACTCTTCCATTGGGTGACAGATTATGGTATTCACAACAATCTCTAAGGCTGCTGTTGGTAACAGTTTGGAAATGTTTTCATTGTTTTTTTATTTTTTATTATGCTATCCTGAGCTGATGAGCATATTATGAGCAGAATTGATTTTGGCATGTCCATTTTTTTTTTTTTTTTTCTGCTCGTAGAAAGCAATTTTCAGTTCACAAAGTGCTAAGTGAACTTTTTTTGACAAAGCAAAAAAAGAAAAAAGAAAATAAAGAAGAAGAAGAAGAAGTTTGCAATCACTTTTGACAAAGTTAAAAAATATATATATATATATATATATATATAAAGGATGGGGCTTTCGTTACTGTAGTTTGTGGAAAATGACAGAATGTACGCAATCTTAACCCCGCAATATGAAAAGACTGTTTCACACTGTTAAAAACATTATTCTCAAGGAATCGCCACTAGAGTCATTCGCCACCGTTTATTGTTTACACCACTCCAAAGTCCGCTGGTTTTTATGTTATTGAAACACTATTTTAACGAGGTTACTAAACACCAATCTATTTCCTTTGAGCAGAATCAGGAAAGAAAAAAAAAAGAATCGAAAGTAGTTTCTGACTACCAAACGTAGCCTCATAATTTATGAGAATTTAAACTCACGTTTAATCATTTCCCCTTCCTTTCAAGCTGAAAATTCCAACTTAATTTTATCAATATCTGCCATGGCAAGAGAATGCAAGTTGATCGAGATGACCAAACATTTTTCTCATATTTCCGTTAGTCATTTTTTACCAGCAGTCATTCATCCACATGCATTGTCCAGTCTCTTTCTTGGTTCCAATAAATGGTTTCCCCAGTGGCCCCTATATTATTTGCTGCAAGATATGCAAAATAAACCCTTGAAAATCCATTAAGAAAATGAATTTTAAAAAGTACTTAAAAACATATGGCCGGCTGAAAAATATCAATACAAGAGAAAATGCCAATGCATAAGGAGTATATAAGTAGCAACCCCATACCATGCCATACCTGACTATCAAGTTGCTACATCTTAAAAGATTCAAATCAATTCAAGCTAGCACTTTTCTGCACGGCTACAGCTGCTTGGATGTAAGCTGTTGTGAGACAAGTATTCTAGGAAGAAAAGATCAATATCTTTACATGAAAATGGTAACATTTTAGATGGTATTCAATCGCAGAAGCAAAGTCTTTCCTGTGGTAAATTTGTCCACAAAAATCTGAAGAATCTGTTTGAAAAATTGGACTATCAAGTACATTGATTACAAGTATTAATGATATTTCATACATTTAGTTCTGCTCCCTCCAGTATTGGAGATATAAGAATCGATACACCAATCAATCAAGCTCATTTCAAAATTTTCTAGCTTGTTTCCAAGTAAAGTGGACATAAAAAGGCAAAGGAAGTCATCCTTTACTTCAATTTTTTTAAGAAATTGAGGCGGGGTGAAAGAAATCAGTTACATGAGTTACTTTTGGTTTTGTTCAAATTTGGCTCGAATCTTCTGTTCCAAGACAGATATCTCTGTCTCAAGATTGAACATTCTGTTAAGGGCATGCATGTTCTCAAGCGTCTCACTCAAAGTACGACTATCATTTGACTCACTTCCATCCCATTTCAGGTGCTGCATTGGACCATGAAGAAGCTTGTTTACTATACCTCTGCTAAGGCCGTCAACAGCTACCCGGGTCTTATTTGGGACACCACCCAACTTTGACAAGCACTTCTCTAGTTCTGAAATTCTGATTGCTTCAGCACATGCTCTCAGCTTCATTATTGTGGGAACAGTCTTCTGGGATTCCCTCCTAGCTCCAAATTGTTTTGATTCCTCAGTAATAATTAATTGAGCTTCAATTGCTTTCCGATGTCGGTCCTCTTTATTAGCTTCCACAACTTCCTTAAGATCATCAACATTGTAGACTTGTGCATTACTGAGACCCGAGACACAGGACCCCACATTCCTTGGAACAGATATATCAATGAAAAGCCTCACACCCCCAATTTCTGGACTGGCAAGGGGGAATGACTCAACATGCTCTTTCAAGAACAAGGGGGTTTCTGAGGCTGTGCTGGTGAAAACTACATCAGATTCAGCAGTGCAAGAAAGTATTTCCGAAAAGGGTTTGTATATTATTTCAACATCCTTCAGTTTCTCACGGATGGCTGTGACTCTGTCCTCAGATCTATTGACAACCACCATCTTTCTGCAACCTTTTGCAACCAAGTGTTTGATCACGAGTTTTCCCATCTTTCCAGCTCCAATCACCAGCATCCGTGCAGAGGACAAGGATGATTCTGGAAGCTTCATCAAGGCAAGTTCCACAGCAGCTGAGCTGACAGAGACTGCTCCAGCTGCAATGTTGGTCTCAGTTCGAACACGCTTTCCAACAGTGATAGCGCGATCGAACAGCCCACTGATGTTCTTCCCATAGCCAACAACTTCCCTACTAATTTTGACAACTTGCCTAACCTGAGCAAGGATTTGTCCTTCGCCTAAAACAAGAGAATCAAGCCCAGCTGCAACTTCAAACAGGTGCTTTGTAGCATGATCATCATATAATAGAAACAGGTGTTGTTGAAGCTCTGAAACAGGAATTCCACTTGTCTGTCAAGAGAAAGGTGAAGTTGTTAAACTACAATCACATTTCGACATCTGTTGGAGGAGACTTAGGATACACGAGAAGCCCCACAATGGATTTGGAATATTTGGAACAATACAGTGCATATGGGCAATAAGTCAGGAATCAGAATCCACCATTCTACCCAGGGAAAACTTTAAGAAACCAATCATATGACATAAACCATCTACTACAGCTTCAGATAATTATAACCACTAGGAGGGGAAAGGGGAGGGGGAAGTATGTCAATAGATACTATCACTGCAAGAAAAAATGGGCAGAAAGGGAGATCAATTCGATCAGAGGAGATTTCCCAATTCCAACCCAAAGAAAGGTAAACCCCAATCAACTTGAATGTGCACATCACAAAAGGCTGAGTTTTCCCTATCCAACAAAAAGGTTTTGGAAGCAAAGGAAGGAAATACCAAATGGGGCTTTGCCAAGCTGCTGGCACCTTTGTTTCAAAGCTTGCCACAACCTGCAGCATGTCCTCTGAAGCTCAGTATTATAAGAGGCACTTGCTTATCCATCGGGGGACTTGTTTGAGCTCAAGGACTTCCTCATGAAAATGGAGCACAAAGAGCATACCTTAGCCATCCAATCTTTCACTTCTTTGATTCCGCGATTCCGTGATAAAGCCACCACATATATTTCAATTCTGTTGCAGGTACTAAGAACAGCAGCCTCTTCTATGTGGTTCAAGCCACAGAGCTCTCCAATGGCCCATGGCCATCCTGCTTCAGGAATAGCAAGTTTCTCACGCATTTCCACTGGTGCAGTGTGAACACTAAGCCCTATAACCACAATGCTGCTCTTTTCTTTTGTATACCCTGAAAGAGACCAAATATAAGAAAACCATTAAAACTCCTTTGGGACTTATTAATTCCTCAGTAACCAAAAAAACTCAAGGGCAATTACTTGAGAACAAGTATACAGTTATTCAGTTGCCTATAAGGGATTGGGCACTGCAAAACAAAGTTTAGGACTCCGAACACTTGAAACTGCAGGTAACGAGGTGGTTGACATAACTATACATGTTGAATATAATTTTTATGGTTCTCTGTCTCCTACCACGACTTCTTGATGAAGTTCTAAGATTTAAAAAGGGTAAGGGTTCTAAAAAAGTAAGATTCCTGATTTCACATGCAGTCTTCGAAAAACTGTCAGGACCATCAATCAATCAGAGAACTGCAATACTGATAATTAAAAGTCAATGAAACTATAAAAAAAAAATGTAATGTTTTCGTATGATGTGGGCTTAGCACAGTCATTGTGTTATGCCGGGTTATAAGAAGGGTGCTGATTGACGGGCTTAGCTGGATGAAATCCAATATAGGAAGTGATCATAGCCATGGTTAATGGGTTTTTCAATTAACAACTTTAAAGTGAAATGATATGTGGCCATGTTAGCAGTCAAATCCATTATAGGAGAGGCCTGTTATCCGTCTTAGTCCCTGCTCTCAGTCTATATATTGGTATCAATTCCCATTAGTTGCTAAGCTAGCCTATTTAGACAAAACCGCAGACAAATCAAGCGCCGTATGAATCATCTACTTCAAACGATATGGTTCGACGAGTTCCATCACGACTCTCTTGTTTAGATTTAATGTTCAATTACTGATCATTGTGATCGTGTAAATTCTTTCAGGAAATTATCATAATTTCAAATTAAAGAAAGAAAAAAAAAAAAAAAAAAAAACAGAAAACCAGGAACAGAGAAGCTAATGTCGATTGATAACATCACCAATTACAAAGCAATATTTCAATCCTATCGACGAAGAAACAAAATGAAGATAAAAACAATGGAATGGACTTACTGTCGAAAGCCGTCGTCTTGAGTTGCTCGAGAGCGATAATTCTGGAAGCCTTGGAATCGGTCTTCTCGTCCTTATCAAACCGAGCATCACACCTTACAGAAAACCCTCTCTCAACATTCCGTCTCCTGTTCCTGGCGGAGTTGGAAAAGAGCTCGGTCTGAGAGTGAGAAGCCCTTGAGGAGGGCTTGTAAATGAGGGACTCCAACTTCACACATGAAAACGAAGCTGACACACCACTCAAAGATGCCATGGCAGCAGTAACGGAGTTGCAGAACCCTTGCAGATGGATTCAGGAAAAGAAATGCCAAAAGCGGAAAAATAAATAAAAATGAGAACGTGTCTATTCCTCCATTGGGCGCGTATGGCGGCGTTGCCGCGTTGGTACTTGGTTGCGATTTGCTCTTTTCTTCCCTTTCCCGTCAAAAGGAAAAAGTGTTGTTTTGGTTGGTAAGTGTTGACCATCGAAAAATCTGAATTAGTCAGTTCTGATTGTCTCAGATTGTCGGACTCAACTACTCTGACCGGCATTATCCACGTTCCCGCGGAAAATTGATGTTTGATTCTTTCCCCGTACTCACTCAAATTTCTCAAACCCCAAATTTTTTCCTAATGTTTGCAGAAAATAATTTAATTCCTCCTTTGTTTGGTGCAGTTACATATTGCTTGCTAGACAAAAATCTTTTTTCTAACTTAAAATCTATATAAATTATCTTTGATTGTCTCCTTGGCTTTCTCATCCGATGTCACCATCACACCAACCACTATGTTATGTGTTGTGTATCACATCATCGAACAGACAATAGTCAATGTAATAAAATAAGCGAGGAGGAATGTTGTTCGGCAGCGCCCCTACACCCTCTGGGTGTAAAATGATCAGGGGTGGTATGGTCATTTCACGTACTTGTGAGAGGGTATAGAGGAGCGCTGTCGACAGCACTCATAACCTTGGGGAAAAAAATATATATATATGTGGGTCACCTTTTTCCAATAATTCTAAAGAACTTCACCGACTTGCTGCCATGGAGACTACTTCTTTCGTTTCTCTATAGCTCCTGTTGCTAATTTGTTGTGGGTGTCAGGTTGTTTCAATTTGAACAGTCCCTCCATATCACAACTAGAGAGACTACTCGACTGGGGACAAGTTCATTCCCTGTTGTGGACTTCGACCTCCAAGAGTCGACCAAAGAGTACCATCTCTTCTTCTGCTTAGGAAGCCAGACCGAATGACGACATCAAGTTCAAATTTCTAGCTCTGTTGCTCTTTGCAACTCAATCCAAGCTCTCGATCATGGCTTCAATGTCACATTTGATATTCGACTTATGTACTACAAACTAAGGAGCTCTTGGGTTTCGTTTAATTTGTTCATTTTGGCTCCGTTTGGCTGCAAGGGGACTTGAAGGGAAGGGAAGTGAAAATTTTAAACTAAAAAAAAAAAAAAAAAACTTTTATAGTTGTAAGTTGTAACACAACATGATTGTATAAATTACCTAAATTTCTTAACATATTTAGTAATGATACTTATAAGATGTAAAATTTATTTTACCTTTCAAATGAGAGGAATTTGGATGCAATATGAAGTGTAAGCTAATAATTAAATGTGGAATAATTTAGAATTAGTTACATAGTAATGTGATAGCACGTGTTATAATTATTACAAAAATTTTTATTTAAAATTTAAAATTTTCAGTTCCCCCCTTCAATTCCTTTTACAACCAGACAAAGCCTTTCATAATCTCCGATGTTGTTGTGCTTGCTAATGCTAATGTTTCCATTATTGGTAATTGCTATGTGGCAGGAGTAGCAGAATGATGATACATATGCATGCTGCTTGTAGGAGAATGAATGATAAAATAGGAGCAAAAGAAGAATAATATATATATTATATATATATATGAAATATTTATATATATATATATATATATATATATAATATATATATATAATATATATATTATATATATATATGAAATATTTAATTTTATGATAATAAAATAATAACCGATCCATGTCATAGGATGGAACCGATTCCAAAAAATGCCCATCCTACTGGATCTGACATACCGATCTATCTGGATTCATTAATCGATACCGTGTCCAATACCTAGATTTATAACATTGTTTTGAACCTTATAGATGCATTGGGTACAATAGCAAAGTCCCTCCCAACCATCTTAGCATTGTGGTTGGGCAAAATGGATGATTGGGCCAGACTTGGCCAAAATTAGAGATCCGACAGGTTGGGCTGGGCTAGACTGGACTGGGTTCATTTATCTACAAAAAAAAAAAAAAAAAATATGGGCCGGCTGATTTTTGGAGTATACAGATAGGTTGGGCTTTCTTTCATCCTAACAAATGGAGTCGGATTCAAATCCTCTCCTCCAAGAGAATCTGGAGGAGAGGTGGCACCCCATTTGGATGGAAAAAAACCCCTCCATCGGAGCCGACAAGGGGTGTTGGCTCAGATGGAAGGCTCGGATTCCCCGAGTCCCACATGTCGTCCATTCAAATGGGGCGCCACCTCTCCTCCAGATTCTCTTAGAGGAGAGGATGTGGATCCAATGGAGTCTTGGCGAAATATCAAATAGCTTTTATAAATGAGAAATGTTGGGCAAAGTTGAGAAGAACATGAAAACACCAATAAGCGGATCCACATCCTCTCCTCCCAAAGGTTCGGGAGGAGGGGCAGCAACCCCGTTAAATGGCCTACATCTGGGGCTTGGGTGAATTGGAGCCGACAAGGGTATCGGCTAGGATAGAGGGCTTGGATTCATTCGAGCCCCAGGTGTCAGCCATCTAACAGGATGCCGCCCCTCCTCCCGAACCTGGGAGGAGAGGATTTGGATACCCAATAAGCAAGGCTGGAGAAACTGTTCAAGAAGTAGGCCCTCGAATGGGTGTCCAAATCCTCTCCTCCAAGGCTCCCCGGCTCCCACCCCATCCAACCGTTGGAGGGGTGAGCCGGCTCAAACTCCAACCCCCTCCAACGGTTGGATGGGGTGGGAGCCGTGGAGGAGAGGATTCGGTTCCCTGAAATGGGGAAATTATGGTCACCAATACTCCTCCTTGGCTCCCCGGTTGCCACCTCATCCAACCATTGAAGTGCGTTGGAGTTCGAGTGGGCTCACACTCCAACGATTGGATGGGGTGGCAGCCAGGGAGCCGAGGAGGAGAGGATTTGAACTCGTCACCAATAAGCAAGCTCTCATAATCTCATCGGTCTGTCTCAGCAGCCTCTGTAGGCCTAACACCATCATAATTCATGATCATACACTGGGACAGAATTCATGATCAAACACTAGGAGTGGCTGGAGGCTTTGCAACGTCCATTCCCCTCTCTCTCTCTCTCTCTCTCTCTCTCTCTCTCTCTCTATTAGTTCGATTCCTTGGAGCATTTGCGCAATCGTTACTTACGCTGCAGGTGCTCTCTCCCCAAACAATGAAGCTCAGTGTCACACCCCAATTCTGCACCAACCAGAATGGTGTGATGAACCGTCAATAAACCAATGGTTCAACCAGGATCTCGAATAGACTGTGTCCGTTTGCTTAAACCATACACATCCACAACCATAATCATAGTAAATAAACAATAGCAGAAGTCTTTATACTAATGAACTGAGAGTCTAACAGTGGTAACATAAATAAATTATCAAATTATATTCAAAAGACTAAGACATAAAATAAAATAATTTAATCAATTACATCGTCCGAATAATTCAAATAAAATCTAATTGAAGACGCATGAGTTGCACTCGCATGACGAATCATGCGGCTCCATCATAACTTCTGCATCCATCATCGCAGCATGTCCATACATCAGAGCATTCATATAATCTTCTATAGTAGTACATGCATCATCATCTAAAAATATTCGACGTTGAAAGGGTGAGCACACATCACGGCTCAGTTAGCAAACAAAACAATGCAACAAACATATGCATGCATTCAATTCATTTCTTTGGTCTAATTCATAAGTATGCAATGTGCAATAGAAAGGATATGTGACCGTCGCACCTCTATACACGAGTGTGTGAAGCCGTCCAATGGATCAAACACCATTGTCGTCCCACATGCACCCACCATGGAATAGGGATAGAGCTAAAGTGCTTAGGATCGCACTGCATCACACTTCCCCTGATGCCCTATCCATACCAACACGTAAGTCCCTATTGACGAGGGCTTACAAACTGGGCTCGCAACTAACCAATCCTAATGTCAAACCGTATATCCAAGACCTCACCTCAGCATCCCTTAATACATCCATAGAGATAAAGCTAAGGCCCCCCGACAGAGTCAGAGACTACACGGTCCTAGACCACCTCCCCTGATGCCCTACGACGTAATAGTTCTGCTAAGGTAATGACGATACGACGATGTCAGTGGACAAGACTTGAGTAGAGATAGAGTTAGAGTCTGGTGATCAGGATGAACCACAGTGTCACGTCCTCCCCCTGATGCTCCACTCGCATCAAGCACACTAACCACACGCATACATTCACATGTCTATTCCTAGCATCATCATCAACATCATGTTATAAATAAACAAAATTAAATATGCATGAACAGTAATAACAGAAATATTGGATGACATGTGAAATACACAATACACGCATACAAGCATAGAATCATTCATGACATTGGACTCAATAAATAAAAATAGTTTATTATTAGCCAATTAGTTTAGGTCTTGTTCCCTCATCTTTGGTGATCGTAGATCCTCGTCCAAGCTTTATGAATCACTTTTAAATCACTGAAAAATCTAATCAAATTGATAGATTTTAATTAGAATTAATTCCCTTAAGTTTAGACTAACAGAAGCTGAGGGGTCGCAGGTGGGGTAGCATATAGGGTCTCGATTTCTGCGACCACAGGGTGTAGAGTCGCAGGTGGGGTCGGATATACTTCGACCCTACGTGCGACCACACCCTCCCTGGAACTTCCCGAGGGCATGTGGTCGAACATGTGGGTCTCATGGGGTCGGATATCATGCGACCCTACGTGCGACCACACGTGTCATGGTCGACCTTTCACTCTGAAGTCCATTCCTTAATGTTTAAATCATTTGGCTTACCATCATGGTCCTTCCTATGATTGCTCTATGGCTCAAAACTATAATTTTTATACACTATCCATTGTCCACAATGATTTCCTCCATGGATTCTCTTGGAATTTATCCATGGAAGGATGATTTGGGTTTCTCCTAATCCTATCTTCTTCATGAACTATTCTAAGCTCTTAATTCATGTAGGGAATTAGGTTCATACCTTAGGTTTGCTGAGATTCAGAGTTTTCTCTGAACTTTTCTCTTCCTTGGTCTTCTTCTTCAATTTTCCTTTTCTTCCTTCTCTTCTCTTTCTCTCACTTTCAATTAAGTTCTAAAGGAGTGAAAGAGGCTAAGGAACGTCCTATTTATATAGGAAAACCCTCCATAATATGCCCCAATGAGTTTAGGAAAGACCCCCCTTCGAATTAGGAAGGTTTCCTAAATTCGGTTTTTGACTGTTTCCTTGGGGTCGCAGAATCCGCGGACCCTACCTTTTTAAAACATCCGACCCCACAACCAAAAGTCATGGGTTGGACTATTTTGAGGTGGGGTCGGTCATACCTATTTAAGCACGCGATCATACACTCATATTTGACTGTTTTTGAGTTAAATTTCATACCTGGTCTTGTGGTTTCTTCACGCACTTGGTCCACTTAGCTCGACCATGATAGGTAGACCTGGTACAAGGTGGTAAGACCGGTTAGTTCTATACGGGTCTTACACTCAGGGTCATCACCTGAGCTTCATTGTCACATGAGACATGAGACGCCTTCCTTGACTCCCAGCTTACTTTGCTCCTTCTCAGGCGTCTCATGTGACAATGAAGCTCAGGTGACTGCCCTCAACGTCTCAAACCCATTTTATCCATTCTTCTTTGCGATGGAAATTTTACTTCTGTTTGTTTGTTTCGCTTTTTTCTCACGCCCGTTTTCTCCATTATTCTCTGTAATGGTAATTTTACTTCATGTAACTTTTAGAAAAGGAGAGAAGAAAGAAGAAGAAAAATAGAAGAGGATTCGTAAGAAGTAGAAGAAAAGAAGAAGAAGAAGAAGAAAGAGGAGTTGCAAAAGAAGCCGTAGAGAAAGAAAAAAGAAGGAAAAAAAATGGAGAGGGTTTCGATTTCGTAAAAGGGGTGGGAGCTGTAGAAGAAGGGGGTTTGGGGATTTTCGCAAGAGTAGCTAGAGGTCCGGATGTAACGGTTCCAACCGATTTTGGAAGAGAAAGAGGACCTACAAGCTTTCATTAAGGTATTTCCCTTATTCCTTGTTCATCATTTGGTTTTCTTTGTTGTTACCTATAGCATTAATGTTATGCTTGATGGTTTGCTTTTATTACCTTCTTCTCTTCTTTGGATTTCATTTCATAACTCAGGTTTTTAACCTGTCCATCTTTCTTTTATTTTCTGTTTGTTTATTCGTTTTTTTTTCTCACAGCCATTTTCTCCATTATTTGTGATGGAAATTTTCCTTCCTTTAATTTTTAGTTTCAATTTGGAGGGTATTATTGTTTTAAAAAATATTGGTGACGATGAATCTCATTACCAAATTGAACGAGTGGGTGGGGGGGAGAAGTATTTTCAAAAGTAGGAGAGGTGGGTGATATTTTGTTTCAAGTTGGGTTTTTTTTTTTTTTTTTTTGGTGTAAATGGGGGTGGTTGCCTTTTAGGTATCTTGCAGGAAAGGTAGGAGAAATTTTCCTTTTCCTTAATGTTCTTTAGCTCTAAATTAACGTTTCTTTTGTATATATTTTTAATTTCTTTAATTTTCTTCAGATCTAGATTATTTTTTCCTTTGTATATCTTTTTTTTTTCTTTTTCTATTTGTTTGCTTCATTTTTTTCTCTGTTTTTTTTTTAATATCAAAAAACAAATAGAGTTTCAAAAAGTTTTAAAAAATTAAATTCAAAATTTTTCATTTTGAGGGAAATTTAATTTTGAATTTTGTTTTGAGTTGGATATGGATATGGATATGGACATGGATAGGAAAATGGATATGGATATGGGTGTGGATACATACCTATTCAAGTGTACCATTTTGGAATGTGGTGACTTATACCTTTTGATAAGAAGAGGACATCCATACCCCTTGGTAGTGGTAGTGACTCTTGGAGAGACACTTGTTTGCTATAAATAAAGGATGTTGCTTCATTCTAAATCACTCAAGATTTGAATACAAAAATCCTTGTTTCTCATCTTTTTTCTTTCAACTCTTTCTCTCTATTATGATTTATCGATAGAGTTTGTTCCATCATTGATTTAAAGGATTGTTAACCTTAATCGTCGGGGCTACATACACCTAACAGTGAGTGCAAACTGGGTGGGTGTCCTACTGAATGACTGTTTTATCTTGAAAATTGGTTTGTGGGGACTCGTTGCATCATATAAGGAGCAAACACAATCTTAATGAGAGTGCCCCAACACGACTCAGCCCTAGTTGACTACTTGCTTCAGATTGTATAAGATATGTGTCTATACTCCATTATATTACACTATATTGATTGATTACATAATCATATGGTTTGATATATGATATTATAATTAATATTATATATTTATTAAATAGTCTTAAACATAATTTTCCTTGTGGTACTATTATATCCTACATTCTCACACTCGTTTTCCTTCTCACAATATTATTATTTTTTCTTTTTTCAGGTAGTTTATATACATTATGTCATTTAGTCATTAACTCACCCTATGAAAGAAATCCCTCCTAAGCTACTTCCAATACACCCTTCAATCTTATATTAATTTAATTGATATTCTTAACTCGTTAAAAGAGTTGGAGGGTCTACCTTTACTCTTATTAGAAGAAATGCCTACACCTAACCCCATTCCCATTTAATGTATTTCAAACTGTTTATTTTGATTGCCTTTGCTTTTTATTTTTTATTTCATCTTTGCCTTGTGTCTTGTTTCATTACTTGGGAAACATAAAATGAGGGAAATGCTCAAAAATTTGAAAGCACAACAAATAATCAAAGAATTATCTTATGACAAAAAACTCGATTTGAGAGATCAACAAATTCAGCCGACAAAGACTTTGATTATTTAATGAGCTGGAGACTTGTAAGTTATGGTACACTGTGATGAAATTTCAATCATATGTGGCTTCCAAAGAACTTAGATTTGAAGAGTTGCTAATATGTAATTGTTTATTAATACGTGGCCTCATAATTTTGAATGCTCAGGGAATATTTACAAATAATATTACATGTTATGATTAATGCATTTTGATGTTTATTAGCTTAATGTTTGGTTTGATTTGGTTTAAGTGTCTAATCTGGTTTAGGATTTAATATTCAGGTTTCAATCCAATTTTAGTCTACCTTTTTGTAATTGTGGAGCCAAAAACCATAGTTGATACCACTGAGTCGGGTGGACCCTAAAAATCATAGTTGGTTGTGATGAAGGAGCAAAGTGAGCTGGGATATTCCGGCAATTTAACAGTCGAGATTGCATATCTGTTCTCAAGCCGTAGGCATCGTTTCATTTTCTGGTAGATTTAGAATTGTTCATCGCAACCAACGCCGGCAGTGTTCCGTTTATTATCGATTCTTACTCGTCACAATCAATGCTAACAATGTTCCATTTCTGATCGATTCTTACTCATCGCAAGCACTACTGGCGAAATTTGGTTTAGTTTCTCTCAATCATACAAGAAAAGAAGATCGGGAGAAGAAAAGGGTTTCAATTGCTGGTTTCCTTCATTTGACAATAAAAATGTTGTGAATCTGATTGAAGAAGAAGAGTACTGATGTGATATTTTTTAAGTCTATTTCCCATCCATTCCGGCAAGCCTCATCATCTACGATTGTTGACAACGATGAACTGCTTCGATTTCCTCTGATCTTGGTGATAATTGTAGTTTTGCCACTAGTTTCTCTACTACGATTGTTCGACGTCGATGACGATACTCAATTAATGGATCTCACGGTAACCAGTAAGCTTCTAGGGTCTCCATTAATGGTTATAAATAGTCGAGCAAATCAAGGTATTTCCTTTGCCTGAGTATTCTTATGTAATTAATGGGTATCACATAAACCAGCAACACTATTTGGATACCATCGAGCTGTCATAGGAAGTGAGGCACTAAATCTTGTTGCAGGATTCTATTTTTCGTTAATGGATTAAAGATGCAAATAGATGCTGAGGAATATGAAGCGGAAAGGCTCCTTTCAGCATTGGCCCACAGCTTTTCAATCGGTGTTGTCACTTGTGACCTAATCCAATCTGTAGCGTCCCTGGGTTCTTGTACGGCAACACTCCTGTGGAAATTTGCAACGGATATAATAGATCCAACAAGGCACTAGAGAATGGCTTGAAACATTCAAGACGGCTGAGGATGCTTTGCTAGCTTATCCTCCAACGGCGATGGTACCATTCTATATGAAGAGAAAAGAGAAGAAAGTGAAATAGAAAAAAAAAAAACAAAAGACAGAAGAATGAAGTGAAGACTTACCGGAGCCGCCGTCGCTGATCTTGAAGTTCGCCGGAGTAGTTGGACAGGTTACTAGCAGAGTAGCTAATGGAAGAAACCCTCGAACATGGTAAAACGAGGGTTTTTTTATAAAGGGTTTGGGAGGGTATTTGGTCATTTTATTATCTTCTCATTTGTAGAAGGTGAAAAAAGTAATTTTAATAAGGGTAGATTTGTCTTCAAAAAATTTAACTTAGCACCGTTAGATTTTGGGGTGCAGTTGTAATTGTTCTCAACTTTTAGGACAGTAAGTGTTTTTAGACAAAAAAAATCAGGGGTAGTATGAGTAATTTTCTAAGATAATTTATAGATTTTAAGTTAGATACAAGATTTTTGTCTGACAATGCATACATGCATCGGAACATAGGAGGAATTAAATTATTTTCTGAAAACAGTAGGAAAAAATTTGGTGTTGAGAAAGTAGAGTCCATAGAGGGCAAGAATCAAACATCAATTTTCCCCGGGAACGTGGACAATGCCGGTCATGAGCAATTGAGTCCGACAATCATAACTTGAAGAAACAACTGACTAATGTCTGTTTGCTTATTTCTGTTAGTTGATGACGTCACCTCAACCTTAATGTTTTAATGACGAAGCTACCTTTATTGGACACTGACTCCGGATTAAAAAGACAATAATAAAATAAAACTAATTGGAGTAAACTTATACACTTAAGCTTGTGTTCATTAACAACCCATCTATGGTCAGGCTTGTGAGTGGAAAACTCGATAACTTCATTTGTCTCAAGAGGTTCATTCTCATTGGAACTTGTGGTTCTCGAGAAATCCCATATGACAATGGTGGTTTACTTGAGCTCGAGCAGATTACAATCAGTAGAAATCGATTCAATGAAGTAATTCTGCAAAACTTAGGGAAATTGAAGAAAGTGAAAGTTCTATCGATTTGAAATTAGGGCTATAAAGGTTAGGCCTGATTGGGTAATCTATTTTCAAATATGTTAAGCTTTAATTACTTTTGTTTTTTTTTTTTTTTTATAGTTTTGTTGAAAATGTATCATTTAGTTAGGGACTGTTTTTTTTTTTTTTTTTTGGTAAAACAGAATAGTTAAATTATATATATCAGATTGACAAAGATTTGATAACCAAGTGGAACTATGATCCCACAACAAAAAACCACATCCGGGATACGTTTGCTTCAACAAGCTCTACCAAAACATACCAGGAGATTGTTATTTACTTTTATATCATTTGTGGCATGGTGCTTATGGACAACTCATAACTTCTTATATTTTGAGGGTAAACATAGTTCTCCTATTGAAGTAATCTGTAAAGCTCACATAGGATTTGCTGAATATTGTGAGGCACATCATCTTGGTAGTTTTATAGAGCTGGGATCAACTATCCCAAAAGAACTATCTCCAACAATAGAATTTCCTTTACTACCTGGTTCTGTTAAGGTTAATACAGATGCCGCATTGGCTTTGGATTATTCTCATAGTGTTATTGGTTTCATTTGCAGAAACCATCTTGGGCTTCCTGTGTTTGCAACAACTGAGGATATAAGCTTTACATCGGTGGCAATTGGCGAGGCCTTAGCAGTTAGAACTGCATTAAAATGGGCTCTCCAACAGGGATTTACTCACATACAGCTAGAAATGGACAGTTTGAAAGTGATGAACTGTTTAAAGGGGATCAAAGTGCAGGGAGATCACATTTTGGAAATGATTATTAAAGACATTATTCAGTGTTTATCTGGTCAGGGTAATGTAGTTTTTTTCCTAATCTAATCATTTAGATTGATTTTCTATTGCTACTCCGACCCAGTTGATTCCAAATCCATTTTACCGATTTAGTCGATTTCGGTCCGAATTTTAAATCGTGCCCTTCAAATTCAAAGCTTTTATGCCGGTTTGTATGGGGGTTTTGATGACGGATGGGCAGCTCCCTCCTAGGGCCTACGATTACAATCAGCCTTTCAAGCGACTCCGCTAGAGAAAGAAATGGGTTTTGTATGCCCATACCTAAAACCTAAATAAAAAAGAGCACTGCTGGATTCTGATGGATTCACCAATAAGATTCCAAAGGGTTCTAATTGGTTTTCGACAAGTTCATCGGTCATGGAGGAAGAACTCTAACAAAGTTGTTCGAAGGTTTTGGGGAAGGAGGAGAGGGAACCGATTCCCTGTTATTATTATCATTAATAAAAAATGGAAGGTTAAACTTGTCAATTCTGTTTTATTTTTAATACCGTTAGTAGAAAAGGGAGCGTTTGTAATTCGAAACTTTACAGTAGGGCTTGGAATCATGCCATCATGGTAAGCTTCAGGAGATTTGAGTAATTTTCCTTTTTTCTTTTTTTTTTGGGTAAAGAGTAATTTTTCCTACTTATTATATAGGAAAACCCACAATGTGGTTCAGGGCATCTCCTCTTTGGATCTGCATCCTCTTCTCCCAGAGCGGCAAATCGAGAACCACGTGTTGATCATACGAGTAAGATTATCGCGTCCTCCCAGAACCACTGGGAGGAGACGATGTAAATCCTCTCTCCTCTCCTTACTTTGTGGGCCCATTGAAAATACCAATTATTGCATACCTATTTCTACCTTGTAATAGATTTTCCCACATTGGTCTCTCCTTTGTTTTTACCTTTTCAAAGAAAAATAAAAAATAAAAATTGATTGTTAAAGTAAAATGTAGTTTAATAATGAAAATTGAAATGATTCGAAAATATACTTCCATAATAATGTTAGGTAATAATTTAAAAAAAAAAATCTATGTTCAAACATTTTCATTTCTTTTTCTTTCAGGATAAGCGAACGAATTTACATCGTAGTTTTATTTTATAGTATTATAAAGAGATATTAGTCACTCTAAAAACCAACACAGGTCGATATAGAACCAATGAAAGTATCCATTATCGTGTCGATATCGATCACTGTTGATACCCATTGAAGCGTCCAATCCGATCTTGATACTTAAAACCATGATTTGCATGTGATCCTCTTGCATTGGATACCTCTTTAAGGTATAAGGGGATTTAAACGCAAGACTTTAGGGACTCGAATCTTCCTTTAGAAAGATGTTAGCCATGAGCCATCATTGGACACAACTGACCTACAAGAGACGATTTTTATACAAAATCTTAGGTTTATGCGTTAACAACTTAAGATCACATAAATATGGAACAACCACTACACTACACGTTAGAATGTAATGATTTTTTATAGGGTTTGGTTCTACATGATGGACTGTGGGCCCTGGGTCCATGGCATCACTCTCGGAAGATCACAATTTAAAACCCTGATCCTAAAATGACTAAAATCAATTATACTAAAAGAGGAAAAGGCTCCGGCCTCTCCACCACATACCCCCTCCCCTAGTCCCAATCTCCTTGTTTTACCAGTTACCACCTGTACCACATCACACCTTTGGGCTTAGACTATGCGTGTGAAAGCTATGAGCAAGTAGTTAGATTATTAAATGTGTCGAGTTTAGATCCGATCTAATTATTAAATAGACATTCATGGTGCAAAGGTGTAACCTGACTAAATCGATCAAATGAATCAAATTTACCTTTAAACCAAACTGAATCTTGGTTTATACTAAACAAATACAATCCTAAACTAAAAACATAAAACATTAAAACGTCTTATTCTTTTTCAATTATTGAGTATTTTGCTCGTCATTCTGTATCACCTTTGTTTACATGGGTGATCACAAGTTTAATAAGAACCTTTTACACTCCTACAAAAAATTATATAATATACAACACGGGAATAATTATGGATTCGAAACCCACCATCTCTCTCTATTTTTATTTACACTTTAGAATGAACTCATTACAATTCGTTTAAAGACCTATTAGCCTGATTAACATAAAACCAATTATACACTAAAACGCAACCACATCGAATATAAAAGTGTCCATGCCTCACTGATGAGGGAACGATTAATAAACAGACGATCATGACGCAAAAGATTAAAATGATGAAAATCGATTAAGCCTGACCAAGACCGATGAATTAACACCACAAAAAAAATCCACCTTTTTAGGTAGATTTGTAACCATAGGCCCAATATATGAATGCCATTTTCTTGTGGCCTCCACCACCTCACGAGGACTGAAAGATTCCTTGGCAGTTATGAATTTAGATGAGTGGGAATCGTTGTGCAATCTTTCTTATCTATATTGGACCAGTGTTCCCTTTGAAAAGGAAGTGATAATAACTATTTCTTATCTACAATCGTTGTAATTTTAATATTTTAGATTTAAAATATTATTTTATTATTTTTTTATGTAGTATTGAAAATGTGTCTCTTCCTAGTAGGCATATTTACAAGATGTATTAAAGGGGTATGTCTCTTTCTAATAAACAGTTAAATGACCAATAAATGTGACTATTGGTGACATGTTTAAATGATCAATAGACATATCTGTTTGTAGAGACATGATATTTGGATACATTCTCTATAGACAACCATTGGTGGTGTCTCTTCTTCTCCTATATAAAGAAAAAAAGTTCAACCTATAAAAAAGGTGATGATGTAACTTGGTTTTGACAATCCCATTATTTTCATTTTGATCTCTACTTATTGTGCATAGCCTTTTGAATCTCTGAGTAAACCATGAAAGTAAATGCAACACTTTCAGGTTTTGAGGGTTGTTTTATTTTCGAAATCGATTCATATAGAACCTGATTTGTACTATAGGGGCAATTACGATTTTAAGGAGAGTAGCCTTGACTACGACTCAACCCTACCGTTTGTTTGCCGCATGTAACATGTCAATTTAATGGTGGTTTCGATGCATATTTTGGTGAATTCATGAACGTTTACATAGAGTATTTGAGTAAGTCAATTTTCAACATTTATATTTCTATATCTCATGTTCATTTCAAAATTAATATGAATTTTTGGTGCATACATTACAACAACAATAATCAGTTGGACCAATGTTTTAAATTTAGTGTCGGTTATATCTAAAATCGATTTGATCTAGATCTAGACCGGATATATAGAACCAATGAAACACAGACACGTGATCGATATCATATATAATAATAGTAAAATAAGGATTAGATCAAGATAGACTAGAGCCAAAATTGATATGAGTCAATCGATCTAATACTAATACCTTAATACCTTGAACCATGATTGGGACCATTCACTGGATGGTTTTTGTTTTGCTGGCGTCTCCTAAAAAAAGACCATAAAGTGTCAATTATGGGTTATGACTCGGCGTTCCATTTCTTCTATTCTTCTAGTATTTGGTCCATAGAGACATAAGCAGGAAAAAGATCATCTTCTATCGTTGGGGGGACTCTAGTCGTGATCCAACGACTGAAGTTTAAGAAAACTCGATGTATTGATATGCACACAGAGTAAATTCTAGAAGCTGGATCACGACTAAAATCCCACAAATGACAGGAGATAATTTGAACCCCATACACGGGCCGGATAGCAGAGACCACATTCAAAATGTCCTTTTTGCCCTAAATATCACTCTGTCAATTACTATACCTATTTAAAAGTTTATGTATGGTGACGTGGACGTTCCTCCCCAAATTGGCCATCTCATTTGCACACGTCAGGAAGAAGGGAAAATATTCAAAAGAGAAGTGCGGATTTTCTTCAAAATCTCATGACACGAGAATCTCATGAGAAACGTAGCTTCAGCATCTTGACTCGGTAGGGAAGAAAAAGTTACCATTACGCTGACGTCATAGTCCTTTGATCGTGGCTTGACTCTATAACCCCCAGGAACTGCTTACGTTTTAACCCAGCACATCGTAACCGTCCATCTCATCTGGCCCGTCTAAAACCGATGAAATCCTGACAAAAACTTATCTTCCTCTGAAGATGTGCAATTATTTCCACGTGTCGATCTCACTAATAATTTATGTCAGTCCCGCTGCCTCGTTTGGATCTCTGAACGGTCGCCGGTAGGTGTCCGTTCCACCACTACGATTATCTTGGCTTTGCTTAAACCTCGTACGGTTTCTAATGGCCGTACTTATGGAAGCGATCGAGCCATAAGCAGATGACGTGAACGTGATCATAAAAGAATAGAAATCCTCTTCAGCGACAGTTCGTCGGTCAAGGATTGAATTTCATTTAAAACATATACGGATGTATTGGCGTCATATCAATTCCAACCCTTGAATTCCGGTTAGAATCCTCTTACCACAGGAGATAATTTCAATTCATCATAAAATGTGGAAGAAGTCTGAAGTGGGTAAATCTATTACTGATGAGGCTAAAGTTGTTAGAGATTTGTCTGTAAGAAGGGGAAGGAAACGGTTTAAATGTGACGGAAAATGTGACGGCTCCATTCAATTGCAATGGAAATTAATGGATACCAAATTGATATTTCGCCAATATAAGTTGTTTTTGGCGGACACATGGTCGAAAAGTGATCGATATTGATCGATACAAGACTGATACCAATTGATACCAAAAAGATATGCCACACTAATATATGGGCGATACTTATATCTGATACTGATATTGATACCGGCCCATTTCGATACCGTGAACTAAATCTATGATCTTAAGACTAAAATTACGTTATCACATAAGATTTCAATATATCCCATTAGTATGTATAAACTGCATCAATTTCTTAGTAATGCTATATATTAAATAAAATTTTATTTTACATTTTAAACGTAAAGTGAAATGATTTGGATTTAATTAACAAAATATGAAATGATTTGGAATTAATTACATTGTTATCTGATAATCATGGATTACAAAAGTTTATTCTCAGACTATTATTGACGTAATTTTATGTTACTTTTTTTAATGTAAGGGATTAGATGCAAATTAAAGTGAAAATAATATGAAATACAGAATGATTTGAAATTTGTTACATAGTTAAATATTTTTTTCTTTTTTTGGCATAAACATAGTTATATACTTGGATTAAAAAACTCAAACTTTACAAGTTTGAAAATTTCATTTTCATTCCCTTCAATTTCGTTTCCAACCAGATTAAACCTACCATATAGCTAATCTTATTTGGTGTGAATGCACATACCTAAACCACCCTCTAAATAGATCCACAAATCTAACAACATTTATTTACATACAATAGTAGATTAGATCGACAAGGCGCCAAGGTAAATTATATCTTAATGTATGAACGATTTTTTATTTTCCTTTTTCAATAAATAAAGAACCATAATATTTTGTAAGAAAAAAGTTATTTGAATCCTCGAGTGAGTACTACACCAGTGTTTCACTTTTTCTCATAGGCGTTTTCTTTCCTCTCATGTATCCTACTGAATGATCTGTTATGGCTAAGAGAACCTCTCATTATTAAAGAAAAAAATTTATTGTTCAATCCTCTTACACCCTCTCACATGGGACTGTGAAATCCATTAAATTACTAAGTGATCATAATTTTTTATAAAAATGAGAGCACGAATGAGTGCAACGAAAATTGAGGAAATATTCTTTTTTTCCTTTACTCTTATTTTTTGGCAGGTTGTGAGTACAGAAATTACTCTTAATTGAAGAGATTGTTAGAATCACACCTTACCATGATTAATTAAGGGTGGAAGTACCATGATTAATCGATAGTTAGAAATTAAGATTAAGACAATTTAGAATGCTAGGGGTTTGCGTGACTTTGGCTTCCGATTCCGATATTTTCAAGCTCTTTTGCAGGGATCCGCATCGTCTCCTCCCAGTGGTTTGGGAGGACAATGACAACCTATCCTGGATGATTGCCACATGGCTCTCGGTGAATCCGAGATCCACATTCGAGTCGACACCCAGCCGACAAGCCAAGCCGACAGAAGGTGTCGGCTTGGATGTGGGTCTCGGATTCACCGAGAGCCACGTAGCAACCATCCGAATAGGTTGCCACTGTCCTCCCAGTACCACTGGGAGGAGATGATGTAAATCCCTTTCGCGGTCTAAGTCGTTCTTTCGGATTCAAATCGTCTCATCCTTGAGATTCGGGAGGCGTGGCGGCGATCCCATTGGATGGTCGCCATGTGGAGGTCGGATGAATCCGACCCCTCCTTTAGAGTTGACAAGCCGAGCGGACAAGAGAGTGTCGGCTCAAACGGAGGGGTCGGATTCATCCGACCCCCACATGGCGGCCATCCAGTGGGGTCGCCGCCACACCTCCCGAATCTCAGAGATAAGACGATTTGGATCCCGTTCTTTCGGGGTTTTACCATTAAATTAGACATAATATCGATGGTTAGGATGTAACCGTGGTTAGGTTGTATTGAGTTGAGGGTCGGGTTAGGTGGGGTCGACGGACGGCTTTATAAAGGAAGGATTCACGGCTTGTTTTCCCATCCTTTATCAAAGCTGTTAGAACAGTTCGTTCTTTACTGGAGTGTGATTGTGGAGTCCTTCGTTTCTTATTTGTGTTTATCCTTTTTTCCATACATTTCAAGGTTCGGATTTTTTATCTGCTCTCTCTCTCCCTCCTTCTTTGATGCTATGATGATCGTTTTACTGATCTTCTGTTTTTTGTCTTTCCATGATAAACTTCGATGAATCTATTGCATGGCTGGAGATGTATTATAGTTTCTTCAATTTCAGTACCTTGAATTGAAAATCTCTAGCTTTCTCCGGTTGTTTATCGTAGTTTCGGTGATTTATCACCTGAGGAATTATTTGAAGACGAAGACAACGCAAATTTTGCGAACTTCTTGTTGTCAGTCTGGATTGGAATATTTCCGAAGAAATCTGTCAGATTTTTCTAAGAACTACATAAAGCTCATGATTATTCTTTTGCTAGCAAAATAACAGTTTTTTTTTTTTTTTTTTGGTAATAAATTCCAGTTGTATGAATTTTTTGTTCGCAGATTATATCTCCACATTTTTATTAGTTTTCAAAATTCTATTTAACAGCTGAATTTAAAAACAAATCTCTCTCTCTGAAAAAGCTATTATTCTCTATATTTTTTTTGTTTTCAAATCCTACTTTTACGGTTTCTTACTGATCTCTCCATGTAGAGAGAAGCAATTTCTTTGTACTAATACGTAACGATTTAGATCTTATTGGTACTGGTTGATTGATAATTTATCAAATTGTAGGGAAGAAATGGCGGGGAACGGAAACGGCGAATTCAGCTTTCCGAACGGTGGAACAGGAACCGCCCGCAATGGGCTTGCAAAGATCCACACCCATACTGAGAAACAAAACGAGGTCTGTCACGATGACAGTGCTACACCCGTGAAAGCACAGACGATCGACGAGCTGCATTCGCTCCAGAAGAAAAAGTCGGCGCCTAGTACGCCCAGCAAAGGAGTTCAAGGGGCGTTTGACACCGTTTCCGATGCGGAACGCCAAAAGCAGCAGCTCCAGTCCATCAGGTACTCTTGGAATCGAATCCTTCCCCGGCGCCCACCCCATCCAACCGTTGGAGGAGGTTGGAGTTTGAGCCGGCTCATTCCTCCAACAATTGGATGGGGTCGGAGCCGAGGAGTGGAGGAGAGGATTTGGACGCTCTTAACACCACCATTGATTTTAAGTAATAAGTTCACGCCAGTACCTTATGCGCCTGTTTCATGCTCACCGCTGTATGGTATACAGATGACTCGGTGACCCCATTGGATGGTTGCCATGTAGAGATTGAATGAATCCGACCCCTCCGTTCGAGTCGATACTTTCTTGTTGGTTCGGCTTGTTGGCTAGAACTTAGGGGTCGGATTCATCCGACTTCCACATGGCAACCATCCAGTGGGGTCGCCGCCCCTCCTCTCGAATCTCAGGGAGGAGACGATTTATAGCAACAACCCCTCGACTTGCCCGTGGGTCCGTACTCCCTTTACAGTGAAACGTGTTGATTCATTAGCCGTGTAGGCCTAGAAAAAGATAGTCTCCAGTCCGTTCAGTCGTTCAGTCGTGGACGAACGGACTGAATTTAAAGGACACGCCTCCCATGTATTGATATGCGTGTCCTTTTAATCCAGTTTATCCAATCCACGTCTGAACAACTGAACGGACTGGAGACGATCCAAGTCCGGTAGGCTCAGCACCCCTCCTCTTGAGAAGGAAGACAGCCCCTGACATGGAGTCAGAGTTTTTTTATAAAAATAATTCATACGGAACCTCTCCAACGCAGATCCAACGGCCTAGATCACTCTGCGTATACCATACATTAATAGCCACCGAGTGACCTTGATCGTCGGATCAGCGCTGGAAGATCTTTTTCCATACTCGAAGGATCCTCGTTAATTCTCCAATCATCATGTTGTACTTTGGGTTCTAATATGTAAGTAAATTAATTTTTTAGAGTAGATGTGAGTGGACATTAGATCGTATTGTGCAAATTTTCCTCTGAAATTCTTTGTCCTAAAATCCTATTTGGGTTGTGTCCGTAGTCTGTACATGGTAGCGGAAAAAAAAATCCTGTGTGGTGCCTGTCACTAATGGTGTGAGATCCTGAACATGTGTTGATGTATTATGGACGGTTAAGATCTTATTGTTATTTGACAGTCAATATAAAAAATGGATGGACCACAAAGAACAAAATTTTGTATAAAAAAAGAAAAAAGGGTATTTGCTGTGAGGGAAGGGGGATGGAAAACAAAAAGAAGAAAAGATAAAGATTCAGGAGGAATACTAGTGGGGCAAATTCATATGGAAAAGGTTGTCTTGATAGGTCATTTTGATTTCTTCCATAGAGGTAACTATGATTCCAAGGCTTAAAATATGGGCTGAAGCTAAAAGCGTTATGATATCAGTACAATAGTCGAACCAATACGAATTAGCCGATATCGATTACTAAAACCATGAATTTAATTGTCAGATTTTAGCCACGTGACGAAATGATATGAGTAAAAGGCGTCTCAATGCACGAAGCTCTTGCTATTATTGGGTCTGGAGAGGGACAGAGTGTACACATTCTTATCCCTACAATGTTGAGATGTTTTATAGGTGGAATGATTTTGGATTTTAGCAGGAGAATGAATTGTTGGTCTGGTTTATCCTATGCTGTCAGTGGCTTTCCTTTTTATTGTTGGAGTTCTTGGAGTTCTTCACACTGACAATCAATTAATCTACAGGTTCTCAACATGATTTCAAATTTAAAATGAAAACTTTGAATCCAATTTTTTTTGTTTGGCAAGAACTTTAAATCCAATTAAATCGGCTTTTTCTCACAGTTGTCCCACTCCTTCAGTCTCTTTATATTATACCATAGACTATCAATTAATCTACAGTTTCTAAACATGAGTTCAAATTTAAAATGAAAACTTTAAATCCAATTAAATCAGGTTTTTCTCACAGATTTCCCACTCCTTCAGTCTCTTTATATTATACTATATACATGGAGTTTCTCCACCTACCGGTTTGAAATGTTGGGCTGAAAATTTTACTACTATTATAAATTATCAAGAAAGTTTCCCGTTTTAGATTTCTTAAAACAGTCATTCTCAATCGATGTCTACCGCGAAACTGAAATACTTTGTGCAAAAACTGGAGTTTATGCCAAAAGGAAGGTACTTGATCATATTTATTACTAGACTAATAAGTGATATTGTTCCCTTCTCTTTTCCTTACAGTGCTTCATTGGCATCTCTGACGAGGGAAACAGGGCCAAAGGTAGTGAAAGGAGACCCAGCAAAGAAAACTGAAACTTCTAAGGTTGCTCACATCGAACATCACAATTTGACACCTGCCCTCAACATCAGTGACAGCGCTTTAAAGTTCACCCACATCCTTTACAATCTATCTTCCGCCGGTAACACCTTCCTTGTCTTTCCGTGAACCCGGCAGTCTAACTAATCTCTCTCTCTCTCTCTCTCTCTGCTTGCAGAGCTATATGAGCAGGCTATCAAGTACGAGCACGGATCCTTCGTAACGTCAAGCGGTGCCATAGCGACATTATCGGGAGCGAAGACAGGTCGCTCTCCAAAAGATAAACGCGTAGTGAAAGATGCCACCACAGAAGATGAACTTTGGTGGGGAAAGTAAGTTGTTCCCTCTTCTATCCTGAGCTTCTGACCAATTTCCCACTTGTATGCTTCATAATCAATCCATGTGATGAATTAACTTAAATCAATCTTTTGTTGATTTTTAATTTTGTTTTAATTTATAGGGGCTCACCAAACATTGAAATGGACGAGCACACCTTCTTGGTTAACAGAGAAAGAGCCGTTGATTACTTGAACTCCTTGGATAAGGTATCATCGTTTCCTGCTCCTTTATATCGCTAATCTCTTTGCATTACCTTATTCTTGATCTGTTCCCTGAAAACGTAATCCATTGATTCTTCATCTTCTAAATTTCAGGTGTATGTGAATGATCAATTCTTGAACTGGGACCCGGAGCACCGTATCAAAGTCCGCATCGTCTCAGCCAGAGCATACCACTCCTTGTTCATGAACAACATGTAAGTAAAGCATAAGAAGTAACGGTTATAAGCAATACTTCTCCTCCTTTTACAGAATGGGATTAAGCTTCTCCAGATAAGTCTTTTTAACGTTGGTACTCTGATGATTATCTCTAAGCTCTAGGTAGAATTCAAATAGGCCCATAGTGTGAAGTGCAGAGATGCACGGGGTGTGTATTAGTTGATAGTATAGTGTACAGTAAGTACAATAATCGCGTGGGGTGGCAGGTGTATCCGACCCACGCCTGAAGAGCTGGAGAATTTCGGTACTCCGGACTTCACCATTTACAATGCGGGCAAATTCCCATGTAACCGTTACACACACTACATGACATCCTCTACTAGCATAGATATAAATCTGGCTAGGATGGAAATGGTCATCCTTGGCACGCAGTACGCCGGGGAAATGAAGAAGGGACTGTTTAGTCTCATGCACTACCTCATGCCTAAGCGTCAAATCCTCTCCTTACACTCTGGCTGCAACATGGGAAAAGATGGCGATGTTGCACTCTTCTTTGGATTATCAGGTACAGTATCATCCTTCGGGTCGTGGGTCCTCACCATGCCATTGTCTGATACTGATACGCTCTCTCTGTCTTTGTCTCTCTGGAACCCTTGTATATTTGTGATTTCCAAAATTTAGGTATCTTTAGTTTGTTTCTTTCTTATGTGTTACTGATGAGTCCTTTGTTGACTCTGCTTATATTAGGTACGGGGAAGACAACTCTGTCTACAGACCATAATCGGTATTTAATCGGAGATGATGAACACTGCTGGAGTGAAAACGGTGTATCCAATATAGAAGGGGGTTGCTATGCTAAGTGCATTGATCTTTCCAGGGAGAAGGAACCTGATATCTGGAATGCTATCAAGTTTGGGACTGGTAATAACTTGACCTTTCCAAATTCCAATTAAACACCTCCTCACCCTTATTAGTTCAGTTCTAATAGTGTAGAATAACTTCTTCACATAATATTGGCTCTCTAGGACCACTTTGGAAAAAGCATTGATTCTTGTGTTGTTCAGCCATGGATTTGTAATGGGTTCTATTAAAAACTGCTTGTATTTTGGCAGTGCTGGAAAACGTGGTGTTTGATGAGCACACCAGGGAGGTGGATTATTTAGACAGATCTGTTACAGGTAAACATGAACTATCACTTGTATAAATAATTTTCCAAGACTAAAACGTGTCCTAGTTACTGCTTTTTTCAGGGCATGATGTAAACATTGCCGTTAAACACACCCTCTTTGATCCTCTCCTTCTTAGGGCATCCCTTTGTATGAATAGTGAGACCTTCCCTTTTATTTACATAAGCTTGGAAATTGTCAAGCCTATCCAATATCTATCCCTTTTTTTTCCCCATTTCTTAATACTTAACTTCACTAAACCTTGTCCGGATTTCCCAATTACTTGGGGACATTCCACTATGTTTAGGTTGGCTATATATTTTAGGTCAAGGCAAGGGCAGCATGGTTAGTTTGAGGACTTTTTATTTTGTTCACATTCTAATCATTTTCCTTGAAGAAAGAAAGCAAATTTTACCATTCTCAAGGTGATTTCAAATTTAAATAATAAATTTCATTATTTTCTTTTCTTTTCTTTTTTATTCATTTCTTGCACAGACATGGCCTTAGTGATAACATTTAGCATGTGAAGTCCACTTCTTTCCAACCAAACACAACTGCTATGTTAAAAGAAAATAGATCTAGAAATTTTTTTGTGTGGGGGGATCCGTACTTGATTAACTATTTTGTTTGCATCTAAAGCATCATTTTGCTAAGGTTGTACTTTATAGTACTATAGAAGTATTTTTGGGTTCAAGTCTACCTGGTTAATTTTTTATTTATATTTTTTCCGGTGGCAATGTTTTTAGGGAGAAAGATCTACGCATTGCTGGTGTATTTGGGGATACATATCAGGGAGGGAAATGGGCCGGAGTGTAGGGAGAGTCAATAACCAGTTCATTGGGAGGGAGCCGGATTTTAAGAGAGAGAAATGAGAATGTGAGAGGGAAGTACTGTATCGAAAGAATTACCATTTGAGGAGCAAGAAGATTGCATAAAAACGAGTTATAGGATAGTGATGTAATGATATAGAATCATTTGAGAAAAGAGTTACCAGATGTTAATGTTTTGTTGTTACAGAAAACACTCGTGCAGCGTACCCAATTGAGTACATCCCCAACGCCAAGATACCATGTGTGGGTCCACACCCAACGAACATCATCCTTCTTGCATGTGATGCATTTGGTGTGCTCCCACCGGTGAGCAAGTTGAGCCTGGCCCAGACCATGTACCACTTCATCAGCGGCTACACTGCTCTGGTATTGACTCCTTATGATCATGTTACTCTTCAAACCTTAATCTAATGTATCAACTGTATATTATATCATGAAAATAACAGGTTCTGCATTTGCTCCAGAATCATGGTGGGTACAGATCTTCTGTGCCCCTGTATATTATGTCATGTAAATTCCAATTTCTGCATTTGCTCCAGAATCATGGCGGGTGCAGATCTTCTGTGTCTTCCACGAAACACGCCTGCATTATTCTTTGTGCACTTCATAGTCAATGTACACATTAGGGGATGAGCATTCTGCATTTGCTCTAGAATCATGGTGGTTACAAATCTTCTGTGCCCCTGTATATTATGTCATGTAAATTCCAAGTTCTGCATTTGCTCCATAATCATGGTGGGTGCAGATCTTCTGTGTCTTCCACAGAACACACCTGCATAATTCTTTGTGCACTTCATAGTCCCTGTACGCATTAGGGGATGAGCATTTTTATGACAGACCTCTTGATGATGAAAACAGGTGGCTGGCACAGAGGATGGCATAAAAGAGCCACAGGCAACATTCTCAGCCTGTTTTGGTGCAGCATTTATAATGTTGCATCCCACCAGGTATGCAGCCATGCTGGCTGAGAAGATGCAGAAGCATGGAGCCACAGGATGGCTTGTCAACACCGGCTGGTCTGGTGGAAAGTATGTCCCAACTCTTTGCTGTTGTTTCTGTTGAGTATATACATTGTTTGGGGCCTTACTTATAAGTGAGTTTTTAGCATAAGCGGCTTCAACAGTTTCTTCTCACTTTTCTTTCTTGCAGCTATGGCTCAGGTAACCGCATCAAATTAGCCTACACTCGAAAGATTATTGATGCCATTCACTCTGGCAGTCTTCTGAAGGCTATTTACAAAAAGACTGAAGTGTTTGGGCTAGAGATCCCCACTGAAATGGATGGTGTACCTTCAGAAATCCTGGATCCAATAAACACTGTTAGTTAACCCCCTTTGTTGCATTTGCCCTGCATTTTGGAATGCATGACACAATTCTGTTTCACTGACAAACTGAATATTGGATTGCAGTGGTCCAACAAGAAGGCATATACGGACACTCTCTTGAAGCTTGGAGGTCTATTCAAGAAAAACTTTGACGGATTTGTGAATTACAAGATTGGAAAAGACAGCTCGCTGACGGAGCAGATCCTTGCAGCTGGTCCTATCTTCTGATCTGGGTGAATTGAAGATGAAATAGAATGCTTACATTGTGATGGGGTTTGATTGAGTGAGAAAATAAAAAGAGGATATATTATAATTTTGGTCGCTAATCTGTTTGCGGCATTAGTTGATAAAGTAGCTTTGATCTATTTGTATGATATATGCTAGCTGTAGTAGTCAGGTCCTCCAACCCCACCCCCCTTTCTTCTTTTTGGATTTCATGGAATTTCTACTGCTTCTTCTACTTACTATTATTTTTCTCTCTATTTTTTTGGGTTTGGAGGATGTGATTCTAAATGGTGTCTGAACTTTATCCTAAGAAAATAAGAGATTCGAACCCTCTCACTGTCAGCATAGTATTGATAAATTTAGCAGGTAATAGTAGATGCAACATGGATCCAAATCCTGGGAGGAGAGGATTTGGATCCGATGGAACACTCCAGCTCCCATGGAGCTACTTCTAGTCCCGAGTCGTTTTCTACTTCTTCTCCGGAGTCAGGATTTTTGGAGTAGAATGCTGTTTGATAACGCTGTTCCAAAATCAAAAGACTATGCTTCCAGAATTCTATTTTGTGGTGGTGGTGGGTGGTGGCGGCAGTGGTGGCAGTGGTGGTAGGTAGTGGTGGCGGTGATGGTGGAAGGTGGTGGTGGCGGTGATGGTGGAAGGTGGTGGTAGCGGCGATGGTGGAGGGTGGTGGCGGCATTGGTGGTAAGTGGTGGTGGCGGTGGCAGCAGTGGCGACAGTGGTGGTAGGTGGTGGGTGGGTGGTGGTGGCGGTGATGGTGGAAGGTGGTGGGTGGTGGTAGCGGCGATGGTGGAGGGTGGTGGCGGCATCGGTGGTAAGTGGTGGGTGGTGGTGGTGGTGGTGGTGGCGGCAGTGGTGGTAGGTGGTGGGTGGGTGGTGGCGACGGTGGTGGTGGTGGCGGTGATGGTGGAAGGTGGTGGGTGGTGGTGGTGGTGGTGGCGGTGATGGTGGAAGGTGGTGGGTGGTGGTGGCGGCATTGGTGGTGTGGTGGTGGTGTGTGGTGGTGATGGCGGCGGCGGCGACGGCGGCGGTGGTGGTGGCGGCGGCAGCGGTGGTGGTGGTGGCGGCTGTGGGTGGTGGGTGGTGGGTGGTGGGTGGTGGTGGGGATGGTGGCGGTGGAGGGGTGGTGGTGATGATACAGTTCTAGTGGCAGTGGTGATGGCAGTCAGTAGTGGTAATAGTTCCGGAGCAAGAGAAGTAAGTTTTTTTAGTTCCAGTTTTTTAGCTCCCAGAGACATTTTTGGAGCGGTTCACTCCATGGGAGTCAAAACTTGAACCATGTTTATCAATCGTCATTCTACTCCGGATTAGCTCCGGAGCTAAGAAGTAAGGAGCTAGAGTGTTATCAAACGGGGTCTTAGTTTCAAACAAATTGCATCTTTGTTGTTGGGGGAAAATATTCATGGATTTAAATCTGACCGTGGATGAAGAATCTGAGATAGTCCTTGGAAAATGGAGCACGTGTCACGTATCCAATGTACAAAGCATGAAGATAAGAGATGTTTGAGAGATTAACTCGTGTTCGACCCCCCTCATAGGTGATCAGACTATGATTGTACAGACTAATGGAGGTAGCTGGGCATTTAATGATCTGTCATTAATGCTCATAAATACCGACAACAACCATAAATGCAAGTAGGCGGATTTGACTGGCCAGGTCACCTTATCGGAGACCGAATCAGCAAAAAGCAAGATTGATACTCGGTAAAAGTGTAAAGACAGAAACAATTGTCAGAAGATATGGAGGATGTGGACTAAAAGATGGTCGAAGAAGGTCGAGAGGGGTCGTAAGCGGCTGACAAGACATCTTAGTGCTGTCCTAAGGGGTCGTAATCCCTCCAACCTATTGTTCTCTAGGCGGCAGTTGATCGTGATGGTGGTAGGTGGGGAGGAGTTTGTTGGGACAACCTCTAATTGGACCTATAAGTAGTGAAATAATACAAGAAATCTAAATCCAGAATTTCTTATGACAAAAGGAAAACACCCCGTATAGGTATTATTCCAACACAGCCGTTTGACCGTTTGAGACCTTCTTCTCCATTTATATCCTAAGTTCTATCTCATTGGGAAAGAGGAGAAGTTTACTGAAGTTCCCGTATCTCCGTGCTTCTCGGTATTGCTGCTTCTCTTATTATTAGGTGTTCGTGTTTCCCCCTTGATGCAAAATTCGAATTTGAACCGAGTTTCGATAGTGTGATGGCTTCCATTCTTCGTTTCCGTGAGCTCTGCTATGTAGAGCCTGTCAAATGTAATTCTTTGGGCCTCGAGTCTTTTGAGACTCCAAAACCTGCCAATGAAGTTGACGGACTTGTTTCTGTTGGTGCTGTTAGGGAAGCTGTATCGGAGAAGGGGAAGAAGAAGAAGAAGGAGCAACGTAAGCCCAAGAAGCGGAGGTGCGTTGATTAGTGTTGTTTGATAATCGGATGCATGTACAGCACATGGTGGCTTCTGTTGTTCCTTTTCCAGACTCTGCCTTCTACTCTGCCCGGGTTTTAGGTGCCTAAGTCACCCGGTGCAAAGCTCAAGTGAGAAGGGTTGACTGCATTGCATCCTGTCGTGTTGGTGCCGGGCATTGTTACAGGCGGCCTGAAGCTCTGGGAGGGCCGCCCTTGTGCGGAGGGTCTGTTTCTAAGCGCCTTTCCGAAATCTTCAAGAGGTTCGGATGAGTTTTCATGCCTCACATGTCAAATTTCTACCCATTTCAATGTCAATTCGCTTCTCTTTTTAATGAGACTGGAACAAAAAAAAGACCTAGTTCCACACACAAATGAGACAGGCAGAAGGTATGAGACAATCAGTACTCAACCTAATGGGATATCTAAACTTGAACCAAATTTTGGGTTATATACGGATGGGAGAAGGATTCACTTTGCCAAATAGTCACTGTATTCCCAGATACACATCTCAAGAGGGAATGGGAGTACATAAAGAGGTATAATCGATTCGGTGGGAGGGATTGGATCTTAAAGAGGAAAGAGTAAAAAGAAATGTGAGAGGGAAGTGTACATCAGTAGGTTAGAAAAGTAGTAATCAGCCTACAAATAAGTCTTGCACTCATAATCTAAGACTTGAGTTCTTCATATGAAATATAACTTTATTAACGCTCTAAAATTCTAGTTTAGTTTAATGATTCTAATGAAAATTGAATTTAATATGAAATTTCTATTGAATTCGAGTAGACTCTTAACAAAGTGTACCCATAATTGAATCTAATAGGTCTTGCAGTGTGTACGAGTAGATTTTTTTATTATTTGTATGTTTGTAAATATTAAGTTTCGATTATTTTTCATGTGGGTTAATGAATTTTAAAAATCGAAATTAGTTTGTCATCTTAAAATCTCATCCACTCCCCTATAGTTTCGATTAATAATATACATTCATTTTCTTTCATGATAATGTTAATATGCCACTAACATCCTTTGAAGACACCCAAAACTAATTAATAAAAAAATAGAAAAAAACCTTTTCGTCTCATTATCATTCCCTTTGATTTTAATATTTTTTGCAATTTGTTTTGTTTTTTAATTTGTAATTTTTTTAATGGAAACTCGCAAACAAAAATCCGTCATAAAAATTTATAAAATAATAAAAAATTAATTTTATGTGTAATATTTTATATGTAATTTTTTTTTTCTTTCAAATTTCATTTGTAAAAGGTAAAATATAGACATATATATAGTGTGGAGAAGGGAGAAGGATCTCCGGCTTCCTTGTTAAATTTCCCTCGCCCTCCGCAGTCGTCCGCGTTCCGCAAGGCCAAACGAAGAAAGGAACTGTTCGATCCTCGTTCTTGATATTTTCATACACCTGATGTCTGAAGTGTTCGACTTCTGAACTTGAATGTTATATTTTCCCTTTTCCCTCAAACACACGATGGAGCACAGTAGATAGGGAAAGAGATTTATACATTATCGGGTTGTACAGAATTGTTTACAGAAGGGACGCCGAGAAAAGACTTGCAAAACCCTAAAAATCTCAACCGGAACGTTTCATGTACTCCATCATCAGAGATATTATAATCGACGGGACAGACATGACCGGAGCTTCTCGAGAGCAAGCACTTTCTCTTATTGCTGTCGCAAAGAACCATTGGGATTTGGCGGTAAAACTATCTTCTTTGAAACAGGCGAAAGACATTCTATTATCTGTCGAATCGTCTATTGCAGCGGAGCTTTTCCGTTACCTTACTGAGCTTCAGACGTCGCCCGAAAGCTTGATTAGGAAATTTCTTGTCGAGTAAGTTCGCAAGTCTCAAATTCGATCCGCTTTTTATTTCTACTTAAGATGCAAAAGCATGATTTCCTGCACGGTTTTCTGCTTAAGGCTACTTTTGAACTATTTACGCTGAATTATTCACGTTCAATTGCTTGGATTCATTGATAGAAAAGGGCCTGCGGGGTGGATGATTCCTTATGCGGAAGCAGACTGCTACTTGGAAGAGTTCAAATCCAAATGCCAACTTAATTATATTTAATGATGAAAAACTTGAACTTGATTTCAATACAGTCGTGAGCAGCGGAGATAATATTTAAGATAATTGAAGATGCATGTGAGAGTAATGCAGAAATTTGTAAGCCTGAACATTATGCAGAACATTCTAATTCTGTACCCTTTCGAATTTGCAAATATAAATATAGTCTGTTGAACATGTCACTTCACATGATGTGCAACAATAATATGAAGTATTTTGTTATCTGGCACTTATGCTGGTTGCTTAACATTTGTTAGCAATCTGTAGCTGTTGTCGTTGTTATTTAAATTATTATTATTAGTTTCACTACAACTACTATGGGTACTACTTTTACTACTATTTCTTTTAGTATTCTTAAATGGGCGATTGACTATTAATCTAATTGGTAGGTTAAGGGCTAACTAATGCATATTCATAATTCATCTTACGGATGATGTTACTTGATCCCATTAAGTTGTTGAGTCCAGAGTTGATCTATGCATGGTGTTGTTACTCATGATCTAGTCTAGGGTGCAACTTAACTATATACTTATTTTTTTAGTTTACTTGAATTCCCTAGGATAAATTATTAATATGTGATACTTTAAAGAGCATACCCAACCCAAACATGAACACTGCAGGAAACATGATATATAATTCTTTGTGAGAGAGCGAAGAAAGAGAGAAAGATTGGGTTGGGTATGCTCTTTAAAGTACCGTGGAAGCATGAATAAATTGCGGTTTGGAGGCATCAGGTTTCTACTGTAGATAATAAGGCCAGATGCACAAGATCCAAAGAACAAGCCAAGTGGCAGAACACAGCTGCAGAAACAAAGATTTAAAAGAGAGGAAACACAATTCAAGAGGAATGAAACCCATGCCATGGTTCCAGCGCTGGTCCCCAGATGTCCTTTCTTTATTGCTGTTTTTCAAAAGAATAATGATAGACCTCAAACATTACAATTGAATGCCAGAATAAATGAGGAATTTCCTGATTTTAACCCTTACAAGATCAAGGAGGCTCAAGTGCCAACACAAAATAAATGGGCATACCTAGTGCACGAGGCTCCTGCCACTGTGGGGTCTGGTGAGGGGCTTATGAATGCAGCCTCACCCCCACTTTGCGGGGAGGCTGTTTCCAGGTTTGAACCCATGAATTAAACAAGTGTCATTACTAAATAAACCTTCTAAATCATGAATTAGACTCTTAAAGAAATAAAGTTCTATACGAGAGAGTACTTATTCGGATAAATAAATTATATTAGAGAATAAGCTATCTGATGATCTGCCTGTTTGTTCTCTGTTTCGTGCCTGTATCTGTTTCTTTTATGAGGCAAGATGGTGATACTGTTGGTTATTTCTTTTATCTGTAATTTAATGGATTGGCATGGTACATTTTAGTATAACTCTCTCTCTAATAGCTGCGGCACTTTGTCTTCCCTAGTAGCACGACATGGGAATCTATCATGAATGTCTGTGTTTTAGGTCTTTTGGCATCTTCTCAAGGACCTATTACATTTCTTTCCTTTATCCCAATCATTTTAAATAACTAAATGCTGCCTTTGGTTTATCTGTATGCTTCAATTTTTCCCTTTTTATTTATTTGAATTCATCAACACCTGTTTCGTAGATTCACTTGTACTTGTCTGAGTCCCTTCTATTTGTGGCAGGTTGGTGGAAGTGCTTGGTCTGAAGGTGATGGAGCATTCATCTATACTGATGCCAGTTCTATTGGTACTGTTAAAGGACGGTGATTCTGTAGTTGTGAGACAATCTATTATTAGTGGCACAAATTTCTATTGTCGTGTCCTTGAAAAGATGGCACTGCAGGTTCTTTTCATAGCTCATAAATGCCCCATTTTCTGAGAGAGATTATTTCTTATTTTGACTTTGATACTATATTTTAGTTCTGTAATTATATTATAAAATCTAATTTTTCCATCTCAATATTTGACATCTGCTATTGCCTTTCTGATGCTGATTAGTTTACATCTCATGATATTTGTCAAATCCTTGTTGATTTCATTCCCCCCCCCTCCAGCTTTATTATTTTGCTATATATCAACTTGTTTTAATACTTATGATGATTTGGTCCCTGCAGTATCTCCTGACTTGTCAAAGAAAAAAAGCATATTGTGCTTTAAATTGTAAGGGTTGTTTGTTGTTGTGCACTTGTGCTAGACTTTGGGGTGTTAAAAGAGAGAAGGTTGGAAGAAATTCTGTTTTTTATTTGTAACAAAATAGAAAATAAGAGAAGAAATAAAGGAAGAGAGAGATTGAATTAGTTGGTGCTGCTTTCCTCCTTGTAGTTTATATTTATAGAAAATAGAAAACAACTATTAGATAGGATGTAAAACTCTACAAGTCAGAGTCCTATTCACAAACTAAAGATAAAGTAAACTCAAAATAGGAAAAAGAAACTAACAAGCTTAATTGGTAAAGGAAACTAATAAAATAACTAGGAGTCCATTAGTCTACATTTTAACTGCTTTGACATTAGTCAACAATAACGTATCTTATATTATTATGCTAACAACCCCCTCAAGTTAGAGCATGGGGAATGCGAGAGCTTAAGCTTGAACAATGTAGCAATGGAAGCAGCAGTAGGAGCAGTAGCAGCAAGCTAGCAGCACAGTATAGATCATTGTGAACCAAGCAGCAGCAACAACACAATACAGGTTACTGTGAACAAAGTAGCATAGTTGTTAAGGCGCCAAGGCGAGCCAAGGCGTTGGAGGCCTAACGGACACCCAAGGGGGCCGCTTAGGGGACCAAAGCGGCCTATTTTTGAAGGTGTTGCCAAGCCGGGAGCTGCCTTGACAACTATCCCAAGTAGTAATAGTCGCAAAAATAGAGTAGACACTTATCAACAACAACAACACAATATAGATCACTGTAAATCAAGTTGTAGTAGCCGCAATAGTAGAGTAAACATCTTGCTTAACACATGCAAGTCGGACGGGAAGTGGTGTTTCCAGTGGCGGACGGGTGAGTAATGCGTAAAAACCTGCCTGTGGGAGGGGTATAACAGCTGGAAACGACATAGGCTGAGGGCCATGCTTCATAATTGGAAAAACGAGCATCATGGAAGTACATGCCGCTCAGGAGGACGTATAATTTATAGATTCTGTAACAAAGATTCCAACGATTAGGTGCTTTTTGAACATGCCTTTTTGTTTTTTTTTTTAGGGTTACAATTTGAAGTTCAAAATTTCAAGAGACTTATTAAGGAGATCCAACTTTGCACTATGATTAGCTCGGTGCCAATCAAGAATTCCAAGGAATTCCAAGAATTCTTGTTATACGTTTGTTCCAAGCCTTAACCCTTCTTTTCTAGGTTCATCGATATCGAACCAATTGAACGTACAAGGAGCCAACAACACATCTCCCTTTACTTAGTAGGGCTTGAAAGGCTGGATAGTTTTCTTTTCCTGTCCAGTATTTTCAATCCAAGCCGAAATAGGAAAAGCTGCAAGCACCACTAGGTCCAGTTGTCGATTGAACGTCAGTAGGGCCCGAAATTCGTTCCTTACTCAAGTGGGTGGTAGTCATCCCAAAATAAGCTGGCAGTATGAATGACGTGGTGTGGTCCAAAACAAGCCTTTGTTGATCCATGGGTTTTGTGTTTTGGTTACAAGAAGTGCTTCTCTTCGCTTCACTCGCTTGTAGCACCTCGACTCGAGTTTCTGTTGTAGGATTGAGTGAGGTGATGAGAGTTGAAGCCTAGGCTCCTTGCTACTCTCCATAGATGTTCGTAAGAAAACTATGACTCATTCTGGAGTATAGAACATGTTGAAGCAACATGTAGAATTCGACTGAAATCTCTGGCTAGTGTCACCTTGACCCTAATCTCTCCAAACAGATCCCGATATGCACCGGGTAGAGCCAACGTGGGTATTAAGGTCGGACTCAGATAGACAACTAAACCATGGCTTCCAATATTGAAATGCAGGTGGGATTTTGGATAGCCGTTGCCCCAGTATTTTGATCCGGGCTACGGGCTACAAACAATTTTTCGACATAGCATGAAAAGCCTTACCCAAGGTGGTCTACAATCAGCGGCTTTCGCGTGCCTTAATGAAATAAGGGCTCAGCCGTTGCTTCTTTGGTCGTAGATCATCTAGCTTAAAGCGTTAGGAATGTCGAATACTCATTCCTTCCCAGCTCTTTCAAGTTTAAAACTCAATCGCCCAAATGGATATCATTTTGCGAGTGTTTCAAGATCACAATCGTGATAGCCTTTACCACAAAAAAGGCTTGAACAAATGTTCTCAACAACACTAATCAAGGCTAAAACAAAAAATTATTCTGATTGCGACGGTCTCTATTGACTGGGCATTGGAGAATATCTTTCCACTAAATAAGTGATCGGACATGAACATTGATTCACACGGGACAATGTATGCTTGTAAAGCGGGAAAACATCCTCGATGAAAGCCTAGGGCTTGGTCGCTTTAGACATAATCATTCGAATATGCCCAAATGGAAATGGAAAACAATTCCCATATCACCTTGTGAAAAGGAGTACAAGACATACGGGATCGTGAGACCCTAGGTTTGGAACATCACAGGGCTTGTGTTATGAAAGAAGGAACCGAGAATAAGGTATCAGCAACTACTGGTTTTATTACGGGGCACTCATGATGTTCATATCGATTTATATTCTTCTGAAACAAATACTTTTGATGTTATTTGACGTACAATAATTTCTATGTGCCTGTTATGGATCTGCACCCATAGGGATCAATAAACCTCTTGAATCTTATTAACCAAAGAAATCCAACTTTATCTATGGAATTCGAACCCGAACTCTATTTATGGTTCATTAATTCTATCTCATTAGACCTTGTTTCTTATTTCAGCATAAGCATATTGATTTTCGCTTATTAATATTAGTGGTGGCTCCAACATGACCGAAGAGGTAGTAGAGGTTGCATCATGTGTAGGTAGTAGATGTTGCATCAGGTGTAGTAGTAGTGGTTGCATGAGGTGCAAGTAATTGAGGTTGCATCACGTGCAACTGTAGTAGGCTGTAGGAGTAGAGGTTGCATCACATGCAATTGTAGTAGGCTCCAATACAATCTCCCCCTCATGTGAAACATTACAGATGGACAAATTATTGTGGGAGACTTTAAACTGTAGGATATAGACTAGAATATCAATAGGAATAAGAAATCCAAATTTCAAAACTATCCAACGACAGGATTAAGAAAAAAGGTGAACTCTTAGGTCCCGTTTGATAACACTCCTGGAGAAGGATTCTTGGCTCCCGGCTCCCTGGGAGCTATTTCGGAGAAGATTACCTTTTGATAAATCTAGTTCGATTTCGAGCTCCCAGGGAGTGAACCGGACTATTTAGTCTCTGGGAGCTAATATTCGAGAGCTAAAAAAGTAACTCTAGTTGCTCTAGAGCTACTTTTAAGGGAGCTACTACCATCACCCTTCGCCACTGCCACTGCCATTGCCACTGCCACTGCCACTACCACCGCCACCGCCACCGCCACCGCCACCACCACCATCACCACCACCACCACCACCACCACCACTGCGGCCACCCCCGCCAGCCGCCACCACCACACCGCCACCGCCACCACCACCCACTGCCGCTGCCGCCACCATTGCCGCCACCACCGCTGCCACCACCGCTGCCACCACCACCACCACCACCGCCACCACCATGCCACCACCATTGCCACCACCACCCACCACTAGATCTGGAATCGATCCTAGATTCATTTTTATCAAATTAGATTCTACTCTCAATAAGCCAAAACACTGAAATTGACTTTGGGCCAAAATTGAGAGTTAAAATTGACTCCGGACCAAAAGTAATTCTAGGGAAGACGAAGTGTTATCAAACGGGGCCTTAGTGTGAATAGGCATGTGCAGTAGATCAACCTCCCAAATCAGCAGCAGCAGTGGTGGAACCGATTAGAGTAGATCAGATCACTATCGACATAACCAAGTAGTGCAGAGCAGCAACAGTAGATCAGATCAGTATCGCCAACACTAAGTAGAGTAGAGCAGCAGTAGTAGAATGAGATCAGTTAGATCTGATCAAATAATCAGATCAGTATCGACAACCCTAAGTAGAGTAGAGCAGCAACATTAGATCGAGATCAGTAAAAAATAGTAGACCAGATCACTAGTAATCGGATCAGTAGATCAGCGTAGATGATGAGTAGAATTGATGTGTGAAGAATATATCAGCAGATAAATAGTAGCAGCAACAGATTTGCAGTAGGCCAGATGAACAGCGGTAGATTAGATCTCTACAGATCGGAACAGATATGAGAAACAGATCGTGATGGCAGTAATAGGTACTTAAGAAGAATAGCAGATCATCAGAGGCAGCATATGGTGATTGCACACCATGACGAAGAACTTTAGACAACTCTCAAAGTGGCAACCCACTCTGATACCATGTAACAAAATAGAAAATAAGAGAAGAAATGAAGGGAGAGAGAGAGAGAGAGTAAAATTGAATTAGTTGGTGCTGTTCTCTTCCTTGTAGTTTATATTTATAGAAAATAGAAAACAACTATTAGCTAGGATCTAGGACTCTACAAGTCAGAGTCTTTGTAATAGACTAAAGATAAAGTAAACTCAAAATAGGAAAAGTAAACTAATAAACCTAACTGGTAAAAGAAACTAATAAACTAATTAGGAGTCCATCAGTCTACATGATTAACTACTTTGATAGCACTGTTTAAGGTTTCGGTCGAAACCTTGAGTTTCGACCGAGATATCTCGGTTTCGAGCCTGGGCGAGACGAAACCGAGGCTCGAAACTGGATTATCCAAGGTTTCGGTTGAATACAGTAGGGTTCGACCAGGTTTCGGTCGAAACTTAGGTTTCGACCCATAAAGTGAACCAGAGTCTATATCTAAGTGTTGAAACCAGTCGAAACCTTACTGGCAGTCATTAGGCAGTACTTATTTATGACTAATATTATTTAAGTAAATGTTTCTTTAATTTTATATTTCATTTACTGAAGTTATTATTCATAAAAAAGCAAACACCCCCTCATTTGAATCCAATAAAAATAGTTTAAAATTTAAATTCCATAAGAATAAAAAGTCAATTCTCCAGTTCAAGAACAAAAACCTTATTTTTGGGTACGGGGGCGGTTTTTAACTTCCAAATGCTAGGCCTTTTTCCAAATATAAAAATTTCATAAATCTTATTATAGTAAATCATCACTAAAAACCAAGAGTACGCCAAAATAATCTCTTGTTTTGATGTCCAAAAAATTGTTTACATTCAAACGATTTTAAACAGCATTTGCGTACTCCGAACAAGGTTTGACTGGAGTTTAACTCCTTCATTATAACTCGGATTCAAACAATCTCAGTTTTGTTGGAAAGCTAATTATGCTTGCTTTGCAACGAATTCGAGATTGCTTGAATCCAAGTTATATTAAGGAGTTACGGTCCGGTCAAATCATGTTAAAAGTATGTGAATGTTAGTCAAAACAATTGGAGTGATAACATGTCCTGGGATACATACGTGTCGCAATTTGAGGAGCGTTATTGCCATCATTAGTGATATGTTGCACGTGGTTTAAATGTACCACGAAGCTCAACATGAAATTAATTGGTGGCATTTCTAATTTTTATGTTCAATCATCAATGTGTTAATTTTTAATGAATGCTGTTAATTAGTGGCTCAGTAGTTGGTAACTTAGTACATTGTGACATTTGTGTATTATTTCAGCGTACGCTACCAAACATTGGTCCACACCATATGTAGCTATTTTCTATGTCTTTTTTGCAAGCTAACATTCGAAATAGGTGTAAAATGGTTTAAATAGGGTACACCAAAAAAATCAGACAAAAAAAACATATTTAAGCCTCGAAACCATGGGGTCAATAAAGCTGGGAGAAAATACCAGGTTTCGGCCTGGTTCGGTGGTTTCGAAGAGTTGTGCCGGTTTCGAGCCTGACTGAAACAGGCCTCGACACCGGCACCTTGATCCTTATGCTAACATTATTATTGGAAAAACTAGAAGATTTTGGAACAAAAAGCAAATTCAGGTAAGGATTTATGCTGTGATGTGGGGATGCTGTCAACTGGTTTTCGGTATTTAATATTGTGAAGAAGGATTAAGGGATGCTAACCATGTAGAGCACCAAAATTAGTTTGAATATCTGTTGTGAAAAGACACAAAGTTCTTCTCTATTCAGTAAAATTGATGGGAGAACATTGTCAGATCGGCTGTTTACTATGACGTATATCTTCAACCCTAACCACTACTCGTTTTTAAAATACGATCATTGCATTAGAATTGCCCCTTTCAAATAGATTCTGTTAGGATCTATCTAAACTCCAAAAATGACACCATAGCTGGAAACTTGGACTAGAAGAAAGGGGAGAGAGAGAGAGAGAGAGAGAGAGAGAGAGAGAGAGAGAGAGAGAGAGAGAGAGAGAGAGAGAGAGAGAGAGAGAGAGAGAAGGGAAAAACACCAGCTGCAACCACTGGTAAGGATTTGATAAAGGAAAAAAAATGCTTTGCATCGTGTGGTCTATATCATGTCATTGAAGAGTGGGGTTTTCTATGTGGGATTATGGTCTTTTTAACTTGTGTTATAAAGTTTTCTCTGACATGTATATCTCTTCCCCATTTCTTCTGGATAAAGAAAGCACCATGATTGGAAGTACAAGTTAAACCAATGCTTTGACAATCAAGGGACTAGATCTTTACTTTTTCTCCCTTCCCACCCCAGGCCAGGGTGGTTGGTGGTGGTTGTAATATATATATATATACACACACACACTTGTAGTTTTGCTGTTATATGTTTGTCAGAAGCACCTATTTTGCACACTATCTTCTAGTGTAATTATTTTCATTTTACTTTTATTGACTCTTCCTTTGTCTCAAACTAATGTATTTTTTTTTTGTTGTGAAAATCATAGTTTCATCAATCAGGTAGAGTCGAATTGTGGCTTGAAGAACTTTGGATGTTGATGGCTAAGTTCAAAGATGTTGTTTGTGGCATTGCTTTGAAGGTTTGCATTTACTTCACCAGTCAATTCAACCTTAATGAAAGTAATGCAAAAGTGATTTGGGCATAAATGGAGAATCGGAAAACACCAATATTAGGGATATCGAAAACAACCCAAAAGGGAACGGAAGGTAAACGACAATGGGGTGATTTTAGGGAGTCAAAATGAAAAATTGAAAGCTAAGGAAAAAGGGAAGGAAAATGGATGGGACTAAACCCCGGGGGGTGGGGGGAGAGAAAGAAGTTGTCGGAACAGCAAGGAAGAAAGGGATCACCGCCTAGAGAGATGGAGGGAAGAGAGCTGAGAAAGAGAGGAAAGAGATACTTACGTGAGGGGGAGAGGGAGCAGCCGTGAGCAATATCACTTTTCTTGTTTTTCTTTTTTCAATTTATTCATCCATCATAATTTCATTAATAAAAATTGCCTTTAAATAGGCTTATAGTCCTAGTCATAGTTGGACTCTAAAACAAACAATTAGACTTAACAAAATAAATAAGAGTCCTAACTAAACTCAACCACTAGTTAAGAAAACTAGAATCCACGTCTAAGGGTGTGGGGTCCACTCCTCTAAAATAAAATAAAAATAATTGACGCCTTTAATAGATATCAAAACAACTAAATAAAAATAAATAAATAAAATCCTAATTAAACTAATTAAATATATATAAAAAGCCTAACAATTATTACAAACATATTCCAATTAAATTTAAATCCAAAGAAAATTCCCATCCAACGGATCCCAGCCTCCATCAGGAAGTTTATGCGGTGGACCTTTTGAATAGCTACGATTTGTATCAACCTTTTCTTCTCATTACTGATCTTGCAGTTTTCTATGCTTGATGGGTTATCCCTACAAAATTATTATTACATTTAGGCTGGTGAGTAGTTTGGTTGCCAAGGGTAGCTGGAATTTAATGATACTTCCTTTCTAGATAAAAGGTAAATCAATTATCTCTTACAATGTTAAATCTTAACAGCCCAGATGTGATTGGAAAAGTTGTAAAGAATCAAAAAAGGCGCCCGGGGGGGGGGGGGGGGGGGGGAGAAGGGTAGAAAAGCCGAATAGACAATGCTCTTAGTGAAGTCATTCCTATCCTAGTCAAGTCATTTCTCTTATATGTGTTACTGTTAGAGAGATGATTCTGACTCTGCATTTATTTGGACACGGAAGGCCATCCATACCTTATTGCTGGAATTCTGCAGCGTGGGGTCTGCAAGGTAGAATTTTTTGTAAGCCTTGTCCTTCCTATTTTTTGTTGTTTAATGAAAGAAAGGTACTGCTGGATCCTGGATAACTTGAAAAATAAGTTGAACTCAGTTACAGTGCTCGAGAAAGTTCTTGCTATTTTTTGTTTTTTACACTTGTCATGGAGGTTCTTTCCAGATCCTGCAGATTAAAGCTATTCAGAAAGATATTGATTTGTTCCCTAACTGCGAGGCCTTCAGCTTGAACCACCTAGCTTTTGCGGATGACAGAATGATCTTCTCGAAGGCGAACTACAAATCCATTTCATCCATTTCTGCCGTCCTCAGCTTATTCAGCTCCCTGTTGGCTCTATGCATCAATTACCAGAAATCGTCTATCTTCTTAGCGGGTATTTATGATCAGTCTAAAGAGAATCTGAGGAGCCTAGCGGAATTCCCCTTGGAATCCCTTCCAGTCATCTCTCTCGGTCTCCCATTGATCTCCTCTAGGCTCTCTGTCCACTATTGGTCCTCGATCCTAGACTGTCTTTGGAAGATCTGGAAGACGAGATTTCTCTCCTATGTGGGAAGACTTGAGCTTGTTAGATCGGTTATACAGAGTTCCTACCTGTATTGGACTGGGGTGTTTGGTCTCCTGAGTTCGATTTCCCCAAAGATCTAGTCCTTGATGAGTGCCTTTGATGCAGCTGCTGGCAACTCAATTGGCCATGTTTTGGCTAAGGGAATGGCCGACGGCTTGAGATGGGATTCCCTTTTATTGTTTTTTTTTTTAAGTGGTATTTGGGCTTTATTTGAATGTTTAAGGGGCTTTAGTTAGTTTTTATTTAATGCATGTAGTGGCCCATTGAGATGCCCAATTAGTTAATTGTGTATGTTGGTTAGCCCGATCAATTAGTAAGGTTAGCTATAGGCATGTAGTAGAGTCTATTATAGGATTTGTTTATTGTTTTTAGATTGTTTTTACTTTTTAGAAAGTAGATAGCTATTAGGAAATTACCATCGATTGGGAGACTTCTTTTCCCCAACCGATGGAACTTCTTTTCTGTTTTTATTTAAAGCAATGCAAGGGTACAAGCCTGATGACGATTGAGAATAATGAAGAATGGCTGCCGCCTATGTTTGCTGGAAACAGTTGCTGAGAGTCAGTTGAGATGAGAGATCTCTGACAGTGAGAGACCGTCAAGGCCATTGGCATTGATTCCTTTGGTCATATCCTTCTTCTTCTTGTCCTTCATTAATTATCAAGTAAATACTGTAATTATTTCAGAAATGATATTCATCCTCACATCTTCCATTGATCCACCAAGGAAGTTTATTTATTTCAGATCTGATTCATAGGTTATTATTCTGGCATCAAAACCAACTTGTTCTGTTTTGATCCCATCGATTCAGATCAGTTTCTGGTTCTGTTTTTCTGACTGTTATGCTGAGCATTAATACCCATTAATTGCTTCTGTTGACCCTCATTGATGGCTGCTATTTATCTTCCCTGAAATCCCACATGTTCCTGTTTTATTTCCATCCCATGCTACCATCGATTTCTGCTACTGTTACAGATTAGAGTTAATTAAATTTAATTCTGTTTGATAGGATCTTATCTCAATCATTGTCAATCCGATCCTATTAATTAGGTGCCTTCGAAATCTGCTGTTTATTGAATCTGTTTCTGGTTTAGCCGACTATTGCTTTGCTGTTTTCTGGTTTAAGGAAGTCTACCTCAATTAGGACTTCATTATATCTCCATATCCAGCCTTTGGATCGGTCTTAACTTTTATTTGTTCCTATCCAATTAGTTTGTGATGACATGTCACTTGCTGATCTGTCATTGACACATCAGATCATTGACTTTTCAATTAGTGTAAAAAATCACTTGCATTTGTTCACTAGTTTTAGTAGACAATACTAGGAGTTCATCGTAACTTCTAATCTGTGTGTTGGATCGGCTTCTAATTTGGATATGTTTATTTATTTATTTATTTTTTGCTAATGGTCAGCAAACTTTGTATTAATATGTAAATGAAAAATAAACAAAGAAAAACCATATAAGTCATCTACCAGTAATACCCCACCTTCGGCATTGCCATCAGCAGGGCCCAGTAGAGACTATAAAGTAAAATTACATTAATAACAGAAACGATATGTGGGTCGCCTCGATGCGTCCCAGACTACATCACGAGCTATTATATCTGGGCAATTATCCCATGTATGAGAAATCTTCTCTGCAGCAGCAAGTTTGGACAATCTATCAGCTATTGGGTTTCCTTCTCTGGAACAGTGTGTTATCCTGATTTGTATTTGCTGAATTTTTTGTTTGATAGACCTCCATCGTTGTGCAAATATCCAAGGTATTTTGTTGTTCAGAATATTTGTTACCACTGCTTTAGAATCGCATTCCATCCACACCTTGTTTAGACCCATTCTCAAAGCTTCTTGAATTCCACGTATCACACTACTGAATTCTGCATATAAATTAGTGCCAATCCCTAGGTATTCAGAATAAGCCAATAAAACCATTCCAGATCCATCTCGTATCACTCCTCCTGATCCAGCTTCTCCAGGATTACCCAGGGCGCATACATCCATGTTTATCTTGTGCCAATGCCTCATAGGTGGGTTCCATTATACTTCCTTTGTCGTTTTTGGACTTCTCTTTGTTGTATGTAAGCCAAAAGTATTTGCCATTATGAGGTCCTCCATTGATGATATTACACATGGGCATCTTATTGACATTTCTTTCACAGCAGTTTGTCACGACCCGCGACCTTACACTAAGGCCGTGACAAGTTGCTACCATTTTCCAAGCTTCAAACCCCCTCGGTTTAATAGTACCATAGCAGCTCCTATTCCTCAACTTCCAGATGACATCCAGCACTATAAATAAACTTGGCATCAGATTCTTCTCATGTGTACTGTGCAATTTTTTCTCTTCCACCAATAGAATAGCATATCAATCATCATCCCATCTCTCCATTTAACATTGAAAATGGATATCAGTTTTTTCCATATTCTTACCGAAAAATCACTATCAAGACATGCTGAAACGTCTCACATTGCTTCTTACAAAGGTAACATCTGGACACTAATGGAATGCCTTTTACCTTAATTGAGTAATCTGTTGGAATTCTTTTGTGCAGCCATCTCCAACCAAACATTTCTACCTGCTGGTGGAGTACATTGTTCCATATTGCCGAACACCATGGAACCATTGTGCCTTTTCTCCTAATGGATTCCCATGCCGACTGAACTGTGAATTTTCCATCTATTGTCTCTGTCCACACAAGCGTATCCTCTTCTCCTTCAGTTAAAGGAATATCATTAGCCGATCTCAAACATGAGCTAAAGGCTGGCGAGTTCACCTGTGGTATACACCACTGACCTTCATTAATAAAATCCGAAACTCTGCATTCCATATCATCAAAAACTTCCTCTTTCAAGCTAAGAATTTCCATTATTGGTGTTGGCCCCTATCCATCGATCTCGCCAGACATTAATATTCTCCCCATTGCCAGTAATCCATCTCGTATGTTTTGAGGTCCAGTCCCATACTTTGTGAATACTTTGCCAAACTGCCAAGGTGAAAGGCTTAGCTCGAACCTTGCCATCATCACTGATGTATTTTTGTCTCATAAAAACTGCAAAAGCTGAATCATCCTTCTTAATTTTCCATGCTAATTTTGATGACAGTGCTTTATTAGTATCACCCAGTCTTCTGATGCCGAGACCTCCTACAGATTTAGGCATACAAACAGAATTCCATTTTACCACAATGGATTTACTCAAATTTGGGTCTCCATTCCAAAGGAAATTCCTTATCCATGTTTCAGCTGTCTTTATTAATGAAGCAGGCATAAACCGAAAAATTATGTATGAAAGCATTACTTAGTACTGATCGGATAAGCTCAGTTCTACCAGCCAAAGACAGAAGTCGGCCATGCCATAAGGAGAATTTTTTATGAAATCTATCCATCAAGGGTTGACAGTACTCATTTTTACTAAATACCTGTACTCCCAAGTATCTAGTTGGGAATGATCCTTCAGAGAAGTTTAGAGTAGATAAGATCCTTCTCTTCCTTCTTTCTAATACATTTTTGAAGAAGATTTTACTTTTACTTGGGTTAACCCATTGTCCTGAGTATTCCTGGTATGATTTGAGGAGAGATTTTATCTTTCTTGTAGATAAGATCCTTCTCTTCCTTCTTTCTAATACATTTTTGAAGAAGATTTTGCTTTTACTTGGGTTAACCCATTGTCCTGAGTATTCCTGGTATGATTTGAGGAGAGATTTTATCTTTCTTGTAGCTATCCTCCCAGCCTGCGTGTATAACAATATGTCATCTGCAAAAAGAAGTTTTATTGGGACCGAGACCTCACCTTGGCATGGAAGTGGTTTAATATGGTTCGAAAGACAAAGTTTATTTATCCCTCAGCATAGAACATCTTCAGCCAATATGAATAGAAGTGGGGACAATGTGTCACCTTGCCTTAATCCACGGGTTGCTTCAAAAAAGCCAATGGGGCCACCATTAAATATTATGGAAAGCCTAGCCGACCTGTGTAAAGTATCCACTCGGTTCTGAAATCTATCAGAGAACCCAAATTTCTTCAAAAGATCCATTAGGAAGTCCCATTCAAGAGTATCATACGCCTTTTGAATATCCAGCTTTAAAGCCATAGCCCCTCTCGGAGTTTTCCTATCCATCAAAGTTGTCAATTCGGATGCAGGGCCAATATTCTCCGTAATCACTCTTCCTTTTATAAAAGCTCCTTGGTCCTTAGATATAATCTTTCCAATAAATCCACCCAATCTTGTGCAAGGATTTTTGGAATGATTTTTACAATGTAGTTTCCAACACTAATTGGTCTAAAGTTTGAGACTTTCGGCATACCTTTCTCTTTTGGCACCAAAGTAATAAAATTGTTATTTATTCCTTTTGGAATAATACCTTGAAGAAATTCCTTATTGCTTCACATGCATCACCACCCACAATGCTCCAACATTTTAGAAATTTTTTTTCCCGGGAATCCATCTGGACCTGGAGCACCCTCTAAATTCAAATCGAACAGTGCCTTTTTGATTTCATCATTTTCTGGTATCGCATCCAGCATCTGAGAATCATACTGTGTTACACATTGTGGTATGTTTTCTAACAAATCCGGGGCTGCCAATGATCCCACTGACGTATGAAAATTTTCATAGTGTTGACAAATATAGTACCCAATCTGGTTATGATCTTCTAAACTAACACCATCTTCCTTCGTGAACATAGTTATAGTATTTTTCAATCTTCTGCCCTTGGCATATGTATGAAATTTTTTTGAATTACAATCACCTTTCTTTAGCCAATTAATTCTCGACTTTTCAGCCCATAAAGCTTCATGTAACTCCATGGCATGTTCATATGCTTTTGACGCTGCTATTTCCTCTTCTTTCAAAGTCGGATTCATTCCCATTTGTTCTATACGAACTTGGACAGATTCCAACTCTGTACGAGATCTCTCTATTTCTTCATTAATTTTAGGAAATGTCTTCCTTGACCAGCATCTAAGAATAGGCTTTAATCTTTTCAGTTTTTGTGATACCGTAAATAGAGGTGAACCTGTAATAGGAGTCTGCCAAGATTCCGCTACCACTTCAAAGAACTCTGGATTCTCCATCCAAAAACGCTGAATTCTAAAGGGGATATTATTTGGTCTAGGCACAGCCAGGCAATCAATCACTAACGGGCAATGATCGGAGCATATACGTGGTAAGACTTGTTGCAGCACCTCTTCATACCTTTTAAACCAAGCTTCATTCCCCAAACTTCTATCAAAAACAGCATTCACATGTCCCACAGATCTGTTGTTAATCCATGTATATTTTTGCCCTACTGTTGGAACCATATTGAAAGGGACAGTACCAATGAACGCAGAAAAATCATCCACAGCTGATCTGTTAAATCTGCCTGTTCCAGTCTTCTCATCATATGTCAAAACACAGTTAAAATCACCCATCAATAGCCAAGGTACTGCAAATGCTCCTTGAGACACCAGATCACTCCATAGTTCGCTTCTTTTAGATTGAGAACAATTTGCATGTACAAAAGTTAACACATGTGGACGCCCATCTAATTTTATAAATAGTGTTTATATGTTGGTCTGAGGTCATCAATACCGAGGGGGCATCAATTCCTCTCTTCCAAGTACACCATAGATTTGGTAAAGAATTACCTTTATTATTGTGCGTACATGTAATATTATAACCTAAAGAATGCATCAGACGGCTTGGAAACTTATCTGGATGCACCAAAGGTTCAGCAATACATAGAACATCAGGTTTGTACTCCTTCAGAATGTTCCTTAACACATTTCTCGATTTTGGGTTTGAGATCCCTCTTATATTCCAAAATAAAATCTTCATTTCACCTTCTGTTGTTTTTTTTCCCTCTTACTTGGCCTACCAGGTGGCCTCTTTCCCACTATATTGAATTTCCCATCAGGGCTTTCCAAAGGGCATCAATTGCCTGCACCTCAGGAAAGGTAATTTCCACCCTACCGTTCCCCCTTGATTCCACCATACCACCACTATTGCTTCTACAACCAGTCTCCCTTTCCGATAACCTACCTTGATTGCTGTGGTGTTCACCAGAAACTGCTTTATCTATTACCAATCTACTATTTATATCTGGTGTGATAGGGGAAGATTCAGAGGGCTATAAAGCACTCTGTTCTGTAACCTTCAAGATTAGATCTTCATTAGACGTATCTCCATTAGTCTCATGTCCTTCACTAATTTCTCCTTCTTCTTCCGATTCCATCTCCTTGTCCTCATCTGCCATATCAGCCCATGAACCCGTATTTTTTGGCTGGTTTGTATTTACTGTTGTTAACACGGAATCGGTTCTCACTCCGGGAGCAGCTAATGGGGTATTGTTTTGTGGCTGAGTCATGTTATGAGTCTGGGCTCTCTGTGATGTCAAAATTTGTGGTGCAGACACATTTCCTCCATGTTCCGGTAAGTGTGCATCATGACTATTTGTAGTCTCTACCGGCCCTACTTTGATTGGCTCATGTTGCACATTAGTGGAAGGAGCCCCATTCCATCCCTCATATCTTCCACCACATCAGCATCTACATTATTTTTCATTCTGCAGTTCTCCTTAGCATGACTATAACTAGAACAGTAGATGCACTTCACGAGGGATTCTTCTTTAACATCCACTTGTTTAAAATAGAACTCCTTACCTGGAGTATTTTGCAATTTTCCCACTAGAATCTGTCTTTCTAGGGGTGTTTTTCTCGATTTCAACTCGAACCCTAGCATACCGATCTACAACAGCATGTTGAGTTCGTCTATCCATCTCAACTGGTCGACCAACAGACTGAGCTATGGAGTAGAGAATGGATTGCTCCCAATATTTATAGGGGAGGTTTGGAAACCTAACCCACTGTAGTTTACGGGTTATGCTTTGTTTCTCAACATTGAAATCCGGCTCCCAATTCTGAAATCGCATGATTCTCCCTTCCACTCTGTTAATACCTCTTCTCCACACAAAGAGCTTGTCCTTGATAGTGTTAAACCGGAATATGAAAAATCCTCGACCCAACGATATCATTTGAAAAGAAATATTACCCCACTGTTGTTTCACAGATTGTTCAATAGTAGCCATAGGCAGCCCTCTAGAATCAATACGGCTTATCAGCAAGGATCAAGGTGCCGGTTTTGAGACCTGTTTCGGTCAGGCTCGAAACCGGCACAACTCGGCGAAACAACCGAAACCAGGCCAAAACCTGGTATTTTCTACCAGCTTTATTGACTCCATGGTTTCGAGGCTTAAAAATGTTTTTTTTGGGCCGATTTTTTGTGTGTACCCTATTTAAACCATTTTACACATATTTCTAATGTTAGTTTGGAAAAAAGACATAGAAAATAACTGCATATGGTGTGGACCAATGTTTGGTAGTGTACGCTGAAATAATACACAAATGTCACAATATAGTAATGTATTAAGCTACTAACTACTAAGCCACTATTTAACAACATTCATTAAAAATTAATACATTGATGATTGAAATTAGAAATTAGAAATCTCACCAATTAGTTCCATGTGGAGCTTCGTGGTACATTTAAACCACGTGCAACATACCACTGATGGTGGCGATAATGCTCCTCAGATTGCAGCACGTATGTATCTCAGGACATGTTATCACTCCAATTGTTCTGATAGTTTCCAACAGCCCACCAGTAGATAGAGTCATCAACATATTATAAGTACCTTTGTCGAGGGTAAGGCTGATCGAGTGTGTGTGTGGGTGGAGTAGGAGTAGGCATGAACGTCGGAGGAGGAACATACTGAAATATGGAGTCGACAAACGATGATCCAACAGTGCCACTGCCAACACCTGAGGCTGAGTCATCTCTAAATTGATTGCTGGGGTAGGAACTAGAATAACCCCAATACCCACCACCTCCAACCCCATTAGCCCCAGTAGTAGACCATCCAAATCCACCATGTGCCGTCGAATTGATACTCTCGCCGCCACTCTCTTCAGGAATTGCCGGGCTTGAGGTCCGTGTGATCATGAATTCTGGTGCACGCCAATGCCCAATCCCTCCAGTCTGAGAACTCTCCCCTAAATGCATCCCCTCCATGTTGCCAGACATGGTCGATATATCCATGGGATCTGTTTCATCCATCTCCTCCTGTGGCATGAACCGGTGGCGTGATCCTCTAGTGTACCCTCTACTACTACCACTAGGCCGGGCTCCGTGGTTAGTATCCTGTGTAGCATGATCATACTGAGTCTCCCCTGTGAATCTCAAGGGAGACAGCAATGGATCTAGGTGCAATGGTTGGTCATACTGATCGGGCTCATTGCGTAAAGCAGCATATCTGTCATCACCACCACCATCATCATCATTACCCCCAGTACTACTAGGTCCACTAGTACCAGTACCACCTTGGGTGGTAGAAGGTGACTGTGTTTCTCCAGAAGAAATCGGCCAATCACTCTCAGTCTCATCACTATCACCATTTTGAAATGGACGTCTTGCCTGTGAGTGGACTCTACCCTCAGTAGCCATAAACTCGCCCACATCAACCTCCAAGGCTCCAGCAATAAGACGACTTGGTCGACCACCAGCCTCATCTAATCATAGTTGTCAAGGCGACAAGGTGATCCAAGGCGTTTGGGGCCATCCTGGGCGCCTAGGCGCCTAGGCGTTGCCTAGGCGACCAAGGCGTTCCTAGTGCATTTTTTTTATTTCTAAAATATTAATGTTTATATATATGCAACATTCTACATAAATAATCAACATTTAAGACATAACTTAATTAATATGTGGTGTGGACCCAAGTTTACTAATGTATACTAAGACCTAGGATTGTGTCTAGAGTTAAGTAAACAATTATTTATGACTAACATTTGCGTACTTTTAACGAATTTGATCGGAGCGTAACTCTTTTAATATAGTTCGGATTCAAGCAATCTCGAATTCGTTGCAAAGCTAGCATAATCAGCTTTCCAACAAATCCGAGATTACTTGAATCCAAATTATAATGAAGGAGTTAAACTCCGGTCAAACCTTGTTCGGAATACGGGAATGCTGTTTAAAGTCGTCTGAATCTAAATTATTTTTTGGGCATCAAAGCAAAAGATTATTTTGGCGCACTCTTGGTTTTTAGTGATGATTTATTATAATAAGATTTATAGAATTTTTATATTTAGAAAAAAACCTAGCATTTAAAAGTTGAAAATCGCCCTCGCACCCAAAAATATGGTTTTTGTTCTTGAACAGGGGGGTTGACTTTTTTTCCTTCTGGAATTTGAATTTTAGACTATTTTTATTGGATTTAAATAGGGGGGTATTTGCTTATTTATGAATAATATCTTAAGTAAATGAAATATAAAATTAAATAAACATTTACTTAACTCTAGAGACACGCCTTTCTCATGTACACAACGCGCCCTGGCGCCCAGGCCTGTACAAACCGCCCGGACGCCTAGGCGACGCCTTGACAACTATGCATCTAATTGAGGCTCATCACGATCTGTAACCCACTCGTTCAAAGGATCAACTTCTTCTCCCTCCAACTCAAAGATCTCACTCAACTCAATGGGGGTTTTAGCATCTTTGTCCCTGCTTAACCGTATGTGCTCCTCTTTCAGTCTCAAATTATAGTGTACATACACCAAGTCCTCAAGCCTTTTTGCACCTAACCGGTTTCGTCGCTTAGTATGTATAAGCGAAAATGTGCTCCATTTTCGTTCACATCCCGTGGCGGAGCATGTTTGTGATAGCACTTTCACTGCTATTGCACGAAGGTTGGACGACTCCGACCCATATAGGACCCACCATTCAGCTGCAAAATAGCATAGGAAACTGATATTAGATGATGAAAAAACCCACAATGGTATATTGGCATCCATAAAGCAAGTATACGTACCAGGGGGTGTTGATTGTCGACCAGATTCAACCAGTGCCCTACCAAAACTCCTAGTGGCATCTCTAAAGCTTTTGAAATGAACCAATTTTGATGGGTAATAGTCTTAGTAAAAATAGAATTCTTAAAAATTATGTTGAGAACAAAGTAAGTAAAAGTCTTACTTCTTGCAAAACAATAGACTGTGCTCTTGCGTTTGGCTCAAGCTTGGCAACCACTTCTTGTACTGCATCTATCAATTCTTGATGCATTCCCAAGTTATCTTTATATTGATACTTAGGATTCAGATAATATGCTAAAAATTGACAAATATTATAATTACGTCAATGCAAGTTGATGTAATTTTAATTAGTTGAAAAACTGAAGTACATCAAGTAAATACTCACCAGCCTTGTGTAATGGGTGCTTGAGCTGTCTCTCCCAACGATCTTTGATGATGGCAATATATTTTGAGTTTCCGCGTCTGTAAGCTTCCTCTACTTGCATCTTCATCATATCTATGACAGCCCACAAGTATGGTAAGGTGGTCTTCCTCTGTCCATCAACCATTCTCAGCACTTTCACAATGGGATCTAATATCGCCACAACTTTTTTGACATTATCCCAGAATTTATCGCTGGATATGGTTGCTTGTGCTGTTCTACCAGCTCGAGAACTAGACTGAGGCCACTCAAACCACTCTTCTGAAGCAAACATTGATCTCAAGCTAGACTTCTTCATGTCAAAACTCTTGAGGGCAATGTAGTTTGTTGCAAAACGCGTTAACCCTGGCCTCACCAAGTCTCCACCACACTTGGTTCTCATCATCTCTAAGACATATCCATGATTATAAATGAAAGTAGTTACTTGCCTTGCATTTTCTACAGTCTCTTTCACCAGTTTTATTTCCCCCATGTCCTTCAGCATCAAATCAATATAGTGGGCTGCACATGCTGTCCAAAAAAATTGGTATTTTTTGTTATTCATCAACCTTTCCCCTGCTTTTTTGAAGTTACTACCATTGTCAGTAACCACTTGTATCACATGATTTATCCCCACTTCTTTCACCACTTTCTTTAAGAGACCATAAATGTACTTGGAATCCTTGATATGATTGGATGCATCAACAAACTTCAGAAACACTGTTCTACCATCACAATTCATCAAAAAGTTGATGAGGGATTTTTTGGTAGGTCCGGTTCACCCATCACACATCACAGTCACTCCATATCTTTCCCATTATGTCTTCAAAGAATCCACATATTCTTTCATTCATTTCTTATATCTGGGTAGGTAGGTGTTGTATAACTCCCAAGCTATATGCCCTTTAACTTCTAGACCTGCCCTATCTATTTCATCCAACATATTCTGATAGTGAGGTCATGTGGTAGCATTTGCTGCAATGTCATGGTACATCATCCACTTGGAGATTTTATCTCCTACCCTCGTCTTGACATCAGTCCGAAAATGGGACAACTTTTTTTGTTTTCTATCTTGTTTGACAAATAGATCAGGATCTGCCCTCATGATCTCAAGATCTGGGTCACGAAAAGGTGGTGGTGCCCGTGCAGTAGTTGGAGTTCTCACACTCTGAGTCCTCCTAAAAGGTATCTCAGGGGCACCCTTACTTCTCAGCCTCGGCCTCCTCCCCTCATCCTCTGCTGCTGCCTCTCTAGATGACCCAACTCCTCTAGTCCTCTCAAACTGTCTTTGTCGATCTATCTCTCTTTGCTTTATACTTGCTATCTTCGCTCTCTTTAGCTTTTTCATCTCTGCCTCTGTCATTTCTTGGTCTACCTCATCATTGTCAGGGCTAATGTCATCTTCATTAACCCCTAAATTGCCCTCCAGGCAAGCCTCTTCGAACTCCTGTCTATCTGCCTTCTTCTTATTTCTTCTATCAATATCACTCTTCATTAAGCTTGCCATAGCCTTCTTCACTTCACTTGGTACGTTGGGGCAACCCATAACATCCTTGTTACCACCAGCAAGATGCCACTTCAATCTAGTGGCACCACACCACTTCCTTTTATCTGTTTGCCACAATAATTACATTGTGATTACTTCTTATTGGCAGTCAGTGGTATCCCATGCCTCCATGCAATGTCACCACTTGGAGTTGGTGCATCAGCCATTTCAAACACTTACACTGTTGGAACAAGAAGACAACAATTACTACAATTGAAACAAACTATATTTTCATTTCTAACAACACTTTATTACATAAATAATATCTTATAACTAAATAATATACCTTAAAGTAAAAAAACTGCATAGGTTTATCATTTTAACACTGCATTATTACATAAAACAGCAATATATTATAATTTCTAATGCATTTATGTTTTTTCCATAAGTTAAAAATATTTTATTAATTTTTCAGTAATTAAAATGCCCTTAAATCAACATAAATAGTTCACATTACTTTTATTACATAAAACAGCAACCCACCATAAAATAGCAATACTTTTAAAAATAATTTTATTTATCAAGATTTTCAAAGTGAAAACAAAAATATTCTATCATTTATTTATATTTATTTTTAATTTAATTAATTATTTTATCAATATCCGAAAATTAATATAATTAAATAAAAACAGAAAAATAATTCTTCTCCATAAAAAATGTAGATCACCCTATTTTGTTTAACATATATTTAATTCAATGCCATACAACATGTGCAAGACATACTTTTTTCAAAAAATAGTTGTAGGAAAATATTTTTTTTCAAACAGAAAATCTAATAAATAAATTATTTGTCAAAAAAAAAAAAACGACTTCCACGGGTTCATAGATCGGGTGTTAGAATCAAACATATAAAAAATTGGAAGTCATCAATGATGTTTGCATACCATTTTATTGAAATATATACAAAATGGAGAGAATGAGTTACCTTGAAGAGAGAGAAAAGAGTTGAGAGATGAAGAACCTTGAATAACCTTGACAAATGTTGAGATCCCTTCAAGAAATGAAGTTTTAGGAAGAAAAATGGAAAGAAATGAGGTTGGAAAGCAAAGAGGGGAAAAAATCAGAGAAAGGAGTCGAAACCTACTGATTTCGAGTAGGTTTCGACTCTAAAAAGGGGATGGGGGTTTAAGTCATGGGTACCAAAACCTGGTCGAACCCAGTGGTTTCGAACCGAAACCATGTATTGGCCAGTTTCGAGCCTGGGTTTCGTCTCGCCCAGGCTTGAAACCGAGTTGTTTCGGTCGAAACTTTCGACCGAAACCTCGAACAGTGCTTATCAGTGCCGTCTCAAATTTTTTCAATTGCCTTTCGTATGCAGCTTGAGGCACCATTACTCTAGTTATTCCAGCAATAGTATTTGGTTCAGCAACTTCAGTAATATCACCTCCCTGAAATCCTCTTGCCACATCCACAAAGGATCGAACAGAAGTCCCCTGAGGTGGTCTATCATCTGAACTACCCGAGGCTCTCCCAATGCTTACATTCCGAACCGTAAAACTTTGTAGCTCAGCAGTTCGATCATTACCCGTGTCCTGTACCAGGCTTTGATGATCATTAATAACCTACTTCCCCTTTTCCTGCCAAGTCCACCGTCTCCGTGATCTCGTCCGGCGAGTGTTCCTCCTGTTCCCCTCATTCACCCTCACCTCCTGTCTACCAAGACGTTGAGAGAAGAAATTAGTCCGAGAATTCTCCCTGCCTCCAGTCGACTCAGTACCAACCAAATAGTTGAAACCACATCGTAGGGCAGCCTCTGTAATCATTGGATCATTATTATCCATCAAACACTCTCCTCTATGCAAAACCAGATTAGGGTTTGCACACCTATCACGAACCAGATTAGCAGCCCTTCTATCAGATCTGGTCAGTCATAGTTCCACCCTCATTGGGTCGAATTCCTCCTCTCCTGTACCATAAGTCCTAGCAGCACAAACCCTAGATAAACTTTCGTCCATCATGGGGTCTCTGTAAACTCCTTCAACAACCCCCGTGTTGCCAGCATTATGATATGATACTTCATCCCGCACCACAGGCCCTCTAGGTTGCTGATCAACATCTTCTCCCATACCATTCATAACAACTCCCTCACCAGCCGCCAGCGGCACAGAACCACCAGCAGTTGGATATGTTTATTACCTTGTGTTAAAAACTTAAAATATGGTTTCCATCCGACAGTTGGATTTGCTGTTATTATGAGTTTATATTCTGGCTATTTGGTATCCTATCCCTCATCAGCTTTTCTCTGGAAAGGATCAGATTGCAACAGATTTCACCATACTGCCAGTTGGTGTCCGTTTGTGTGCTGAAGAAAGGAGGAGGTCTAGGGCTTAGAAGGGGTTAAGGAGGGCAACAAGGCTTGTATTCTCAAGTTGATCTGGCAAGTGGCTGCTAAGAAGAAAAGCATTTGGGTATATTGGATCTATGCTAGATACCTGAAAAAAGAGCCAATCTGGTCAACTTCGTGTGGGCCAGACTGTTCTTGGGTCTGGAAGAAGATCTTGGAGATTAGACCTCTGGTCTATGATACCATCAAGACTCTTATTGATGATGGATCTTCGACTCTGCTTTGGCTAGACAATTGACACCCCAATGGTGTGCTCATCCTAGATTATGGGGAAAGGATCAGACTCGACTCAGGCCATGACAGATTGTCTATAGTTTCCTTCATCATCAGTGATGGCTGATGGAGGACGGACTGGGCGTCTTCCAAACGGCTTCTTAAAGCGCATTGAGTGGGGACATTGTTTGGTGGAACGCTACCCAAACGGGTATGCTTTTAGCCTCCTCTGCTAGGCTGCTTGTGTGGTCTAGAGCTGCAGTAGACCTATGGTTTGACATGGTTTGGTTCAAAGGTCACATTATTCGCAATAGCTCCATAATGTTAAGGGCTATGACCTATTCTCTCCTAATGGGCTCCTTTCTCGGCGAGTGTCGAATTGATGCCAATGTTAAGTGTTGCTTATGCTGTCAGTGGACGGGAGAGGGAGCTAAACTACCATATTTATTATTAGTTTACTTAAAATGAAATTGTAATATGGGAAGTTTAAAAGAAAAAGGAAAGCAAAATAAAAGGTTTAGTGTGAATAAGGTAAAGATCATCTAGAAACCCTTTCCATCTCTCATCCAAGAAACATTGGCTCCATCATAACCCTGACAATGAACCCACCTCCTCCTGTCAAGCTGGCCCTGGACTACTTACCATTAATAAGCTCTAACCCAACCTAAAATACCTACAGCCAACCTTGCTTTCCCCTCCTATCCACCTTTTCTATCTAAATGCTTGGTTAATAATTGCTTCACAGCTTTCCCTTTTTCTGGTGCCGGACCTCTGCTCTGGTAACACAAAATTCTGTTATTAGCAACCCCTTTCAAGCCAAAGAAACCCAGTCTTGTATTACTTTCATAGTTTTATGTTGTAGAAGTGCATCTCTAGAGCTCTTACATTTGTTTCCCTGTGTGCAATTGGCCTCGGGAATATATTTTGTGTCGATATGATCTTCAAATATCTTGATACCATTTTATGTTAAATTCCATATTCTATGAATTTTAGTTTTAATTTTTATCATCTTGGCTATCCTTACTGGCATCTTGCAGTGTTTGTGACATAGTTGTCAAGGCATCGCCTAGTCCAGGTGCGTTGGTGGCCTAGGCGGTCGCCTTGGGTGTGTGAGGCCTCCCTCCAACGCCTTGGTTCGCCTTGGCGCCTTGACAACTATGGTTTGTGATTCAATAGACTAGGAAGTATCCAATTAATTGTCACAAAAATATCCACCTATATTTCCACTTGGTTCCTGCCTCATTTGGAAATACAAGAAACTGGTGCGTGATGTTTTTTTAGAATATCTATCTGTTATAATTTTTTTGAAACAAACTGGTGGTCTCTACCACTCTTTAGTCTCTTTAGTCATTGGAAGTTCAAATATTTTGCTAATGTGGAAATTTTCTTAACTGTGATGATGTAGCCTGGTTCTGTTGGAATAAAGTTGCTGGCAATGAAATTTTTGGAAACATACATCCTACTTTGCACACCAGATGCCTATGATCCTGAAACATCTATTAAAGAAGGTACCATATTCTGGTCAACAGTGATATTTGAAAGTTTGAGTTGCGGTTAAGCCATTTAATTTTCCATCATATTGAGCTTTCTTGTATATTTTTTGGCCTTTTTAAACTTTGATATTCAGGAACAGTTGACAAGTTTGCAAGTTTTTGCTGTTCTCTTCAACTGTTCACAGGAAAGGGACGGACATTTAATATTTCGTGGATGTCTGGGGGCAACACAATTCTGGATCCAGCCTTGTTCACTTTGGAAGCGAACAAAGCTCTTGGCCTTCTCCTGGATCAGCTGCAATCAGCCAGTGCTCTGCGTGGTTCTTTAATAATCGCTCTTATCAACTGGTGAGTCATACCTAATCTCTCTAACATGAGTTCACACTGTAAGAAATTTAGTTGGTAGCTTTATACTTATGGTATGTTGAGTTCATTTTGGGTGCTTTTCTTCTTGAGAAAGGGAGAAATTTAACTACGAACAATAAAAATCATTTGTAGTCAGAGCTGCAATGCTAGTAACATAATATTTGATAACTCTTAATCTTGGTGGATTACAATTATCCTTAATCATGATTGGTGAAATTTGAATTGCAGAATTCTTATAAATAAAAAATTGAATTAAGGTTAAGGCTGACGAATGCGACTTACTAGTTTCTTATCCCTAATAAAGTTAAAACTTCTTATAATTTTTTTCCAATTTCATGAAGTTCTTATTTGTAAATCATTAGGGAAACTTTGCTTTCTTAATAACTTTTGGGTTTATATCCACGTGGTTGCTGGATGTTCAAGTTTTCCTAGAATCCTACCATAGTAATGTTTATGAGAGTCTGTGGTTGTAGTTCTTCCTCAAGATTTGATGGTCTTATTGTCTAGAGATGGGTGTATCATTTTTATAGTGTCCCTTTTATCTTCTATGCTACTGGTTGAATGAAGAGGAAGGATTTAATTTCTTAGAGGGCATATTGTTATAGGTTTATATTTTCAGTCAGGTGTTGCTTGATGACTCCAGGAGAGGATGCATGGTTTTCTGATGTTTTTCTTTATTCGTGTAAACTTATGTTTACTGTGTCTTGCGTGACTGTCACTCAACCTATTATGTGTTACCTTAATTTTTTCTGGACCAAGTAATTATCGGAGGGATAATTGAGATTTACTGTGGGAAAATCTCTCTTTGCACACAGCTTAAGAAGCCTAGGCTGGATAGTCTTACCCTGTTATTTGCTTCTTCCCCGTCGCCCCCTCCTGAGGTTATTTCTTTCACAAGAGGGTAGAAATTTATTGTTTTCCTATAACAATAATTTTTTAAATGGCTTCCTTTAATCCATGCATGGTTGGATTCACTATAACAACAACAACAACAATAACAACAACAAAGCCTTATCGCAACTAAATAGGGTTGGTTATAAAGATTTGTGTCCTCCTATCAGCTCTATTCCATGTCATACTTGAAACAAGGCTTAACCTATGCATGTATCACCACCTCCCCTCGAGTCATCTTGGGTTTGCCCCTAGCTCTCCTTCAATTTGAGTCAAATCACTCTTCCGTACTGGATCATTTGATGGTTTGTTGAACACGGTCATATTATCTCAACCACTTTCTCGTAGCTTATCATGTATCGGCACTACTCTCAAATCGGCTCTAAGATGAACATTCCTTGCCTTATCCTTCCTAGTGTTGCCACACTTCCATCTCAACGTCCTCATCTCATGCATGGTTGGTTACACTATTGAGCTATCTTAATGTGTATGTGTACATTTGGTCATTGTTAGTCTTGGAGTTTATATTCAACTTGTTATTTATTGTTTCCCAGGTTTTTCTTAGTTAATTTTTTTTTAACATGTAGATGTACTTGGTGACACCTGGGAACTGGCTCATGAAAAAAATACTTGCTATTCATGGAACATTTAGTATGTCCAGCTGCTCCAGTGTTGCTATTGTCCTTGGCTTCTTGCTTAAGGTTGACTTTTGAGATCTTGAAATCTCACTGAATTCTGATATGATCTTGATTAAAACTTATCCAGTCTACAAGGCACAGTGACAACACTAAGAAGGGTTACAAAATTTGCAAACATGATGTCTCTGATGTTTATTTATTTATTTATTTTTCATTGGTGGTATGACATAGGATATACATGTAAATCCTTATTTGGTGTATGCATATTTATGTATACAAGTTCTATGAGTGCAGTACATTCAGATTTAACTATGTAGTTTTTGTTGATGATTTAATGAGGATAGCTTTCAGTGTTAACCTTATGTGGCTATTTTGAGCCTGTGGCTTGCTTGCTTGCCATAATGATGTTGTCTTATGCATTTGTCGTTGCTTGTAGTTGGGAAATAGGTAATATAACCTTGCATTATGCAACTTTGTTTGTTTTATGTGTGATACCTAACTTTCGTATTTCTTACCTCATCTTTCTGTGTTTCTTGAATATCCAGGCCATACATCTGCATGCGACACAGTTGTTGAACCCTAGAAATTTAATATTCAATACTAGTAATGGCATGTTACCTTTATTCACCCAAAAAAATAAAATAAAAAATGACACGTTACCATTGTGCTTAATGATGCGTTTTCTACTTTTTCTTAGAGTATTTAATATGATGTGGGCTTTAATATTCTCATATCTTTCTACTGTTTATTAACTTTTAAGGGGTTACTTAAGTGTGGAAACAGGTTGTAGTACAAGTGTACAACTGCTTTTTAGGGCATTATTGCAGCATGCCGACCAGATTTCTGTGTGGAGCCAGATATGTGCTTGAGGCCGGTGCATTGGTGGCTCAAGTAGTGGGAGTAACAGTGCTTAACATATTAGACTGCAATTCGTATGGCTTCTGTGGGGTCTAGCTGATGCCAACAACATTGGCCTATTATAGGAGTTGAGAATGAATGGATGAGATTGCCATCCAATTTGCTGAAAGGAATCCATTGTCAGGTGTTGCAGTTTATGTCTTGTAAACTGTTTATTGACCTTCTCTTTTACACATTCTAGGTGTTTCTCCTGCTGTATTTAGATGGGCTGAAGCCTGATTGACAAAATGCCTTTTCAAGTTGTAATATAATAATTTAAAAAAAAAAATATTGTTTCACATTTAACTCCGATAATAGTCAAAACTATTTGTTTTTACCCTTGCTGGGTATCACTTGACAATTCTCGATCTACAACTTGTATCAGGGTCGGCTTTTTTTTTTCTTGCCCCCCTCTTACCTTGTATTGTTTGTTATGGAATGTCAGATTATTTCATAGAACATTATTCTGATTGTTCTGCTGTATTTTACCCAATGTTTGAAAGTATATGTAGTTGTAACTTGTTACTTCTCTTTTTATTTAAAATAAAATAAAGTACTCAATTTATAATTGGTACTAGATTTTTCATCTGTTGTTTACTTCATCACTTGGTAGGTTATAAAGTTAATCTAGATTTTGGTTTTTTACATCCATTTTGTTTCTTGAAGTTATGGAGAGCAAATGGGAATTACCTTTTCCCTCATGTTGTGCCTAAGGATGAATGTTTTGTCTAAGCAACAAATGCTTTGAAAATCTTTTGATTGTTTCTTAAGTCATGCATTCAATAATTGTCAAGTAAACACCTAAAGGACACTATAATGAAAAAAATCCAAGTATTTTCGGTGTAAACCACGTGCCATAAGGATTTTTCATTTCAACTGGAGGGATTCATATATCCAAAACAAAAAATAAAGAAGAGAAATAGGTTTCGTGCTGCTCCTTCGTATAGGTGCTTATACAATGTAGAACTGCAGATACACCAACCTCTTAATTACTGCAAGAAATGGAAAAGGAGGATACATTGTCTTGTATTATATTTTCTCCTTCGAATCATCACAATTGTTTGCTGAGGAGGGTGAATAAGTTTAATGCATATGGATGTGGTTTTTTTTTTTTGCAATTAATTCACAAGGCCTTCCCCCTTTCTTCTTTCTAAGCCTTTTGATAATTATGTCTTTCTAAAAAATATGATGACCTAATCATAGTTGTCAAGGCGCTAAGGCATACCAAGGCTTTGGAGGCTTGACAGGCGGTTTATTTTCCAAGGCGTTTAGACCCCTATAAGCACCTAGGCGACGCCTCAACAACTATGGACCTAATGTGTGGATGGGCATCGTATTCGAAATTGTTCCTGGTAACATGCCCTTGTAGCTAAAAAGTTTTACAGACAGCAAGATGATGCCTCCTGCATGTTTTGTCTGTTGCTTGTAGTGGAAGGGAACTTTTCCAATGTTTACAGAATATACTCGTTAGAGTTGGTGAGTAAATTTGGGCTTCACAAATTTGGTGGATGCCATCTTTTTTGTAGGTAGGCATGTTTTTGGGTGTTGGCATAAGATTTATTTTCACTTAATGTAGAGACAGTCCCCAACTCAACAAATTAGGAACCGGCCCCCCACAGTAGGATCAATTCACATGAACAGTAAACTGTGAACAGTAGAACCAGAAAGAAAGGAAGAAAAACTGAGAAAAGAAAAGGGAAGGGATATGACCTATGGCGTCCCACCTTACGCCTTGGTAGTCTCTTACTATCGAAGGTCTCTCACCTCTTGAGTTTCTCACTAAAATTGTTTCTCACAGCCATTGTCATAAAACCAGAATTTCATTCATCTTTCCAATCACGTCTTTGGCATCATGTCTTTGGCTTTAGCCTGTACATGGTTTAAATAGAAATTGAAAACAGATTCCTAACTATGGCAAACTTAATCAGCTAGGAAAGTAAATTGCAACAAGGAAACTGAAACTAGAATGAAAATAGAATCCTATTAAGACTACAAAAATTTTAAAAACTGATCTGGGCAAATCAAAACAGATATCAGTTCTTGATCTTGATTTCATCCTACAAGATCTGATGTGATCTCTCGAGATCTTGAGACTTGATCGTGATTTGATCTTGCGAAATCTTGTGACTTGATCGTGATATGATCTTGATTTGACCTTTTGTTCCCATTGGCATGAGTTGTTGTTGGCTGAACAATACTGCATCAACTCTCCCCTGCTTTAAAAAAAAAAACTTGACCATGAGTTTTGTATCGGTTTATCACATCAACATGTTGGAGTGAGTTTTCAACTTTCTCTGACAACGGAAATCCAATTGCTGTTGAAAGTTGGGAAGGAAATCTTCGACCTTGGGACCTCTTGCTTCAAAAAGTGCGGTGGGAGCACATATTCAATGTGCTCAACTTCATAATCAGCATCACGAACTTTGTTAGTAACATTCACAGCTACATGAGGGATGTTCTTGAAGCCTTCTTGAACCACGACCTCAACTTGTACTACGTTCTCATCCTTGCTGTTGACCTCTTTAGCACATACTTCAATGGATGACTTCGGGACGATAGAATCTCCCACCATGTGATTGATCTGGTTTTCAACTTCGTCTTCAATTGTAGGTTCAAGAGAAGAAACATTTTCTACCTTGCATAGGATTATTTCCTCTACAGTTTTTGTTTCTTTGTTACATTCGTGATCCACAATAGATTTGTATGCGGGGGTTGCATTTTTCTTTTAACAGTACAAAGTTGAACTAAGACATTATTAAGTCAAGTTGTTCCCCAGACCTCTTGGGGGATTTGTTTTCTATTGTACCCCCTCTTTTCTGAATGAGAGCATCAAATTTACTTTTCACGCACACCTACATCGCAACAAGTGTTGATGTTAACCTGAGTATCTCAGCCATTAGTTCAAAGTTTTTGGAATCACTAGTAGCCATGATAGATAGGCTCGGATACCAAAATAATGCAGAGATAATCCTCAACTCAACAAATTAGGAACCAGCCTTACAGTATTATCGATTTACATGACCACTAAACCATGAACAGTAGAATCAGGAAAAATGAGAAAAGAAAAGGGCAGGGATATGACCTATGGCATCCCACCTTAGGAGTTAGGCCTTGGTAGTGTCTCACCTCTTGAGTTTCTCACTAAAACTGTTTATCACAGCCATTGGCATAAAACCATAATTTCATTCATCTTTCCAATCTTGTCTTTGGCTTTAGCCTATACATGGTTGAAATAGAAATTGAAAACAGATTCCTAACAATGGCAAGCCAAATCAACTAGGAAAGTAAATTGCAACATGGAAACTTACTCTAGAATTAAAATAGAATCCTACTAAGACTGGAAAGATTCTTAAAACTGATTTGGCCAAATTGATTTTGATTGATCTTGCGAGATCTAATTTGATCTTGCGACTTGATCTTGATTTGAACTTTTGTTCCCATTGGCATGGGCTGTTGTTGGCTGAACAGAATATTGCATCATCACTTCTTCTTTATAAAAAGAGTTTTCTATAATCCGTTATCTTTAGGATACCAGTGCTCTATTTGGTTTCAAAAGAAAAGATACATTTAGTTAAGTTTTGGGAAGGATGATTGATGCTAGTTCACAATTTTGAATTCTCATGTGCACAAAGACATTCCACCCCCTTGTGTTTTTTTTTTTTTTTTTTTTGGGGGGGGGGGGGGGGGGGATGGAAATGAATTCTTCACATCTTCTTTCTGAAGGATTTTAAGGCCAATATTTTATTCTTCTGTTGTGATTGTTTTATTGGTTGAATATCTGTACTTTAGGTTACTACAACGCATTTGGTTCACACAGAGACTAAACTACAACTACTTAGAGCATACTCTAGGTGGAAAAAAATGGTTGTAGGTGTAGGTAGCTTTTATGCCAGATCACATATCATTGATCATTATCAGTCTGATGAGTGATGGGAGGTTGAAACATTCATGTGGTCTGATTTGATAAATTTTCTTCCGTTTGTATTTCCTGGAAAGAAATATAATTGTCTTTTATTGACCTTTACTTCTTGTATAGTGGAGTCCTTTGACAGGTCCCAAATAGGTTTTGAAATCCTGCACCCTTTATAACTTAAAGTATCATGACCCTACTAGGTGCTCATACAAGAGATACTGACTTTTGCTTAACTGTTGGTTTTGTCATGGGATTGGCAGATATAAGTGTAGCTGTAGGAAAAGTTTCTATAAGAGTTATTGGCTATTGTTTTATCTTTGGACTGCTGCCTTTGAGTTGCTGCTAATTTACATCTTTCATTTATATTAGTTTTGAGTTGCTGTTAGGTGTTAAATATGTAAGATTTTGGTAGAATTGTAGAAACTCTGAACAGAAGTGTTTACTAAGTTTAACTTGATATTGAATAGTCATACTTATATGTATACTAATACTCATAGCGCTCTCTGGATCCATTATTTTAAAAAGCAGCACTTAACGCAACTAAGAATTTTAATCATGATATCTTAATATTAAGGCATCAACACTTCCCGCTACTTCCCAGCTGCTTAAACTTCATAATCTGCATCTGCAGTTCTACACTATATCCTGCTCCTTGAAACTTGGATTTGAAGTCATCACACTTACAGTCTTCTAGGTCATGATTGAAACTAATCGGTGTAGAACCTGCCTTTTTGGTTGCTTGCCTGGTGAGTTATGTACCTCCATTGATCTTATGAACTGGTTAGATCTTAGATAACGTTGGATTACTCCATGGCATTATTGTCTGGATTGATTTTAGTTTTTATGGATTCTTTTTTTCTTTTCGTTTTAGTCATGAATTGAAGTGCATATGTAGAAGCAATGTTGGGTGCCTTCCTTTTAAAAACTTTGGGGGTGATGAATAAAGCTCTACTAGAACATTGGAAATAGAAATGGAGATTCGTTCAGGAAGATAAGCATAGTTGTAGTTAAGGGCATAATTGTGACACAGCAGAATTTTCAATGTCTTACGGGTTAAAAAAGGGCATCATGTCATGATCCTTCAATTTTTAATGCAGTTTTTCCATCCTAGAACCCCAGAATTAGTCATTGTTTTAAAGTCTGCAATACTAAAGTCAAGTGGTCCTTGGCATGACCTGTGTCTGGTTGGGATTAAACATGGAATCAAGTGTTCGAACATGGCAAACTGGAAGACTTTAATCAGTGATACATCAAAAAGTAGATGATGATGTTGGAAGTTAAATTTGTAGACAAGTAACAGTTATATTCTTCTACTCACCCAAAAAAAAAAGAAAAAACATTTATATTCTTAGAATATCTGTTGAGTTTGTAAATGGATATGCTTATTACTTAGAGTCAGGTTAGGCAGGTTCTTCTCTTCAGTTTATGTAGGTTCCTTTCTATCAGCACTTTTGAGGGAAGGGGGTTGTGGTGAAACAGTTCCTTTCTATCAGCACATTTGAGGAAGGGGTTTGGGTGAAACAGTGTGGAAGGCCTGGACATTTTTTTTCCTACTGGTTGTTTCCTTTAGTTCTTTTGGAGAAGGTGACAAAAAGGAGATGTGTAAAACTCTGTGTCCGATATGAAAATTTGATTTTGTTGGATGATATGAAATTAGGGTTTTGAATCTTTTGGCACACTTAAAAAGAGACGAACCTGAAGAAGTTAGTGATACTGCATAGAAAAGCATTTGTTTTGACAGCTGCTCATGCTCATATTAGCGTTATACAATTTTTTTGTTCTGTTTTGAGGACAAGAAAAGCCACAAAGGTGGAGAAGCTTTTCTGGAACCAAGTGATAATTGTAGACATATGAACTTCTTCAGGCCAGTTTCATGGACCTCTTAGGTGATCCATAAAGTGCAGAGCAAACATATGTTAATAAGGAATATGCCAATGCTGAAGTCACTACAACTACTGTGGCCAATCTGTGCATGTCATGGTTGAAACCTTAGGCAACAGAGCTAGTAATAACTGGTTCTTGGGCCAATTATGGGTGATAGAAAGTAGCATTAGATAAGTGACTCAGCTTTCTGAATAAAATTGCAAGTAAAACACAATGCAAGAGGTAGCAAAGTAGTTGGTTTGCTACCAACTACTCTGCTTGGGATTTCCTGTCTAAATTTTTTGGACAGGATTCTCATCTTGTGATTCTTTCTTGTTGTATTGAGCCTGGCTCTGTTCTTTGGACACCCAAGTTTGTCTTCCCTGCTTCTGGGTTTTGTTAATATAATTATTCAGCCAAAAAAAAAAGTAGTTGGTTTTGAAGTAGCAAAACATAACCATGTTAGATACATTTTGGTATGTGTACTGAGGTCAATGCTTTTGCCAGTCACAAACTACCAGAATGATGCGACTCTTGGTCTCTTCTTGATGCTGGAAAAGTACATGTGATGTTTAAAACCTTTTTAAAGGTGAGGGCGTTATAGATTATTTTCTAAGATTGTCATATCAGACAGGTGCAATGGCCCGGCTCAGTTGAGTGGTTGGAGATGAAGGCATTCAGTCTCGGAGAAAAACCTCTAAATGCATTAAATTGGTGAAGCATTCATATAGGCAAAGGGCTTTGTGAGGGGTTTTCCTTGTGGCTTTGGGTTTTTTATTTTTTTGGGGGGCATGTGAGGTTTGACTTGCTATATTTTTACTCTGGCTGGTACCTCATTGTGCTAAGTTTTTGGTTATTAGTTTCATTTCACATTTTAACTCCTAAGCACTATCATCAATCCTCACCACCATCAATCCATGTTGTATTTGACTTCCTATTTGTCTTTTTATTATTTTCAATTTGTAGCTTATAATTCCTTAGTGGTGCATTTTCACACCATCTTACTCTACCGTCACTCATATTTTCACCTATTGGTGCAACTCTAAAGTTCCCTCAAATGTTTTATCTTCAAATCCTATCCTTTCTAGTCTTGCCTCTTGGTATGAAGAGCCAAGGTGGTGTTTTCATCTTATTAGATCCATTCATTTATTGGCTTCCCATAGGCAATTTCACTTTCAATGAAACCCAAAGACTGTAAATTGGGGGGGGGGCGTCTTCGGAGATGTCCTCCATCCCGAATTCTGTTTAGGGTGTTAAACCTTATGTAGAGTTGGGTTTCTGATTCTATTTCTCTTGATGTTGTTGTTTTAACCGCTACTCTTTTCTCTATTTCAATAAATTGTTACCCCCCTCCAAAATAAAAATAAAAAAAGTCTGCAATATAGGAGCATGTAACGTGCATTGAGTGGTCTGGATTTCCGCAGCTGGAGTCATCTGTATTCCACTTTTCTTTCCTTTCGGTGGTTTACCCCATCTCAGCAGCCGCATCTGTTTACAGGGAGGGATCGAATCCACTAAGTTTAGAACTTCACATGTTCTTTTTTCTGAAGCTGAACGCGGCATCTTGGGACCTCCCAATATCTTTTAGATCCTCCTCTGAGATGCCGATAGTTTATGTGTATGTTGTTACACCATTCAGAATCGTTGGTTGTATATCATCATTTAAAATTTATTCATTAAATTTAATGGATCCATCATTCATTCCACTCACCAAAAGCTAATTATGAGCAGTATCTTTCTCAATTGCTCCCTCTTTATTTATAATGGAACCATGATAAAGAAATGGTCAGCTTGAGGTATCACTTAATCATCAATCTCAATCACTCCCTTTTTTCTCCTATTTTTGGTCTTCTGGTATAGTTTATCACCTCTTTGCATTTGATCTCTATTTTTTTGTTCTTTTTATTCTGTTAGAATTCAACTTTTTTAAAATCAAGCAGAACCTAGGACATGCATTCTAATTTATTTTAAGAATAAATCTGAAAGTTATGCTGGTGCTGACCTAAAGGCTGGCAAACCAAGATCGAGGGCTTGTAGAGAATAGAAATAGGTGTTAGAGTCCCACTGGTGGATAACCTTTGCAAACTAGAATCTCAATAGTGTCTTCTGTAGGAGTCTCACCTAAGCCCACTTGAGTCACACAAGCAAAACAATATTCAGATAGAATATTCAAAGAGAAATTGCTGTAAAATTTGATGGAGGCCTTTGAGAGCAGCAAAAAATCTTGAATTCATAGAGTTGAAAATCTTGAATACATAGAGGTGTAAATCGTGAATACATAGAGGTGTTAATCTTGAATACATCAAAAAAAATATTAAAAACACATTTAGAATTCCAATACCCCTAAAAAATATTAAATACACTTAGAATTCCAAAACCCCTTTGGAATTTCCTATACATATATAACAATTCCTAGACATAAAAAACTGTCCCCAAGGTATTGAAAACTGTTGGAAGTTTGGGGTGGGTTCTAAGCAACTAATTAGGGTTTGAAACCTTAGGTTGCACCAACATGATTAAGTGGATGGCTGAAAGACTGGAGAATTTGGGGGTATGACTATGGAGATGAATTTTCAGTTAAATTGGTCTATTCTGCAGTAGTTGCCACTGGAACTTATCCTCTTTACAGAACTACAGTCCCACTTCCATCCTAAGTGGCCTTCTTTGGACATTGATGCTCAAGAAGTGCCTTACATTGGGGAAACTCATTTGGGACCAGGAATACAAATCCTTTGCTTTGACAATGGAGAGTGCCAATCACCTTTATCATTGTAGTGTCTATAGGATTTGTATGTCAGACCTATTAAGGTTTGGGTGAGTATGTCGTTGGAGATCACTGGAAATTGGAATAACTTACCAACCTTACAGGTGGTACAATGGTACTTTCTCATTCATGGGTAAAGCAATATGCAATATGGTTTCTTAAAAGTTCTTGTAATTCGTGGAAAGATTGGGAGATCCAACCTTTAAAAAGTGAGTGGTTCTTGGTCGACAAGGTGGTGAAGAGAGTTGAAGACTGTACGAGGCTGATTATTTTCAATTGATAGTAGGTTTTTTTCCCCCTTTGACCTGTAGAGAAAAGGAATGCATTTGGGGTTCGCTTCTTTTCCTTTCAGCATCATATGAAAAGATTTATGCCCTTTAAAAGATAAAAAGAACAATAGAATGGTTCAATACAATTTTTTTTAGTCTGGGTCCATATGGAGTATGCACTTCTTTGCTTCAATTTGTAAATTTATATTAACATGCAATCTTACTAAATACTAATACTGTTCTTATGCCTTACATTTTTGAGTGAGCAATCAAATCAATTGTGTTTGGACCTGGTCAATACTGTGATGAGAGTAACAAGATGTCCAGATTGTACCTCTATCTCGGACTATTTAATCTGGGGACAATTTTTATGCAGAATGGGGTGAGATTTTTTATCTTTCGCTTTGGCCTCTCCACCTAATAGCTTAAGCTTTTGGGTTGGATACTTAAACATTTGGTGATTTTAAACTTGCTTGGTCAAAGGATTGGAATCAGATTTCATAGATCTGATTTGTAATGCACAGTGATTAGCTAGCTCAGTTGGCAAAGACCAGCACCTTATAATTAAGAGGTCATGAGTTCCAACTCTCCTTGGGGTACCTATAAAAAAATGGTTTTTGGATGCTGGATTTGCTGATCCAAACTGATCCAGGTCCTGATACTCATGATTGAAATTGATTGTGCATGGTGCCATGGATGCTTATATGGGTCTTTGCCCATTCTTTCCATAATTTATAGGTACTTTAAATATTTTCAAGGGCAAAGATAAAAGAAAGGCAAATCTGTTGGAGCCAGGAGGATTTTAATTGAAATGCTTAGAGGTGAATCACTTATATACTCTCTGGGCAGCTTAATTGGATTGAATCAGTTGACATCTCACTGGTTTGCATCAATGTTTGGAATTTGTATGCTTTCTTTTGAAGGGTTGATTGAAGGACCACCATTTTGGCTTTGACATTTATGGGTTTCCTTCACTTCTCTTCCATTAAAATTCTCTACTTTTTCACCCTATGGCTAACTTTCCTCCATTATGATGTTGCTATGCTCAAGAACTGTGCTACTGTTTTTGTTTCCATCATTTTTTAATCTTTTTTCCTTATTTATTCTTTTTCTGATATTTGTGTTGTCATTCCTTTAATCCTCGTGTTTGTAATGCTTGTTCTGCCCCCTTTTTTGGGATAATTTCATTCTAGCTAATAACAAAGACCATTTGTACGACAGTCTTGCGGCTACTGCGAGGAGGCGGCCGCTCCACTATAGTAGTATTCTTTCTGCACTTCTTGGTTTTGACCCAAATTTTGAGACAGTAAGAGGTGGGCATGCTGCCAGTATCCAGAATTCTCTTAGGACTGCCTTCCTGGGGTTCTTAAGGTGTACCCATCCAGTCATTATAGAGGTAAACTTTATCTCTCACTTTTGTGTGGGTTCTTTAGTTCTGTTTGTATTTGCTTCAGCAACTTAAATTTGCCAGAAAGTACCTGATGCATGAAGAAAGATATCTAAATGAAATGTACCTAACTTCCCCTGGGTTTCCATTGTTTGAGGGATCTCTTCACAAACTCAAAGGGAGGCAGATGGCCTATGAAGTGGCCAACCAGGGAATTTTTCCATTTCTCGCACTGAAGGGATTCATTAGAGCACATGGCCACTCTAAGTCTGAAATCGTTCTTCGGGGCAGCGGGATGGACTGTAAGCCAAATCGTACCCCCTGGATGAGCAGGTTGGAATTAAACACTGTACGCCAGGGATTCTGCTAATTTCCAAGAGGGAGTGGACTGCTATTAGCATAGGCTGATTCCTCGGCAGGCCAGAGGGGGGAATATCAGAAACCGGTTGGGAAGGGATTTCTCCCTCGTCCCAACAAAAGCTGGGAGGAAGAAGGGGATTATCAGAGGGACGGAGGGAGGGAGGGAGGGAGGGAGGGAGGGAGGGAGGGTGAGAGAGGCAGAAAGGGCGGAGGACCCCATGGCTGGAGGTCTGCCGGCCACGACAGGGGAGGAGGGAGCGAGCGAGGAGTGATGTTTTCGGGGGTAGCGTGTCAGAGCCTTTGTTACTGGTTTATTCAGGACTAGTTTATTACTTCAATGTGGTGGTTTTGGTTTCACTTGAGATGCTCAAAACCATGAAATCCATGCTGACCTTATCATTGAACCAGTGATTGCATGCCATGCTTGAACTTTCTAATATTTCTAAATTGAGGTTTGATAAGATTTATAATATTGTATTTCCATTTTGAGAACATAACTTAATCAAACTCTGGATATTTAAAGTACTGTCCTCACGCTTAGACGTTAGAAATTCATGGCTGATAGTCTGACACATTATTTATTCTGTTTGCAATTTCAGTCACGTGACAGATTACATAAGGCTTTGCGAGCAATGAATGCTGGGGATGCAGCTGAACAAGTAATTCGACAGGTTGATAAAATGATAAAGAATACTGAGCGTGCGTCACGTGATGCTCAATTCGGCAAGGTAATAATGTTGGGGAGTATTGTTCTTATTTAGCATTTTGTATTGTGCTTCTCATATGGAACCTTTTTTTATCTCTTTAGTGGATTGTCATAGTCTAATGAGCATCTGTTTTCCTATAATCAGGATGACCAATCTTCAAGCCTGCTACTTGTTTCTGGGGATTTGAAGTCACGACCTTTGCTTCAGGATACTGATGGCCTGACTAATACCGAAAAAGTTCCTGGCAAACGACCTCGTTATGGTCCTCAAGGAAACTCAGCATTTCCGGGCAAGATATCCGATGATTCCAGGCAGGATGATGTTAATGTAAATGGAATCTCTCCAGAGCTGCCTTTGCTGGACAGTGACTTGACACCTGTGGAACAAATGATTGCCATGATTGGTGCTTTATTGACACAAGGAGAAAGAGGCGCTGAGTCCCTTGAAATTCTAATATCGAAAATCCATCCTGATCTGTTGGCTGATATTGTCATAACTAATATGAGGCACTTGAGTAAGAATCCCCCTCCCTTGTCAGACAGACTTGTAAATGTTTCAGTAGCTTCACAGACAAGTTCGCCAAGCACTTGATTACAACTGGTACACAACGCTCCTATGATTTCAGTGCAGTCTCATGCTGCCCCATTACAAGCTGCGTCACCTTTTTCTTCTGCAGTGACAGGCAGCACATCATTGGTTGATGTCTGCACAGTCCTTAGTGTTCCTGGTGATTATAAGCATGATCCACGAAGGGTATACTTCGTGAATGTATAAAACTGTAGCTATTATAGATTTTACCCTCGGGCTTCATAAGTTTTGCTTACAATGTTTTATTCATTTTTATGGTGTTTGTGAGCAGTTATGGTTTCAAAATCTAACTATTTGTCCTTTCAGGATCCTCGTCGTTTTGATCCTCAGCGTGTGGCTCTATCTGATTGTGTACAGTCGGTGCCTCTGTCTGTTAAGGAGGATGCTGACAACATGCAATCTGAAATAGACAGTTCTACTTTTTCTACCCCGTGTTGATGAACATGGACAATGCTTCAGTACCTGAGGTGTCTAAAAGTGATGTAGAACTTTCTGAAAGTTCAGTGGCTCCTGTAACGGACCTGCTAACATCTAAAGAAAATTTGGAGGTTTTGGATGAAACTAAAAAGGAGGAACCAGTTTAAGAAGTCAAAATTAAGACTACTGCAGACCTTGCCATTTCTCCGGTTATAGCTGCTGTCCAGGATTCATTGGCATCAATGCCAACAGATTTTACCATGACGGGCACAGTTGATGCATCTTATGTGCTGGAATTTAATCAGCATTCTCCTGTTTTCTAGCCCATCTGCTTTGGAAGAGACCTCTCAAGAATTTTCCTCACTTCCTTCTTATATTAAGTTGACAGGAGCAGGAAAAAAGTGTGACTAAATTGGTAGTTGAAAGAATTATCGACTTATGCAAGCAAATACCGCTGACAGGATGTAGCCAGACACGAATGGCATTACTTGCTCGCTTGGTTGCTCAGGTAGTGACTGCATGAATTTTATTTGGTCTGCTACTCTGCATTTTGGTTCATTATTGGTTCATTTTTGCTATTGGTTTGTATAACCACTGGTTTCCACTCTTGCCTCTATCTTTTTACAAAAATTCCCCGGTTGAATAGTCATTCCTTCACGTACGCTCTCATTTGCGCTCTAGCCTCGTGTACATAGCCTTTTGGCACACTATGTCTATGGCTTGGAGTTGCCTTTTTCTTTATCTTCTAGGATATGTTGTGATCACAACATATCTTTAGTTCCTCTCTCCTGCTTTCTTTTTTGTTTCTTTCCTAGTACTTCTGGGAATGTCCAACATCAAATGCCTCATTGAGCACAGTTCTGTGGTAGTTAATTCGGAGACAACCTTTATACTCTGTTCTCTTTTACTTCACTCGAAATTTATTTCGATTTTTCTGATTAATTTTTTTGCTCATCTCTTCAACCTGTTTCTGGCAGATGGATGCTGATGTTGATGTCATTGTGATGCTGCAAAAACATCTAGTTTTGGATTACCAACACCAGAAGGTAGGCATATATTCAATTGTATAGGTTCTATACTTACGTAATGCTGCCTAATATTTTATTCTTTTAACTGCATCGCGATTATTATTGATATAGTTTGTTGTTCTTGTAACTTAGGAGAAAGCTTTAGTAGAAGGACATTCCCCCCCAAAAACGCAAGAGGCTGAAAAGCCTCACTATCTCCTACAAAACCCCCAACATAAATGACAAGATACTGTTGGAATTAAATATGGTTCCCCTCTAGCTCTAATATTGGGACCTTAGACACTAATACTGTTCAAATAGAGGCCCAAAAATACCGGCTCCCTATCTATTTGAGCAATCTGATCCTCCAGTTCCACAGTTGTCCAATGCCCTACCATCTCTTCCCAGCCGGATAAACAAACAATGGCTGCTGAAATGAATGGACTTCAGTTCCTATGTTCATCTTCTTTTTTTTTATAAAGCCCTCTGCGATTTTAGGTTATAATTATATTAGTTTCTTTATTTTTATATGTAACATTTTATAAGTAGAAAAAAGTTCTAATATTAATTTCTAGTAGGTAAAAGAAAGATGAAGTTCTTTTTCCCTCTCCTTAGAGATTAACATTGAAAAAAAAAATTTACATGTAAAATGTTACACGTAAAATTTTACATCAAAACAATGGAGTCTGAAAGAATGAGAGGTTTATGAGCACTATACATATTTATCAGATGGAAGCGTGAGGATGGCGGTGGGAAGAACAACTACACTCATCTGGAACTCAGCAGCTCCTTTGGCTCAATAAGCTTGTTTCTGTTAATGCAGGATCATCAAGATTGAATAATGGACGCCTCCTAGAACGAAGCCAGGAGCCTCTGGATGTTGTGGATCACTTTAATATCGGATGAGTTATCTAAAAGTTTGTTGTTTGATGTTTTACAAGGACCCTTTTTTCCTTTTTTTGGTAGGATGCTGTACAAGGACTTAATCGGTCAAGCTTGCACATTGTTGCCTGCCTCGTAGAAAGTGTATCAATTCTACCAGATTACTTTTTTTGGGTAAAAATTCAACCAGAAGACTACAACTCAAATAAGTTAGTTAACCGCTGCATTTCTGGAATATTAAAATAAAAAATAAAAAGGATTTGAGGAACCACCATAACTGTTCTATTAACATTTTGCTTGCTTTCATTTTCTAGGCTCTGTTTTGTTGTAAAATTTTTGTGCATATTTTACATGAAAATTTGTATTGGTCTTTTGTTTAGACGTAAAATTTTACTAGAAAATTTTCAATATTTATTTTCAAGATATAAAAGAAAGTCATTTTCCTCTTCAGAGGTCGTTATATTTTACTACTTGGAAACAAATATTAGAATTTTTTTTACATGGAAGCTTTGTTTATTTTGACGCAAAATTCAGTCAAAATAAAAAAAATAAAAAAATAATTTTTTTTTCCCATCATTTATATGGAAACAATAGGAGTTTTAATAAAGTCCACCCAAACATTTCTATTGTATATACCTATCATTAAGAATTGGTTGTCAAAATTAGATGACTCTCAATTGATCTTTCACTATTATTCGTTTCCTCTACCATTTTAATTGATCTTTCACTATTATTCGCTTTTAAGATTAAAATACTGCCACTAATTGCCCTTCTGAGTATAACTATGAACTTTTTCCCCAAAAAAAAGAAAAAGAAAAAGAGAGTAACTTCGAATAAGAATTACCATGAGTTGTTAATATTAATCTATAGGGTAAACGACAGTTACCATTCTTGTAACTTACCTTATTAACCGTTGACCTCCAAAGGTTTCAAAAAAGACAGTTACCTCTCCTAAAAATACTATTAAAATACAAATAGACTCACGTCGTTAGGAATATTTCATTAGATGCTAACGGTGGGAGTCCAATATTTTCTTAATGACCAAATTAATCCTTTACAAGGGTGATTGACATTATTAAAAAAAAAAAAAACCAGAGATCCAATAGTAGGATGAGCAGATTGAGAAGATGGTTCCTGCTTCTTTCTCGCCGATGGAGTTAGGGTTTCAAATGATCCTTTGGTGAATGCGATATACTCTAAGACTTCTTTGAATGATGGTGGTCACTAGCAGAGATCTATTGATCAGGTAGGACTTCCTAAAGTTTCGCCATCGACGGATTACTAGAGAATTTCTTGATTGCGGCAAAGAATTGAAGCATTTCCAAGCAAGTGATTTGGGATTTCCAGAAATCAAAGAGCGAGGGCCAGACGGAGATAGTTACAGGAGAGGATTGCTTCATCCTCAAGTTCTGGAACAAATTTTCCAATTGTTAGTGTAGGATAAAATTTTTATGGCTTACAAGAAATGAGGATTCAGCCTTCTTTGTCGCTTTTGATTCGAATTTGGTTGCAAACCCTAGTTTTTTGCAATCTGGTTGCAGACGGAGGTTAACCTCCTCCTTACGATTTGGTTGCAAAAGAGAGAACCCCAATTCTCCAGATGCAATCAGAGAAACCATCTAAATCGGAGAGAAGAGAGATGCAGACCAGCCACTGGGAAGACGATGAGTTGCAGTCACTTGGAGTTCCCTTTGAACTTTAGAGTTGCAAATCTACAACACCTCCGAATGTAGCAGAGGAGATGCAGATACGATGCTCTCATGAAAATGGAAGGAAGTTTTTTTTTTATTTTTTAAAATGCCCATTTGTTTCAGATTTGGTTCATGTTCATAGTTTGGTATCGCGTGGTTCCTGTTCATCAGTTCCCATCTTTTTTTTATATTTTTTAATTTTAGTTGGGATAAAATGTTCAGAGGTAGAGTTGTCCATAAAAAATATAACTTTAATATCGTTAAAAATTGAGACCATTTGTCTTTTTTGAAACCTTTGAGGATCAACGATCAATAAGGTAAGTTACAGGGAAGGTAACTATCTTTTACCCTAATCTAAATGATGCATCATTGGAAATTATTGGAACCCATTAGCTTTAAGTACACTTTCAGACCAAGCTAAGTTCACACTGAAACCTTAACCCAAATCAAGCACGAGGACAGCCAGACCAAGTTTCAGAATCCAATTTCAGTGAATTAGGCCCTCGAAGCTGGAGAGAGATATGATTGTTAGTCCCAGTTCCAACGAAGCATTAGGACAGGCAGATCAAGAATTTGCCACCCTTTCCACTCTTGACACCTTCGTACTAAGTACCATTTGATCAGAAGCGGAGTAGAATAAGATTTCAGGGGGGAAGGGAAACAGAAATTATGAAATTAACTTTTGACTGGACCTAGAGTTTATGTAAACCAATATGAAAATATGTAGGAAAACTTTCAATGATACTTAGGGAAGATGAAGTTCAAATTAATTATCCTATATATTATTATTATGAAAAAAAAAAAAAAATTTGCTATATCTATGCTGTATTTTTTTCAAGTTGCCATACATCTAGTTTCCCTTTTTATACTAGTGATTCGTCAAAATGACATTTAAAAAGTGAGTTGCCCTATAACACAGAAATAGTGGAGTTCCGCATGCAGCTCTTGAAATTTATTTGAACATTACAAGCTTTTAAGTTTTAAGGCATTTAGTGCATCGAATGAAAGGGTTCGCCAACACAGTTCCTCGCCTGGTTCATTGTCCACGTGAGCATCCAAACAGAAAATTGACATTTTAACTTCCAATTCCAGATCTGATTAGAATCTGCAAGGAAAAATCTATCATAGGCACCCTGCAATGAAAGAGAGTAAAGTCAAAACAGTCGAGAACTTCAAATTATACTAATTTACTGCCAGATGATTCTTTCAGACAGAACCTATATTAAATGTCCTTGAGGACTGCCCTGCGATGAAAGTGTGAAACCAAAGAGCTCGGCAAATGGAAGTTACAAACATTTACCAAAGTAAAGGCAAAAGCAATTTAATGAAACAAAATTTGTAACCCCGATACAACAGTGGGGCTCCTGCTTGATGATACAAAGCCAGCCCACTGACATGGTATTCATACAAATCAGACATACTCTACAACTGAGACAATCAGTTTGGATTGTTGCTGCCTGTGCATTGTACATAAGATCAACTTTACAAGAAGATTGAGCGCTGCTTCCTGCAAAAGAATATTAAGTAGATGAATTTTTTACAATATAAATCACAGACCGTCTGTCCACTTAGCGCTAGGTGACTTCCAGTGCTTGTATATACCGAGGTTGCTGATGGCTAACAGAGGAATTGGGACTATCATCAGCAGAGAAAATGACGGAGCCAATGCAATCCAGACACTGTCAAACCAAAATACAAGAACATATGAGAACATTGTTTTCTCTATCAAATGAATAAGTGAAGGAAGAAAAGGAACAGCACAAACAGAACCACTATTGACAAGAAAAATAGGGTTTTCCAAACCAAAAATTAGAAGACAAAATATATTAATCCGGTTTGCAGAAAAGAGGAAAGAAATCTTTCTCCTCTCTTTCCAATTAGTTATTCTGCTGTAAATAATTTAGAACTTTCCAAAGGAAAACAAAGGCAAAAGAACCTCATGATTGGTTTTCCATTAGAGAACTCGTTTTATTTTTATTTTTATTTTTATTTTTAATATATGTTTCCATTGGGATTAATTCAAACTCAAGACTGACCAGATTCTAACAATAGGAATCAAGAGGATTTGCCAAACAGGATCTCCAATAACAGAATATTAACAACTAACAAAGTTAAAAAATAAAAGAAAAGGAATCACTGATATCTGAGAGAAGACGGATCAGAATGAACTGATCTTCTGGAAAGGGTGTAGCTCTCTGACAGTTGAATATCTCCACAGGATTTCACAGCAATCAAAATGCAGATAAAATGGCACAAAGAACTCCTAGTGCTACTAGAAGAGCAGAGAAGCAAAACTAGAACTTGAATATAAGAAATTAATTGTCAGTACTTGAAACCAGAAACCAAGAGAGCAGATAACCAGAAGCAAATGTTTCAAATTTGAGCCAATTCTCATCAATATTAAATATTAAATGATAAATGAACACAGCAAACTAGCAGGAAAACTTGACAGAAACAGATGTGCCACTGGTTTCAGAAAAGAGTAGAAAACTAATCTGAAAGTTGTGCTAATAAGAACTAGAAGATACAGAATAGGGCACGAATCCACCTAACCTGTGGAAGAGTCCAGTCTTCCACTAAGGAATCGACCTTAGCACTGCGAAAATCCATGCAAAAACAACATGAATCCACATAGTGAAATCTAGGAAGGAACTTCAATAATATTACTCATAAACTCGTATTATATATATATATATATATATATATGGGGAAATGTTATTGAAACAAGGGTTTGTTATTTTTCTAAATGTAACAAGGAATCTATTCTGCCACATGGGCAGATGATGTGTCCATTCCAACCTTTGGATAGAAAGAACATGGTTTAGATTACCCGCATGTCAAATTTCAAACTCTAATCCAATCAAATACCCCCTATGTATTGGCATGCATCCCATGTATGTCCATGCATGTGTACGAGTACTCTAAACATTACTATAACACTCCCCAAATTTGAATGGGTTAGATTAAAAAAAATAGTAAAAATGAATGGTCCAGATTTATTTTGTTACGTTTCTAAACGTAACAAACCTTTGTTACAATAACAACAACCCATATATATATATATATATACTGGCCCCCTAATACTCCTACACTGATTTGGATCTCAAACTACTACTTGGAATAGCCAAAACAGACTAGTCACTACCAGTATATGACACTCCTATACAAACTAAGACTCTCAAATTTGATAATAAACTTCCAATAAGATTTCCTAATAACCCAACGACTTGACTCAGCTAACTTCTATTGCAAAAAGGACAATGAAGACTAACTCAAATAACCCCAAGGATTTTGAACTAAATGCATCTACTTGACTAATCTTCTAGTCCTAGCTTTTACCCACACACTAGGGCCAATTACAAAAAACCCCTTGGACCAAAGGCCATATGTAACCCACCCAATGCCTACTTCCACTAAAATATGCCCGTTCTGTGATTGCCTACATCAGAGATACTCCACATTTTTGGACAATTAAGTATCTTAATATATCAAACATGCTCACCCTCCACAACTACAAAGGATATCACACAAACATGCCCAACGTCCCCAAGTGCCAATAATGATTGCAATTTTTAGCAACATAGAGAAATGCACACAAAATACTGATAGGTATATACAAACCAAACCTGTCTCAGTATGTCAATATCACACAGTTGTAGTTCATCACTTAAGGGGAACTGCAACATCAAGGTTCTTCTGAAGCACCCAACCCGTAGGATAAACAAGACTATGAGCTTCCAAATGGAGATGCCAATTCATCACCTTTGAACAGCCAAGAGGTATGGCTTCCATTTGACTCTCGTCTTCCACCACCTGCTCTATAAAAGTGGTTTCCTGGGGAAAATAGAAAGCAGATCAGAGTTCATAGCATTGCATTCGGGACTGAAATACTGGCCTCAGATTATGTAAGTTATTTCCATTGAAGATTAAATAATCTATTAAGGAAAAAAACATAACTTAAAAATAAGTGCATACTTGAAATCCCTCCTTCACTGTGTCTAGCTGCCTTATAGGTTCTGAAGTAGGGCGGTGCCATTTCCTGGGATCCCATAGGATGGTGCTGTAGAATGCAAATCCAGACATATCCACATGAAACCTTCTCAGTTTCTTACTCTTCTCATTTGTCTGCCATCCAATTACTTGACTCCCATTACACACTGGACCTTCCAGTATCGCCTTGCTTTTGCTCTGAGCAAGCATAGCAACAGGCCAAGTGCCAAAGCGTCTGTGAATTACCAAGACTAGAGTTGTGAATCATAAATGAAAAAGCTTGAGCACATGCAAGCCCTGAGGTTCACAATGCTAAAGTGCCACCTCTTCAGATTATCAGCAGTTATAATACACTCTTAACCAAACACTGTTTAACTGTATGAGAAAAGGAAATAAAGATTCAAAGACTTCTTGAACTGAGAGGTAGGTCCCATTTCACCAGAATCCAGCATAAAATGAAAATTTGCAGAGGATAATATGCAAGGTCCACAGAACGTTCCAATTTTTTGCAATGTCCATTGGATAAGAAATGAAATGGTTAAAAAAAAAAAATCAATCTCAAAGCTTGTCCTTTTGCAGGGAGAAAAATACGTCAAAAAATCACAAGATTTCTCCATATTCCCAGGGAAAACCCCCTTTTGCACTTCTCTCTCTCTCTCTCTCCCCACCCCCCCTCACACACACACACAGGTGTGTCAGCAAATGGTTAAAAGAGAATATTTTCTATATTAAAAAAAAGGAAAAAGCCTAAAATCGTTTGTGAAAATTTCGGTACAAAAGAACATGGAGAACAAAGTTTACCTTTTTATGGTCATTTTCCTCTCCTTTCCTTTCTTGCCTTAGTCTATTTTCCTTTTCCTTTCTTCTCTCCAGTTATCCAGACAAATGAACACAGCCTCAACGTAAAATTGAAAATATTTTCAAAAAACTGTGGTTGGTTATACTTCACCTAAATAAGCAATCTTCATTTTACAGATTAAGACAAGACTAGCCAATTGCTTATTTACTATTCCAAGAAAATTTCTCAAAAATTAGCTCATGGAAATCCTAATATTTAACTAACACCCAAATTTCAGATAAATGATATGATTTCTCTAGCTGTCATTAACTTCCACGTTTTAAAAATCAGATCGGAATGGGCCAATTCTGATTAACCCCGACTCTTTGCTTATTGAGTCTGACCAAGTCAAACCGAATCTGGCCAATCCCACCAAGTCCAACTAATCCCCAGCCGATTCTAGGATGATTCGAATCGGGATCAATGATGACCGATCCCATACCCTACTCCAAATTTTTAAACATTGCAAACTTCTTGTAAGGAAAACAATAGCAGAAGACATGGTCTCAACATAAGCTTAGAAAGGAGGAGTAAATTTAAATTCAGAATTCCGTTTCCTATATGGAACGCAAAAAGGAAAAATTCTGGTTACATTTACATTGAGTAACTTACCCAAAAAAAAAAAAAATTACATTGAGTATCCTTTTCCCTTTCTTAATCTTATCTCCAGATAGAATCATTTTTCATGGGAGAAGGTTATCCCTTACTAGCAGCTAGCTTTTGTAATGAGGACAACCATAACACCAGTTTATGGTAGAGAAGGAAATGAGTCTATATGCAGAACAAGCAAAATATATAATTAATTAGACAGAAAAAGGTTGTCTAACCAGCAAATATCTGTCACATGGCAGATCCCAAATTTTGCTGACAGCTAGACCCCAAGGTCCCCTGTCTACATGGCGAATTTCAGATCAAACAGAGTTTGCCAAATGAGAAAATAAGCTTTGGAAATATAGGGACTATGGGAGGGTGCATGGACATGCACAGATGGATAAAAAATACAAAAATGCATGGACACATACATGAGAGGGAGTTTAATTTAATCTAAGACTGAAATTTGACATTTGGTTTATCCATAAGGTGTAAAACTAATCCAATGTTCAGTTGGCAAAAAACAACTGTCCAAATGGACTGAAATGGTGGACCATTCATATAAGCTTATCAGAGTGGGATCGTGAAAAAGAGCTTTCCCTTATAAGATATGGGCACAATATACTAGTGAAATAGTAACAACTTACAAATGCAAACAAGAAATTCACATCAACAAATACAAAATATGAAGGCAGAAGTACCATGTAAGCAGATACAAAGAAGAAATTTAAGCTTTGAGCAGGCAAGACTTCTACATAATTCATGGATAAGACAAGTATAGAATCAATCCAGAGGGGCTGCATGAAAATCTAAGAGCTTATATCCAGGACAAAATTCAATGTTTCTCAAAGGTTCTGCAATATTTTGATGATGCCTGAAAAATAAAAATCAAGGCCAAAACAAAAAAAAAATGCCACGCCATTTTCCACAGTCTACTTATTTTTCTGTTCAGACATCAGAGAAAGTGAAGCATTTTGAATAAATCCTACATTCTCATGGATGAAATGATTCCTGGCCAATGATGAATACTAATGATCATTGGTTGAGAAGGAATCACACACAGTAACATTTTATGTTTGGACTAGATTGGTTGACTCTTGAGAAAGCTCACATGTAAGCTAAGTAATTTTCATGTACTAACAACTTCACAAATTAAAATATAAATGGAAGTTCAATACTATAGCGTATACTCTTCCTTGTCATTTTATAGCATTAGGGAAAGTGTGCTTGGAAGGACTTGGAAAGAGATATAACAACAACGAAACAAATTGACCATTTAGCTGTGTTAGATTCTCAAAGTTGAAACACCCCTTAGAAGATGGATAATTTCATTTTATTCTTGCGCAGTGATTTGGACTTCAAAAGGAGCTAAATTCCCCTAGCTTCATTGAAATCCCCGACTCCTGATTGTTTATATCCTACTGGTCAGGGGAGTCGGAAGAGTGGGGTGGAGTGAGCAGATAAAAAAAAGTAAATTCAGTTGAAGTCCACCTAATACAATGTAAGCCACGGAATTTTTCAGCCTGAGGATCCAAACACAAGCTAGAAATTTTTAGAAACTATTTCCAGGTAAAGCAAAACACAACTTCAACAACAACCGCACAAAAGATGCAAGCCTAAAAAGACAGAAAAATACCTGATTTCTCTCATGCTTTCAAACAGTTCAAGAGAATAGATGTTATCATCATCTGCGAAGTAAACAATCCCATCTAAATGATGGCGTTCAATGTGCTCGAGAGCCTCGTTTCGTTGGTGAACACCTCTATCCTTTATGTTTGTCACATTCTTGGAACACACAAGATGCCTATACATAATACCAGCTTTTCTCAAAATTTCTGCAGTTTCCATTGAGGCTGAGTTCATCTCCACCACAATCCACAGAAGAGGCGACCGAACAAGTCTTAATGCCTGACCCAATCGATTGAGATAGAATGCTTGGAGAGGCCGATTGTATGTCGGAGTGACGATTATTAACTGCTTCAGCAAGATAACATCCGGTGATCCTTTTATTTCAGACTTTGTCTCGAAACCAAGATTCTCTGTCGGCAAGACTACCTTCTTCCGCCCAACGATACTGCCAAGGCCCTGTTGTACATTAAAAGTGGGCAGCTTGATCTCATAGGGTAAGGCATGTTGTCTGATGTCATCGACATCACCAAATGGCGCGAACCCTATCACGAAACCTATCACAAAAAACATTACTAACCGGTACAAGAATCGCTTCCATGACAGATGCCCCCTGCGCGAGTACCTCGGCAAGAAAATCCCCGCCAGGAATTGTCGGAATGCAACAGCCAACACGGCAAAAGATGGTGAATTCGGCGAGTAATTGGAACCAGATATAAGCTTATGAGTTGGAGAATGAACCACAAATGAACTATCTCCATTTTGGTAAGAACGGTCGTGATATGGAGGCGATAGAGTTCGTCGAAAGGAAGCCATAACTCAACTTTTGTTTTGAAAGCATAGAGGAACCCTATTCCATTCTATACATTCAAGTTCATACTAAACGCGAATAGCTTCTAGCTTCAATCGATCAGACAACCAGAGATATCAACAAGAAGCAAACAAATAAATGGTAAATTCAGATCCATAGCCAAGATCCGAAGGGAAAATCAATAATTTCATGCATTGTAAATCAAACAATATGCAACAAACTGAATAACTAGATGAAAAAAAAAAAAAAAAAAAAACTAGAATCTGGATCGAGGCAATCAAGAACAAAACGAGTGAAGTCAATCTCTTTTACTCCCCCTGCAACTTCGTCTTCCGGGCATAGAAAGGCGGCGATTATCCAGGATGGTAGTTGATATTCAATTTCCGGCGATATTTCAGAGGAATAAACCGCGGAAAGTCACTTCCACATCCATGCCATACTGCCATGATCATGCGTAATGTACAGCAACTCGATCCTGAAGCGTGCGAAACGCGTTCAGAGAACGAGTTAGAATATTGGAGGACGCCAGATCTCCATTAACGATTTCTTACCTGTCCCATCCTAGCTGTTTTGATAGACGCAAACTCACGTCTGTATGTCGGGATTTTTTTTCCGTTGTCACGGACGAGGAAATCGTCGTTAAATGTTCGCCCTTGACATTATAAGGTGACAACTAACAATCATGTGAGGGGAGCGCTTTTCCGACGTCAGATTGGAATGGACAGTGAAAAAGTACCGGACCTTTGAATGGTGTAGATCTATCTAATTTCTATCCGAAGGTCAGAAATGCCCCGCCCATGAGAATAATTATGAACGAGACAGCACAGAATTGACAACTACCCTATACAGCGAAATTAAAATAATTAGATCTATTTTTTAAATTGTCGGATTTACTAAGATTACATAATTAATCAATTTTTTTAATAAATAAATATTTGGGTTATTAAATTCAGAAAAGAGAATACAAACAAGTTAAGCGATCAAAAGATGGAAACCAAACAGAATAAAAAAACTCAAACATTGCTAGGGCACCAAAGATGAATTCAGATTGCAATATTAAATAGAGACTTAGAAAACAAATCATGGCATGTTCGCCACTTAACACTGAGATTGACTTAGACCCAATAAGAAGGCCAATAAAAAACAGCGAGACATCAAAAAAATTCACTCGAATTAGATACGATTGCAAAGCCTTCAACCCCGAATGATCTTTTTTAAATTATCCGAGGACTCTTCATGCATGAAGGACATTTGATCAACACCTTGACCAAGCACATCATCATCCTATAAGAAAGAGAATGAGATGATCAAAGGCTATAAGCCTATAACATCACTATAAGAGAGGGGAGGGGAGGTCGAAAAAACCTTGTGGAGAGGGAACGAACTCTCGAGAAAAAGGAGGTTATTTACTAGGTAAATCTAAATGTAACTAGGGTTGTTATATTTAAACTTGTAACAAGTCAACTGTGCATTAAAAGGAATCATTCTGATAATCTCAATATAGTGAAGATAATTTTGATATTTTATTTGGGAACTTATACAAATCTATAAATGACAAGATCCTTGTTAAAAGTTTATTGTAATAAGTTCTTGTTACAATCTTTACTACAAAAAAAAAAAAAAAAGTCTTGTTACAATAAGAATTTCTCTTATTTAACTTCATATGGTATCATATCTTATGATATATTTAAACTTTTAGATATCGTGAGTTGCTCTAATTGTGAACTATCAGCCAATATTCCCTTGTAATTGATTAGCCTTCTAACTCTGAATCTTAATATATCGATTTACTTTAGCATAATTAGAAAAGCTTCTTTACACAAAAACCTATGAAGGATTCCCCAACCAAAAAGACTTTTCTTAAGTTTCTTTCTTTCTTTCTTTGGTGTCAAAGGTGGACCACCACTAAGGTGGTTTGAAGGTGGATTAGAAAACCGATAGGGCCCAAGGACAAGGAAGGAATGAGAATAGCCTACACGACATATGCGGGGAAGTTCGGAACTTACCTAGGCCACAACCTTGCTCTCCCAAGCAGGCATCAGCTCTTAAGTTCACTTAATTAGAGTAATTAGTATTGAGTGCCCACCAATCAACCGCAACTAGTTGCCACCACCATGCCAAAGGGCGTTTCCTCACCTGGTAAGCTTTATGTCAACACGAGTTGAGCATAATAAAGGGGGGAAATTCTCTATCCCAGTGCCCTTGCTCCCTCTCATATCAAACCCCCCATGTGAGAGGCCTACGGAGCAGACACCCCCCATGTGAGAGGCCTACCGAGCAGACAGAGAACCCTGACCCATAAATAAATAATATAACTGACGATTATCTCGGAAAATCTGGACACGTCCATTGGTTAGAAAATCATCCCAATCTGTTAATTTAATCTGGAAGATTGGAACTCTTTACTGTGCGATCCGTTCAATAATGCGTCAGGACCCTCAGAACCACAAAAGGGCCATTTATATGTGTGCTCCGGACTCATTCTATGGCCAACCAGTCCCCCGTCTTTTATTTAAGTGGATCTAATGGAGTTACAAAACATTTGTCATTTGCTCCTTCAGTTGACAACAGCATTGATGAATCTTACTTATTAAATGAATTTCTTCTCCACCTTGATAGATTTTCAATTAGCGATGTTAAAGTTTCAGTTCTTTCCTGAAATGTAATATATCGGTCTGGAATAGACAGCCAACCAATGAGGTGCAGGCATTAGACCCAAGAGGTCCAGGTTCGACACTCTTTTCTCATTGAATTTATTACCCTATACGTTAGCGGAGAAAATGGGAGTACAAAAAATATCAATAATCGATCACTTGAAAGAGAGAGAAAGAGGCAAGGATTTCATAGAAAAAAAGGAAAGATTCCCAAAAAATTATATCTGCTTCATTCATTCTGTTTGTTTTAATTGTCTGTTGTCATATGAGAATTTGGAGCACCATTCTGCTTGTTGTATTATCTGTTGTCAAATGAGAATTTGGAGCAAAGTGATCAGATCCTAGATATTGAAAATATTATTGCTTTCAGATCAATGATTATGTTAGTAATTGTTTGATGAAATTTGTGAATGAGACAATTTGATATACTACTACTGATCGACTCCAACTGCAACAATAATTATTTCTTCCAAATTTGGAAAAGGACAGGTTTTCAAACCAAAAAGAGGCAGCTTTTAGTTGAATGGATTCTTCAAATTTTTAGTAAGCCGTTTTGAGCATTGTCATTTATAATGAGATTACAACTTAAAATTAAACATGAGGAACCTAAATTAAGCTTCCAGGAAAGAATAGGAACGACCAAAACCTTAAAATCAACACTATAGTACATCACCATTATGAAGGCCACCTGACATGCCACTAGCATGACAAAAAAGGCTAGTGATGGCCGTTTCCCGGCGGTGGCGGTGGCCTTTTACTTGCTCCTCTGTCTAATACAGAGTACCCATTACCCAGTTGTTGAGGGTGAGCAACACCACTTTGATCTGGTTTTGGTACCCACACAGCTCCCTGTTGACGGTGGTGATGATGAGCTCCTGATGCTTGGTAACCCATGCGACCATTGTATCCACCAACCGGATAACTATTAGCCTCAGTTGGTACTGGTATTTGTGCTATGTATCTAGGAGTGTAGGAACTAGACCCCCTACCATTCTGAAATAGACCAGGAGGACGGTTATATACGGGATGCTCTCTAGTATGGGAAGCCCGCCGGTTAATTCTTTCATGTTGAAAAACATGAGATGATCTTCCATAAGGTTGGGGTGCAGATGGTGAAGCATATGGTTTCCCATAACCAAGGTGTGAGTGATTCTTAACACTGGTTGTATGCTTAAACTTACTACTAGCATAACCAGCCCCACGTTGTGCTGTTCTCTGATGTTCCCAATTGTGGTATCCACCACCATTTGCATGGGTGGAAGGGGGTGCACCATACATATCCACAGCATAAGATGGAGATGGGGCATGTATCTGGTCACCCCTATTAGTGTCTCTCTTCAAACCTAAGCTGTTAACAACGAGCCTACGTGCTGCCACCCCGAGCTCTCGACCTGAAATGAGTCCAGGGAGATTTTGCCTGAAATCAAAAGGCAAAAACCAGAAATCTGTAAGCTTTTATTTACTCCTATATTTCCTCCATCTGTGAATCATTTAAAATTAAATATAGTTATGGTGGCCCATACTTTTTACCTGCACATACCACCCCTGACCACCCCCCAAAAAAAAAAAAAAAAAGGGATTAAACCAGAGTTCATACCTGCCATTTTCCATTGGCTTTCGCCCTGTATCTTCATGCCACAATACAGGTGGTGGCTTGAGATCCCCAAGAGTAACAATCTGCAACACAGCACATTAGGACTCATATTATAAATGCATAGTGCAAGTGTGCAATTAGAGGGGAAAAAAAAAAACCTACGCATCAGCATCAAATGCACATGTACATATTTCAATGCAATGCATAGGTACTAAAACATGAAATGCAAAATCTCAACCATAGCACCAGATAATTTGAAATCACCAAGTCAAAGAAATCAACATTCCACCCAGCGACAGTATTGACCCCCCCCAAAAAAAAAAAACACACACACAGATTTTGATTGTAAAATTCGAACGCCTGAGGCATAACACTAGTTTGCGTGTGTGTGCGTGTGTATGAAATCTACTCAACCAACATGCATCCTCGAACCACAACACCAGTCAAGGTTCAATATATATGCATCACATTCCTACTAAAATATTATTCATGGGAACTCCACACAAACCAGGCTGTGTGGGCACAAATGCCCGAGTACTATATGTTACAAGTATGCTTCTTATACTTTTTTTTCTTTAACAATCAATAGCAAGGCAGTAGCAAGCCCTGAACTTGAGCTCACATGCCAATACTTGCCTACCTGCCGGAAAGAGAGAAAGAAGAAAATCCTTGATGACTCGCTTGGAAAGAAAGATAGTGAATTATATCCGCTGGCTCGCTTGCCAACGGAACGAGACGGAACTTTCTTCTTTCTTTAATCCAAAGAACGGACAGCTTTCGAGCTTGAATTATAATGTGCTGGAAATGAGTGATTGGCAACGCTTTGTGATGCAACCAAGGGTTTCAAAATAAAGTTCCCAAACAAACAAACCAAGGGAATTTTGTATTTTAGAATAGCTTTGGACCTTTCTGGAAAGAAAAAACAGTTTCTTGGACAAAATGTAAAATAATTTTAAAGGGAAGGACCTTTTTGAAATTAAAGCTCGGAATAGGAACAAATTATGGAATTCAAAAAGGTCTTTTGAGGATTCTGGCCTAGTTGGCAAAGTGGAAACAGAATAAGAAGTCTTCTTCAACCTCACAATACCTGGTACTGAGACAACTACTCTGCTTCAATTGAACACCCATAAGGATTGACCAAAGTTTGAGAAACTTTATGCTTAAGTTCCTAACATCCAAACCTATGAAGTTTGACCAATAGCAGACCCATAAATGTGAATATTACTTTAATAATAAGATTTTGAATCATGGCAGAGCGAAACTTTCAGAAGACATCAAATTAGATCTGGCCATGGACTGCACCTTTGGTGTCCATCTCTATGGTTCAGATAGCCTCAGGCAGGGATTCAACTCCCAGAATTTGGGCTGAACCGATAAGCAACATAGAAGCTACAGAATCTTAGCAGTCCACAAATGCACAAATGATTTGGAGAGTAGCAGCAAAGAAGAAAAGTATTTGGTGAATTGGCTCTATTCTAGGTATCTAAAGAAGGGTTCGATCCAGTCAGCCACTTATGGGAAGGACTCGTACTGGGCCTGGAGGAAGCTCCTTGAACATAGACAACCTGGTCTCTGATATCATCAAGACCCGCATAGATGATGGTTTGTCTACCTTTTATGGCAGGACGATTGGCCACCCTCATGGAGTTCTCATTCTTTCTTTTAAGAAAAGGATTAGACTTAATTTGGCTTGTGGTAGACTGGCCTCAGTCTCTTCTATCATTCTTGATGGTTCATGGAGGCCGGACAGGTGTCATCCCACAGGCTAGCGCAAGCCTGTTCAGCTCTCGACACTATATCCCTAGGAGGGCCTTGGTGAGTGGAGATATTGTTTGGAGTGCTACTTCTACAGGTATCTTCTCTGCTTTTTCTGCTTGGCATCTAGTTCAGTACTATAACCGCCAAGGTCCCTTGGATATGATAATGTTGGATCCGGGGCCACATTCATCATCACAGTTTTATAGTGTGGAGGGCTATGAATTATTCTCTTACAACGGGATCTTTCTTTCGCTAGAGACACATCGACTCTCAATGCTAGGTGCTTTGTTGGTCAGCGGAGGAAGATATCCTCCACCTTTTTTTTTTTTTTTTTTTTTTTTTTTTTTTTGCATGCCCCTTCTCCTCTCGTATTTGGGAAGGGATGCTCAGCCCTTGCTGGCCAGGCCAACCTGAAGACAGAAGGTTTTGTAAGAGAATGGAGATAAATCCCCAAGGCCTTCAGAGGCAAGAGCCCGTGTGATGTGACAGGCAAATTGGCTTTCTGTGTGATTATCTATCATATATGAATGGAAAGAAATCTTAGATTGGGGATTTCGAAGTCTAGTAATCTTTCCCAAATTTGGGACACCATTGTTTTTTATGTCGAGGAATGTTTTTTTCCTCAATTTCATCATAAACAGATTTATCATCTCTGCTTGGGATTTTCCTATCCAATATTACTGTGGATAGGATCTCCTTTCGTTTTGTTCCATGTGTAATCTTATGTTTGAGCCTGGCTCTGTCCTCCTTGGACACCCAGGTTTGATCTTTTGGATTATATTAGTACAATTTATTCACCTAAAAAAAATACACCAAAAGTTTACAAAGGTGTGCCATGATACAGATGAATCTTTTCACATCTTCGGAAAATGAGATTTAGCACGTATATTTAAAAAAATTGAGTACATATAAAATGTATTGACAAACTATACATGGATTTACTATAACCAAGCCTAATCTTTTTCTTGTTTTGGTCCAAAACAAACTGAGTTCATCAAAAGAAAACTAAATCAGTACATCTTGTTCTGATCCACCCTCAAGCTCATTCGCTCAGATCTGGAAAGCTCCTAAACTTACTGGGTAGGTGTGTATGGTTTCCCTCAAGCGATCTGCCAGAAAATTGAATCCCTCTTGGGTGCATTCCTATCGAAAGGCCAAGACTGTAACAAGTTCTTTCACAGTTATTAGTTGGGTTAAAGTGTGCCTTCTCAAGAGAGAGGGTGGTTTAGGCCTGAGAAGGGTCAAAGAGGTCAATCCAGCAAGCATTTTAAAGCTATTCTGGAGACTGTTATCTAAAAAGAAGAGCATTTGCGTTGATTAAATCCACACAAGGTGGCTCAAGAATGATTCCCAATGGACATCCCCTCAGAGTACCGATGCTCCATGGATTTGCAAGGAAATTCGTAAGCGCCGAACCCTTCTAACAGATACAGTGAAAACAAGGATTGATGAAGGTTCCAACAGCCTTCTATGGCTTGATAACTTGCGCCTTCAAGGGGGTTCTCATCAACACCTATCGGGAAAGAAATAGATTTGGATCAGGGTTGAGCAGAATGGCCAGAGTTTCTGCCATTATTAGAGGGGAAATGGAGAATCAGATCTACCTCCTCAACTAATCAGGAGCTGTGTGGGAAGGTTTGAATGGGATCCAAAGAAGACCTACGGGTGGTGGAACCTGGTGTCCTGGACTCTACATAAGGCGGGGTCTCCTTCAGCCACTTCGGTTTGGGTCCTGGTGAGATCTGAAGGCCAAGAGGTTCCTTGGCACAAGCTCATCTGGTTTCATGGTTCTATCCCTGAGCACAGATTCACTGGATGGAGAACCCTTATGATGTTGCTCCCAATGCAATCCCTCCTTTAGCGGAAGAACATCATGGCACTTTCTTCTTGTTGCCAGTGTTGGAATACGTAGAAAGATATCACTTACCTTTTCTTTGCATGTTCCCTTGCCTCTTTTCTTTGGAAATGCATCAGCCAAAGGTTTTGGCCCTTTGGGCGAAAGATCCTTGACTTTGACAAGGAGTGGAAATGGGTCTCTAATACCTTCAAGGATAACACATACTATGATACCATTGGGAAAATTGTGTTCTATGCGGCCATATATCATGTGTGGATGGAGAGAAACCTTAGGAGATGGTCCAAAATATCTAGAACCATCGACCAAATCTTGGAATGCATTAAGTTCGAATAAAAGGCTAAAATTTCCCCATCTGTAAAATGTAGCCCGGATTCTTTTAGAAATAAACAAATTGTTGGAGCTTAAGATCTACCTATCCAATTTCTTGTGGACAAGAGATCCAATTGAGTGGTCTCTTTCCCTGTTTTATTTTTGGGTCCCCTTCTTGGGGCCCTGCCTGGTGTATTTCTGTGCTTAATGAATATATTTTGATTCACCCAAAAAAAATTACAAATAATTGAACAGAACAAAAAGCGTTCTAACACAAGGTGTTTGTTATGTTGAGGATGGAAAAATAAGATGACAACAGAGCAACTAGCAAATGAATCTCATCCAGACTGTATGATCTTATTACTTACCTTTGGGGGAAATATAACCCCTGCTGGTGGACGAGTGATATGCTTATGTGCATCCGGAAGTCTGTATATGGCACACCTGGAAGCGAAAAGGAGAATATTTTAAGCGAAAAGAAACAATAAAGAAAATCATAGGTACAGGCAGTCAGGACTGATTCAGTTTATCTATCTTCAGTTCCAAGGAAAGGCTTACATGACTTGATTATTCATAACATCTTCCATCCCAGCGACAGGAGACCTAAAGATGGGAGGGCAAGGATCTCCACCACAAAGTGATAGGTACCCATTCATCCCACCGCTGCATGTAGCCCTATATAGAATCAGAAAATTGACCCAGAAGTTCTCAAAATGAAAATATAAGAGTTAAAAAGACAATGTGGAACTAAATCCAGCTAGCAAACAGGAACTATTCAATTACAAGCCAACTGAAGATCAAAATAAAAAATGTTTACATACTGAGGCCCAAATCCTGCTTAGAACATGAAATAAAATCTCAGCGAGATCTCGTGCCATTCTCTCTTATCTCGACAAAGGCCGAGACGAAAACAGGGTCGATAATGGATTTCGTCTTGGCCTTGCATGTTATCGCCGAGATCTCGATCTCGGTATTTCTCGGAAAATCTTGCAATTTCTCGTGATATCTCGACGAGAAATTGCTTTCTGGTTTTTTTTTTTTTTTTCACTTTATAAAAATGAAAGAGCATTGTTCTTGGTCGAGAACTCGACCAAGAACAGCTCTTTCCTCTGTTTTGTTAGTTTTTTGAAAACTTCTTGGTTTCTTCCTCATTTTTTCATTGTTTGGACTTCCAACTTGCTACAGGTGGTGCTTCGGACTGCGGGGATTGTTGTGGGAGCTTCGAATCAACTGTTGAAGGTAATTTTCTTGTCGAAAAATGAGATTTTTACATGAGACTATGAGGGAGAAAATTTTTTTGTAGAATGTGATGAAATTTTTATATGTTAGATACATGAGCCCGATCTACAAGTTCACGGTTTCAGATTTCGATTTTGGTTGTTATAGGTTTTTTTTTCAATTATTTGCATTTAAAAATTAATTTTCAGAAATTAAAAATTAAAATAATTATTATTTATATTTATTTGATAATGATGACCTATTTATATGTTAATCACCATTGGCCGATCTACTGTCCTACGGTTTCAGATTTCGACTTTGGTTGTTATTGGTATTTTTTTCAATTATTTGCATTTAAAAATGAATTTTCAGCAATTAAAAATTAAAAGAATTATTATTATTACTTATTTGATGATGATGACCTATTTATATGTTAATCACCATTGGCCGATCTACTGTCCTACGGTTTCAGATTTCGAGTCGGTTGTTGTATTTATTTTTTTTTGAATTATTTATATTAAAAAACTAATTTCCTGTAATTAAAAATTAATTTAAAAATGGTTAAAAAATGCTATAAAATAAGAAAAAATAAGGAAAAATATTCTGATCACATTTAAAATATGAGGAAAATTTTGAAGAAAATTTTTAAATGTAATTTCTGTTGTGTTCAAGTTTGTAAGGTTATTGAAGTTTGTGTTTTCTATGAAACAATGATTCGAAATTATGTCTAGACCAAGTTCTGGGGCAGGTGATGAAGGCGACGGTGCCAGTTCCCGTACTAACCTTGCATGGCAGTATGGGATTACCCTTCGGGGTGATAGGAAGAAGACCCAGTGTAATTTTTGTGGGAAGAAGCTTCAGTCTGGCGGCATCACAAGACTGAAGCAACACTTAAGTGGATTGGGCAAAGATGTTTCCAAATGCTCGCAGTGTCCTGTGGAGACATCCAAGGCCAAAGGTGAACAGTTGAGGTGAGGGAGGCAGAGGGAAGTAGCAATGGAAAGAGAAAACAGCAGTTTGAAGAGGCAGTTGAAGGCACTATACCAGAATCCATTGAAGAATATGAAGCTGAGGGATGGGATGTAGAGGATATGACAGAGGCAGAGGCAAGACAGATGCGGCATGCGGCAATGGTTAGTAGAGAAACCCTTAGATAAGATGCGGAAAGGAGATGGACATGAGCAGGTACATCTGCAGTAGGTAGCAGTGGTAGTGGATTTGCTCAGCCTGAGCCACAGAGACGGAGCAAAGGAATTGGTTCTTGGTTTTCTAGATCATGAAGTAGAAGGGAAGAACCTATGCCTCAACCACGGGGACGGGATGATTATGTTCAAGTTTTAGAGCAAGATCCTGGAGTCTTTATGAAGCAAGGTAGCAAGCAGAAAAAAATAAAGACAATGTTTGGAGGAAAGAATAGGGAGTCATAGGGTATTCTTACTCTAAGTGGTCGTTTTATCATGGCATCCCAGCAAACGCCACAATAGGCCCTTTCTTTCAGAGCATGTTAAATGCAGTTGCTGAGGCAAGTACAGGGATTAGAGGGCCAAATCAATATGAGCTAATGACTTATTATTTGCCTCAACATAAGAAGGAATTACAAGACTGGACCCTGGGCCAGAAGAAGAATTAGGAAGATTTAGGAGTAACCATTATGTGTGATGGTTGGACTGGTCCTATCAGAAAGTCCATCATTAACTTCATGGTTTACTGTGATGGGAGGACGATGTTCCTTAGGTCTGTTGATGCATCAGCTGAAGTAAAAAATGCAGACTATATTTATGGGCTGTTACAACAGGTGGTGGCTGAGGTGGGAGCTCAAAACGTTTTCTAAATTGTGACGGACAACGGCAACAATTTTAAGAAGGCAGGGGAGATGTTAATGAACAATGCCGACTACAATCTCTTCTGGACTCCATGTGCTGCCTATTGTATTGATTTGATGTTGAAGGACATAGGCAAGATACGTAAAGTGAGTGGTTGAGCAAGCAAGACAAGTAACCACTTTCATCTACAACCATGGTTATTCCTTGAACATGCTCAAGGAGAGATGTGGAGGGGACTTGGTCAGACTAGGTGTCACCAGATTCGCTACGAACTACATAGCATTGAAGAACTTTGAGGCGAAGATGGCCGGACTCAGATCAATATTTGCATCTGAGGATTGGTTTTCGTGGAGACAGTCAGCTACCCCCCAGGGAGTGGAAGCATAGAGTACCATCGTTTCGGACAAATTTTGGCAAAACCTAAAGGTGATAGTCAGGGTGTTACATCCTGTAGTGCAAGTGTTGAGATTGGTAGATACTGAGCGAAAACCTATCATGCCACTCCTTTATGCTGCTGTGGACGCATTGAAAGTACGTGTTAAAGCTTTGATACCACATGGCTATAAGAATTATATAAAGATCATCAATGACCGATGGGAGAGCCAACTCATTCATCCATTGCATAAGGCTGGTGAGTAAATTTGATGATGTATTTACTTTAGTGTTACATATGTACCAATATAATTTTTATTTGTTTTAATCATGTATCCGCTGTCAAATATTTCAGCATACTATTTGAACCCCAAGTACCAGTATACGCATGTACTTGGGACGAATGCAGAACTCATTGAGGCAGTGAAGCTAGTGGTTGCAAAGTTGGAGCCAGATCCCCAAGCACAGGCATTGGCAAACCTAGAGGTGATTCGTATGCTTCAATTATTGGAAATATGGCAAAACTATATATTGTAATTGTAAATATTTATAAGTTTTTTATTGTGTATGGATTAAAACCTTCAGGGAAACCCGTGGGAGTTTTGGGTTCCCCGCTGTAGTGGCTGGACATGACAAAAGTGATCCGTGTATGTATTATGTTTAAATGACATACGAAATTAAATTATCTTATGTTTTATGTATTACGACTAAATGACATATGAAATTAAAATATGTTATTGTTCTTATGCAGCTGAATGGTGGGTGTTGTATGGTAAAGATGCACCTGCTTTGAAGAAGATAGCAAGTAGAATGTTAGTTCAGACATGCTCTGCATCTGGCTGTGAGCGAAACTAGAGTACTTTCAACCTCATTTATTCAAAGAGGCGGAATCAACTTGGCTCCCAACGACTAAATGACTTGGTCTTTGTGCATTACAACATGAAGCTGAGGGTGCAAAACATGTTCCATGATAAGGAGGATGATACCCCGCTCGAGGTCGGCAACATCTTCCATTTTGACTTTGAAGAAGAAGATCCATTAGTGGAGTGGGTGCAGGACAGAAGAGTACCAGTAATGGACAAGCTTGGGGGGATGCCTGACCCCCATTTGACCAGCCATTTGGATACTGATGTCCACGAGTTTTTAGCCTCGGAAGAGGGTCGAGTCCATACACGGTCACCCGTGCCGTTTGACCCTCCTACTGGCACTAATACAGATGATTCTGAGTGGAGTTGGAGTGGTAATGGAGATAGTGGTAGTAATCATGGGGGTGGGCGTGGAGACCCACGTGGAGGTCGAGCCACTATTGTCAATATTGGGGCCGATCCAGAGTCACAAGCATCACCTGTTAGATACACTAGGGAGAGCCAGTACACTCATGTAACACAGGATGATGACCATGGTGCACGTGCGCCATCCTCATCACGTAGACCAACTTCGTATTCGCATAGGCCTTGGCATCATTCCCAATCTCAACATGATGAAGATGCTGATTGCAGTAGCATGATGGACGTTAACGTTGATAGCCTCTCTACTGGCTTACGAGGATTGAGTGTAGAGAATAGCAGTTACTGCAATGGACAGGAGCAGTGGAATGTTCCTGGGTATAGTACTAATTCAGCATACACCTCAAATGATTATGTTGATATCAACTTCGTCCCCTATCCTACTGCGACTGCATATGGTTCTTCCTTCGACGATCGTTCAGATGCAGGAGCACAGACATAGAGTCAGAGTGGATCAACCAACTTCTATTTTGTTCCATTAGTACCTCCGCAAGAGTCTACACACCAGAGTACTACTTCAGAAGTTTTTTCATTCTTCCCAAAGATAGGTATCCTTCGGACAGCTACTGATGTTATATTTATGAATCATGTGCAAGACTACCAGAACTACTTTGCATCAAGAATGTCGTGGGAAGATTATGTTGCTCTGTTGGAAGACAATTTGCGTCGACAACTTTCCTAGATGTATGATGATAGTAGGATTGATCATCCACGACACTCTACGTATTACTAGACATTGTATCTGTATGAGGATTGTGGAATTGTGGACTATGGGATCATTCAGTATTGAACATTTGAACTATGATGTAATGATTTATAATGAAGTGTTATTTTGTTTCTCTTTCCCCTAATGCATTATGTTATCATTTGCCATATTTGATTGAATATAATAGTCAATATTAGCCTAAGGTTACAACAGACTTCATCGTTGACTGCCAAAACATGGGTGTAAACCCAAACAACCACAAAGAGTCATTATTTTTACAATTTTATACTCTACATGTGTTTATGTATGTAAAAATGAGGTTCCCCTGAAGTTGGAGACCTAAAAAATGTATTTTGGCCACCGAGACAGCCTTTTTAACGGACAAAATGTAGTGTCTCAGAGAGATCTCGGCGGTTTTGGAGGAGGCCGAGACTCCTCCGAAACCCAAGATTTTAAACCTTGGCTTAGAACACACAGTAGTGAACTAGGGTCCAGTATATTAAGAGTGTTGTGACTACTTCAGAGCTGGCCATCCTTGACTTGACAATCAAACCCCTTCTTTTTCCAGGTTATGGTGATACAGAGCAAGACTAGCAGGTCTAATCGCCAATTCTGAGCCACATGCTTCTCAACCCATAACTTAATACCAAACGATCCTGTGGACTCTATCAAATGGAGCAGGAAGCTTAGGGAGACTGCAGCAGTGCTAGAAGAGAGAGAGGACGTGGGGATTCTTTGTTCATTTTTTTCAGCCCCACAACATGTTTTCTTAGATAGGTCCCATTAATTTAGCGGGTAACTAGGCCTTTGTTATTCATGGCATGGCAGTAGGAGTAACTGAGAAAGTTGCAAGCATTTATTTTCCTTGGTTATGTATGACTTGTGAGTCCGGACATTAGATTAGGAGCAACTTTATTTTGGACATGAACCTTACTTACACTAGGAGAGTCTTCCGGCAATTTTTTTGGCCTGGCCACTACCTAAAGTATGTGACTAGAGATATCAAATTATATCATTTTCTTTTAGCTGTGGTGGATCTAACATATGTGGAGTATAGATATCAGATTGTCTCTCTTTTCTTTTAGCCTCTCTGTCGTAGAAAAGTTGTTACCTATTAATAAAAAGAAAACAAAGCAATCTTCTGACTCAAAGTGGATTCTTTGTCATGATTTTTAGAAGAATAAATTTTTACTTGAAATTGCAGTTTCTTCTCAGTAATATCAAGCAGAAGGTGTGAGATCCTAAAAATGGAGCTCTAGGTTAGATCTCAAGCAGTCAAGCAGCTTTGCTCCTCTTATCTTACAGTCGTAGCCTGCTACACACAGGAAATCAGATTTTAAGACTTTCATACAGCCATATTCCCACAATACCAATCTACGGATATAGTCATTGAGGATTAGATGAGCTTTTTCAGTTTTTCTTCTTATTATCAATGGAACTATGAGTTTTGCTTATTAATTTTTAAGTTTCCATTGCGAAAGCAGTAATCAAATAGGCTTATAGAGTTGCACTAGTATCAATCTGCTGCTTTGCTTTTCTTGCAGTAGTTAGTACATTCTGATGGCTTCCAACCAGATATTGCAAATTTGCTTAGAATTTGTCTTTCTTTTCTGAACTAAACCAAATCTCGTATCAGAGAATCAATCAAGCTGTTAAATTTGATGCCTTGACTCAAGGCCACGAAGGAACGAACACTTTAAAGACAACAACTATTTTCAAGCTTCAACCGTCTTCTCTTTAATACCCCAAGGGGATAGCTCAGTTGGCAAGGACCAACTACTCAGAATTAAGAGGTCATGAGTTCAAATCTCCTTGGGGCCTAGTTATCCGTGGGGGGGGGGAACCCATCTTCTCTTTGTGAGCTCAATGATGCATATTTCCAGAAGATGCAAACAATAAAGAAGTGTCATTCTAGTTCAGCACCTAACCCTACTACTAACACACAAAAAAAATGGTGATTGTGTGGTACTGTGGTTACCCATAGCTCCAAATACCTCTATTCTTCCCAATCATCAATATCAACCGAAGAACATCCTGACGAGTGTAGAGGCTTCGAATGCTGGCCTCTGTTACCCAGACACTTCATGTACCCCCAATTACCATGTCTAAAATCACGATACCCAGCAGTTAACACTTGGACATGGCCACCAAGAAGAAGAATATTAACATGCACCCTCTTGTTGCACATTAACTCCCCCCTTCTTTCGAAATATTTTTTCCGAGTGCCCATACCACTACCCCATTTTGCTCACATGTGTCCATATACGTTTTATGTCTTAGGTGGATAATCACTCCTCAAACACATATAATACCTGATCCCTGTACCTGAACCCACATATCATAGAAGCTGACCTAAGAGGGAAAATCAGCAGCTTAATTGATTTCAGTCCCCATACATTGAAGGTAATTGTTATTTCCATGATGAGGCAGGGTGATTGAAAATTAGACCCATAGATTCATATCGTGGCAACAACAAAAAATGACCAATTCTAAACCAGACAAGGAGAATAGGAACTTAGGCCCTCTTTGGTTGGATTTCTATTTCAATTTCATATACCTATTTCATGAGCATTGCATCCCCTCCCCCATTTCAGCCCCCTGCACCCCCGCCCCATCCCTCCCCATCCTCCGGCAGCCCCCTTTCCCCTGCACCCCTGTCCCACCCCCTCCTCCTGCACCCACTCTCCTCTGCATCCCCAACCCTTCCCACCCCTCCTACACCCTCGTCCAGTCCCACTCTCCCCCGGCTCTTTCTACCGTTCAGATTTTTCCAATGCAAGATTCCATATGAAGCACTCAGATCAGTTGCAGATTTTGCCAGTGGTTTTACTAGGGTTCTTCCCACTAACTTCGAGTTTCATTCAGTTCAATGGCTTCTGAAAACGTAGTAGATAAGAAACCCGATGAATACGTGGCTGCAGAAGAGAAAGAAGTTGCTGCAAAAGGGTACGAAGAGGAAGTAATTTCCAAGGCGATGGAGAAGGATTTGAAAATAGAAGAAGAAGAACAAGAGGCTGAGGAGGAAGGGAAGCAAAGTGACAAGGAAGGAAAACCAAGCGAGAAGCCCAAACCAAAATTGAAATACCAAACATTTCTCTTATTCTTAAAATATTTTCAATTGATACTACAAGTGATTTCAATTTCTTGACCAAAAACCTATTTGTTGACTTATTTCATAAAATCAATAGAAATTTGAAATAGAAATCCAACCAAAGAGGGCCTTAGAAAGAGATGAAGGAATATTTAATTTCTGGTTAATTTAGTTAAAATCATGCCACTTTTATATGGATTCGCTCAATTTCAACTGTTCACTGAAACTTTTTATTTTCCGTTGATTTGGCGCCGTCAATATTTAAATACATTTTGGATTCCAACTATAAGTTTGTCAATTTATGATTCCTAGGCATATGCAAGCCACCTCAGAAGGTTGCTGCAGGCCTGCAGCATGTTATTATGCCAGTGAGAAACCTCTCAACAATTTACAGGTTGCCTACATATTCTAGATGTAAGGGCAGGAACAAAACATTTCGCTTGATTTTTCATAGTTTTCTGGAATGGACACTGCCATCCATCAGATTAAGGAAAATTTGAAGAGGGTTGCATTTTGATGAGTTTCTAATGAGGTTTCAAAAGTAGAAAGATGATGCCTTATATATAACAGTGCAACGCCAAGTCCAGAAAGAGGATCTAAAGTGCTTCAAATGTAGTAACCCACCCACAGTGCCCTTAAAGACTCTTGCTCAAGTTTAAGATGAGAAAGAGGAAGGGAGAGAGAAAAATCTTGTCAAAGATGAAACCCTCAGATGGCCAACTCAGTTAATGCATACTTTTTCCCCCTGCTTAATTGAGTTCATGCACTCTGTTCTTGGGTTGATGATGATTTGCAGTTAAAACCATTGACAAGTTTGGACTGACTACTGACTCCTCTGTCACCTGGATGCTTCCAAACAGCAGTGGCACAAGTGTCTGATATACACTTGAAGTATGATTACTGTACTTGAGGCATACAAGTGCCATTGCCACACCTAGGTAGCATAGACTAAGCCACATCTTAAGCCATTTCATCCATGTGAATCAACAAGTCAAAAGCCAAAAATCAGCATGTGTTTAGTGAAATCTGCAGTTGGTGACAATTGCAAATCACCTTCGATAAAATGACATTTCTTCAAAGGTTGTCAACTTCCAATTAGGAAAAAAAAACAGTGAATGTGGGAGGTAAGAGTAGTTAACGATGGTTTTAAGAACACCAAGAAATTGCAGGACCAAAGCAAGAGCTCCTAAAGGGTCAGGTTTCACAAGTAGAGCATATCTAGCTCCACATTTGATATCATATCCCCTTACAACTTACAAGTCAAAAGGGTCAAGTTTCACAAGTAGGGAGAATTTTTGCAGAGCGTGAGCAGCACGTGTGAGCTATAAGTTCTAATGCAGGCTTTACAATTTTAACCTCAAATAGTTTCATCATTCAATTTGGAAGTTGAATTTACTGATTCCATGTCGTGTCCCAGAAAATTACAGCAGCTTCGCTTGATTCTCTAAATCACCAAAGTTAGTTCTTGATGACTTCATATCCTATGGGTTGGCTAATCCTAAACCACTTTGAATCCAGACTAAGCATTTTATGAACCGGCCCAGATCAACCAATTTCCTACACAAACCTGGTAACAAAATGTCAAAAACAAGCCACCTACACCCTCCCCCCCCCCCCTCCAAAAAAAAAAAAAGGCAAAACAATGACTGCAGATGACAAAGCGCAACTTTGTCTTAATTAAAGTTAGCTGTCTTCTTCTTCTTCTTCTTCTTTTTTTTTTTTTTTTTTTTTTGGGGGGGGGGGGGGGGGGTGTTGGAATCGAGGATTGGCTGTCTTGAACGTCAGCTGTTTAACCCCTTCCCATTACTGCTCAACCAGTCCCAACAAGACACAGTCCTGCCTCCCAATGGCTACTATGCGGACTGTTAGAGATGGGAAATGAGCAAAACCAAGTTGCTTTTACACTGTCTTGGCGAGAACTCGGTTTTCCAAGAGGCCGAGATGCCTCCGAGAACCGAGATTTTAATCCTTTGTCATACACGTGAAATTTAAATAAGGGGGGGGGGAGAGAAGGTTAAATATATTCTAAATTTATCTAATGCCTGCACCATCATATTTATGTGACAAACACACAAGAAGAGAGAGGGAGAAAGAAAAATCATTCGCACCTTCCACAAGTAATAAAATATTGACAAAGTTCCGAAAATACCAACCTCAAGTTTGGATCTAGTCTTTCTTTGACTACAATACGCTCCACATCTGACAACTGTTTACAATGGTCATGAAGAGAAAATATATAAGGAGAGAGAGGATGAGAACATTTCACAAAGAGCATGTCAGACATCAAACTGTTCCTCCGAGCTTCTTCCTCCTACAAAAGCATGTAGAATGTCATAAATTTCATTGGAACTAAAGACTGTCTTAGCGTGAATCAACATCAAGAAACCAACTTCATGAAACATGTTCTTTATGGTAACTTACTGTCAATGTATGTTCAATTTTTGTTATCTCAGCAATAAGGCGTCCTTCATCAATGAAAGGTAATTTTGCAATACCCTTCAAAATAAAGAGAAAAGCATAAAACAACAAAACAAGTATTCCTTATCAACCTTCCAACCCCATAATCCAAATCACAGGATGTTAAACACGAGGAGAGAAAACCCCAACCTGCCAAGCGTACCGCTTGCCATTCATGTCAACTTCGAAATCTGATAAACACAACCATCAAAAAGTCAATAATTCTACATATTGCCTCTTACCTGAGAAACTATTGATAAAAAAAAATGAAGCATACCAGTTGGATAAAAAGCAATAATTGGCGAATTTGGATCAGTCATCAATCTTTGGTAATGCTTGGGAAGCGCATGAGCACTGGAAATAGGTCCAAACAGTCAGAGCAAGTAACACACAACATGGTAAACTCAAAACACAAAGCATGGTATTAAGTATTAACACAACCTTGCAGCTGGAAAAACCCCCATCAGCTGATTGAAGGGTTTAAAGGGAGCACCTAATTCAAAGCTTATGTTCAACTGACCAAGATCCTTGATATCAGAAGCAAAGGGAGCATAATGATAAGGATAGAACCTGGAAGGACAGTGCAAATGTGAACATTAAGTTGAATCCATATGTGCTAGAAAGTAAAAGAGATAAAACTACTACTACCATGGCTGGATGTGTATAGACCACATAATATCCCCCCTTTTTCTTTTCCTTTTTTGAGGAGGTGGGGGGGGGGGTGGCGGTGACCCCTAGACTCAGCAAACAATTGACAAGCTTCACATGTCGGGGTAAAGGGGAAAATTCTTTGAATACAACCCTCCTCATGATATTTGCATGACAAGGAAATAAAAACACCCCATAGAAGTATAAAATAAATGTCTACTCATAGAATAGGTGCACTCCAGGCCCCACAATTCCCAACAAACCCAAATTATCAACAACTTTTATCTTAAATTTAGTCCACAGCTATGCTTTCATTCTCGCTGTCTAAAAGAGTGTCCCAGGCACAAGGCTCCCGCTACTGCAGGGTCTAGGGAGGGGCAGAACGCACACAGCCTTACCCCACAATGCGGAGAGGCCGTTTTCGTGTTTCGAACCCGTGACCCCAGGTTGCAATATGAGAACCTTACCATCACACCAAGGCTCGCACGGCCCATGCCAAAAATTACCATGACCGGATATTTTTAATCATTTAATATACACTTCTTTGATATTTTCTTATCATTGAAAAGAATACCACGCATAGTTGCATTCATCCATTCAAGCAGATTTACGCATAGTCAATTCCTAGGCAGGACCCAGGACTAATGATCATCTTAACATGACACAGTAAATTATTATGATGATAGAATGTTTTTTATCCAGTAGCCCCAGACCAAGATTCTGAAGTAGATGTAGCAAAAAAATCCCTGAACTCATTGGCGCATAGACGACTGAATTGGTGGTCACATAGCATGCTTATGCCAGTAACCATTTTTCCATGTGTGAAAAATGAGCCTTTTTAATAAAAAAAATATGCCTCTGCCACAAGGCAGATTCGTATTTGTCTCCAAAAGGGAAAAAAAATAAAAGAAACATGTTTACCGTGTTAAGGGTACAATATCTTGTATTTTGTCGCTTGGGCAAAGCGTAGTGGGCTGCCTCCAAGGCCTGAAGGCGCAGCCACTGCGAGAGTTTGGGGGCGGTAGTCCTTGAGGAAAATTTTTAGGTTTACATGGGAGTAATTTCGGAATTTTGTACCTCTACGTTTCCCTTTAAATAGTTAGCGATGGAGGTTATTAGGGTTATGGGAATTCTTTGTAAACACAAAGAGGCGAGAGGAAGAGAGTGTGTAATCCTTTCTCCAATGTTAGTGAAAACTGCTCTCATCTCTCCATGGGCTATCGAACTATGTAATCCTTGTCTTGTGTGATTGTTTTCTTTCTATTTCATTTCATTTTCTGCATCGTGAATAGGTGTTCATTCTACATACAAGGTCACGCGCCAAAGAGTAATTGGGCTGAAATTTCAAACATAAGGTGAGAGGAAGTGTTAAAATACATGAACCACTTTGGCCCCTCTCATAGTGAATAAGATTACCCTTAGCAAGTTAGAGTGCAGCACTTGACCAATTCCAAAGATCAGATCATAAGGTAAGAAATACAGGTTAAATACAACTCCAATAATTTTGGAAAGGCAAGACGAAGCCAAATGAATTACAAGAATGAAGACAGCCAAAGTGACAAGCAATAAACATTAAAAGCACACTCACCACTGCCACGAGCAAACCCCTTCATAATAATAGTGCATGACCCAACACAGGCCTTCAGTGTATTTTAGGACCTACCAAGGGAAAGAAATTGAAAATCATACTAGCCCAAAGAAAAGAAAATTCAATAATAGACAAACTAAAATAAAGTAACCTTTGTCAATCAAAAAAATAAAAAAATAAAAAATAAAGTAACCACTTATTTGAAAATAAATAAGGAATAGATTGGATATTTTCAGACATGCTTTTATGCCATTTAACACAGACATTCGTCTTTTGATCGACTATAGGATTGAAGAAATTTGGTTGAATTGATTCTTTCCTACTTGTAAGGATTATACAATTTAAGTTATTTGGTTGTATAAGAACTAAGAACCAAAAAATCTGATGGAATTCATCATTCAAGTTGCCACCCAGATGAGAGGGCCTTGTGTCCATGAACATAACCCTATGTATCAAATAATATTGAGACAAATGGACTTAATTAGTTAGATCATGTTAAAAAAGTGAGAAGCTGTAAAAGCACCGAATCTCATAGGATAAATTACTCACTCCCTCCAACCAATGGATCATGCATTCAGCATGCAAAAACCACTCAAAAACAATTAGAGAATACAAGAACAGTTTGTTGAGCTACAGTTTACATCAAATTGACTGCTACGACAAAGATGCTAAAAAGAAAATCATAACATCTCACGTGTTCCACGGAAAAGGCTTTCCAAAGGTTTACCAATCCTCAAATGAAGCAACTCATCTCAATTATAGTTTTCACCAAAAAGACACCAAAACATGGTTCAAAATGTCAGCAAAATTTTGCCAAGATTTTCGAAAATTCTCGATCTAGACGACATACAAAATATACAAGGTTTTGGTCGATGTTTCGGCATTTCAGTCGATATTTCAGTAAGCATCTCCAGTACTTGTGTCAGTCTTCTCCTCCTCTACATTGTGTGTCTCTAAAACAGGGCAATTACCTACTAAGTAGGATTTTGGTTATTTCAGTCAGATTTTGGTTATTCCAGTCAAGATCTCGGTTTTGGCAGCCACCAAAATGGCTGCCGGAACTGAGATTTAGAACCTTGCACCAAAAATTGATGAGCATCCATGCTGCAACATTATGCTGAACAGATGATGTCACACAACAGACCAAACAACTATAGTTAAAAGATAATGATTAATAAACATTAATAAACCCAATAACTGCCAAAACATTCATAAAAGCATTTCCATGACCAAACCTACAAAGAATGAAATGGGGCTACAATGGTCTAGGATAAGAGACAAGATGCTTCCTTCCTATTTCAGTGCTAAATAACTTACAACATCCTTCCGTATTGTTTCAAGTTCATCGGGGGTTTTTGCAGAAAACTTTTCTTCATAGTACCTTTCTTTCCACCCCTGCACTCCCAATTTCACCTGATAACATGGGAAACCATACCACACCTTAGGAACACCCACAGACCCACTTAGGGGTAGCAGTGAAGAAGAAAAAGAATTTCATCAGATACAATACCCCACCTCTTGAGAGGACTGACTTTAGTAAAGAAAAGATCATATATAGAATGACTTAGATAATAAGGCAAGATCTGCAGAATTAAACCTTGTCTTCTTCAGGATTATTTGAGTTAAAAAGGTCAGCCTTCTCACGAAGTAACTCCTTAAGCTTCATTTTCAATGCCTCTTTGTTTTCACATACCTAACAACCAAGAGGGGGGAGGTTAAAGATCTATCCATTCTCGCCAGTAAAGGATAAAAAACATTAGCCACAGTAGCACTAGCAAATTGTATCTTAGAGAACAACAGATTCAGTCAAAACTATATCAAAGCATCCCCCTACTAAGAAGAAGACATACTTCTGCTTCTTCTTTAAGACTATCTTCAGCCTCAACAATGGCAGCACCAATGGATGACCCGGAAGAAAAGCATGCAACTTTTTGGGCTCGAAAATGAACTTTCCTATCAGGTGCTCCAGATTGCTTGCTCTTAATATTAAGTGCTGACATACCCATAGTAGCTTGGCCAAGTTGGTTTTCTTTTCTGATGGATACTGAAGTCCCTGAACTGTAACTGGATCCTGTTTGTGGGTATGGTGAAGGCAAAGAAGCAGAAGCAAGACGAGAACCTTGATAACGAGCAACTGGTACTAGAGAATCATGTCCACGCTGAGGTTCAGCATCATCACCTCTTCTTGCTTGTGCCTTTTCACGCTTAATTCTTTCTGTGTGATGCTGAAAAGCAAAACAAAGAACTTAAAATCAGATATGAAATTCTGCATCTTGAACCTCTTCCTCTGTTAGTAGATTCTAGAATCAGACCTTAAAAAGATGCTACTATCCTGTGATATGAACAACAACGCAAAAAAAAAAAAAAAAAAAAAAAAAAAAAGAGGCCAGAACCCTTTTAGACCCATAGTTTAAGGAATCAGGCACAGATTAGCTGAATTGGACGATCCGGATTGGAATCAGCCAGGGCCGATCCTGAGTCACACATGTATTTTGGCAAGTCTCGCACGTATTTGGCCAAGTATAGGGTTTTTGGGGGGCCGAACCAACAAGGAATCGTATACAGGATCTGCTGGAACCGATCCTGTCCCCAATTCTGAGTAATTCAACCATGTTTAAACCTTAGATCAAAATCTTAAATCTCTATTGGTCACTTCTTTGGTCACAACCATAAGGATGTAAATTATGGCATATCTTTCAGTCCACTAGTATTATGCCTCCCCCATCCCAACCTTCCACCCAGAAGACAGAGAAAGAGGGCACCATCAAAGTTGAGTCAACTTCCTCAAGCCATCTTTTTGTGGATAAAACCCACCTCATTAATCTTGCTTCCTTGTAAATACAACCAATCCGCTGATAAATCAGGAAACCAGAGTAATGGAGCAAACCTGATGTAAGCGAGCTCTTTTGCAGAATATTCTATCTTCATAAGATCCCACTGCTTGAATGAAATGCTCTACCCTGCTCAAATTTGGCTAGCAAAGGAGGAAATATGCCCCAGAATAATAAGAAAATCATGAAAGTCACACAAAACGTAAATGCAACCACCATGTGTAGGCGACAAATCCAACAAGAGAAGGTCTGACCAAATGAATACCTTGTTTGATTCGGTCAAATACCCACCCATTTCTCCAAACTCCTTTTTGTACACAGCGATTAGTAAGTTGATTGCACCCTAAATAAAAGAAAAGGGGGGAAGGGAGGGGGGTTAAGACACTTTATCAAAATTATTCCTAAGAAATGATGCATCTCAAACTCAGTTTCTCATTCTAAACATGGTCTAAGTCTTTGCAAAAGAAACATGATAATATTTTTAACCATATGATAATTTTATTTAGCCAACCTTTTATCCTCTTTCCATACCTAATAGGAAATGAGTTTTCTTCGATATCATCCAAAGAATTAATCAGCTAAAATTTGAATAAAATGCCATTTTTACATAAATAAATCAAAATAGCATTTTAATGCTACATCAATTCAAAATCATAAAATAACTAGCGGAAAGAGAGAGAGAGAGAGAGAGCTAGATCGAACCTCACGAATCTCCAGTGTGGGCATATGAGGCAGAAAATCATTGCCGACAAAGAAACATAAGAATATAAAATCATCCACAATGCATTCAAAATCAATCTCGAATGGAGGGTTGGGAATCCGCATTTCATATTCCAAGTATTCTCGAAGTGTCCAAATGTTGAGAAACTGCAGAAAGTGGACTTTAGGGGAGCAAGTTTGAATAAATCTTGAAAAAGAAAAGGGAAATACATTGAAAAAAATAGGCAAGAAGCATCATCCTATGCCATACAAAGACTATAAAGCAGGCTAAGAATCCAAATGTACCTGGTAAGACTTTTTGGCCACAGTAGCCCCTGCACCTTTCTCATCAAACTCTCCTGACTTTCTCTTTGCTTTTCCTTCACAATTGGCTGCAAAATGGCCCATTTGACCACATAGGAAGCATTTGTCTTGTTGCCCAGGGGTGAAAACGATCTAAAAGTTGTCATTTAAGAGTGCAAACTATCAGCAGTTCACATTGAAAAACAAAAACAAATGTGCAAGCACTTGTACAAATCTTAAAAGAAGGCGAGGAAAGACATGGACATTTCCAAATATGATTAGTAATCAATTCGCAAAGGCAACAAATAAGTTATAACATAAATTTATATCAAAGAAGCCTTAGGATTGGATTCTCCAAACAATATCTTTCCCTTACGGGTGTGAAAAAGATTCATTAAATTTCACTGAGATCTTTCCAAATCTCGGTATTACTTATTTAATAAAGATAACAATGATGAATTACAATAATACCCTCAATAAGTAAAACCAACACCAACACTTGATAGAACCGAGTCCACCGACTACCACTCACAATAACAAAAAGATTAATATGTCCTAATTAATTATAAACCCATAGTGACTAAAGTACGGGTAATCTTATCTAATGTTACACCCCTTGGACCCAACACTAGTACATTTTAACATCTATCATTGTACATGACAAAAAATAATATTTTAGCAAGGAAGGTTAGGAAAAGAATCCAACATACAATGTGTCATTCTCCTCCATGGGTGCAAATTGTATGATTGATAAAAATGCAACCACTCTTGGAAATAATATAGAGTTTTTTCCAGATTTTTGTATTGTATTTGAATAAGATACATTTTGTGCTTCTATTGCCTAAAATTACCTTTAGTTTAAGACAGTGCTTATAGCCTTGTACAATGTTTTCCTTTCAAAACAAATGTATCCTTACAAACTATATAACAAAATAATACTAATTACTTAAAAGCTGAAAATTTCAATTGTTCCCCACCCCGACTCCCCAAATCCTAATTTTTCGCATATGCAGAGACTGCTTACTCTTGCACAGCCACACCAATATCCATATAAGAAGAAACAAACATAAAACCAATCCGATTTAATGCATTAGAGAACCAACCTCTCTCAATATTGAGAAATGCACTTCATGCGTAGCCAGAGCCAACATGATCAAATCTGCATCCTGTAGTACATAAATTACCAAGATCTAAACCCAACAAAATCAAAATAAAAACATAAAAGCAGATTCTATGTATCTACCAAACAAAAACCCATACCAAACCATATAGGCAATGGCATGTATTTGGATCATAACCAGGAATATTTCTTTGAAGGCGGATGTACGAAATAATTTTGTGTTCCCCTTCACCAGGAACATTTGCATCTGAAAGGATAACCTTCAAAAGAATCAATTTATAAGCAAAAGCCAGGATAAAAATTATAAACAAGTGCAAAAGAACCAGTAGATACAAGTAGCAAAGTATTGGAGGAAGATAAGCTAAATCAAGGATGAAGAAACATTTCTATAAAAAAGGATAACCTTCAAAAATCAATTAATGAGTTAAAGTCAGAATAAGTATTATTAACAGTTGAAAAGGAAGAACCAAAGATATAGTGAGCAGAGTATTGAAGGAAGAAGCTAAATCAACGAAGGAAGCTTGGCATAACAAATACCTTAATGTTGCTCCATCCAGGGTCATTGTTTAGTCTGAGATGAATGTAATACTGCAGAGCAATTGACAAAACGGCCATGAATTCAGTACCAGGAGTGATAACATTGGAATCACAAACTTGTGACTGTTGTTTTGGAGGTAGCTTTCTGCCCTCCTCCTCAAATTCTTGTCGTAACCGCTCTTCTTCTGCTGCCTGCATACCACTCAAAAACCATCACGTATAATAATTTACAAACTAAACTAACTAACTAGAGGAATAGAGAAATTATCTAAATGCACCTACCGCTTCTGTTGCATCTTTGGCAGCTCTGAAACGCCTAGAACGTTGCTGATTCATTTTAGCCCTTGGAGCTACACCATCTACAGTAATTTTCAAATAGTTACTATCGGTTATATTAGATAAAATATATCAACATAAAGGTCAGGAGCACTCAATGTCAATGAAGAAACTCACCAATAGCCATGTAAAGAAGCTTCCGTGGCCGCACCATCACAAAGAGTCTATCAATGTAATCAAACATACACTGGAATACCTCATCAAAAGTCGTCGGAGAAGGCTGAATAAATTTAAATCAATTAGTTGAAACATGTGTATGTGTGAACTAATATTAAAACTAAAATGAAAGAGCTCCAATACATTCATTTTAAGGCATTGAACAATCAGATTTGTTTTTCTCATCCTGTTGATAAGTAAGGTCACTGGTAAAGCACAAAAAAGAGATCCACATACCACATATTAGTTCCAACTACAAACAAGAACATATTTATGCTTGAAGATTATACTTTTATGCAAACCAATTCAACGAGTACTGATGCAGTACAGGTCTATCGCAGGGGGCCTAAGGGCCATCTCAAGCAGCTCAACAAGCAGCACATGACCAGCATGACTGACCAATCTATGGGCTGTTGAAAGGTGAGCCACACATGGCCTTCCTTTGCTTCTACCACAAGCTATGACAAGGAGAATATTTTTCCAGCCATTCCAACTTCTAGAAGATCCCATTGGAGTGTTGACCAAGCAAGCACCTTTATTTCTATTTTCAGTTTTAGAAGCTTTATGTAATTTTCAGTTATTATTTCATTAATTCTATTTTCCAATTTAGTTAGTCTTCGTTTAGCTATTATCTAAAGGCATCTAGCTAGTTTCTAATTTGACTTTCTATGTAATAGGAAGTTACTAAATTGAGAGAGGACTTGGTCAACAAGAGTTGTCATTGTCTTACTTTCTATTTTGAAATTGAAGTCATTGGCTATATATATGAATGAAAGGGGACAAGAGCAACCACGGTTTAAAATTCAAAGCTTCCTTGCCATCGTCGAGTAAGGCTACTAAGCTGTGGGACTCCGCCGATTCTAATCCTCTTCTACTCTTATTCTATTCTAATGAGGACATCCCCGCAGTTTTTTTCAGCTAGGAGCAGCAGAGCCAGCTTTTGATTTTATTTTATTTTTAGGCCCAATTTGATAACACTCTTGCTCCAGAATTCCAGGCTTCCATCTCCCTGGGAGCAATTTCAGAGCTGAATCCCGTTTCGTAAGTCCGGTCCGATTCCAAGCTCCAAGGGAGTGAACCGGACTCTTTTTGACTCTGGGAGCCCAAATATGGGAGCTAAAAAAAAACTAGCTCTCATTGCTCTAGAGCAAATGAAAGAGAACTAAAGAGAGAGAGTCAGGCCAAAACGAAGGCTTGACCGCCACCACCACCACCACCCACCACCCCCATTGCTACCACCACCACCATCCCCCCACCGCCACCACCACCAGATCTGGAATCAATTCCAGATTCATTTTTATCAAACTCTGGAATCAGATCTAGACCAGTGTTATCAAACAGCATTTTGCTCTCGAAAAACTAACTCCAGAGCTGAAGCAATAAAATGACTCCAGAGCAAAAGCAACGGATCAGGAGCAAGAGTGTTATCAAACGGGGCCTTACAGTCTATTTATTTTCTGTTTCCTATTTCTAGAAACTGTTTGTTTCTATTTCTATTTATCAGTTTTTATTTCTGTTTGTCTTCTGTAATTTGAATTCTGTCATCTTCCCCCCCCCCCTTTTCATGTGTCTTCTGTACACCCCCCTACTGGTAGGTTTTTTTTTTTTTTCCTGTAGTTACAGAAGTTGTAGCCGCCCATAGGCAGTTCCAACAGCTTCCCCAACCCCTACGGTTTCACTGTGTAGGCCTTTTAAGGCCATTTTTTTCCTGTAAAGCATAATGCAACTTTAATGAATGAAAGAAGGAAGTTTTCTCTCTCTCTCTCTCTCTCTCTCTCTGCTGTAAATTCTCTCTCTTCTCTCCCTTTCAATTTTCCTCTCTTCTCCCCCCCCCCCACCACCCCCAACCCCACCCCACCTGCCCCATATTAATTTCTGAATTCCCCTACCCTTCTTCCCTTCTTCCTCACTCTTCTTGTTTCTAAATGGGAATTTTTTTTTCTGAAATCAAATCCTCCTCCACTGAGCACGAAATTCAATTTCCTGTCCATGATATGCTTATTTTAAACTATGTTTAATAGTCCATTATCAACCCCTCCCTGCAACATTTAATCTTCCATTACCCATTGTCAAACTCTGCCATTGTTAAACAACTTAAATCTATCAAGCCATGAAAAAGATTCAACAAAAGATAGAAACAATCTGTTTTACATCAAGCAATACATGGAGTAACTCCTGATATAGCAGTAAAAGCAAGACGTGTAGGCGGATCTCAGTTTTTTTTTTTTTTTTTTTTTAATTATAAACAACAAATGTTCAACTCATGTTCTGTTAGTTTCTGAACTCTGTTCACATCACTCCGCTATGGCACTATCCCTTACCGACAGCATTGGTGCCTATATTTCGGCATCGATTCTAGTAAGCAACCTAGTGCTTTTATATTGAATTGTTGCTGTATTTATATGAAATTAGTTCTCCTAAGCACTGAATATTGTTGTCATTATTTTAACGGTGTTGAAATGTTCTACATGACAACTTGTTGAATGCTGCCTTATTAATGTTGAATCTTATGTCACCCTATTTGATCATTGTTGAGTTAGTAATCACGGCTAGGATTATATTGCTTATTGGTTGATAAAATTCAGCTCTAAACAATCTAATTGCAAGACAAATATGCTGCTGCTTTCTGTCTTAACTAGCTAAACATTGGGTAACCTAATACCTAGCTAGATGTAAGTGTAGGAGACCTAAACCCTTAGGCTGTCCTACATCATATTCTTCTTCTATTTTTTTCTCCACCATTGCTCCTTTATTATTCTGTGATAAGCTACTGCTGCACACACGCAAACGGTATCAAACCTTGCTGGAATCCTCTTCTAGAGCTGCTGAAACCATTCATCATGTTGCTGAACTGAAGGAGAAGACACTCCATGATAGTTCCAGTCCAAGCTATTAATTCCCATAGCCTGCGGCTGCTGTTCTGGAGTTTTTTCTTCTGAGTTTGAATTTGTTCTATGAACTGAGATTCTCTCATCCGGTTAGGACCAAACTTTGGGGCTGTGTTTAACGGCTATAGAGCATCCTTCGATTGGAGATTCAAGGCCATCCAATGGCTGGATTGGCCTATGCAGCTAAGTTTCTAATTTCAAGTGTTCTATCATATATTCACATCCAACCATTGGATGTGACTGATATTTTGAAGGAATCATCACCTATTGGGACCTTGTCTAAGGATATAATTTCAGCCCTATCAGAAGAGCCGTTGGCTAGTTCTACCGGCTCCTATTTTTCTGGTTTGAAGAACCTTGCTGTTAGAGTACTTCTATTGGTCTGGTTGCTGGTTCCTTGATGTTTTGCTACTGTGACCTAGTAGGACTGGTTGTTTGTGATCCTGTTTGTGAAGCTAAGGCTTACTTGCTTGTAGAGCATTAGCTTTGCCCCAATTTGGTATAAGAGCCATGGCTGAGGATGGTTTTAACTCTCCCAACCAGGCCCTAAAACCTATGGCTGAAGTGTTAAGAGGGTTTACTCAAATAGATGACAGAATGACTCATGTGAAAGAAAGGATAGACAGATTAACTGTGGGACAGCAGCAGTCTACAGCTAATATTATCCCACGAGTCATCCCTCGCCCCCTCAAAGGGTCCCACACCCACCTATTTATGAAGAACAAGTCCAGTCTACTATGATCGTGATACTACACCATGTCATTATGATGACACGAAAGAGTTCAATGGCTGACACGGCCCCAGCTATTTCATGATTGGATGTGTGCTCTTGATGATTACTTTGACTAGTTGTTTGTGAGTTTTAAGGCTTAGTTGCATGTTGAGCATTAGCCTTGTACCAATGTGGTGCAGATACTAAATCATTGGCAACAGTACCTTATTCGGAAAGAGTTCATACTGTACTCTGACCATGAGGCTTTGAAGCACTTGCACTCACAAAGGACAGTCAGCCACCAGCACACTGCACGCCAAGTGGGTAGCATACCTGCAGAAGTTCATATTTGCACTGAAGTTCGAGGCCAGCAAGGAGAATCAAGTAGAGCATACTCTCAACACTTTTTCAGCTCAAGGAACAGCATAGAGCACATCAAAGATGAGTATGGTTCAGATGTGGATTTTGCTCCTAATTTTCTGAAATTACAGCAAGGGGACACTGACCATAAATACTCATCGCATGATGGTTTCCAATTCTAGAGAACACGTTTATGCATCCCAAATAATTCTCTATGACAGAATCTCATTCGGAAGCTACAAAGAGATGGCTTAGATGGACACTTTGGGAGAGATAAGACCATGTCACAGGTAGCGGATCTTTACTATTGACCACACCTATCACGTGATGTGCAGAATGTGGTTCAAAGGTGTCGCATATGCCAGTTGTCCAAGGGTACTAAGCAGAACACAAGCTTATACTCACGGTTGCCCATCCCACATGCACCTTGGTTACATGTTAGCATGGACTTTGTCCTTGGTTTGCCAAACACTCGTGAGCGGTGGACAAGTTCTCGAAGATGGCGCACTTTCTACCATACCGGAAGATGTTTCTGCAACTGTGGTTCTGTTGATTCAGAACAACCTGAGTGGATGTAGATTCCAATTTAGTGGATTCCAAAGTGGACTGTAGGTGGATTCCTGGTATGTACCATCATCCTTATCTCCTTCTCTTCTTATTCTCGTAATACAGGTCATAATTCTTCATCTTTCATACTGCGGTTCCCCTGTTTACTTCTAAGCTTTAGGTTGCTTTCTTCCTCAATATCTCCTACATATTAGTCTGACTTACTTCAAATTTCATATCCTAGTTCCTGATCTTATTTGCTCTCAGATTCTGGGTTCGTTCTTAAGGAATACTTGGCCGACCGTCAGTTCTGGTTCAACTATATTTTTTCCTAGTATAACTAGAACTTCACCATAACTTTATTCTTTTATCGGAATTGCTTCAAATTTGAAACATAAGCTTCTGGCAATCTGATCTCTGGTTTATATTGTTGAGTTTAAACTGCTGCAATACCGGTTTTAGTACTGATACTCTGTTTTTAGTAGTACTTGGAGTTGTCTACACAAGCTTTCTTCTGTTCTGCCTTCAGTGATATGGGCAGACCTATTCCGCTGCCAGAAAAGACTACTCGACCAGAAAATCAGACCTATCTGTTCTCTCTGCTTCGAGTTATCAAAATTCTCCACATTCAACCCTATTTCTCTGTTTTGGAGATCCTATCACTGGTAGAAAGCTCTAAAATATCTCTTTGGGTCCCATACTTGCGTTATAAGTCCACTAGCAATTTTCCCATAATCAAATAAATTATTTACATACATACAATGATGGAAGGAGAAAATCTGGGGGAAATATTTTGAGATAGTCTTGCAAACACAAGATTATTGCATATTCTAATCCTACCTCCTCTATCCATGTCATCCTTGATATACTGAAAATGAGATGCCAATGATACTTATTTAAGGAGAAGAGAGTTCAATAGTTATAGCTTGTTCTAGCCCGAGAGAGATAGCAAATCTACTAAAGCACAAATTCTCAATTCAACATAGCCTTGGCTAAGCCCTCCCTCTTGTATATGACATGTTGACTGAGAATGAGTACCTATCCCGGGCAGCTTTCCCATTACATTCAAGAAACCCAGTCACTAGTCTAGCTGGTACACAATGGATTTAGGACTGTACGGGAAAACACTTGAAAAAATGAGTTGGTCCACGTTAAGAGGTCATGAATTCAACTTTCTCAGGGCACCTATAGTAAAACATGATAAATCTAAACACTGTACGTTTTATATAGCAAAAAAAAAAAAACAAAAATAGAGAGTTAGTCCACGTTGTTGCTACAGAATCTATGCATTTGGGTGTTAATTGTGTTCTTCTCTTTCAATTTTATTTCGTACGCGTAAGGCAGCACCCTTGGCTCTCTAGCACGTCTCCTCTTCCAGTAAATTAAGGTTAATTATAACACTAAAAAAATTTGGGCTGGGAGGGAAGAGGAACCAACGGTTAAAACTCCCTTAAAGTAGTAGAATCTCTGAAGTAATAAGACTGAATTATACCATGCTTGCCTTGCAAACTACATTTATACACAACACTACGTAAAGAACAGTTTATTCGATCTTCTTCCCTACTTCCTATAGTAGTACTGTTTTACCGAATGAAAATCAAAATATTAGCCATTCATCTATTCCAGCGAGTACTACTGGATGAAAAATAAGGGAGGTGCACACTACTCAGCTGCAACGAATTGCATAAAAAATCGCAATGATAAAATTAAATCATAATATTAAGTAGAAGCTAATGAATTAGTGTATATAAAGTTAGGAAGGACCGATAGAGAGGTACGTACACGATCCTCGGGGTGAAAACAGGGGTGAATGATGCCGTTCATGTCGAGATAGAGATTGTCGAATTCGATTTTGTTAGGGTTAGGTTTACTAGTGTCAACGGGAATAGTAATACTATCGATCTCGACTGATTCTTCTTCCACAACATCCACCACCACCAACGGATATTTCTCCGCCAACCACCTATAGAACGCTGGAACTCCCATGATTCACCGTTCGACCTCGGGACCTTCAACTCAGAGCTCCTAAGAAAACAGAATATCAAAAAAAATACAGAAACAATAACCTTCCTAAATCCAACCCTTTTATCAGTTTCAGGGAGACAGGTTTTGAAGAAAGAAGATGGCAAGTACAGAATATTCCCAAAGAATTTTGAAGTTCGTCGTCCATCCAGATACGGAAGCCAAAACTTTGATTCTTTATCTTGTTTTGTACTCAATATCGGTTAGACGATAGAGATGGAAAGCGTAAGACAAAGGATGACCGTTGCCGTTTTGTATGTTCGAAAATTTGGAAGCAATGTCTGTTTTTGTACACTTATGGATTTGGATAAAATGTTCAAACTTAATGTTTAGGTGACGCTAGGGTTTCGCACGCACGTGGTGCCGTCTGGAAAACCATCACTTTGTCAAGTTACGGAAAGGATCATGAATCATTTGATTCGCATCTGAGACCATATATATATATATATATATATATATATATATATCCTTTTGGTTTATCCCTTGGGGGATCTGGCGATCTGGCCGTTGGTTTCTTCGCTCTAATGATTGTTGGGAGGAGAATGGGATGAGAAATAGGGGGTGTCAATTTCAGGTGAGGATGGGGTGAGATTATTGTTGGAGAAAATAATGGTTAATAGATGTATCCAATCATATAAAAGGGATTTCAGAAGGTAATCACGTGGCGTTTATCCATTGCATTGGAAATAGGGTATTGTGGTAAATATTGGAGGAAGCTCATGTTCGACCCTCTAGTCTGACTCGGATAGGACGGGACAAGTAGATAAGGATGGTTGGGCCATTAATGGATTGTCATTAATGACCATAAATGCTGACAACAACCATTAATGAAATATATACTGATCTGACCCGCCGGTTCGTAACATCTCGGTCCAAATCGGCTGGGCAGCAGAATATTACTTGATAAAAGCACTATGACAGAGACAGTGTTTGGTGGTTATGGGGAACATAGCCCAAAAGGGAGTCAAAAACAATCCAAGGGGGTCGAAAGGTGGCTGACGTGACGTTATAGCACAAACTGGGGGGTCGTAGGCCTGTTAACTTACTATATCCTAAATAGCTAATAATCAAATAGTGACAGCCATGAGACAGCAGGTCTAAAAAAAAAAGGTTCACACTTTGGTGAATCTATATATATATATAACACGAAAAAGAAAAAAAGAGAGACACACTGTTACAATACAAGGGAAAACTCTTGCTCTCTATCTTGTTACTTATCTCATATCCTAGTTGTTTTCACTTCAGTTATTTCCATCTATCCAAGTTCAGGGTGAAAAATCGAAGAAGGGAACTTCTTTGATCAACAACACCTCAGAGAACCCTTTGTTTGAGAAAGAACTCCAGTGTTTCATTGGGAGTTCCATATTGTCTGTCTTGATCAATCCCCCTTACGGGTTCCAACGATAACAATTATAAGTGTCAATTTTAGGTGAGTATGGGGTAAACCGATCGAGTCCGATCGATTATGGATAAGATTGATTGATTTGATTATTAAATATGTTAGGCTTAGACTTGGTCTGATTATTAAATGGGCATTCACGATATAAAGGTGTAGTCGAACCGATTGAATGAACCGAATACCTTTAAACCGAACTAAATTTTGGTTTAGACCAATGTTTTGGTCCTCATCTTCATCTACATGGAGAAATCACAAGCTTAATAAGAGTCTTTTACAATCCCATAAGAAGGGTATCTAATCTACAAGATGAGAACAATTATGAATTTGAAGCTTAGCATATCTCTCTATTTTTGTTCACTCTCTAACATGAGCTTGTTTATAGACCGATTTTGCATTGAGACCAACCGGACCTAATATAAATGTGTTCATGCCTCGCTGATGAGAGACTGATTAGCTACGACTGCATTTGATAACTCTCTCAAATAACAGTTCTTATGTTATTTTGTTCTGTCAGGACAAAAAAAAAACTATTCAGAACAACGTTTTGGCATTTGGTAAATCTAGTCTATTCTTCCATTATCAAATAACGAATCAGATGAAAATAACATCTTATGACACATTCTGCAAAACACCTAAAAAGGTGTTTTTTCGCTTATAGAACAAAAAATTGAGAGAACATTTTAATTGAAAATGCGCCCAATAAAAATGATAATAAAAAGAGAAGTCCCAAACTTTCTTATCACTTCTTCATCTTTGCAAAGCCATTGGAGACTGCACAGAGATGTGTCGTCTTCTTCTACTCTTCTTCTATTGATCTTCATTTCTTCATCTTTCATCTCTCTTCTTCTCTGTCAACATCTATACCCTTTGGAGAGTCATTACATTAATTTTGGAGTCACCCCTACACTCAAAGATAAGATTCCAACAAAGACCACCAAACCGGATGTGATTGTGGTCGGAGCTAGGCCATTGCTATCTCTGTTAATGATAGCGTCTTCTCTTTTGTGATTTTTTTACTTCCCTTCTCTTCCTTATCTACATATCCTGTTTTTCTTATTTCCTTCACCCTCTTTCTTCTTTCTTCTTCTCCTATTTCATTTTCTATGAACTACAACCGCCTCCTTCTTCCTCCTCCCAAATCCTTTTTTATAACAAACATCATATTTGGCTGTTAATACCATATTCCGCCAACCAATGGCAGAGCAACACGTGTCCATGGATCTAGGGGTATTCATATCATGACAAGTGTTTCACACGTGGCTTGAACCAATTCAAATAGGTAGTTTTTCATTATGGTGGGAAACCTTCCCTCAATCGATGCATACAGGCCGAATTCAATGGGCTTGTACACTGGCAATTACTCTTGTGATAATTGTAGGATTGTCATCTAACGGTGAACCTTTGAAGGATAGTTCTCAACTGTTATGTATCCAAGCCGGGTATTTCAAACCACTTCAATCACTCGTACATTCTTATATATACCCATAGACACGAAGGTAAATGGAGGCATAATTCTACATCCACTCTTACACCCAAACTTTGCCCCAACTCTCAAAGAAGCAAATCTCTATATTTTGCTTCATACTATGTGTTTGTGAACTAGCTTAATCATTACGGTGGGAAACCTTCCCTCAATCGGTGTGTACAGGCCGAATTCAACGAGCCTGTATGCTAGCAATTACTCTTGTGACAATTGTAGGATTGTCATCTAACAGTGAACCTTTGAGGCTGGACTTCCAGACTTCCACCATGCTTGGTTCAAGACATCATTGCTTTGTCTTCCTTTTTGAGTTCTGTAAAAAAAATTTCCCGTACTCTTGCGGTACCAAACAAAGAAGCCCACACTCTAGCCATGGACTCCTCATAATTGAACTTATTAAGGTCTAGTGGATTCATCAGCCAAGAGTTTTGTTGAAAACATGACATCTTGTTGGAACGGTCAATCTTCATCATTTGACTGTCAACGGAATACTCAGGCGCAGATTATAATGGTAACAGAACCCTTATCTTTTCACAAACGGGGTGCCAAATAGTACGACATACCCCATACCTGACCATTCGCTCGTGCGCCAAGGACTATCCAAACTCGAGCTATAAAAGTACACATTTACTTTCTCCAAGAACAACTAAATTGAATCCAAGAACAATAACACACAAGGCATCCCATGAGAAAAAAGGGTTTTCCCTAACTTTGACTCCTCTTATATTTTCACTCACATTTTTTTCACCTGCGGATTATTCATTCGGTATCCGATCTTCCTAACTGCTGCTTGTTATTTCGAATCTGACTTAGGCTTCAGAATGAATCCAAGACACATAGTCCGTACCCTCTTACTTCTACTTTGTCTACATGAAAGAGAAAAAGAATACTAAAGGAGAAACAAAAGAAAAAGAGAGACCTTACAAGAGAAGGGAGAGAGAGAAGAAAAAGAATACTCTTAAAGACGAGAGTGGGGGGTTATTTATAGAAAATGTCATGAGTTTACTATTTGATTAATAGTAAATCTTGAATAGTGTTTTTTAAATAATGTTTGTCAGTGGTATTATAAAGCTACAATAACGTGAACAGTAAGTAATTATTGTACTAGTAACTTGAACAGTGTTTACTGCTACATAACTCACTACATCTTTTCCATGTTACATCACCCTTGGAAAAACGGGGTGGATTCCTACTGCAACGGATCCAAATCGTCTCCTCCCTGAGATTCAGGAGGAGAGGCGGCGACCTCACTGGATGGTCATCATGTGAAGGTCGGATGAATTCGATTTCTCCGTTCAAGCCAATAAGCCAAGCCGACAAGAGAGTGTTGGTTCAAACGGAGGGGTCGAATTCATCCAACCTCCACATGGTGATCATCCAGTGAGATCACCGCGTACAAGGAAGAGACGATTTGAATCCAACTGCAATTTATATGACACAGAAACGAAGAGCCATAATTTTTCCCCAAAAGAAACGATTAAAAGTTATCGTTTATGATTCTTGGTACTTGTTTACAACGAACGAAAAAGTAAATTCTCAATTTTTAAGATAGAAATATTACCGGAATGGAGTAATTTATACTTTATATGGAATGGTCAAGTATATGGAACCTAAAAAAAAAAAAAAAAGGAAAAAAAGAAAAAGAAAACATATGTTATAAGACTACGGATCAGTCGATCCATCTATCAATACTTATCAATACATGAGGAGGTGCATCGATTGAAATCCGGCCTTGTAGGCGGGAGATCGGCAGGACACGATTTGGTTGTGCAACAAAGACAGTGGTGATATCATAGGGGATGGATGATAGAGGGATTGATGTCAGCGTCGGAGGGGCGAGTAGAGGAGAGAGTTCTCAGGAGTGAAGACAGAGGACGGCCCTAAATTCATAGGTTTGGACTTTTGATTAGTGCGATTCCTTTTGAAAGCGAAACATTTTGTTCGTTATTCATTTTTATTTATTTTGGTAGAGATTAAACTTCTGCACTTTAGGTAAGAGCAAAGGCGCAAACGTGTGGGCACCATTCCTGTTTGCTCTCTAGTTTCTCTCCCATTAAATTTCAATCACATTTGGAGGGTAGAGATGCATCAACGGATCTATTATTCCATTTTGAGGAGCTTCTTCACACTTGAAGCTCCAGAGTTGCCCCTCACAAATGGCTCAGACCATTAGAGCTCACTTCATCAGTACTTCAACACATCTTCCCCTTAACCTTGAAACAGCTAAAATCGTCACGAGAAGAAACCAAGGCATTAAGATCCAAACCAAACCCATCTATCATTTCAACCTTTTAACCCAGTCTGTTGTTTCTCAATCAATGTCTGCTTCTTCTCCTATTAAAGGTTCCTCTATGATCAGAAGCTCTCTTATTGATCCAGATGGAGGATCTCTTGTTGATCTCGTGGTGCCGGAGAGTGAAAGAGCGTTAAAGAGAGGCGAGGCCGAATCGATGCCCAAGGTCAAGCTTACGAAGATCGATATTGAATGGGTTCACGTACTCAGTGAAGGGTGGGCGAATCCCTTGAGAGGGTTCATGAGGGAAGATGAGTATTTGCAGAGTTTGCATTTTAACTGTCTTCGGTTGAGTGATGGTAGTGTGGTTAATATGTCACTTCCAATTGTTTTGGCCATTGACGACAATGATAAGGAGGCAATCGACGCGTCTCCTAATGTGGGACTGCTTGGGCCGAACGGAGATTTGGTCGGCATACTTCGGAGGTCAGTTTATTTATTTCTTATTATTTTTTAAATTATATATTTTTTAAATGATTTATTCATGTGTTGGCTGTGTACTTGTAGATAGTAGGTCGGCCTTTTCTTTTTCAGATACAAAAGAAAAAAAAACCTTTTAGAGGATTCACTTTCTTCTACCTGTTTGTGTGGTTGGCATTTTAATAGTGTCCATTTGTTAGTGAAGATATATTTTCTTTTCTTTTTACAACATTGTGCAGAATTTTTAGGCTGCCATTTTTAGTCACAACAATGTGTTTGGAACTTTAGAAGTATAGAAGAACTTCCCGATGTTTTCTCAAGTTTGAAGTAATGACCTACTTGTAGTTGTATGTGAGAAACACTATTATGTGCTTAACGAGGCCTGATCTAGTGTATGGGCTAGATTGGACCAACCTTGTATGTGATAGGTTAAAAGGCTTGATTTAACGCGTTGCATTAGGGAGCTCTTGGTGTATTAGTCAAGTACTTAACACTTGCCGGAAAACATTTTCTTCAAGGCATGGGTTCAAGCAAGGTTTAAAAACTTGGAATAAGGTACGGATTGGTCCCATCGAATCCGATTCGAATAATCCATGAATCATCCAGGAAGATACCGGAATTTATTGGACTCGGCCTAACTTGGTCGGACTTGGTAAGTGAATAATTAGGATTAATTGGGATCGACGATTTCATTGAAAGATTCCTTACCCATAAGATCAAGGGTCTCCTCTTCAGCTTCTGTTTCGGCTTTTTCTTTTGTTTCATCAGCGTCTTCGGCTTAAGCTTCTGCTGATATTGATGCTTTTGACTTCTTCTGATGCTGATTCTCCAATGGAAGCTTCTGCGGTCCCTCGGACCCTATTGCTGCTTCTGGTTTGTATCATTCTCCAGTTGCTTCTTCTGATGCTGATGCTGAAAATCATTTATTCCTCTTGGCTATTCCTTCTGCAACCATTCTAAATGAACAAAACAAGCCAATCTATCTCTGACGTCCACAAGGAATAAAGTATCGTGTATCAGTAGCGTATCGGTCGGGCGATTTTAAGAGACGTATTGTATCGTATCGTGGATACGCTAGATTACGGGGCAAGATACACATGAGAATAATTAGGGAACATGCAAAACACAATTTTTAAGCATAAAAAAACTATAATAAGCAATCTTGAAGTATTTCCAAGGATTAAAGACTAGTTGATGACATTCAATGAGCTACAACCTTCGGTCCATAAACAGTAGGTTTTCAGCAAGGAAGAAGACCAGAAAAATGAAAAAAAAATCAGTTGTATCAAACTATATAAGTGTATATCGATTGTATTGAGGTGTATCGGTCCGTATGGAGGTGTATCGAGCCGTATCAGTAATATAAGTGTATCGATGCGTATTGAGTGTATCGACCGTATCAAAGTGTATCGAGTCGTATCGGTTCGATACAGTCGATACATGTGGATACGCTTTTTGTTTTAAAAAAAGAGATACATATCGAAGAGTATCATATCGACCACTGCATATACGGATATGTATCGGTGGATACGGGGCGTATCGTATCGATACTTAAAACCATGGACATCCAAACAGTAGAATCAGCCAATTCTACTGATTCCTATCAGATTTTTACTCTAGTTTCAAGGAAAACGCTTTGAGACTTAAAAGTTTATTCCTTAAGCTTGAGGTACACAACCGACACACGTCTCAAACCATGACATATTGGCTAAGCGAATGCCTGCATTGATTGACTTCAGCAGGTAGTTTTCTTGCTGATGACATGACTGAAGCAAGCGGGAGCCAATGCTTCAAAAATTAAAATAATTTTACTGTCATAATATCAAGATATAACATTTTGGTTGAAGGGAGAACGTGCCCCCCAGACACACACAGGGATTTTCTGTTCATTTTTTTTTCTCTCATTAAAAAAGTTTAATAAAAAAAAACCTGTGTGCGTGGGTTAGCCTACCCTACTTGCTCGAAGAGACTTTTCACATTGATTAATTTTTAGGAAAAAGAAGGTTGTTAGGTTGCGTGGAGCCTGTGCCCTGACATAGGAAGGACAAAATGATTGTCCCGTCCTCGTGAAATGAAAAATCCCATCCATGTTGGATGCCCCCTTTGCGCTTTCTTGTGCCTTCTCACGGTATTTTTTTTCTCACTGGTTCATGCTTCCCAATGCATTAGCTAGACACTATGGTCTCAGATGGCCTGATTCTCTCACTTTCTTGGGTAGATCTGCTGGCCTTGGTTCCCCTTGTGCCTAACATTCTCAACCTCAACTCTGAAGGGTGACTTGGCTAATCAGGGGGCCCTTTTCATTTACTAGTGGTGCTTTTGGGAACTGTTAAAGATCCATATTTCAGATTCTCTGAGGGTCATTGTTGAGGACTAATCACTTAGAGCAGAAATAATATAAAATAAGAAAAGGTTTTATTGCCCCAAGAGTTATACATCACTACGATGTACTACATTATTTAAGTTAAGAGGTAACTAAGAGAGCCATGCCATTTAGGGGGAGACAGAATGGGCGGGCACAAGCGGTTTGGTGTCGGTGCCGATTGGTCAGACGCTCCCCCAAAAGAAGACCTAAATGTGAAAGCAAGTAGATGCGGAGAAAATAGCAAAACAAGAAAATATAAAATTTAAGGAATGGAAAAAAAATAAAAATAAAAACTTGTTTTATGGAAGATGATCAATAAGTCTAAACAAGATTGAAAGCCTTCTTTTTCTATTGCAAAACAGATATTTTCCATTTTAAAAAAAATGGATTCGTCTGAACAAAGATATATATTTTAATTTAGGGAGTGTGTGAATGATAACTCTATAGTTGCATTTGGAATTTGACACCCTCTTTCTATTGGTTGCAAAAGTACTTAACTTCAAGGGTAAAAAAATAAATTTCAAACTGATTTGAACCAGTATTATAACAAAATAGAAAATAAGAGAAGAAGGAGAGAATGGAGAAAAAGGAGAGAGAATCAATGTGTTCTTCTCATGACAAAATAGAGAAGAAGGAGAGAATGGAGAAAAGGGAGAGAGAATCAATGTGTTCATCTCCTCTTAGTAGTCACTATTTATAGATAAAATAGAGAAGTAAGAGAGAATGAAGAAAATGGAGAGAGAATTAATGTATTCCTCTCCTCTTAGCAGTCACTATTTATAGACAAAATAAATGGGTAAAGTGATAGGTCTAGGACTTCACAAGATAATGAGTCCTAGTTACATTAGAGGTAGAAATTCCACATGTCAACATGACAAGGAATCCTAGATAAATAATAAATCCTAGTTAGACAATAATACTAGCCTCCTAATTACATATAATGAATTAAAGACAAGAAGGACTAAGTCAAGAATTTAACTTAATCCCAAAGTCTAAGAAGACAGCTATCTTAGACAGCTGGCCAGCTCTAAGCTAGGTGACACCTAGACAGGCCTAGGTGACAGGATCTGCGGCAGTCAAGGTCTGTATATGCGAGAAAATTTAATCTGGACAGGATGCAAAATAGGAAGGCATTTTCCCTATGAGAGTGATAGGTCCTACTACCTATTCTATGATCCCCAAAAGTGCGTACTATGGCAAGGTCATCTAAGGATCTTCCCTAGACAACAAAACCAAAACCGTGTAATCTTCTACAAGTATCATCAAATGAATTGAATCTCACTTAGAGGGTAGCAACATAAAATCAAGCACTTTCTAAACGGGCTGTTATCTCGGTAGCAATTTCTCAACTAAAGCTTTAACAATCCCAAATTTTCTTTTTCCCTTTTTCCGGCTTTCTCAATCTCGATATATTGATCTCTGGTTCACTTCGTCAACCTCTCCCTCGATGGCTACTCTTTCTCGGGTCCAGTGGTCTCTGTTTCTGTTTCTCTCAAGCTTTCTCTCTCGTGTACTTTCTTGTTTTCTTGAGAACAACGAGAGTCAAGACTGTTGAGGGATTAGATTTCCCTTTGCTCCCACTTGAAGAGTTCCCTCTATCTAAAGGTAACAGGGAAGACTCATGAGAGCAAATACGGCTGCATTCTGCTCTGGTGGCAGATTCAGGTTAAGCTCAACACGCTAAAGCATCCAAAAATGTTGGAAGAATAATTATAAGCATTAGCAGAAGAATCAATAGGAGGGAGGAAATTTGAATCCAAGAGGATGACTTGGGAAAATGAACTTCAGGAATAACCGGGAAGTTGATGAGTTAGCACTGGTTGTTGGGACTCCCCATATTCTCCAGAGTTTGGCACAAGAATTGCCTATCAATCCAATAATACAAAAGTATCGTTCCTTTGCTGAAAGTTCATCTGAGAACTGCATCCAAAGTAGGGAAGTGGGTGGATATTTAACACTTGCAGACAAATTGCAAGGAGTTTTCCTTCATAAAATCGGTGGAAAATCTGCAATTGAATCTGCCCTTACTGTCATCTCTGTGGATGTAACTTTAGATAGGTGGAGAAGCAATGGTGACCTTTTTCAATTGGGCAGTCAAACATCCTTCAATGCTGAATCACCTTCAGACTCAGCATATAATTTTCCAGGCATTGGGTAGGAGAAGAGAGGGCGAGCCTTGGTGTGATGGTAAAGTTGTTATATTGCAACGTGGTGGTCACGTGGAAACAACCTTTTCGCATTGTGGGGGTAAAGCTGTGTACATTTTGCCCTTCCATAGACCCTGCAGTAACAGAATCCTCGTGCACTGGGATGCCTTTTTTTATTGGGTAGGAGAAAATTCTTCAAATTTATGGCAGAAATATTGAATCAAATATTACGTGAAGATTCGGTTGTTTACAATGTGATTATTTCTATGTTTTTATCGGTTGGAAATTTGGATTCATCTGTAAAATATTACGTGAAGATGTTGGAGATGAATTGCACCCCCCCTCTCATTCTCCTTCTTTATCATCATCATCTTTTTCTTTCTCAAATTTGTTCACTGGTACTGTTCACAATCCCATACCTATACCTGATTTCTTACTCTTTTTCCAATCTCTTCTTATTCTCAAACCCTAATCAGTTCTAACCTTCTACCTACCATCTTTTCTCGTAGTTCCACCCTAGAAATTTAGTATTTAGGCTGTACTACATGACTGAGGCAGCCCTTGTAGGCTGTCTAAGTTTATTAAAGAGGCTAGAGTCATTCATTCCACTGCAGGTACCTTGTTCAAGTAGATGCATAGGTTGATCAATCAACTCAACTATATTGCTAATCATCTGGGTGGCAAGGTAGTAATGACAAATGTCAAATCGGTGCTGGTTAGCCCCTAAGCAAATCTTCTGTTGCCAATGGACTTTTTGGTTATCCATTTGAAATAGATCTTCCTTGTCTTTTTCATATTTTTGCCTGTTTCTATTTAATTTTAAAATTGTTGGAGATTATCGGTTTATGGTCCCACGACAGGGGAAGTGTCCCTATCGTGGCTAGTTACTTTATTTTCTCTTGTGTTACTGCTCCTAGGGATGGAAGTCTATCTAGTTTTCTTTTATTGTTTTACCTTTCATTAGAAACTGGGACTCCTAGTTACTCTAGAGTTCCTATTAGTTTGTAATCTTTCTTATTTGTTCATTATAAACAAAGCTGGAACGATGGGAGGAAATAACCTCACATCGATCCTTTCTCTCTCTCCCTCCATTCAATCCATCTTCTTCTCTTTCTCTTTCTCTTTCTCTTTCTCTTTCTTTACTTTGTTACATGGTAGTAGAGCGGTGACTTAGGTTGCTGTTTTGAAAGTCGTATCTAGATTCTCTGGTTTGTGGTGAAACCCTAGTTCGTATTAGAAAGAAGAACTAGGGTTTCAATGAAGATGCTGAGTGTGCATGATGAATCATACCTGATCGATTGAGCCTGCTACTCTGATTTTTGTTGCTACTGCTGGTTCACTATCGTACATTTCTACTGGTTTCCTCTTCTGGTTCACACTGGAATTTAGTGGAATCAATTTCTGATTCAGCACTTACCGGTTTTGTGCGTTATGTGTGCACCCTTGTCATTGGCCATTCTTTTTTCTTGCTCCATTTCAAGGGAGTTATTTCATCCTGCATGATCTTGTGATGATTGCGTTGTTGATGGCCGCATGCTCTGCAGGAAGCTGGAGTTGGTGAGAAAGAGTGGGAGCAGATCGAGAATTTTTTTTATGAGCAGCTTGATTGCTTGTTCCTGAGTTGCTGGTTCTGTTCCTCAAGGATTTTTTTTGAGTCTGAGTTTCTGGTCCATTACAGCAGTTCGAGATACTTCCTCTGCAATTTCAAGAAGCTTCTGTATTTCCGCAATCGAGAAGAATTTGTTTTTTTGCTGGGGATTCAAACGGTGATTCTTGCAAGGCTCCGTCAAGATCCAGATCTTTTTTCAGCAGCAGCTCACTATATGATTTGATCTCATCCTTTCTCTTGGTTCCTGTTGATTCCGTTAGTCTTCTCTACAGTTTGACTGCATCTCAGACTGCACCGCAAGCTCATGAACAAGGTTCTTCGCATCTCAGGTTCCATTGAGATCTTGTACCTTTTTCGATTTCTGTTGCAACCATAGGCCTTCCTCTCCAGTGTCACAGTGGATTGGATCAACATGTCCTTACAGCAACATCTCGGATTTTTTTTTAACAGCTGCGGATCCAGTTTCTTTTCAGCACAAAGATCGCGATTTGGTTTTGTAGATCAAGCTTTTATTTTCCTGCTGCAACTCCAGATTTCTTTTGCTGCTGCAACTCCATCCAGATTGCCCTCACCCTTTTGAATAACTTTCTGTTACGTCCTCCCAATAGAGTCTTTATTATTTATTAGCCAATTTTCTCTAGTTAATTACAAGTTACCCTTATTTTTTTTACCATTCCAAGTTTTCCTTTTGGCCTTGGATTGCGCTTCTCTGACGATTCAAAATAAATTACCATATTGCTATTCCTCTTTTACTTACCAGCCATGGCCCCTTGACAATGTGGTTAATTACCAAATTGTCACTGGCTCTTGTCTGTGACATAGTTGGAGTATTACTTTGCTTGGGTGGTCCCATAAGTGTGACCATAATTTACAGAATTGCCATTGGACCTTTATATTTGCAATTTATTACTTTGGTGAGTCCTAGATTACAGTGATGGGATTTTCATAGAATGCTGATTATTATTTCTCGTATCTAGCGTATCTGAGATCTTATTTGCTACCGGAACGGGGTGATTGAAGATTATTGGGCTCTTATTTGTGGGTATTCTAGTTTGGTGTTCCTCTTCATTATTTATCCACGTGGCGTGCTCTATGTGAGGGGGAGAACTGAGCATAGATTTTGCTTCTGTTCGTGTTTGCTCGTGGGAAAGACACTTTTATCGGTTTATTCAAGTCTACTCAGGGAAGAGAGACTCGAGTTTGTTCATTGGAGAGACACTTTATTCACGTTGTTTAATTCTACTCATTGGCAAGAGATTATTATCAGTTACAAAAGATGCAACCTTTGTCCAGGTCTACTCATTGACGAGAGACTATTATCAGTTGCACAAGATGCAACCAACCTTTATTCAGGTCTACTCATTGACGAGTGACTATTATCAATTGCACCAAGATGCAACCTTTTGTTTAGTTGCATAAGATGCCACCTTTTGTTCAGTTGCACAAGACTATTATCAGACTATCAATTGCACATGATGCAACCGCTCATGTTAGAGCCTACTACCTCTTTATTTGTTGGTGGTTTTTTAAAGATTAATGTTCGTGATTTGGTATTTGTTACCAGAAGTTCTCCCTATGCTCCTTAGCGTCTGCAACAGCTATATATTGAAGACCGGTGGTGCGGTTCATATCTCTTCTTGTTGTTCCAAGATGTTGAGGGGGAATGTTGATTTTTGCATATTCCAAGCTGGAGCTTGTTCTAGCTTGAGGGGGAGTGTTGGAGATTATCGGTTTATGGGTCCCACAACAGGGAAAGTGTCCCTATCGTGGTTTGTTACTTTATTGTTTCTTGTGTTATTGCTCCTAGGGTAGAAGTCTATCTAGTTTCCTTCTTTTATTGTTTTACCTTTCCTTAGAAACTGGTACTCCTACTTACTCTAGAGTTCCTATTATTTTGTAATCTTTCTTATTATTCATTATAAATAAAGCTGGAACAATGGGAGGAAATAGCCTCACATTGACCCTCTCTCTCTGTCCCTCCATTCACTCCATCTTCTTCTCTTTCTCTTTTTTTACTTGTTACAGAAATAATATCCATTTTTGTGCAGTGTTCAAATATATAAGCACAACAAAGAAGAAAGAATTGCTAGAACATGGGGAACAACTGCACCAGGATTACCTTATGTTGAAGAGGTAATTAGGCTGGCTGGAAATTGGCTCATCGGTGGAGATCTAGAAGTGTTAGAACCTGTCAATTATAATGACGGTCTTGATCACTACAGGCTCTCTCCCAGAGAATTGCGGAAAGAATTTGACATGCGTCAGGCTGATGCAGTATTTGCTTTTCAACTGAGGAACCCTGTGCACAATGGGCATGCATTATTAATGAATGATACGCGTAAGCGACTGCTGGAAATGGGTTATAAGAATCCAATCCTGTTGCTTCATCCTTTGGGTGGTTTTACAAAGGCAGATGATGTACCATTGGATGTTCGGATGGAACAGCATAGCAAGGTTTTTCTTCGACAGATTCTTTAATTACTGTTCCATAAAGTTCCCATACCTATGTTATACTTATATGTCAAATGTATACTTGTCTTTCATAACTTTTGTTCCTTTTCAGGTTCTAGAAGATGGAATTCTTGACCCTGAGACAACTGTTGTGGCCATATTCCCATCACCAATGCATTATGCAGGTCCAACTGAAGTGCAGTGGCATGCAAAGGCACGGATTAATGCGGGAGCTAATTTCTATATTGTAGGCCGTGATCCTGCTGGTATGGGTCACCCGGTAGAGAAGAGAGACTTATATGACCCTGATCATGGGAAGAAGGTTTTAAGCATGGCTCCTGGTTTGGAGAAGCTAAACATTCTGCCATTCAAGGTATATACTAAATGACTCTTTTTTTTTTTTTTTTTGATGTTTCAGGGACATATTAATGTGGTCAATATGGACCACTTGAATTTTTTGTGGGGTTCGAAATATGGAGATTTTTAAGTTGCCTAGACAAAGTAAATTTCTTGTTGGTCAAAAAGATGTTTTCCATCTATGGATTGAGATTTTAAAAATACCTTCAGTAGATGGGCTATTCTTGTTCCTACTCTCTGATTTCCTGTGAACTACCTTGTTTTTGAACAATTCAAACCAGACCCTAAAGGAGAGGCAGGGTCGGGGTGGGGAATCCTGCATGTTACCCAAATTACCTCTATGATGTTCATTAGACTAGCAATATTGCAAAAACTGGATGTTGTAGAGCACAATTTTGGTGGTAAGTCGATAATTTAGATTGGTATTTTTAGTTGTGTTGATGACTGGCTGTTAGCACATTTCTTCCATGATATTATGTTTTTTTTTTTTTTTTAATTGATAATTCAAGAGAATTTTATCAATGACCGTAAAACAGGCCCACTACATTCTTTGAGCCCCGAGTTAGAGCTGTACTGAAAACATTACAAATTGTCTTTATATCAAGATGAAAGCCAATTTCTTCTAATCATTTTTGTTTTGTATTCTCTGAATTCTTGACTATTCAAGGCCAAAATATAACCTTGCCCTTTGCTTTTCCAGCCATTGCATAGCCTGGTTCAGCTTTTGCTTGCAAAATCCCTGTTGTTTCTTTCTTGCTATATTCTCCATGAGACTGCTTCTTTTTGGCTCCATTAGAGAGTAAAGATGTCAATGTCATATGATGCAGTTCAAGCTAAACTCCTTCAAAAGGCCTGCCCACACCTCTAATGTGTAGATCCAGTGTGTAATACTGGGAAGGCTTAAGAGATATATGTTTGAAGTTTGAACACATTTGGAGGACTGAATAAATAATCCAATGTGAAAATACTTTTCACTGCCTGAATTTTGGTAGAGACCCCTTAAAAATTCAGAAATTTCCTTTTGTAATTACCATTAAGTCACCAAAATGCCTCTCATAGGGCATTCAGGGTTGTATTTAGTATTGTTGAGGAAGCAGCAAGTCAGCAACAAGTACTACTACCATACTAATTCACGATGCTATATCCATCACTATAGAGTTGGCTAGATAAGGAGGAACAGCTTTTCTAGAGGTTGTTGACTTCTTGACTAAAAATTACAAATCGGAGCTGGTTCTAAAATTTACCTTGGGAATATTGTGGGGTAGCCATTATTTTGTGAGTAGAAATGGCCTTGTGCTGGTAAATTTGTTTTTAATATTGAACTTTGTCTCTCTAGCTGCTTTTCAGTTTTTGTCTTCTATTTTTTTTCTTGTTATGATGATGGCATGATCTTTTAACGTTCTGTTGGCTATTTGGCTGTAATACCCCAGTTCTCGTGGCTTTGTATTATTCTAGAAGCTTAAGTGGAAGGGTATTTTGGTAATTTATCAGCCTTAGGTAAGAAAGTAATCCTAATGACTTATATGTGTAGTTGTTACTCGCTTATTGATGTGTCTCAATGGAGACGTAGCCATTGAGTAAAAAAAAATAAAAATTCCAGGACTAGTTTCCAATAGTATTCGTCAAACCTGTCGATCCTAGTATCGCGTAGCGCTCTACCCTCAGGCTCTTTTGCGTTACGTTGGCTATCCATACAACAATGCTAGTTGAAGTTTTATGATTCTCTCATTTAATTTTGCAGGTTGCGGCATACGACACGGTGGAAAAGAAGATGGCATTTTTTGATCCTTCACGGGCTAAAAATTTTCTATTCATTTCTGGTACCAAGGTAGGGGCAGTGCTCTTTCTAGTTTACAGTTGTGCATTTGACAACCACATGAAGAACTACTGACATTGGAAATAAATTCCGATGGTCCTACTTGTACTTGGAATAGAAAGTCCTTGGCCTAATAGGAACAGGAAATGAATCCCAATTCCACTAGGACAAGGAAAGTGGACTCCAAATCTTACGAGGGGGAGATGTGCTTCCTAATCCCAATAGGAAAGGTGATCCTAGATCAATAGGGAAAGTGAAAATCGAATTTCTAATCAAAAAAGGAAAATAGAAGTGGAAAAGATCTAAAAAAGAATCACTGTTTATACTCTCAAAATTTGAGGTAGAAACGACAATTAAAGAAAGCAACCAAAACAATTCAGTATTAGCTCAGAGTTTAACTAAGTGCTTCACTGGACTTAATAAGGTGGCAAGCAAGGAAAACCTGGATTTCTCTGATTAGTAATGTGGTGTAGAAGTAAATGCTATGTGTGCAGCTTTAGAGAGAACATTCATGAAATCTGTTCTGATGATTCAGGTGCCGTGAAAAGTTAAAATCAATGGGATGCCAAAGATGAAGGATAAACAAAATTCTATAATGCTGATTGAAATATAAAATGGAAGAGTTTCTTTGCTTTCTTCAGAATATCTTAGAAGTTAATTATTGTCTCCCCCAGGATTGGGAAGATGATATTATTTTCCCCGTAAAACTATCCACTGCTTACTTAGTGGATCTGCTTTATGGTTGACTTGTTGTAGATGCGGAATTATGCAAGAAATGGCGAGAACCCTCCTGATGGTTTTATGTGCCCTGGGGGGTGGAAGGTCCTAGTCAATTATTACAAGAGTTTGCAAGCTGAAGAGCCTGGTCAACCGCCAGATGTTTTGTCTGCTTAGAAATATATTTCAAAATGGTGCAACTGAAAAAGGAAAAAAAATCAAAACGAACTTTCCAGAAACAGGGTGGAAGAACAGATTGGAAGATCGTGGAAAGGTACTCCATATACAAAGCTCAATTCCAAATAATTGCTGTTAGATAACCAATAAAAAAAGTGAGCATGTGCAACTTTGCTAGCCTGCTAATCTTCTTTGCTTCTTGGAAATCGGGGTGTCGAGCATTGTCTTATTTTATTTTATTTTATTTTTAATTTTATAAACTAAGCATTATATGATTCTTTTGCTTATGTGCTGTAGAGGGAATTCATAAACACTAAAGAGATCAAAGGTGGTGTGATTTGGTGAAAAATAAATGATGACCCGGATCATATTTTTCGACTCTTTTCTTGAGGTTCATTTTTTTCATAAGATCCTCTCATTTTACATACTGCTGTGTTTTGCCATTTTGTTACAGCATCCTAGGCCAGGTCACCAGTTCCTGCTTCCTGATCTTGTGTCTGATTTCAAACTAATCCATGACCCAAACTGTTAAGATCTAAGTTTTAAATGAACATCAGAATTTTTTATTTATCCAGTTTAGACTTTTGCACCTTGACTGTTAATGCTTCTGATGTTACCTTTCCCAAGAATTAGCTGCCATAGTTTTACTGCCTCACCCAGGATGTTGTTCACATACTTAGTGTGGCTATAGTATTGTGATTAAGAACTGAGAAGTGTCAATAAGTATGATGATGAAAGATCATGATTTTTCTGATTGGATATCATTTTTCTTTTCTATCTGATGTTCCCAAGGGTCAAGTGTGCTGCGGTGGTCCAGGATTTAGTATCCTCCTCCAGATATGACCAAATAAGGAGTATTGCTACTAAATGGCCATTCCCTGCTGGAACCACGGTTCCCTGCTGGCAATTGGAGTGTAAGAGGACAAGTTGTAAATTTGTATTTTTCATACCGTAACTCTAATGGTCATCAAGGGTGGTGGACTTTTGCACCATATCCTGCCTGCAGTTGCACTCTGCCTGAGCTGTGTCTTAGACCAGACAGTCCAGTAAAGTTTATGGTACAAATAGGTGTATAGTAATCAGGGATATCATCTGTAACTCTGGGTTCATCTAGTCGTTCTGGCATTATCTTGTCTACATCCTTTGCCTTTTCGCTTCTTCTCAGAGCCTTTGTTAACCAATCCTGACATGAGAAGATTTTGGGATTCACATACATCTGAGAGAGAGGTAGAAACCTTAACTTGGATGTGGACAAATTTTTACCTGTGTACATTACTTTCAGACCCCCTATCTATAAACCCCATTGTTGTGGGTGAACTAAAGGAGAAGAGAGTGAAAGTACAGAGGCTAACATTTTGGAGAGAGCTACATTTGTAAAATTTTCCTTGTAACTGATATTTTCCAAGTCTAACTGATTGATGAGCTACTAAATTTTGGATAACTTTGGGGTAAATCACTGTTCCAGTATTCCATTTCAGAACGGCGGGGAAATATTCTCTGAACGCCGGAGTGGTCTCTCTCTCTCTCTCTCCTCCTTTGCCCCTACTAAATGATCCGCTGTCACTGCACCCATTGGTAGGTGCGGCAGTTCAGGTAACTGGGCCTCTCAGAGAACTCTCTCCTTCAAATATTTACAAGGAGTGATTTTAAGCATACAGGTGTGTAATAAAATCAAAATATCAGTTTGCCATCAAACATATAATGGGTGGATTGGTTTTCTTCTAAGTGTTGTCCCAAGCACTTGAATTTGAGGATGTAAACACTAACACATTTGGTTTTTCAAAACTTAGTCTCATATCCTTCATGTCATCTGAATGTATTGGTATGCGGTTGAGAATGATATCAGATGGTATGGGTATTGGATCAGTGATGGATCAATTTATGGTATGCAATAGATGAAATCATTTATTAAAGTTATAGAAATTATTCTGGATATAAACATATCAAATCTATTTCTCATTTTATAATCTATTTTTGTTTGTAGCTATAAATTTTTATTTTTTTATTTTTGACTAAAAATGATTTTTGATAAATAGGAAAAAAAAAAAGAAATAAAAAAGAAATAAAAATAGATATAAACTAAATATAAGAACTATCTCAAAAAAGGAAACTAATCTCCTACGTATGTAAATTTTACTTTGCATAATATAAATAAAAGATAAAATCTTATTACAAGAATAATCCAAATAAGAAATCCCTAAATATCCTATTGAATCGGTACCAGTTACACACTCTGTTGTTTGTGGTCTGGGCTTCCAAGCTAGGTCAAGCAGGTCCAACCATTGAAGCATAAATGCATTACATGGTTAGAAAAATTGCTAGAATTTTTGACTCAGATACCAATTAATGCAACCCGTTTACAAACCCTAAATTTTGATCGCTAAGGGGGCGTTTGATAAAACTTCCACTTCTAGATTCTGGGGATTCTGGCTCCCAGGGAGCCATTTTGGAGTAGAAACGCGTTTGATAACCCCGGTTGGATTCCAACTCTCAAAGGTCCAAAAATTTATGAAAGCCTCAAATAAAAGGATTGGCGGCAATTTCAGAGGGACAGAATCAAAATTCTAAAAAGAATGGGTGCATGTTAAAGGACTCACATGATCTCACATGGATATATGAAGCTTGGATAAATGGTTGAAATCTCAACTTTGCTTAGAAGGTTTCAACCATTGCAAGCAAGGTTCAACTGCCCGGACTCGAGAACAGGAATCCCGATCTGATCCCGAGTAGGATCAGCCCCAAAAACACCTGAAATCCGACAACACAAGTGGTTCTACCCGATCCCTCAATGTGAGTGGTCCTGGTCCATACGTCCAAGATGACAACCCTAACCTCAGACTCTCTTTTCAGACACAAACTGTAAAGATGAAATCCCTCCAAGCCCTAACCCCCCTTGCTATATAAGAATTGTCGTATGCAAAGCTGACTCAATGCGTTTCCATAAAGCCAACAACAAATTAACCATGCAACATCAATTTCAGGTAGCATTCCATCAGAGCTGCTGGCCACATAAAGAAATTCAGAAAACAATACATGAAGACTGAAATGAATTCTCAATTGCAATGAAACAGGCTAACATCAAATACATTGTTAACTACACTGAGCCAAAAAAAAAGAAGAGGCAAATAATAGAGGATTTAAACCGTACAAATTTTTTTTTTCCATTACCACGCTTTCGTAAATTCGCATAAAATACATGAATAATTAGTGTTCTAAGTATTGTATCATATCGATAGATATTGGCCGTATCGTATTAGCATCGGTACTTGGTAGGTACCAATACTATATACTACAATATGATAACTATTAATGCAAATTTTTAAAAAGCTTAAATTTGAAATGTATACCTGATAAAAATACATAAACAGATATATAAAATGAATATATGTCGTATTTTTATCTCCGGATTTTAATAGAGGAATCATATTATACACGTATTAAATGCAAATTATATTATTGTCGTATGAATTTTTTATTGCAATTTTTAAACTTATTATTAATGTTAGATTTGTTTAATACCCATGCATATTCATACCTAATTTTTTCCCGTACTCGAACTTACTAACAATGATCCCGTCTATTAGTCTACCCATGAGACGAATTTGAAAACTTTCCAGTGACTTGCAAAATTACAAGAATCCCTACATTTCGAGAACTTATCTCCACCCAGTCAAAGCCAGTTTATAGGAGCTTTATCGTTTTATTTTATTTTTTATTTAATTGGAAGAAGATCGCTGGATTAGGGAATATAAGTCCAGCAATAGTTTTCTTTTTTTATTTTTTATTTTTTTATTTTTGTGGGGGGGGGGGGGGGGGGATTAGTGATGTAACTCACAATTTAATTGAAAAAAAAACTAACTAGCAATTAGAAGTAATTTTATAGATGGAAATACAAGAATAAGGTGACAAGGGTCGTACAGGGACCATTCAACCCAAGAGTTTCTTAGAGACTCTCTCAAGTCTCAACCAAAGTGTGGGACTCTCTCGCCATAAGAGGACTTCAAACTCATTCAAAGAGACTTTACAAGCACTCTCAAAAGCATAAGCTTACAAGTAATATTCTGATCTTCTTCAAAGCACATATAACACATATATAAATGATATGATAGAAAGAATAAAATGTTGGGAGTAGCTTAGGAAAAGAAAAGAAGCATTGATGGAATTGGGAAGAACCATCAAATGGAAGGGCATTAAATAAGAGAATTTTAAAAAAAGAATAAAGAAATTAGGAAATTAGAAATGGGAGAGATGTTGGGAAGAGAAATCAAATGGGAGGGCATTAAATGAGAGAGCTTTAAATGGATAAGGGAGAAATTGGAAAGTTGAAAATAGAAAAGAGATGTTAGAACGAGATATCAAATAGGAGGGCATTAAATGAAAGAGTTTCAAATAAAGAAGTAGGAAGTTGGGAATTAAAAATAAGATTAAAAATAAAAAAGATGTTGGAAGACAGATAAAATTATGGAAAGTATTGAGAAAGACAATAAAGAAGAAACGACCATTAAATGCTCATTGAGTCGGCAAGGAACCTATGTGAATGATTTGATCCATGTGGGTGGGATAAGTATGGACCAGCGGGATTAGTCAGGCGACTCAGGCCAAAGATTTAGAAACCCATAGTTAATAAAAAAAAAAAATTATCAAATGCTCATTAATAGCTATGGTAATAAATAAACCGCATCATATTGTTTGCTTTAAACAAATTTTGGGTCTTTTTAAAACAACTATCCTTGGACAATGAGCTTATTTATAGGAGGTGACATGGGGTCCACTCCCTCTTTGGTAACATTTTATTGCAAATGCCTTTGTCGATTGCACCCTTGAAGATGTGGTAAAGGCCAGATTTGCCCCCGCAAATGTGGTAAAGACGGGATCACCCCTGAGTGAAGAGATTCGTGCGCCACATGCAGACCATTGGTCGGCAGTGCACATCATGTTCAATAGTCGGAACAATGGTTGAGATGTTGGGAGTTATACCAGTATAATCCCACATAGATTACCTGGACATGATATATATATATATATATATATATATATATATATATATATATATATATATATATATATATATATATTATTATTATTATTATTATTTTTTTTTTTTGAGGTCCATGGGGTTTGTGTCCCAAACGTTAGTAAACGACTTATGCCCACCTTGTCTATTGAAGAACTTAACCTTTTTAGTATTTGTGGAGTGCAGACATTTGCGGGTGTTGTGTACTAAACGGAAACAAATATCAGACAAAAGGGTCGGTTTCGATTTAGTTGAAAGAGACCATATGGATTTACATGTTCTTGGCCAGCAGATTAGGTGCTCTTCTTCTCCACATAATCCATGTTTCCTTTTCAATTAGGTGCTCTCTTTCTCTCTCTATCTCTCTTCATTGTCCCCCACAAGTCCTTTAGAAATCTTTATCAAAAACCTACCCTTCAAGATTTTGTCCAAGGATGCAACCATGCATGGTTCTCTCTGTTATAGAGCATTTCAACACCAAAGTCTCCACAATAATAAAAAGGGTTCTCTAAGCAGCCGAACTACCTGCGCTCACCAATGGGTGGGGGTGGGCAGGAGAGGAGATAGTGTTAGAGGAGACAGAAATATAGTGGGATATGATAAAGATTAAATGCAATTCCTTTTCGATTGGAATTCAATTACACATTTTATTTAAATTTAAATTTCAAATGTTTGAAATTTAAAATTTGAATTGTTTTGTGAAACAGATCTTATCTCTAATAGTTGTGGCTCTCATTCATGTGAAATTGATATATTTTGACTTGCTTCGGGAGACACCACAAATTGGCCTCCTTAAAATGATTTTTCATGTACCTCACGGGGTTCAATATAGAGTATGGGTTTTAGATTGGACCAGCTTACTAGTATATATATATACATTAAAGGGCTTTACTTTATTTATTTATTTATTTTTCCTAAAACATTTATAAGTTAAAAAAATGATTCATTAAGCAATCTATTTGATGATTGAATCCGAAGAAATAAATACCGATTTCCGGCTGTAGACTAGAAACAAATTCTGGATCTAAATGCCCATATTTATCACGGTTGAATAGAACCGAAATTTTGTGACAAATAGATCCCGTGGTTCTCTATTCGAATGTCAAATCCTAATGAAAACATAATGTAAAAGTAAGAGATATCCAATGTGGTTGGGTATTAATAGGCATGCATGGACATACGTGTATTAGTGCATGTTAATACTCGAGAAGATATTTTAACTGATTTTGATTTTGAAATTTGACATGTGATTAATATAGATTCCAGACCATGTCTCTCGATCCAACCAAAATGTCCACATCACTGTTCCACGTGGGTAAATGGGTGCAGTAGACTAGGTAAATGTTTCTATAGTCCACTAGCAATTAGGAGGATTTTGAATCAGCAAGAAAAGAAAGACAATAGAAACTTAATTTTTCAAATTCAATGTCTTCAATCGCAAATAAACTTGAAAGGCCTGCAAAGACTCCTTAAACATGCGAATTTGATCTTTGAACTACGATCCAATGATCTTCAATGATTGACTCCATTCCGAAATTGGGATTATGGCGCCCGTTACTTTACTCATAGCTAAAGTTATGGGAAATCAGTGTTTGAACATCGACAGATTGAATTTCTGTCAATCCAAATGATCCAAGAAATCTGCAGAGATGCTCTCTACATCACTACGTGCTCAAACGAGAAGTGAGAGAGATGAAGGTGGCTTCTTGGCATGGAATTGTAAGACCACCCATTGAATGATTGAACCGAAATTCTTCTTCAGTTAGGCTTAGCAATTCTTGGAATGAAGGATGATTCAAATATGATATAGGAATCACATTCTCCAACATAAACAGGAAAGTGGCCTTTGGGTACATCTGATTTAGGACTTTCACTCCATCTGGATAAAGAATTAAAAGACTGCAATTTGAGAATCTGCTTTGCCTGAAGAACTTTAAAAGGTAAATTAAAACCCATGTCTATCCCAGAAACTTGCAACACAACAATCAAAGAAGGATATTCAAATGGGTTTGGTGTATACAACTGAGCAAAGACTAAAACCCAATGGATATCAACCTGTGTTTGATAACCTATATAAAGCTTTTCGCATTTGTGATTTTGTGGATCATAAAGATTTGCAATTTGCTTGTGGTGAGGAGATGGTTTAGTGACCTAAGTTATCAATGATCACGTAGACTTTTGCTCAAAATCATGCATGATGCAACAATCTCTCTCTCTCTCTTTGTGTGTTTTTGTGTTTGTGCCTGTTTGTTGTTACAATACCAGAAATCCATCTAAAAAAAAAAGATGCTGTGATCATATTACTACCACACACTGAATGTCAAAGAAAACAGATACATGTGATGGTGCTGGAGCACAAACTTATCCAGCTCTCCAAGTTATTTCTGTATAACCACAAGTTGAACCCTAGAGCTGACTTTAGTTCAGGCTGTGAATGGGCTTTGGACATTGACATATATCACCATCTTTCTTGTATATATGGAAAACCATTACCTCTCTAGCTTTCTGAATTTCTGAACTTTGATAGTATTGGTCTATGTCAGGTGATAGCCAAATATTTCAAATCCAATCCTCAATAGAAAATATTACTACAGTATGTCAATTCTAATTATCTTTCTTATGTAATTCCTGTCACTACAAGAATCTGGGTCAATGGCGGCGTTTATAAACGCCGCTGTAAGTACCCCAAAACGCCGCCAAAAATCTTCACCGGCGTTTCTAGGTTCATCTCCTATTCTTATAAGGTATTCTTAACTAAGAAACAGCAGAGAAATTTTTTTAATGCAATCACTGTATTACTTTCAATGCTGGCCTTGGAGATGCCCATTAAGTCTACTTGTACCATTTGTCATCCTGCTAGAACTTTGAGCACACTTATTGTGGTTCTGAGTGCCAATAAAGTTTCCCAGTCCAGATTTCTTATAGATATCAACATGGCCTCTTATTGTAAGGCTCATCTTCTATATTAGAACCAAACTCCTCCATCGTGAGATCATGGTTCAATCCAGCTATGCCACCACAAGAGAAAAGTCATGAAAACTCCTAAAATTATGTATATTGAGTTTAGACGAATTACAATAAAATTATGTATATTGAGTCCCGCCCTTGATGAAACCAGATACACCTGGGTGCGGTCCAATTGAATTGGGTTTAGACGAATTACAATAAGAATTGACTCAATTAAGCATGAGAGCGACCCAAACGAGATGGGCATTGGAAAATTGCAATTAAGAACGGAAAAAAAAATCTGATTCAAGTGGGAACCAACCCAGTAAGATGGGAAGAAACAATTAAGACGGAATGATCCGACTAAGGTGAGTACGATTCAATTAAACATGAGATTAGTTCAATAAAAATGGAGATTTCAATCCATCCAAAATGAGAATCATTGAAATAATCATAGCCCCAAGCAAATTCAACTTAAAGCATATGATTTAAATCAAATTCTTGAAAATGGAGAACTCATAGTGAACCTAAACATAAACAAAAATTTCATTCTTATAACTCATAAAACAAATCAGTTACTCACATGAAATAAAAATCACAGAAACTAAAAACACACAAGTTAAGAAGTGTAAGAAGCAAACAATGAGAATTTCATAATATTAAAAAAAAAACACTCAATAACTAACTAAGGATACAAATTGTAGTACGAATGGAGATAAACAGAATGTAATGAGGATGTGAATCAGGAATTTTATCAAGAATGTACAAAGCAAAAATAAAAAGAAAGATGATCAAGAACATACCTGATTCGAAGCAATAGGGACTGTGTCGTCGCCCACCGCTGACTGTTCACCTTTTCATCTTCTTTGACGACGCGGCCTGGTTTCAAAAATCTCTGGCAATACTTGGATCAAGGGCGGAGGTCCACAGAATGAGAGTCGGATTCAGTAGAAGCTTCTCCTTCTCTGATCTCCAAGATTGTCTGTGGCTTCCAAGGTCTCTTTTTTAGAGTCTAAGCATCTCTTTCGCTCCCAAATAACTTAAGTGACCGTCTGCTTGCAGGTTAAAACAATGTACAATGAAACCCTTAGATAAAACCAGAACAAAAGCTAGGATTTTACCAGATAACTTTAATATTTCGTGGATTTTACACAGAAACAAACAAATACCACAAAACCGAGTTTCCAACAAACAAGTTGTAAAAAAACATACGAGGCATAAGCATCGGAATGGATTTTACCAGACAACTTCTATGCTTCGCAACCACAGGCTTAGGCTTAGGCTCTCTATCGTTTGAGAGAGCTGAGAGAAGGAGAAAATCGATTGATGATGAGAATTGATTAAGGAGAGCAAAAGAGAGATTGAGAGAAAAGGACAGTGAAATAGAGATTGAGAGAAAGAGATTCAGTTAGGACAAGATGAGAAGTGAAGCTGAGAATCGATAAAGGCACGAAAGTGATGACTAAGGAAAACTGAGAGGGAAGATTTAGGTGCCAAGGGAAAAGTAATGGGTTTTCCTAGCAAACACGGCAATGGATGTATTCACACCTAAAGCTGCGTTTGTTTTTACAAATGCCATACAATACTAAAATCCATGGCTGTGTTTCCTAACAAACGCAGTCATAACTCATTCCTACAATTGTGTTTCCTAGGAAACGCTGCTTTCTGGACCACCTATGCTGGAGTTTCCTAGGAAACGCCTCTTTGTAGACTTCCTATCCTAGGGTTCCAGATCCTCTGTAGTCACTGCAGAGGACTAGTGAGGAAAACAGAGGGAGGAACTAGAGCCCTCTAAAGGTAAGGTTCAGCATCAGTTTTTGACAAAATCGTGTCCAAAACTATCGATATTAACCAATTTGAAACTGAACAAAAACCTAATAATATATAGGATGGAGCAGAACTAACCAGAAATGAAAATAATCAGCTTGCCTTGTTTGTAAGAGGGACGAGGGATCGCTGAGTGAGTTCTCCAATTTCTGGCTCAGGCGTAGGACTGACAGACTTCCACGATCTCTTTCGTTGATCTCATACACAAAGAGTTCCTGAACTTTGGCTGTAGATGATAAATCAGAGAAATTAGAAAATGAACAAACTTTGCTTAAGAGTAAAAATACAATTAAAAATAGATAGGAAATAAAAGAATAAACTATCAAATGAGAGAGAAGGACGAACCAGTCGTGAGAGAAGAGCCGGAGAAACGAAGAGAGAAGGAGAGATTGAGAAATTGAGAGAAGGAGAGAAAAGAGGAGAAGCAAAGAGATTCAATTAGGGTGACTTGATTGAGAGAAAAGGAGAGAAGGAGAAAAATCGATTGAGAGAGCTGAGAGAGGAGAGAATCAATTGAGTGAAAAGGAGAGAGAAAGAGATTCAGTAGTTATAACAATTTTCAGTGACGAGGACGGAAATATGAGAGGCAAAGTGATCAAAATCGATTGAAGCGCAGGGAAGAAGGGTGCAAAGATAAAAATATGGGTTCGTGGGTATTCATTTTATACTTGTGTTTTGTACACCTATGACGGCGTTTCTTAACAAATGCCGCTTTGTGTACCACCTATGATGATTTTTCTTAATAAATGCCGCTTGAAAATTTTTTTGACTATGTACATGACATAAGCCAACCTATACTAGAAATCACTTTCGGCTTTGTTTTATAGCCACTACAAGAATATAGGTCTATAGCGGCTTTGGTAAACGCCGCTAAAACCTACACCGGCGTTTCCACAAAAACAGATAGATGCAACCTATTCCAGCGTTTTTTTATAAACGCCGTTATAGGTTACTCAATAGCGACGTTTGTAACAAAGGCCGCAGTGCAACATAAAAGGTTTATATAATACGGCGTTTTATAGGAAACGCCGTTAATATAAGCCTGCGTTTGTTGAAGAAACGCTGTTTGGTGTTTATAGAAAATGGTGGCGTTTGTATGAAACGCCGCCATGTATATGTTTTTTTTAAATGTAAAATCCATTTCTATTTCATCACAGCTATAACCTGTTTTAGCAAAAATACATTTATGGACCTAATATTTATCACATATATCACTACACAATTATCAAAAGAAACAACAAATAGAAATAACTAATTCACGGGATATCGGAAACAACAAATAGAAATAACTAATTCATGGTAGAAATTTCAACAATAATTAAAGCAAGGTCTCAACAATTTACTTACCAAAAAAAAAAGTGTCAATAATTTCGAGTTTCAAGTTACTTCCACCATCAAAATTTCACAACTAGAAAGATATCAATTTGCTATCTTAAACAAAACAAAAAAAAAATTAATACAAAATCCCAGAAGGTTTTGAAGATTACATCAAATTTGAGAACACAAAAGATTTGATTTCAGAACATCACATATTTCCATCATTTAGCTTTCTTGATGAGATCACTATCAGCAATTACTACTCATGGGCTTAGAAAAAAGCTAGCATTGACAACAGTAGCTAGTTATCAAGTAGATTAACCTCAATGCATATATCTGCTATATTTGTGTAAGTCCTCAGGAAATTAGAGGAAGCAAAGTGGATAAACTACCATTGCTAAACAACTAATGAAAAAAGAAGAAGAAAAAGATGCAAGTCAAATTTTCCATAAAGAATTGGTACTGCTAACACCTTAAGGGCATTACTAGAAGGCTGAGAAAGAAGAAATAATTACAACAGTAGAGGAAAGGAAAGAACAAAATCAATTTCTATATCCAAATCTGAATAGGAAAGCCAATGTGAATTAATGAAATGAAATTACCATTTCAGTTGTGTCAATGACAAATTCACCTGTAGACATTGATAAGCCTACATTAGTTCATTTCCATGCCGTCACAATTCACAAATAACAGAAAAAACTTTTAAATGCTCAATTGAGCAGAACTCTATATTCATCCTCAGCCACTTAATATGATACCAAGAAAAGCATAGAATATTGAGGGAGGGAGAGATCAACAATACTTACGCATCTTTTCGAAACCAAAATCATGAGGGATGATAGTGTAAAACTCTCCGCAAAAAATTATCAGTAGTTAAAATGAGGGGACAATAATAAAACAATAATAATAGGATCTGTCAACAGATCCTCTTGGTCTCCTTGTTCCTTTTGCTTCTAGACATGAATCTAATATGTCATCATGGTTAAGCTTGATAATCACAGCTAGCTGAAAATAAATAGACAGATATGAAAAGCATTTTTACGTGTAGGCCCTAATGGTTACCATAAACTATTTTGGGTTTCTTGACCAATCACTTCTCCTCTTCGTCGGCCGCTAGTCATTGCTAGGGTCTCTCCAGGCCAAGACAATGTTGGACTTTGTATTTTCATTATTGGCAACTTGACTGATGTGACAGTGTTGATGAGCATTCAGTCAGAGAAATGAGGAGAGAGAACGTTAGTGTAGGGAGAGAGTGTCTGTGCAGGAGAGAGAATGTTAGTGCATTGGCAAAGATGGAGCAACCTTGTAAGTGTGTTCTACAGTGTTCTACATCCCTTATAGTGTGTTTCAGATGACTTGCAGCGAGTAGAAGGGGATTCTACACTGAGTTTGATGAAAGAGATTGTTTATGGGCCCACTGGTGATGTGGCAGAGTTTTTGATTGCGTGACAGTGATTCTAGTGTTGAGGCAGTGTTACACAATGTTGGGCATCATCTGAAGCATGAAAAATAAAGAGAGAGAAACTATAGAGAGAGAAAGAGGAGAGAGAAATTGTGGGTGGGACCTACTGTGCCTAGGCGGCATGCCACCATGGCAGCCAGCCTGCCCGAGGGCCGTGGCAGCCAGCCACATGGCCAGCCAACATGGCACAACCATAGGCGGACACCAGCAACCATGGCATGCCATGCATCCCTTGCAGCAACAGGCCTTCAAGTCAGCAAGGCCCATAGACCCACTGCCTCACATGGCATGGGTGCGTTGGATGGAAGTTACATTGTGTTTGATGGTTTTCCTAGAGAGAGAGTTGATCAGTCTAGAGAGAATACCTCTCAGCAAGAATTTTCTGTATAGGGTTTGTGTATGAAAACTTCGGTCACAGAGGCGATTTTAAGAGTTTTTCAGGGGCTTTTTGGGTAACATACAAGAAGAATATGCGAAATCTATGGGACAAATCAAGCCACGCCTCTCAGATTCTAAATCGGCGACTTAGAAATGCGAGGGCTTCGGTAGATCTTAGCGATCACGTCTTGATTCTGTCGCGCAGGTTCTGATTGGCCGATTGCAAGATTAAATAGTGTGCTGCGACTCATATTATGAAGGCCTTGATTCCATTTGACGTACGTGCAATGCAACGGTGAGAAGATGCAGATCGAATGGCTGTTGTTAAAGCCGATTGCGCCTGACGTGATCTAGCTAGATCCGATGGGAGATATAAAATCCCGCCTTTTTGCAGACAATCCGACAGTAGCCAAAGAAGATTCTTGGCGCAGCGAAACATAACTCGACAGCACATCAGTGGCAGCGATTCAGTGTTGCACGCGTGTATAATGAAGCTCTGGAAGATTCCATTTGTAATAATTCTACTGGCCAAACTTCAAACCTCCATAACTTTGTCATCTGAGCTTCAAATCGGACGGTTCAACTTGCACTTTCCATATTTTTGGATTCTCTACCTATTGAGCATTGTTGGGAGTCATAAAAATGCTGAGAAAAATTAAAAAGAACATTTTGAAGGCAGACAGAAGTTTTTTCAGGGTTTTGTGCCCTGTGGGAGTGATCAATCACCAACTACCTCTTCTCTATGCATCAATGGAGTGTTAAATCCCTTTGCGAGGTCTGTAAATCTTTTATGTTTACATTCATGGTGATTATGGGTTGTGTGAAAGAGATTGGAAGCCTGTGAGTGAGGTGTGCTCTATGAATTGATCTCTCTATCATCATTGAAGGTTGTTGAAGAATTCCTGAGAGTAGTGTGAAGCTTCAAGGAGATTGCTGGCCGTTCAAAAATAATTGATTGTGAGATTTTCTCATTCCCTATCTTTTTATTGTTTTCTATGCATTGTATGCTAGCATAGGTGAAAAAAAAATTGAATACCTATCTAGTCTGTGGGTTTCATTGTAGGGCAATTCTATAAGCCCAAAAATTATTATTTGCTTCCCGTGGGTGCGGGTTAAGTGTGATGTGTTCAATGGGTGTTGGACACTGGCTATTAAGCCTGAATCTTGGCTTTGTTACGCCCTCTCATTTTTATGCTGGGAAAATCTAGGGTTAGTATCCTTGTCTATAAGAGACTAAAAGCTGAGTATTGAGTAAATACGGAACACATTGGGCATTACTCCTTGGATTAGCGATCACACACTGTGTTGGTAAACCACGTAATATCTCTGTGTTCTTTGTTTTATTTTTCTAGTATATTTTGTAATGCTTGGAATGACTTGCAGGGTGGGTGTGCAAATCTGGTAGACCTGGCCACTGAGTGGTAGCGAGGTAGATTTGCATGCGCTTGTGTGTGTGTGAAAAATTAGATCTCCATTAGCTCTAGGCAGCATTGAAATTATCAGGGAAAAATTTCAGACACTGATTCACCCCCCCCCCCCTCTCAGTGTCATATCAAATTCATCAGACAATATTGCTGCCAATAACAGTGTTGCAAAGCTCATCTAGAAGAAGTGGGCTAGTGTTTGTTAGTTTTCAGATCAACCTTTATCAGTGACTAAAATGATTAAAGATTAAAAATATGAACCACAATATGTTCATGGTTTTCTTCTTCTTTTTTTATTATAAATATTATGCAAATAAATGCCCATAGTTCTAATCAATCACCTTCGCTCTAACTCAGCAATGTTGTCAACTTGAGTCTGATTGTACTGCACAAAGTTTCGAAAACAAGAAGGCAAATGCACTCAGACTGCCCTGAAACAAATTTACCAATCAAACAAACACCACAAGAAAATCCAAATTTTTGTCCCCCAAAAAATGAATAAAATCGGAATATAGTACTAACATCGGTAAATCACATAATTAATTAATACCATAAATCTCAGGAAACTAGGACAAATGAACCTAAAAATCCGAATTGAAATCAAGTAGGGTCTTAACATAAAAGCAGCAAACATTAGAAGGGTGAATTTCTTAGTCAAAATAGAAAAACAATAAGAGAAAAATATATTGCAGGGAAGAAAATGAAAAGGCAACCTCTTGTTTGCCTTTGCTAAGGGGTTTATCAAGGACATTGGAGTACTGCTTGATCTTCCCTACTCTGATCATCGTTCCTTCCTTCTTCCCCTTTTCTCAACAACCTTAGAGGAGGCTAAGGAGCTGGAATCAAACATGAAAGAACAGTAATGAACTGGGGTTATTATTGACTACAGAACATAATTTTCTCTTTTCTTCTTTTTGAATTTATCACTATAAATGACAACAAACTCATCTCCTTCCATAGCCAGCTAAATATAATTAGAAATGTTAATAGATGTTTGAAGAAAGTCCATGTTTTATACTTTGCTGTGAGGCCAAAATCACTGCAGATAGCATGATGAAACACTAAAAGAGGAACTAGAGATCTGCCATAGCACCATTACATTGAAAATTAACAGAATGTATGATGACTTAGATGCAATGTAGGCAAGGCCATCCCTGTATAATATTTTACTTGGTTGCAAAACAGAAAACTGAAGAACAATGCTTAAAATTATCCATGATCAGTCATCACAGACAAAGAGAACCTAATACTCAAATCTACGAACCTGATACTCCATAGAGTTTTGAGAGAAGCTTGAGATTGGAAGGAACATTTGAGCTATGTGTCCCTTTATTTCTCAATCATCACAGCTATAACCTGTTAAAACAAAAATAAATAATAGACAATATATATTTAAATCAACCACATTTAATATATAGAACCTATTACAAGAAACACTTACAATATATAAATCATCCAAAAAAAAGTACAACAGTTGAAGAGGAGGGTCAAAATGACCATAGAGACCTTCTAACTTCCCCTCCCCCCTCCCATCCCAATGGTTGCATAATTTTGAGGGTTTGAGCTGGGGAGGAGAGTCAAAATGAATGTTAACAACAACAATGTATGGGACATGAAGGCCACCAGGCCCCTTAGATCCTAGAGGGGCAGAGTGTGTTCCAGTTGCTGCTATATTGGCTGCCCACTTCTGCCGGCTTGTTTTTGTCCTTCTTTGGGAGAGATCACGAACAAAAATAACACCTGAAGATATCAAGCAAAAAATAAAATGCAAATTACTATTTGACAAAGCATTAAACAATCAAAGGTGAACCTCTTGCCTTTCATGTAAAGGAAACAATTCATTTTTTAGTCATTATCTAGAAATTAATGATTATTGATGGGAGGTCCATTGTACTGCTACTACCTGGAGTGGTGCCACCCAACAAGACTTTAACTGAGTTTCTACTTCCTACCTTCCCAGAGCGAAACCAAATACACACATATTCGAAGGTATTTACCCTTTCCACAGAGGGGGTCACACAATCTGAAATCCACTAGGTAGCAACTAAAGCCTTCTTCATTAGCCAACTGTTAGATTACATAACATATCAGACCACTAATTTATAGACAAACAAAATCCTCAACTTTCTATTCTTAACACAACTAATAAATTAGAAGCTTTCCTAAATTAATTTGATTAGAACCAAGGAATCTGAAAATACTAGAGCTTCTAAGTTTCTATAACCAAATCCAGCATTAGAAAGTGGGATGATTATCAAAGGGGCCTAGGCAACCAACCACTGTAGAATTATTTTAGAAGCATTCTCTGGTTGAATCAGACAAAAAAAAAAAAAAAAAGATTCCTAGCTCATGTCAAACCCCTTCCACCATATGCTTTTGCATTCATTTGCACAAATATAATCAACAGTCCAACACCTGACAACAGCTGTAACAGAATCATTTTCCAGTGGTGGAAAAGAAGCTGCAACAATGAAACTAGATGGTGTGTTGTAGTCCTACTTTAATCTGTCATAAAGCTAAAAGCCTCAAAGGTATTTGATGGAACTTCTTCTATTTTACTATTCTCTTTCCCTCACAAATTGTGTTATAAATACTATTTTAGGTTCTGCCCAGCTAGCAATAGTGGGAAGAAAACTATTGCACATGCTCATGCTACTCCAGCACAAAGCTCGTAGTGCTAGATGTAGGAAACCACATCACATGCTTAAATTAGAAACAAAACTACTTTGCTGCTCCTTCTGGAATGCAAAGTATTATAAAACAATTTCGTATTAGAATTTTTCTAGAGCAAGCCAGAATACCGTATCAGAACCGTACCAGGTACCGAATACCGTATCAGTCAAATAAGCTATCCTGTGGTTGATACAACATACAAAGATATTTGGATGGTTACTGCAATAGTTAGTCAAAAAAATTGGATTTTTTTATGACTACTTGCCATGTGCTTGAAAATATTATCTAACAAAAGAACTACAGAGCTGGACTTATATATAAGTTACAGAGACCAGACTGAAAAACAAGAAACAGAAACTAACAGAACCTTAATTAACAAGAAAACAGCTGTAAGGGAATCAGGGCGAAGCGGATCAGGAAGGTCGGATGGAAGGGTAGGTAGGCGAGGGACCAGTCGGTCGAGCTTCTCCTCCATAGAGTCCAGAAGTCAAAAGAGTTCCAAGAAAGACTTGAGCTGTGTATCCTACATCACCAGAAGAGAGTCCATGGAAGAACTCTCAACTCTCAATGAAAGCACCATTTGTTACGAACAGTATTAAGATCAAGAATTACGTAGAAGAAGAAAGGTTAAAGAAGATCCCCTTCGAGGGGGATGGCCTCCAGAGTTTACAAAAGAAGACTAATTTCATTACTTGATTGCATGAATGATACAATATCTCTGAGTTCGTATTTATACTACTTTTACTCGAACCATATTCTGTTACAACGTATAACAACCATTAACAACCCATGATTTCGAAATCACAAGAAAAGAAAGATAATAGAAACTTTGTTTTTAAATTCAATGTCTTCATGTAAGTGGACATACATGAAAGGGTTACAGAAAAAAGAAAGATACCTAAAAATTAACTAAACTTTGAAAAAAAAAAAATTTCACACATAAAACTTGGAAGGCCTGCAAATACTCCTTTAACATGCGAATTTGATCTTTGATCAATTATGGTTCAATGATATTCTTTGATGATTGACTCCATTGCAGAGCACTGGCTGCCATTCCGAAATAGGGATTATGGCTCCCGTGACTTCTTTATTCGTAGCTAAAGTTGTGAGAAATCAGTGTTTGAACATTGGCAGATTGAATTTCTGTCAATCCAAACGATCCAAGAAATCTGCAGAGATACTCTCTACATCACTAGGCATTCAAACGAGAAGTGAGAGAGATGAAGGTGGCTTCTTGACATGGAATTGTGAGACCACCCATTGAATGATTGAACCGAAATTCTTCTTCAGCTAGACTTAGCAATTCTTGGAATGAAGGATGATTCAAGTATGATATAGGAATCACAAATCTCTTCTTCTGATTTTCTCCAACATAAACAGGAAAGTGGCCTTCGGGTACATCTGATTTAGGACGTTCACTCCATCTGGATAAAGAGTTATAAGACTGCAGTTTGAGAATCTTCTTTGCCTGAAGAACTTTAGAAGGTAGATTAAAACCCATGACTATCCCTGAAACTTGCAACACAACAATCAAAGAAGGATATCCAAATGGGTTTGGTGTATAGAACCGAGCAAAGACTAAAACCCAATGGATATCAACCTGTGTTTGATAAGCTATTTAAAGCAGCTTCTAGCATTTGTGATTTTGTGGATCATAAAGATTGTCAACTTGCTTGTAGTTATGAGATGATTTAATGATCTAATTTATCAATTATGATGCATGATGCCACAATCAATCTCTCTCTCTCTTTCTCTTTCTCTTTCTCTTTCTCTTTCTCTTTGTTTGCGTGTTTGTGTCTGTTTGTTGGTACAATACCAGAAATCCATTAAAAAAAAGATGCTGCATGTGATCATATTACTATCACAAACTGAAACGTCAAAGAAAACAGATACATGTGATGGTGTTGGACTACCAACTTATCCAGCTCTCCAAGTTATTTCTGTATAACCACAAGTTGAACTCTGTATCCAAATCCTCCTAACCTCCTTAGGAGGAGAGGCAGCAACCCCCTTAGATGGTCGACACGTGGGGCTCGGGTGAATTCGAGCCGACACCCCCTTGTAGGCTCAGATGGAGGACTCGGATTCACTAGAACCCCACGTGTCGACCATCCAAGGGGACTGCTGCCTCTCCTCCCGAACCTTTAGAAGGAGAGGATGTAGATCCATTGAACCCTAGACCTGATTTTAGTTCAGGCTGTGAATGGACTTTGGACATTGACATATATCACCATCTTTTCTTGCATATATGGAAAACCATTACCTCTCCAGCTTTCTGAATTTCTCTACTTTAATAGTATTGGTCTATGTTGGGCGATAGACAAATATTTCAAACCCAATCTTCCCAATTATGTGGTCAATAATTATGATCAATAGAAAATATTATTAAAGTATGACAATTCTAAGTATTCTTTTTATTGTCTTAAGGTCACTCATACGGGATGTTAAGTGTTCTTTCTATCGAACTATAGGTGCGATACTGCAAGTGGTCGGAATGGTTCTCATTCAACTCCAGAATGATCTGATCCATATGATAACAGATCAATATGGATCTGTGGGATCAGTCACACCTAAAAATAAAAAAATTCCTATATACAGACGACAGTGTTTTTCCAGAGATCCCAACCTTCATTTTGCATTATTACTTTTATCTTATTAATATTATTATTATTATTATTATTATTTATTAACTATAAAACAAAGCGGAAACTGATTTCCGGTATTGTCTACAGGTTGGCTCTTGTCATGTACATCAGAAAATTTTCCAAACTAATACCAAACAGATTGATTCTTAATGAGATGAGATTGGTTTATAATGGCATATCCATGAGGGTGAGATTGTATCTGTTGATGCTTTACGGTGTTCGCTGTCTTAATATTGCGTTTAGCCCTGTAAAATTAGCTTAAGCATGTGGGTGGTTTGCATGTGGGACAACTTTCCTTTCGTAATCATGTTTTGCTTAGTGGGGGTGTATGCGCACATGATCTACTTGCTCCACGTGACAATTTTTAAGTGATTTGATTCGCCAGTTGAGACTCAAGTAGTTCCAAGTGCATTCAAATCCAATCCTCCACGGCTCCCCGGCTCCCACCCCATCCAACCGTTGGAGGGGTGAACGGTTGGATGGGGTGGGAGCCGGGGATCTGTGGAGAAGAGGATTCGGTTCCATTCCAAGTTGGTCAAGGAGCCGTTCAGAGAACTTGGGTGCTACTGGATGGCCGAGTTAATAGTTGGCAAAAAAATCTTTTCCCGCCCACCTGTCACTGGCCAAGGGCGGGATTTCAGCCGACCCACCTCCCCATGTATTGGTAGGTGGGCCGCCTGATCCCCAGCCTTTGGATCAGCGGCAGGAACCTCCTGCCGCGGGAGAGGATTTCAGTCGGAAGTAAGTGAAGTTTCTTGAGTACTCGAACAGACACAACATGTCGCCCTCTCGTTTTAGGTGAACTCGTCAATACCGGATTGGTCATATCAGTCAACTCGTATCAGCTTTGGGCCTGGCCAATCTCGATCTAATTCTCGATCTAATTTCTTGTTTTAATATTATTATTATATATGATATCAGCGACATGTAAATTTTCCATTGATGCCAGACACCGATCCAATCCAGATCGGATCCGTTTTCGACATAACCGATACCTGTGCCATAACTCGATTTAGAATCTTGCTTCTGGTTTCCAGCGGCGACAAACCCGAACTGGCAGAACTGCAAGAGTTTAATGGACGTCGAAAGCCTAAAGAACAGGATTTTGACTGCTCCTGCCTGGTTCTCGGTGAATTTGTTTGGTTCTTGGCGAATTAGCAGGCAAGTATTTGTTGCTCAGTAGCCGAACTGATTAGAATTGAACAATGCCTCACAACTCTTCAGCAAGAAAACATGGTGGAGAGCATTCAGACGGGGGCGGCTCTGCCTCAAAAATACAGCGCGTCAAAGCGGGAAGAGTTTCCGAAGATAACGAGAAGAAGGTGATTCTCACTTCCTACTCCTTTCTTATTTGAACTCTCTTCCACACCATTTTTAGTTATAATTTATCATAAAAAGAGGCAGACCTAACGAACACAGTTTCGACATCACGTCTCTGTAATTCACTATTTTTCACGGGTATTTCTGTAGAGTTCGAGCAAACGACTCAAAGACGTTGAGATCAGTGTTCCGATAGTGTATGGTACTATCTCATTCTGGCTTGGTAAGAAGGCGAACGAGTAAGTATGTGTGTTGGGCGATTAATGGGTTCCCACTCTTGTCTACCACATGTTCGAGTAATTTACTCCTACTCTTATTGCTTCAATTAGGTATCATTCACATAAATGGACTGTCTATGTTCGCGGGGCAACGAATGAGGATCTGGGTGTAGTGATCAAACGTGTTGTCTTCACATTACACCCTAGTTTCAGTAATCCCACACGGGCCGTGGAGTCCCCTCCATTTGAATTGTCCGAATCTGGTTGGGGTGAATTCGAAATTGTCATCACCATTCATTTTCACAACGATGTTTGCGATAAGCAATTGGACTTGTGAGTTGCTTTTCCTTCACATTTACCATGATGGTCAAGTTTTTTAGTAGTAACTATTGTGTTATAACATACAGATATCACCATTTGAAGTTGTATCCCGAGGATGAATCCGGCACCCAGTCAACCAAGAAACCCGTTGTCGTTGAAACTTATGATGAGATGGTTTTCTCTGAGCCTTCAGAAAGTTTCTTTGCTCGTGTACAGAATCATCCAGCTGTAATTGTGCCAAGACTACCTGCCAGTTTTAACTTACCTCCCCCTGGTCTGAGCCCTTGCTGTGCTGTTTTTCTGTGTTTTTTCTCTACCGAATGCTTCATTGAGGCCTAACCTTGCCTTTCATTTTCTACAGAATCAATTGACGACATGAATGAAAGAAAGAGAGGTGATACCAATGATCATCCGCTAAGTCAGTGGTTCATGAATTTCTCGGAGGCAGATGAGCTATTAAAACTTGCAGCAGCTCGTCAACAGGTCGGCATGCATTGAACACTTCCAATTTTATTCACTTGTTACTCAATTTGGTTGAATTATGGTAATATTTGTTCATGATAATTGCACTCTGGAGCATGTACAAACTACTTCATGTTTTTCTATTTGTGCCTGTGTGATGCAGTGCAAATTCATGATCATACAGCCTCTGGTTCCATAATATAAAAACTCTAGGTTCTTCCAGTACCGCCCTCTCGCAACAATAAAGAATTAACATTAGTAGAATTTATGAAATTGCAAGTGCAATCTCAACTCAAACAGCACAAAAACATCGAGATGAAAATTTTACTTCCGAAAATCACCAAACTTAATAGAATTAATTTGATTTGAGTAGACAAGGAAAATCCATACCTAATCAATACTTAGCTTCGACCAATTAATCTTCTACTGTAGTTACAAGTAAATCCTATGGCTTTTCAACAGTTGCAACCATGTGAAGAGAAGGACTGGAGCAACAACTCAACTTTCAAATGTCATTCAATTTTAAAAAATACCCCTGCTTTTTATAGACTTGCAATGCTTGGGAATTAAATCTACACTTTAATTTCCTAATTGCATTAGGATTTGCAAAAAACAAGTGAACAGAATTTATAAGGTAAACCCAACTAAGTTCCTATAAACCAATCCTAACACTAACTTTTTATTTTTTATTTTTAAACTTTGAACCTGAGAGTGAAACTTAATATTTATCTGCAATTTTTCATGCAGTTGACTTCCATATGCTTCATTATATGATTTATGTAACCCAACATGGGAATACATTAAAATTGAAAGTTGAAGTTTTGATATTGTGACCTATTTACTGCTTTTGCTTTTATTCTATCCTCTTTGTGCATTAGACAGATTGATTCAATAAATCAATTCATCCAATAACTATAGTTTTCAAGCTTACTGATGCAAGGCTAGGGATTTACAATCAGATTTAGGCCTTAGCCTTACAATAAGATCGATTACACCAGCCCTAACAGTAAATCAACTAGTAAACCAGGAAATCAGCAATGAATAACTTATCTTTCTAGTCAACCCAACCGTTGGTTGATATAATAATTTGGAGGGTTGTAACTTGATATGCCCTTGTAACAATTTCTACATTTGAGATCGATCCGATCAATGGTTGAGGAGATATGAATTTTTGAAGTTGCAGGGTTCCCTGATTCCTACACAGGAACCGATGGCTGAAAGAGTGATGGTTGAGTTGATGTCATGCTGATCAGATTGAGTGATCTTCTTCACCCAACAGCAAGATATCTTGATGGAGTTCCTCTCAATCTTAAAGTTTTCAAGGAAGCAATATTGCAGCCACAAGGGAGGGGGTCGGTGGCAATACAACAAGTCGGAAGTAAAGGAAAACAGGGGGGAGGGGGTCAATAGTATTAAGGGGGAGGGGGTCAATAGTATTAAGGGGGAGGGAGGTAGGTAGGAAGAATAATGAGAGATGAGAGGGGAGGGAATGAGGGTTGTGGCTGAGTTTCACAGCCAAGCAGACTCAGCTGCAACTTAAATCGCAACAAGTTTTTTTTTTTAAACCTCTTTCTTCTTCTTCTACTATTCATATATTTATGATTGCTTTGAATACAAATAGGAAAGTAGACTAGTCAATCTTTCCTTGTTGACAACTAGCAGAAAAGTCAAATCTTGTACAAGAACTTTACCAAAGAAGAATAATCTTATTGCCTAATAGAAACTTTCTAAAACTGAAAATAGAAACTTTCTAAAATTGAAAATAGAAACTTAATTTTACGCAAGTATTAATAATAGAACTAACAAACAATTAAACTAGGAAACTATGTAAATGGTAGGTGGAATTCTTGGTCAACATTCTTCCAAAATTCTTTCATAGGACAGCTGGCACACAGCTGTCCGGAAGCTGTCTTACAGCTATCCAGCTATGGCTGGGCTAGTTGGCTAGGCTAGCCATAAGAGGCTTGGTCCAGGCCTGGTCCTTGCAAGCATGGGTGCTACTGTTCATGTGAACAGTACCACGTTGTTATGAAATTGCCTTGTTCTGCATCACTTACTGTTTTATTAATTATTTTTCTGCACCTTGGTTGATTACAATAGTATAAGGCTTTTGGGCATGGTCTGCCTTCTCATCAAATTTTCTTATTACTAAAAATAAAATGATACTGAATCAGATTGAGTCAGTTCTGTAAAGTTGTAAAATGGTTGACACCGAACAGAGCAAGGAAAAACACTTCCAGAAATTGAAAGAAATCAATAAGTTGTGCCTAGAATCTTGCACTCTCTGACTAATTTTGTGATGTATAGTCTCTAGATATTATAATATTTTATTAAATTTAAGAAAAGAAAGAGTGCTTCCTACATTGATGATGAAACAATTCTAGTGTTAATGAGGACAGATCTTCACAAAAGGAGTTTTCTTTTCTTTTGTTGGTTCAAAAGATATAAGGCTATACAGCGCTTATATCCTGTGATATGTACACTTAGAAGCAATCCTAAAAGCAGCTTTAACCAAGCCTAAGACTGAACATATTTTATGGATTTCTTTTTTTGATAGGTAGGCCCCAAGTAGACTTGAACTCTTGATCTCTTTGAGGTGTTGGTCTTTACCATCTGAGCTATCTCTTGGGGTCAGTTTTTCTTGTTATTGTGATGATTATATGCCTTTGCTTTTGACAGAACTTTTTCTTTATGAGTTTCATTTCATGCCAAACTCTGGGACTGGTTCCAATGTTCACCATGTCTACTCTTTTGGAGAATAAAATATCGAGAGGGACAAGTCATTTTGTATTTGGTAGGAGTACAGGGATTTAAGTTATAGGAGATATTGGGCTCTTGAGAGAGCAGATTGCATCTTAGTTGAACATAAGTATGGATGTTCTATTTTCTACCTGTTTTGAGTCATCACTAAAGCCATAATATTTCTGCAATTTCAAATTGATTTATGTGGTTTTGGTCAAACTCTAGAAACTTTTGTGACACCAATTCATTTTTTTTAACACAATCACTGAAATGGTGTTCAATTCTTATCTATATGAATTTATTGGCTGGCATTGAGTTTCGTTCCAGGCCAACCCAACCCATTGTTGCCTCTGCCTTAATTCATTAACACCACCCACTTATATCCTTCTCCCCAGTTCAATCTGTCCAAAGTCAGCTGGCTAGAATCCACTGACTGAAATGGGAGGTTAGAAAAATTCTTCTTTAAAATATGTAAAAACTAGTGAGTTTAGTAGTGGGAAGAATTTTATCAGGAATAATTGTGCTCCATCTTTTTGAACAAGTGGTTATAGGTTTTATTTAAGTATCTTCGGTAATGGCACTAATACGAAGTTCTTTGCTCCATAGTTGTCAAGGCGCCAAGACGACACAAGGCGTTGGAGGGGTACTTGGGTGCCTAGGCACTTAGGCGGCTGCCTAGGCATCAATGAAATGTGCAAGGCGCACCCCTTCTTATGTGTCTTATTCTACTTATTATTATTATTTGTATGCTTATAGCATACACCAAAAATTAACCTAGGAATGCAAAAGATTTCAACATGACTACTACCATTGGCATCCACTGTATATAAATTTGAAGCATCCATAAAAAAGATGAAATATTAAATCAATTGAATAATCATGAAGTCTTCACAATCTATTTTCTCATTTCATTTCAGCTTATATAGTCATTGGTCCTATGTATGTCATTTGTACCATGACTTGTATACACTACCGAATAAATGTGTTATAATTATAATCAATATACTGTATTAAAAGATTAAAAAAATAAATATAAAAATTAGGTGTCGACTCAAGTAACAAGACGTCCTAGGCGACCATGGCGACCGCCTTTTTAACATACAATAAGGCGCCTGACTGCCCAGCCCCCAGAGTTCTGCCTTGTCGGCATTGTCGCTTATGCTTTGTTCACACGGAGACATGCATCTTGCCTCTTGAACAATAAATTTTGAAGTTAATACGCAATAAGGTAATCCTCATACGTGGATAGGGAGCATAGTTTTATTAGAATGTAAATGGAAAAACTTTGACAAACTTAACAATTAGAAGGAAACATTAAATGATAATTCAGAATTATAGCAGCTTATCCTAACTAGAAGACCAAATATATATATGATAAAATTTACACTTAAGTAATCCTAGTGCATACTTACATAATCCTAATACGCAGTTAGGACTATAGCTTTATTTGAAATAAAAATGGAAAAACTTTGACATACTTGACAATTAGAAGGAAACACAGTATAGTTGTAGGACATCTACTTAGTATTATGGGGGCCCATCAAACCTTGAAAATCAAATATATCATAAATTATAAAGTTGTACAAAGTTAGGTACTCCTAATACGCAAGTAAGGAGTATAGTTTTATTTGAATGAAAAGGAGATAATTCCGACATACTTGAATATTAGAAGGAAAAATGGGGTTTATTTTGTATTATAGGGACACATCAAGACTTGAATATCAAATATATTACAAATTATGAAGTTGTTTGCAGTTAGGTAATCCTTATACATGATTAGGGAGTATAATGGGAAAAGGAAGTACATGCTGCCAGCATGTACTTCTGTCTCTATCTCTCTCTTCCTTGAAATCTGAACCCCCTTTCTCTCGCCTCTCTCTCTCGCTCTCTCTCGCCTACAAGTGACTGGCTACTGGTTATTTTGTACTCCCATTTTCCCTGCTAGCATATAAGATTCCAATATGCCCCACTAGCTTATAGGTCCTCCTTACATAGTTCTATTGGAATAAAATGGAAAAACTCTAACAGACTTGGCAATTAGAAGGAAACATCGGATGACAATTCAGAATTATAGTAACTTATCCTAACTAGTAGACCATATGTTTCATAAAATTTGATACAATGCATTGTTAAGTAATCCTACTAGATAATTAGGTAATTCTACCATGCAGTTAGGGTGTATGGTTTTATTTGGAAGAAAATGTGATAATTCCGACAAACTTGACAATTAGAAGGAAATATAGTATGATGGTAGTGCATTTACATGGTATTATAGGGACCTATTAGAACTTGAAAACCAAACATATCATAAATTATGAAGTTGTACGTAGGTAGGTAATGCTCATATACAGCTAGGGAGTGTAGTTTTATTAGAATGTAAATGGAAAATCTTTAGTAGACTTAGCAAGTAGAATGAGACATTGGATGACAATTCGGAATTATAACAACTTATCATAACTGGAAGACCAAATGTATCATAAAATATGATGTAATTTATAGTTAACTTATCATAGTACATACTTACATGATCCTAATATGCAGTTAAGGAGTTTAGCTATATTTGAAAGAAAAGTGAGAAATTTAGACATACTTGATAATTACGGTATACTTGTAGGACATTTACTTGATATTATAGGGACCAATCAAAACTTGAAAATCAAATATTTCATTAATTATAAAGTTATACGTACTTCGTAGTTTGGTAGTCCTTATACATATTTAGGAAGTATAGTTTCATTAGATGAAAAAGTGATAGTTCCAACATATTGACAATTAAAAAGAAATTTGGGATGATAGAACATTTACATAGTAGAACATTTACTTTATACTATAGGGATATATCAAAACTCGAAAATCAAATATATCATAAATTATAAAGTTGTACATAGTTAGGTAATTCTCATTCACCATTAAGGAATATAGTTTTATAACAATGAAAATGGAAAAACTCTAACAGACTTGGAAATTAGAAGGAAACATAGTATGGTTGTTGAGCATTTATTTGGTATTATAGGGACCCATTACAATAACAATAACAATAACAATAACAACAAAGCATTATCCCAACTAAATGGGGTCGGCTACGTGGATTCTTGTCCTCCAATCAACTCTGTTCGATGTCATACTTGAAACAAGGCCTAAGCTATGCATGTCTTTCTTCACCACTTCCCCTAGAGTCATCTTAGGTCTGCCCCTAGCTTTTTTTTATCCTTCAATCTAAATCAAATCACTCCTCCATGCAGGAGCATCAAACGGCCTCCGTTGAACATGGCCATACCCCATCTCAAACGGCTTTCTCGTAGTTTATCATGTATCGACGTTACTCCCAAAATAACTCTAATACGATCATTCCATACCTTATCCTTACTAGTTTTACCACACATCCATCTCAACATCCTCATCTCAACTACACTAAGTTTATCTATATGATGATTCTTAACTGCCCAGCATTCCGCTCCATACATTATAGTCGGTTGAATAACTGTCCTATAAAATTTTCTTTTTAGTTTTAAAGGAATTCGCTGATCACACAGCACTCCAGATGCACCTCTCCACTTCATTCATCCTATTTTAATACTCTATGAAACATCATCTTTTATATCTCCTTCTTTATCTATGATTGAACTTAGATATTTAAAATGATCACTTTGTTGTATCTCCCTCTCAAGAATTTTGACCACCTCATTATCCGTCCTTGTGTGACTAAAGTTACACACCATATACTCTGTCTTCGTTCTACTTATCTTTAAACCCTTTGATTCCAATTTTGATCTCCATAGCTCCAACTTTGTATTAATCTCTGTTTTTGTCTCATCCACCAAAACAATATCATCGGCAAATAGCATGCACCAAAGAACATCATCTTGAACGTCTATGGTTAAATCATCCATAATGATGGCAAGCAGATAATGGCTTAAAGTTGATCCTTGATGTAACCCCATTGTGATTGGGAATTCATTATCTTGACCCCCCACAGTTTTCACACTAGTCACCACATTATAATACATATCCTTAACTATGTCTATGTATTTGCTTGAAACATTTCTCTTCTCTAGTACATGCCAGATTAACTCTCTAGGAACTCTGTCATAAGATTTTTTTAGATCAATAAAGACCATATGAAGGTCCTTTTTGCCTTCTGTACATCTTTCCATGAGTCTCCTATGCAATTATATAGCTTTTGTAGTAGGTCTACCTAGCATAAAACCAATCTCGTTCTCCATAATAGTAGTTTCTTTTCTCATGCGAGTTTCAATAACTGTCTCCCATAATTTCATAGTATGGGACATTAGTTTTATGCCGCTATAGTTATTGCAGCTCTGTATCACCTTTGTTTTTATAAATTGGAATCACAATGCTTCTCCTTCATTCATATGACATTTTCTTTAAGCTCATAATTTTATTGAACAGCTTAGTTAGCCAAGATACTCGATACATTCCTAGGATGATGCAGTATAAGTATACTCTAGAATAATAAAGGAAGCTAAACGAGGCCTAAGCCAAGCTGCAAAGCCTAGCTGCAAAGAAGCCTAGCTGTAGCCCAAATAATACTTGCCGATGGTCCAAACCATGACTGATTTGCATTAGTTTTATATTGTGATTAGGATTAGTTATTTTATTTCAGTTGTTTCCTAATCAAATGATGACATCTACTAGGAGAAGGATTAGTTAGTGGTTTGGTTTATTTTGGAAACTATTGTCTAAGTTTCCTAATCTTTGTTTAGTTAGGACTTAGTTTCCTAATTGTTTGCTGTTTAGGATTTAGTTTCCTATGTCCATTTTAATTGGGACTTTCTATATGCTGTAAGCATTGAACTCTATATATAGATGAATGGAATAAAAGATTAGTAGACTTTGGTAAATCAAAAAATCTGTTATTATTTCTGGTTGAGTCTCCTTGGTTGTGAGACTCAACCGCAGGTTCTGTTGGTGGATAATTTTCAATTATCTTGCTGTCAATCTCTCTCCCTAGCTTTATAACATCATTAAGACTTCACTGGTTACTGATCTGAGCAACCCAAGCCTGCGGCATTAAAGATTAGAATCATATCGACCAAATCTGTTTGAACCAGAGGCGTCATCAGAGTTTACAGTTTTCAAAAATTCATATCTCTCTCATCTGTGATCGGATCATCTCCAGCTTCAGATATGTCATCAAGTACATCCTAAAGATCATTCTCTCCAAGTTTGAAAATCAACCAACGGTCGAATTCTCAGATAAGTCAAATTTTCTTTAAAGTTTCTATTCTGATTTCTGGGTTGGATTAAAGAAAGATCATGCTGTAAAGAGAATTAGTGTGTGAGTCTTTTGTGAATTCCTCTTTGTATCATAAACTCTACCAAACTTTTATCGGGACCTCATTTGGGCCTAATGCTTTGCCTACATTCATCCTCCTTAAAGTTTCTTTTACTTCTATTACCGTAATATTGCGTATATATCTACATCCTGTGTGTCATGGTGGGTAACGGAGCAATCTAGGACATTATTACTCAAAGTGTCTCCATTTAGTAGGATGTAGAAATAATCGTTCCATCTCTCTTTAATATCTTCATCCCGTACTAGAACTCTACCATCTGCACTTTTAATACATCTAACATGGTCTAAATCTCTACTCTTCCTTTCTCTCATTTTAGCAATTTTATAGATAGTTTTTTCTCCTTCTTTTGTGTTAAGAATGTTATAAAGATCTTCATATTTCATCTCTTTTACTTTTCCCACAATCTTTTTGGCTTCATTTTTAGCAAATCTATATATTTTTAGATCCTCTATATACTTAGTCTTTTGCCATGTCTTAAAACTATCTTTCTTAGCTTTAAAGGCTGATTGAACCTCATCATCCCAACATCAAGACTCTCTAGGGGAATGACGTTTTCCTTTCGATAGACATAGGACATATTTAGTAACTTTCTTAATACAAGCAATCATCTCGTTCCACATTGCATTAATTTCTCCCTCAAAGTTCTGCATTCCTTGTTTGCCCACATTATTAGTAAAAAGCTTTTAAGGTAATTCCTTTTAAGCCCCACTACCTTATCCTAGGGCAAAATTCGACGTAGTGAGACCCATATTTATGACCAATAATCTGTGTTGAGTGGCTAAGCTCTCCCCCGGTATAACTTTACAATCCTTACATAACAACTTATCAGACCTTTTAGTTAAAAAGAAATCTATTTGGCTTTTATGATGCCTACTTTTGTAGGTGACTAGATGCTTCTCTCTTTTCAAAGTATGTTTTTACGATGGATAGATCATAAGCCGTAGCAAAATATAAAATTGAAGTCCCCTCCTCATTCATCACTCCAAAACCATATCCTCTATGTACACCTTCAAAACCTCTGCGATCTCTCCTTACATGTTCATTCAGATCACCCCCGATTATAATCTTTTCTCCTTGTCTAAAACCTTACACTAGTCCATCCATGAGTTCCCGAAATTGTAGCTTACTACTCACATCCAATACTAATTGGGGTTTGTAAGCGTTAATTATATTGAATATCTCTTTCTCCATCACTAACTTGATGGCTATAATCCTATCACCATATCTTTTAACATCCACCACACCATTCTTTAAATATTTATCCACTATTATACCAACTCCGTTGCTATATTATAGGGACCCATTAAAACTTGAAAAATCAAATATATCATAAATTATGAAGTTGTACATAGTTGGGTAATTTTCATATGCAACAAGGGAGTATAGTTTTAGTAGATTGTAAATGGAAAAACTCCGATAGCCTTGACAACTAGAAGGAAACACAATTAAAAGGTTTAGAGTTGGGGCTTTCTTCGCTAGCTTTGCTCAGCCTGTAGTTTTCATCGCTGGAGCCTAGGAGCGCCCTTTTATGTAGGGCAAGGCTTTTTCAGCTTGCTGAGAATCCATGCTTCCCTCGGAGCGAGACTCTATTCAAATCTCAAAATGGAAGAACGAGCTAGGCGGCCTGCGGGAGGGGCCTTGGCGAGACATTCTTCTTTCGTTTCAAAGCGTTTTGCCAATAGAGCAAGGGCGCCCTTCTGGGGTGGGGGCTTTCCTTTCAAACGTATGGTCATGGTATACCCCCTAAATAACTTCATCATTGGCGGGGATGCATGACCATGTGTTGGAATTAGATTGATTTACTCTCATGATGACACTAATACCTTTTTCAAGTCTTACAAAAACCGATTGGGTTAGTGATTGATGGCAAGGCCATAGCGTTCTTTTCCTTTTTAGAATACGATATGGTTTGTTTTGTTTCAAAACCTGTGTTGTCATGTGTATCCATTCTGTATAACCTTTGCGGAACATGCTGAATTCTGTTTCATTCTATTGAGTAAAGTTATATGAATAATGCACATGGAGGATGACATTACTCACCATTTATTCTGCTTAGGGAGGAGGTTCTTTCACAAAATTCAACCAAGTTGGATACTTGGATTTTCTAATGCATCTAGCTACAGTATCTGTTTTCACTTTTCACAATAAGAAAAATGTGGTGACCATTGCTTAAGAAAGTGATAGATAAGGTGGTTTAGGTATCTAATCATTTTATTTTGGCCAAGTTTTCTGCGAGATACGGAATGCTGTGCTTGTGCAAGCTCGATCACCTGTGTTGTATGTGGTTTTAATGTTGCTAGACTGTCTTTAAGTTCTTCCTGACCTCTACATGTCAAAATAGATAAATAAAAAGTATATGGTGTGCATCTGTGACTTTACATTTGAGTTTTAAAATTCACTCCAGCCTCCTCATTTGGCCAAGACTGGGCAAATACTTGGCCAACTGACCAGCCGGGCTTTGCTTTGGTTTAAAATTTTTCTTAGAATACAGATTTGGACCTGCCCCAATGCCCTTTGCCCAGTGACAAGAATTCCGGGGTTGGCCTGCCTTCACCACTACATCCATATATAATTCTGTATGCAATTGTTGCTCTTATTTTCCTATGTCAAACATCATCTTGTTGCTCTGTGTGGAAGCTTCCTGTGATTGTGGCTGTCCGTGGTATCCTCTACACTTGTTATTTAGTCTGTTTCAGATGGGATTGTGAACAAGCTTTCTCCAGCCTGATGAGCTCAGGCTAAGTTTGACTTTAATATATTGGCCTCATCCTTGGCATCTAGATTTAACTTTTGAAATTCATCACTTGGTTCCTAATCTCGCTCTTCTAGTAGAGGCATTTATAGCTGTCTTACATTTATCTTTAACTATCGTGCTTGAAATACACTAGCCTTTCCAATCGTTAGAGAAGATTTAATGTGTTAATTTTCACTGTATTAGGTGCAAGCTCACATTGCAAGGATTAAAAGACAGATGAGTATCTTAGAAGGGCAATCCCAACGGTTGAAGTCTACCTCTGGTCAGTGAATGTACTCAGCAACTGCATCTTCAGTGTGTTGCTCAAGTTGTTAAATTTTTAGGTATGGAAACAGACTGCAATGTGAAGATTATGATGTGAATTAGTTCAACTATAGCTGTCCTAAATGCTAATCCCCTCTTTCTTCTTACTCTCATTTCCATTTCTAAATGCAAGAAGAGCCGAGTGATGGTATCATTTTTTTATCTGCAAAAAATGTTTGAATCTGACTCTTTAACTATATTTGGAATTGACCACTTAATATTGAACTAATGTCATACTCTCTTAATTGATACCTGCAATTGAAAGTGTGTTGTGAGGACCACTACTGGCTGGAGGCATTTTGCAAACTTATGTAGTTGGTGAAAGAAATTACCCTAGAAACCAAGTGATTAAAGAGAGTACTGAGGCTTGGTAGAATTTTAGCAGTATGTGTAGTTGAGGTTTTTTATCCAATCTTTTCTTTTGATGTGTAGTTAAGGTTTTCTTTGGTATAGTTTATATTTATGTTGAGGGCAAGCCTTAGTGTGACGGTAAGGTTATCATATTGTAACCTGGAGGTTACGGGTTTGACTCTTGGAATCAGCCTCTCTACATTGTAGGGGTAAGGCTGCGTACATTCTGCCCTCCCTAGACTCTGCAGTAGCGGGAGAGGGAGCCTCGTGCACTGGGACACCCTTTTTTAGTTAGTTATAATAAATCATTAAAAATATATTATGAGTCATAAATAATAACTGTTTATTACCACTAGACATAAAGAAGTGATAAATAAGTACCATAAATCATACCAAACAACTACATGTCATAATTAATTCTATAATTCATTTCCCAAAAAAAAAATTATTTCTAGAATACATACCAAAGAGCCTAAGCTATTACTTGATTGCAATGTCCATCCAGTTTGCAATGTCCATCCAGGAGACAAACCATTTGTCCAGTTCTGATTTTTGGTGTGGCTCACACTGAAGATGTTGATATAAAAATCAATACGGATTGGGATGGATGATACCACTGCGGTCCTTGCTCTCTTTATCTATGTTTGGAACGCAAGAAAAGAAAAGAAAAGAAAAAAAGTCATACTCATCATTAACTTTTATCTGATTATGTTTTTCTTTACTTTTATATCCATTTCTTGCATTTCAAACATATTCGTTCCATTTCGTGCATTCTAAACATACTCTTTTATTCTTCTTGAATGATTCTCTTCATTTTCCATGGTTGATGGGTTGGATGATCAGGGTTGGACGATCGGGGATAAATCACCTTGGCGTTCCCCATTGAGTGTGGTGCCGTAGTTGAGCTCTCTTGTTTTGGTTCAAATTTGTAGTTTTATTAGAACTTTCTAGATTCAGTATTGAGTGAGTCCAGATTTACCTTTTATTCAATAACTTAATATTGTGATGAATCGAAAGATTATTTACGATTACTATAACAATAATAAAAACAAAAGCTTTTATTCAATAACTTAATGTTGTGATGAATCGAAAGGTTATTTACAATTACTATAACAATAATAACAACAAAAGCTTTATGTGTTAATTACATAGATCATTCTTATCAAAAAAAAAAAAAAAATTACATAGATCATTGCCTTCCAATTAACTCTATTATTTTTTTTATTGGATATTAGTTGTTTAAATTTTATTAATATGCAAACGGTTGAAGCTACAGTCTTATTGCATTATACGATTTACATCCTCGCAAACAATAGCCATTTACTTTGTGGTGCTCAGGCCAAAATATACTGCAGTAAATTTTAAGTCAAATTTCAAAACTAATCCAATCAAAATTCCTTCAGCCCCATTTTCTTCCACTCTAGCAACTATTGTGTACTCCATGATATTGAATTTTCAAAACATGTAATTTTACCTGCCTCGAAAGTTTCGATCGTGTTGAAACTTCACATGTGAGTAAATGACCTTGGACACTGTCCGGTAAAAAGGTCGTTGCGTCCTCTGTCGAGTGTGGGCGGTGCATTGGAGGCGGCAGGGTCAACTCTTTGAGGCCACATCCAGTTGTTGTTGATTTCCCTTCATCACTCCCCCTTTGCCCCCTCGGAGTCCCAACCTTGAGGTTCCCTTCCAAGTGGGCTGCTTAGGGAACCCTCCCTAATCTTATTATTCAAAACCAAAATAAATCAACTTGTTGATCCTTCACGACTTTCTGACTGAAATTGATTGTTAGATTATGGCTCATTTTCACCATTTGGGCTGTGGCTGCTTTAGTACGATTTCCATTGGTTGATGAAATGGAAATTCATAACTAATGGGTTACAGTCTTGCAGCTTTTTAATAAGGCTTTGTTTGTTTCCATGTAAAATGTCAGAAAAGGAAAAAAAAAATTTCTGTAAAATAAGATTTTCAACCATTCATCTAAAAAGTTACGGAAAAAAAAGAAGAAGTGAAATATCATTTGTATGGAATTTTTTTTACAAGAAAACAAACAGATCTTAAAAATCAGTAGGTGGAGATGGATCAAATCCGTATACCATGATTGTTATAGTACAGCTATTATTCACCTCGATGATTTGTCTTTGTTTAGTTGGCTTACTGCAAACCTATGTCATTGCCCCTCTTTGCATGGACCGTCGGTGTAAATGAAGTGGTTGTGTATTTGCAAATGGAAAATATTCATGCATGATTGTTTTGGTAGTTGCAAAGTACATTCATCATCTCACACCTAATGCCATATGTGGTACATGGGAACGTTGGCTACGGATGCTTATCTAGTACATCCGTGTGTCCTTTCCGAAGTTCTTCACATTGGTGGTCTACTGTAATGGGGTCTCTGGTTTCTAGGTGGGTCTCATTTGTGCTGGCATGCTCCTCTCTCTCTCTCTCTCTCTCTCTCTCTCTCTCTCAATTATTTGGTCTATCTAAGTATTTGGTGCATTAATTTTCATGTCCTTAATTATGCCACGAAGTCACACTGTAGGTGCATCTAGTCTGCATGCGAAAGACACTGAGTAGTGACTATCAGTTTGTTTCTTCATGTGGAAGGTTAAAATTTGTGTAAGCTAATTATAGAAAGCAAAGGACATATACAACAGTAGATTTGTATTGAAGTTTCTGCAGAAGTGGGTAGTTATAATTGAAAGGTGGTGGTTGAATATTAAGCCCTTTCAAGCATTTCGGATGATCTCAATATGGCTTTACTATGTACGTATTATATATGGTTGTTCAGGGCAAGAGTAACATGGCCTTCATGTCCTAAACAAGAGGTAGGGTCACCATTAACCGGCTTTCATGGCCTTCTTTAGAAAAGCTACGAGAGTCTCTTTCCTTCGATAGGAATGGTGGGGCCATTCTAGACATATTTTGGCTATTTCTTCTGTTTTATTTTCTCTTTCATCGGAACCAATCACATTCACAGAACATGGGGAGCTTCTTTTAAAGATTTTGCTCAGGCATCTTTTGTTTTCATCAATGCCTTTGATGGGTCAAGTCATCTGGATGAACCGGGTTGACTCAACTGAGTTCAAGGCTACAATTCTTTTTGAAAGGAGGTTAGGGGAGACAGGAAAACAGGATATAGTCAAATCTATCATTTACTATTTCATCTTTTTAAGGCCTTGGAACATGGGAAATAGCTTTTCCCCATGGGAAGCAGGCTAGAGTTTATAAGGAATTATATTTCCTTTCATCCAAAATAGCTTGGAACTCTTACCCAAAAAAAATAAAAAATAGTTTAGAACTTTCAGCTAAAAAACTTAAGGTTTTTTTTTTTTTTTTTTTTTTTTTTTTGGGGGGGTAAAACAAAAACTTAGGCTTGATAAGCTTACAAAGGTAGTCCAAATATTTATCATGTAATTGATGCGGAGTCCAAATCACTGGATAGGTAAATCACTAGGCACGTAAGTATGTGTGGCCGAATATAAAAGGGCATCTAAAACACAAGAGGTTATTTGATTGAGTTAGATTCTGATATTTTGATATGGCTAATCCAAGCTAGGCATGTATTATCTATCCCACGGTCATGATTATTGCATCATCATTGTACATGCATGCCACAATGAGATGGAGCATATGCAAAACTCGTGAGATGAGAAGAATCACCATAAAGAGTTAGAGCCTACAGCCATCTTCTTAATCAGCACCTTTAAGGATTTTTTTTTTATATTGACATTTCCTAAGGTTTCAAGTAATTTAAAATCTTTTTTTTTTTTTTTTTAGAATAATAAATTTATTTTTTTAGTGAGTATAATTTTTGTCATTTTACATTTCCATTTGAAAAAAACATATAATACAATAACAATTCTTGAATGTGAGGATAATTTTCACTTCAAAAAATTTGTGAAAATCCATCACACCTCTATAACTTAAATAACTGTCAGAAATAAAATGAAAGGTGATTAAAAGAAAGTACTATGTTCTAAAGACACTTATAGAAATGTTATTGAGACGGTCCTTTATATTAAAGAGCCTGTATTACCAAATTTAAGAATGGTGCTATTACTATCTTGTTAATATTCAGTTCTAGAAATTCTTTCACATATTTTTCGTTTGTTTTATGTAAAATTTTACGTGTGAAAAAAATATTCTAATGTCTATTTCTAAAAAATGAAATATAATAAATTAATGATCTATAAGGACTAGGGGGAAAAAAATTCATTTATTTAACCAGACTTCATCTGGCAAGTAGCTAGTACTGTGGTAGTGTGGTTTATACCAAAATAGAAAGAACTAATAAAATATGTGTAACTAAAATGACTTGCATATGAAAACTTTCGCCAATGAAGAATAAATTAAATTATCTATTTTGATGTAAATTAACTTGATTTATGAGGAAAGTAAAACCGCAGAGATAGATAAAATAGTATAATCAAATGGATTGGGTTCCTCTCAAGTTTATGAACTTGAGTAGAACCAGTGTTGGGTGACTGGCTGACACCTGACACTCCCTCAGATCCGACGGTTGATTTTGATGAGAGTTAATGTACCAAAAATTTAAAAAAAAACTGTAAAAAAATCAATTGTCAGATCTAAGGGAGTGCCAAGTATCGATCATCCACCCAACACAGTCTCGTCTAAGAAGTTGAGACGAGCTCAATTCTAATCAAATAAAAGATTTCGATAGTGTTGTAACTTTATTAGTAGGTCTCTCAGGCTTTGTGATAGGAGAAAAGAAAATCTCAGGTTCTGTGGCCCATTACTGACAAAACCTGCAAACAATAGATACCACATGGATATCTGCCACCGTATCCAAATAATCGCAAGCCCAACAATTCAAAAACACCAAGGACACACCAGGGTGGTAAGATTCAGTAAAATTACTCTTGGTCCGTGAATCATGAAGAGGAGAGAGAGAGAGAAATATGGGGCCGAACAGTCTAGTGGAAATTTAGTATAAGCTATAAGCTGCATTCGGATTTAAAAAAAAAAGAAAAAAAGAAGAGAGAGAGAAACGGTTCAATTGTGTGGTGTAATGAGAACTGAAACTAAAGAGTGACAGTATTATTTATGAAATTTGATATTATTCTAGTTTTTGTTACAATCTTATACTTTTGAGGTTCCGGGTTTCTTTTTATTCGTAAAAAATATTAAGTATTATAATTTCTTCATTAGAATTATAGAATTTTCGAAAAACCATGTTCTAAAACCGACAAAACCAGGTTTTATGTGATGACGTGCTCCAATTAAAACGAACCGGGGGGGGAAGGAGGGGGGGCAACAACACAGAGAGAGAAAAAAAAAAAAAAAAAAAAAAAAAAAAAAAAAAACCAATAACACGAAAGGGGAGGGAAGAAAAGAGAAAGGGACCGCGAGGGGGAAGAAAAAAAAAAAATTAAAGATTTAACATAAAACAAAAAAAAACAAAAAGAAGGGAAAAAAGGGGGGGGGGGGGGGGGGGAGGTAAAGTTGGGGGGAAAAAAGGGGGGGGGGAAAAAAAAGAAAAGGAGAAAAAAAAGAAATTTTTTTAAAAAAACAAGAACCCCCACCGGAAAAAAAAAAAAAAAAAAACAAAGGGGGAAAAAAAAAAAACCCCCGACACCCCACAAAAAAAAAAAAAAAAAAAAAACCCCCCCCCAAAAAAACAACCCCCCCCCAAAAAAAAAAAAGGGAGGGGGGGGGGGAGGGGGGGGGGGAGGGGGGGGGGGGGGGGGGGACCGCCGAAGGCCGCGGAAGTTTATTATGAGGACGGACGAGCCGCGAGCGGCGAAAGACCAACAGGAGAAGGCCCCAAGTCCCCCCTCATTCGACCTAACTAGGACAACGGCAATATAGCCGAGATCGAAGGCCCAGAAAGGGTTTAGACTGAAGTGTAAGGAAACCCATGGAGACCACGTACCGAAAAGGAGGGGAGACCGAGACCACCCGACCAAACCGCAGGGAACCGAGGACATGAGCCAGGTAGGCCAGCGGATGCACCGCAGCACAACAGCCACCGGAGACCGAGGAGACCGGAAGTGCAACCGTAGACGGCCGCAAGAACCGTGCAGTGCAACCGAGATGCGCCGGAACAACGTTACCAACCGGCCACATGGTGAGACCGCACCCGCAACCGGATAGGTTCCGAGCTTGGGTGCTGGCCAAACCCGGTTCCGACCCCAGCTTAAAAAGAACAACAAGAAGTGGTAGTAGGACCGAGAGCCGTGAGGAGCTCCGACGCCAACCGGACATGCACGCGCAAGTAAGGAACAAGACCCAAACCCAAAACACAACAAGAAACCTGAAGTAAACGAGGAATATTCCTGCTGTGTTTGTGCACCACAGCCAGAGTGGCTTAATTATTATACTCAGCTTCATAGCAGGTTGTTGTAGTTAAGCAGGATGTTTCGTAGGGTGGAAGTGAAGGGGAGTCCCGGATATACCAGCCAACACCTCCGTTAGCCTTACCTAGCAGACTGGAGTCAGGGTACTGGGGAGGACGGGGATGTGGTTCTTCCCGCCCCGACCGAGCCCACTCTAGGTCAAGGGAGCCGGTGGGGTGAGACTACAAATTGTACAACACTAGGATTGGTTAAAACGGACCCACTGCAAGCCCGCCAATAGGGTTAGGTATTGACGGTATGGGGTATCGGGGAGGACGGGGAGTGGTCTTCCCCCCGCCACCGAGTCCACTCCATACCGGAGTGAGTGATGGGGGCAACAAAGCAGAGTGGTAGGTGCCCGACGCGGGGCCACACCGCATGGAGGGCGGGCGCCAAACCTACCATAGCACATTGCAAGTTATACCGCCCAAATTGGAGTTATCCAGCATTTGTACCGCAGGATTGGGGTGTGACACATTGTGTGAGTGAACTATATAAAATTGTCTTTTTCGTTATTGTTCTTCTATTGCGATGTTAATTTCTAATAAGAAGAATTTATAAAAAAATACTCCAATGTAGAGAACAAATAAAAATCAACTTGACATTGAAATTTGAAATCAATCTCAAAATAAACCATTAAATTTTTATTTTTATTTTTATCACAGAAAAGCCATCTATGGGCAAACTTTATTCATATTTTATTGTATTTGTCTCTTCTTTTTTTTTATTGTATTTGTGTAACTTGAACTCTTGAAGAGGGAGACAAAATAGAGGTTTGATATTCCAGTTTGACCTATCATCAGCAAATAGAAATAAAAATAATGTTGTTGAACGTTTTCAAATTGAAAAAACAGTGTCTACTCTGTTTTTATCTCTTCTCCTTAAAATCCAAATTTTTTCTCTTCCTCCCAAATGATATTGTATTATATTTACCACAAAAAAAAAAATGATATTGTATTGTTAGTTTTCATTGATCCGCTAACGTATAAGATTACAATATATACAGTTACCATATACACCTCTCTCCCGAGACTTTATTTAAGAACCAATTGCAGTCAGTTATACAAAGAGGAAGGAGAGAGAGAGAGAGAGAGAGACAAGGTCATGTGAGCTTTGGGGGTAAAGGACAGAGTCGGACAGACCACGGGTATTTTGGGGCGGGGGAGAGGGGGAGGGTGGTTTTCGCAAAGACATTGTGGATCCCAAGCCCATTGAGTTAAAGTCCTCTTGTTCCCCTTCAAAAGGACAACATAGACGTCTCTCTCTCTCTCTCTCTCTCTCTCTCTTTCTAGCCTTCTCCATAAGTACTCCCATCCTTGCTCCCTTCCTCATCAATTCTTTACACCTCTTCTCTGTTTCTTGCAATCTTCACCATCTCAAGCTCTCCTCTCTTTACTTTCTTCCACTCCACAAACCCTGAAACTGCAATGGCTTTCAGGAAATCGAACAAGTTACCTCAAACAGCAGTTATCAAGCAGATTCTCAAGAGATGCTCAAGCTTGGGAAGAAAACAGGGCTACGACGAGCAAGGCATACCAGTGGACGTACCTAAAGGCCACTTCGCCGTCTATGTTGGAGAGAAGAGAAGCAGATTCATAGTCCCTATCTCCTTGTTATCTCATCCCGAGTTCCAAAACCTTCTTCAAACAGCCGAAGAGGAGTTTGGCTTTCATCACCACATGGGTCTCACTATCCCCTGCGATGAAGTAGAGTTCTGCTCTCTTACATCTATGCTCAGCTGAAAATGAAGGAAAAGTTGAATTTTTTTTTTTCTTGATAATTTCTTTGGAGACCGTAGAAGATGAAAGATCGACGTGCTGTCTTGGTGGGTTCCTTTGTTCCAATGATTCTAACCCAAAACCCATAAGCATTGTCTGGGTTAGATAACTTTGTATTTAGAAGCTTGATATTTTCCATACAGTGGTGTTTGATTGCGCCCTGTGAGAGAAATGATAGGAAAAAACGAAGTTTCCCCTGTTTTCAAGCTTGAACATTAAAGTTTAAACTTTTCTCTCTCTCTCTCTCTCTCTCTCTCTCTCTCTCTCTCTCTCTCTATATATATATATATATATATATATATATATATATATATATATATATATATATATATATATCAAGTAAAGGAGAAAGGTGAAACTCTTAAAAGGGTAACCACTCGATCAAGAGAAAATGAATATATATATCAAGTAAAGGAGAAAGGTGAAACTCTTAAAAGGGTAACCACTCGATCAAGAGAAAATGATAATGACGGAATTAATTACATGTTTCACGTTTTGTCTGCAGAAACAGATGGTTGTTGCCCTGTAACTCTGTTTTAAGCCAGGCCGGCTTTTTCATGGGTTCTTCTCTATTGGAGGGGACATTTCTTTCCTTCTTTTTCCTATAAATTTTGATGAAGATATGATCACAAGGTTATTTTGATGAAGATATGTTCACAAGGTTATCTTGTGGAACTTTAATGAGCCCATGTAATTAGTGGGATGTGTACTGCTTTTTCTCTCTGTAGTGAGGTCGAATCCTTTCCCTTCAAGGGATGGCAAGGCATCAAGCATTCTTGATTGGGATGTTGGATCTCAAACGAAGATTCCTTTATCCTATTGGTTGGATTAAGATTTTAAAATCAGGTATTAGATACGATATTGGTCATGTTTAAAAAAATTCGATCAATGTTGGATTCAATGGAAAATTGACACATAGTCAGTACATATATAATAATATTAAAACAGGACCGTATTGAAAATAAGTTAAGTCTGAAACCGATATAAATGATTGACTGATTCAATGCCAATTGCTTGAACCATTGTTGAACCATGCTCACTACCACGAAAAGAATGAAGAAGTATGATATGGCCACTGATTATGATTATTCATCCATCATTCCAAATTGAGGTCCCAAACACAACCAACAAAGTGGCCACCTAAATAATTAGAATTAGGTAGGTTGGATGTAACAAGGGTTGTTGTTAGCTGTTACCTCTTTGATGCATATTCATCAGGAAAATCTCAATATATATGAAACAGTTTTAATACTTCATATAAGGACTGAATTACAACTTATGGTGAAGAAGATTTGTTACAATATAAAATTCAGCTGAAAACTGTAATTCTTTATGAAATTTTGAATTTTCCAGGAGGAGGTTCACCTTAATGTTTAGTTGGGAGCCAAAGCTCTCACTATAGCTTTGTGGGTATGTATCATAGTTAGTTAAAACGGGAACGGTAAAAAAACAAAACGGAACGAAATGAGGTTTAAACGGAGCAAAACAAAAACGGTACGATAAAAAAAGGTCAAACATTTCGAGAACGGCAAAAAAACAAAAACGGACAGTACGGGTTTTAAAGGATCAGATATAATACGGTACGGTGAAAAAACGACAATATACACCCCATGAATTGAAGAATTATATTAATGTAACATGTAAATCTATTGGAAAATCATACATAAATCAATAGGAACAGATGACATTTATAAAATGTTTGGTCATAAAATGATGAGAATTATCATCTTCAGTCAGTCAAGTAGTTAATTGATGTTTTATATTTGTCCAAGACTCTAAGCATGAATCCATATATATATATATATATATATAGAGAGAGAGAGAGAGAGAGAGAGAGAGAGAGAGAGAGAGAGATATGGTGACTTATAATATACAATTATTATAACCCATAAACCACACCCCACCCTAACAAGTAATAAAGGTAATTAGTTTATAAACAATTATGAGGAAGTGACAGCCTTTAATCCCACATAGGTTACATATAGAAAGCAATAAAAATATTAAACGATATGGGATTAATTGATTCATTATTTATTAAAGATGCATGTTAAAATATATTAAAATACGATACGGGTACGCATTTTAAACGGGTTTTAAAAGGCAAGACTTGGAATATGGAATATTTTAAAATATTTTTGAGATCAATATAATAATACCCATATTAAATGGTTGAATACAATACAATAATACGATACTAAAACGAGTTTTAACTAACAAAGGTATGTATTATTCAAGTTCATCTAATTTTCACCCCCTTTTCTTTTTTGGTTAGTACAATGGGCACCAAAGAAAATGATAAGATCTTGAGATGTATGGATATCTCTCATCTGTACGTCTTATTTATAATGGAAACCCTTCTTCCTAGTTTTGTAGGCCCTGCAGAGAAGCAAATGCTGCCTCTGGATCCCTGGTTGAATGGGGTCTTTCACTAAAGTCCCTCCAAAAACCTTTTTCAACTTCGAAGTTCTAACCACAAAGTCATCTGACACACACAGTTCTGCCAAATAACTGCTTCCCCAACATCATAGTCCCCAGGAGAAAATATCTTCTCTTACTACTGTTCTACTGTTAACTGCCAAAATTCAAACAAGGTAGAGAATCTCTCTCTCTAAAACACATAAATACAGAAGAACATAAATACAAAAGGTAAAATAAAAATAAAAATAAAGCCATCCCATGATTGCTTCATATTCTTTTGTTGTTTTAATGAGTAGTTTGTCTGGCGCAAGAAATACAGGAAGGAAGAACATGGGTATGAAGATAATCTAAGAAGAGGACCCAGAGGATCTAATTTACTATATTATTTGGATCCAGTTTTAGTTTATGTGGATAAGGATCCTTATCTTCACTTCTGATTCCTTTCTTCCTTGCTTTCTTTGTTTATCATCATTATCATCTTTCTTGTCACATGATGACCTTGTTGTTCATATCCAGTAGTTTGTAAGCTTCTTATGATGCTATGATGGTTGAAAGCTATGTGATGAAGCAATGCTGCGAGGATGAATGTGATACTACATTTATATGAATGTTAATTTTGATCCCCATTTCTTTTGGTTTCCTGAGAAAATAAAATTGGGTTTTACAGTTTAGAATGTAGATAAAATGAATGATTGGACATAAAAACAGGATTTAACTTATTCCTTTTCTCTTTAGTAGTGGAAGGTCAGCTGTTCTATACTGATGAACAATTTCAAAAAAGAAAGTAGGTGGTGTTTCAAATCTTTCCTCTAATAATGGATTGTCCATTATCTGTAGTCATGGGAATTAATTTACCAAAAAAACCTGTTTGAATTATCACTTAACAAAAAAGATAAAACACTTAACAGGTCAAGAGTCCTTTCTCTATCAAGACCTAATTGCTGTCAGTTATATACAAAGGGGAGAGAGGGAGAGAGGGAGAAGGGCATGTGGGCTGTGGGAGTAAAGGACAGACCACAGGTGTTTTTGGGGCCTTGTGTTCACAAAGACATTGTGGGTGCCATCCCCATTGGGTTAAAGTCTCTCTTGTTGGGCCTTCTAAGGACAACATAGAATAGCTCTCTCTCTCTCTCTCTCTCTCTCTCTCTCTCTCTCCAGCTCTCCCCATAAGTACCCCTCCTATCCTTGCTTTCCTCTTCATCACTTCCTTACAGCTCTTCCTTGTTTCTTGCTATCTTCTCCCTAATAAGTACCCCTCTTATCCTTGCTTTCCTCCTCATCACTTCCTTACCCCTCTTCCTTGTTTCTTGCTATTTCACCATCTCAACCTCTCCTCTCTTTGCTTTCTTGCACTCCACAAACCCTGAACGTCAATGGCTCTCAGGAAATCGAACAAGTTACCTCAAACTGCAGTTATCAAGCAGATTCTCAAGAGATGTTCAAGCTTGGGAAGAAAACAGGGCTACGACGAGCAAAGCTTACCAGTGGACGTACCTAAAGGCCACTTCGCCGTCTATGTTGGAGAGAAGAGAAGCAGATTCATAGTCCCTATCTCCTTGTTATCTCATCCCGAGTTCCAAAACCTTCTTCAAACAGCCGAAGAGGAGTTCGGGTATCATCACGACATGGGTCTCACTATTCCCTGCGAGGAAGTAGTGTTCTGCTCTCTAACATCTATGCTCATCTGAAAATGAAGGAAAAGTTGAATTCTTTTCTGATAATTTCTTTGGAATCCGGAGAAGATGACAAAGATCGATGTAATATTTTGGTGGGTTCCTCTGTTCCAATGATCCTAATCCAAAACCCATGAGCATTGTCTGGTTTAGATAACTTTGTATTTAGGTTCTTGATAGTTTCCTTACGGTGGTGTTTCATTGCGCCCTGTAAGAGAAATGATAAGAAAAACGAAGCTGATTCCCCTGTTTTTAAGCTTGAATATTAAAGTTTAAACCTCTCTGTCTCTATAAATTCATGAAATTCCTATCCAGTAAAGGAGAAGGGTGAAACTCTTAAAAGGGTAGCTACTCGATCAAGAGAAAATGATAATCACGGAATTAATTCCATGATTAAAGTTTTGTATGCAGAAACAGATGGTTGTTGCTCTGTAACTCTGTATTTTAAGCCAGGTTTTTTCATGGGTTCTACTCTATTGGAGGGACCATTTCTTGGAATCCCCATTTCTTTCCTTCTTTTACCTATAAATTTTGACGAAGATATGACCAAAATGTTATCTTGTGAAACTTTAATGAGCCCATGGAATTAGTGGGATGAGAGCAATCCTATGAAATCTTTACTGCTTTTTCTCTCTGTAGTGAGGTCGAATCCTTTGCACCACCAAAAAGAAAAAGAAAAAAAAAGTGCATTGTTGATTGGGATGTTGGATCTCAAACGGATTCCTTTATCTTATTGGTTAGACCAAGATTCTAAATCCAGGTATTAAATGCAGTCATGTTCAAGACTGATCCGATCAATGACGGATCTAATGGAAAATTGCATATATATATATAAAACATTAAAGCATGGCCTTATTGGGGATCAAAACTGATATGATTAATCCACTGATCTGATACTAATTACTTGAACCATGGTTGGAATATGCTCACTGCCACAAATGAATGAAGAAATATGATATGATGGCCCTGATTATGAGTATTCACCCATCATTCCAAAATCCGAATTGGTGACCCAATCACCACCAACAATGTAAGAAGTGGGCCACCTAAATTAACAAGAGTTGTTACAATAGTAACTTGTTGTAATCGTTTTTTTCTTGAATGGGGTTGTTACAATAGTAGCTTGTTGTAATCTTTCTTCTCTAATGCACACTCATTAGGCCATCATAGAAACCTCAATATACAAAGGACAATATTGGTATTTAATGAGAACACAGTTTTAGTATTTCATAGGAAGACAGACGCACATTTGACGGCAAAAAGACTTTGTTACAACATGCAAGATTTGTTATAAATATAAAATTCCATTAGAACAAAGCTGAAGGTTGTACTCTTTATGAAATTTGAATTTTCTTTAAAAGATTCACCTCATGTGTGGTTGGGAATCAAAATTTCTCACTCTAGCTTTGTGGGTATGTATCATTCAAGTTGATCTAATTTTCATCTCTTCTTTCTTCTTCTTTTTTTTTTATTTTTTTTTTAATTTTTTTTGGTGTAAAATGGGCACCAAAGAAAATAACAAGATCATGAGATGTATGGATATCTCTTAGTTATTTACAATGGAACACCTTTTTCCTAGTTTTGTAGGCCCAGCAGAGAAGCAAATGCTGCCTCAGCTGGTTGGATGGGGCCTTTCAGTAAAGTCCCTCCAAAAACCTCTTTTAACTTCCAAGTTCCAAAGCACAGCTCTGCCAAGTAACTGCTTCCCCAATTACTGTTCTTCTATACTGTTAACTGCAAAACTCCAAACAAGATAGAGAATCTCTCTCTCTCTCTCTCTCTCTCAAACACATAAATACAGAAGGGAAAAGAAAAGAAAATTTAAAAAAAAAAAAAAAATCATCTCAATCCCATGATTGCTCCAGATTCTCTATTTCTTTTGTTATTTTGAATAAATCTAGTTTGTCTGGCTCAAGAAATACAGGAAGGAAGAACATGGGTATGAAGATAACCTAAGAAGAGAACCCAGAGGATCTAATTTATTATATTATTTTGGATCCAGTTTTAGTTTTAGTATGGATAAGGATCCTTATCTTCACTTCTCATTCCTTTCTTCCTTCTTTTCTTTATTATCATTATCATCTTTCTTGTCACATGATGACCCTGTTGATCATATTCAGTGGTTTATTAGCTTCTTGTGATGCTATGATGGTTGAAAGCTGTGTGCAACCGCAATGGTGCGAAGTACATTATATAAAATGTTAATTTCGATCCCCATTGAGAAAATCAAATTGGGTTTTAATTACAGTTTAGAATGTTGAAAAAAAAAATGAATGAGTGAAATTGCAATCCCATAAAGACAGGATTCTTAACTTATTCCTTTTCTCTTTAGTAGTGGAAGGTCAGCAGTACTGATCATGAACAAATTCAAAAAAGAAGGTAGGTGGTGTTTCAACTCTTTCCTCTAATAATGGATTATCCATTATTTGCAGTCATGGGAATTAATTTACCAAAAAACCTCTTTAAATTATCAAGTAACAAAAAAGATAAAACACTTAACAGGTCTTGTCTGATGTATAACGCTTGAGCTACTGCAGACATGTTCGATGTCATGCTGCTGTCAAGTTTCTGTTGTTTCTCTGAAAGATGACTGCTTTATGGTTTGCCTGTCTCTCACACAATGATACATATTGACAAAGTGCCTGTATCCATCTAGAAACTAGAGTCCCCTTATATACATGTCTCTTTGTAACGGCCTCCCATCAAGATCAGTTATTAAAAACGACGGATCCCACCTAGAAATATATCATGCATGATGCGTTTTTTTACCAGGTTTCACCGCTAGATTACCCTTTGAAAGCCATTTGGGTAGGGTTGCAATAAAAGTAAAATTAATTGAGAGTCAGCATCAAGATTTAACCTAATAAAATTTCTTTTACACGATTTTTTACCTAAAAATGAAGGGATCCCATAAAGAAGAAAACGACCATGAGACTAGCAAGTGTGTGGGTGATGGTATAGCCTATGTTGCCAGCTCAAGAATGTTTCTCATCAAAATTGTAGAACCTTTTATTTCGGAAAAATAAAGTTCACATTGTCGGTGTGTACTTCTGTTTCTATCTCTCTTCTCCCTCTCCTTGAAATATGGTTCTAAAATCCCATTTCCCATTAGAGCATAAGATATACCCTGTTAACGAATAAGAAATCTAATATACCTTGCTAGTGTATAAGATTTCAATATACTCATACCCCGCTAGCGTAATAGATTTCAGTAACCCCGCTAGCATATAGACTTCTCAGTTTTATTTTTATTCTATTCGTGGTGAAGCCCAGGCCCACGATAGTCTAAAGTGGGAATCTACCCAAGAGGCCCATGCCCTTGTCCCTAGGAACACTTATCATATGGCCCATGAGGATACTTATCTCATTCTCACCACCTTGGCCTTGGCCCAGGCCCAGTTTTTGTTCTTCTCTGTTCTGATTGACTTGAGTTTTCTTGTAAAAGAATTCCAACTGTTCTATAAACTTATCCTACACCATAATCTGTAGTGGCTATCATCCATGGCTTTATCAGTTCAGAAGAGGCAAGCAATCCGGCACAAAGAGATTGATCAGGTGGCAATGGGCTAAGAGAGTCCAGTTCAGCCAATCAGTACTCAGCAAGACAAAAATTTTTTTTTTTTTTTTTGGGGGGGGGTAAAACAAGACTACAAATTTACAGTCCACCAATCAGTGGTGGCTGTAAGTCTGGGAAGTCGAGTGATCGACTCTCCTTAACCCCCTTTGGAAACTATGCGACTCAATTTCTCCACCCAAACTCCCTCCCCCCCCTCTGTTACATCGGACACCTAATCCCATTCCGGACCACCACTGAGGTGGGCCCACCTTGGCAGAAAAGAGAAAAAAAGAAAGAAAACTATTGTAGTTATAGTTAAGTTAGGGATATGGCTAGTGAAAAATATCTAAAAGATGGGATGGGATGGGTTAGGTTAGTTTTGACCGGTTGACAAGCAACCTCACAGCTATCAGAAAGGCTTTCAAATAACCCAAGCATTGAGGGCCTTTCATTGGATACAACAAATAAACCAGGCCAACCCAGACAATCCATATCTCAATCACTACTAGTAATGTCGCCAAAAGCCTGTCAGTATGATTCCACATCAAGATCCCATATGGGCCAAATGTGGTTCTTAAGTTTGGGGGATCTCCCACCTAACAGGCCTATTTTTTGAGTTAGACTCTCCTTTGGACTTGAATTGTAACACATACTTTCATTAGCCCTTCACAAATCCCCATCAGAATCCTTTTTCACTGTAAAGAAAGAGAAAATGGCTGCATCCTACATCTTAGCCTGCAAGGATGTTTTGCCTTCTCTATCAGGATCCAAATCTTCTCATGCGGCAGGTGGGAACTGCGGGTGATCCAAGGGCTGGAGTTCAGCCGACGTACATACCAATACATCGGTATTTGTGTCGACTGAAATCCGACCCTTGGCAGTCTGCAGGTCGGCACCTCTCTATCAAACCCTACTAACTGTCAAATTCAGATTCAGCTCAATTGCATCTCAAATTGACTTTAACTTGTGAACAAAACTGCCTTACCCAACAGTTGATTGGTAAAGGTCATGTTATCAATTCTCCTGTCCCAGTAGAGTAGGAAGTTCCCAAAAAAATAATAATAAAAATTTAACCCCTTTCATCTTTCACCTTTCTCCTTTTCCCTTGTCCCCTTCTTTTTAGGAAATGTGTCCAGTAAGACACTACAAATAAACATCAGGGCATTTCAAAGAAGATTTTCAGAAAATATGCAGATCATTTATATTACTGCAGTGGATATGGCAAAACAATTCTATGTAACTATAAGGTACCATAACACTTCTTCTCAACCATATAATGTGGTTATTCTGCAGTCTGCACGCCTCAAATGATTCACTTACAAACACTTCTATCCCACAAACCCGCCAAAACTTGGCTCGTAAGAAAGATATCATATCACCGAAATATGATTCCATTAAAATGAATTATTGTCTCCAAAACCCAAACTCAAAATGTATTAAAACAACTATGAGATGCATTTCCAGTTTCCAATGGGAACATTTACATGCAAGATGACTGTACATTAACCACACGTATGACCTGTATCAAAGGTTGATGTCCATCTCATACACACGGCGAAATTCGGCAATCCTGCTCACCCAATTCTCTATGAATCTTCAAAAGGAAGCCAACAGCGATGAACCAGGTCAAGCTTTTCTTTTTTCAACATGCCCTTATAAAAACATAAAAATGGTTGGTCCAGAAACTCTTCAACCGCTCATCTGTAAAACGACCTCCTTCATTTGTACCAATTACAACAATAACCTATTGATTTGGTTGTGACTGCCGTGTTGTGATTTAAAGGCCTAAAACTAGTGCCCATTCTTTATTTTGGATGAAAAGAACCGGCTAAAACTCCGTGAATGCTTCTCAGGAGTTACTGAAGAGGGAGTAGAGGAGCCTGATTTTGTGGGCCAGTGTTTCGGAGCTGTTGAACTGCCAGGGGATCTCAAGAGCATGTTTGCTTCAGTGTCAGATGGACAAGTGGGAGAATTGACATCCGAGGGGGACTCACCACCCACACCCCTAAAATTTGAAGAGACAGCAGTTTCCATCTCAGCCTGATCAAAGTTTTTTAAGCCGTGGATGATTTCTGGGTTCAATCCACTAAGACTTGGCTCATCTACCATGAATCTTTCACTCATTTGGTGCATCTCATTTTGGGGCGATCCCACAAGCTCTGTTGGAGGACGCAAAGCTTTCAAGTGCCTACCGAGAAGAAATATGGTCTCCTGACACTCAGCGAGTTTCTCTGCTGCAGCTGCTATCTCTCTCTCCTGTAAAGCAAAATGAACAGATTGATCAGAGCATCCCTGGGTTATTTGAACCTAAATATTTAAAACAATGAAAATGTACAAAAGCTACATATGTGTGTGTGTGTGTGTGTGCACGAACATGAGAGAGAGTAGATTTTTCTTTAGGATTATGCATGTAGGACAGGATACACGGAAAACAACATATAACCCATCAACTTTCCAGCCACCTCTGCATAGTAATAATGAACATGATGAACGGCATTCAAGGAACTTCTGCATAAATTGAAACCCAAGATAAACCTCAGGCAGAAAAGAACTCTGCATTATGCTGATCCCAAAAGGAAGATGGTGGTCCATAGAGACCTAAGTTGGTGGTTCAATTACCACGAACAAAATAAGATACGAATATTATCAGCCAGTAAGCCATGTCAAAGGGTAGTTGTAGGAGGGGGTTTGTGGAGTGGAAAGCATTGTTGATGTGTCTTCATGTTTGAACACCACAACTACTATAAATATTTATGAATTGTGAAGAATTAATCATTTTCTGTTCATTACTTTTCAAAAAACAAAGTTGCATGAAAGTTCATGAAAAATCACAAACTGAACTCAACAGGAACGTCCACCTTTGGGACAGAAGATGGCATCATTTCAGCCTAGGTACAAGGAACAAGTTCCAAGTTTCAAGTCCCCAAGAAATAAAAAATGTGCATTACATGAAGTCAATTTTTACCCACCCAAAAAAAAAATTGAATTACTGCAAAAAACACACCCACATAAAAAGAAATAACTGATACTACTATGATAATTTAGATAGTAAAAGACAAGTTCAAAGAAGCAAAAAAGAAACGTTGACAATTGGAATATCTGCACAACTTCAGTATGGAGAAAAGAAAGGGATCAAGGAAATGCACCAAATCAGAGAAAGGAAAAAGGTAAAAGAATTTTCCTTATTATAAGTATTCCAAGTTTTCAGAGTATAGGATAGGATATGCTTGATACCTGTTTGGTATTAGTGTCTTCATCAGCAGCGGAAGGTGATAAACACTTCGAACAGCTTTCACTCCTTATCAATAGATAAAATAAAAATAAAAAGAGCAGTGAGGTGAGATATAAAAGAAACAAGTCAAATAAGAACCAAAACAAAATGTCTACAAGGAAACAACGAATGAAATAAAAATTATAGTATTTCAACATGATCAATTTTATAATACTACTACTTCTTAGCTTTTAAAAGAGCAAAAGAAATGCCCCAGATTTACTGAAGACCAATGCCATAGTTCCAGCAGGCTAAGGTTTGCAGGCTTAATGCCAAACCAGAATAGATCAACAAATCAACCCTTTAATTAGATGGAAAATCAGCAAATGAAAATGAGAAAGAAGGTGCAACCTCAGCCAGGATTCCCTAATTTCCATCAAACAATATTGTCAACTCACCAAGTCTATCCATTAAAAACTCTATTTAACAGAGCCAACTCAAGATAGCAGAAGACAAGTCAAGTTGACTAAACCTTGATACAAGAGGCAGTGTTTAGTGCTGACCTTTTTATTTGCTCTTGAAGATCATTGCATTTGTCCAAAGCATTTTGATAATTCCTCTTTTCTTCCTGGAGTTCATTATCTAAAGCCTCAGCTTTTGCACGTAGAAGGTTGACTTCAGCTTCTAATTCCTGAGAACGCATTTCGAGTGACTTATAGGATTCTGCCATACATTTAAGCTGTGTATCTGCTAAGCTGTTCAATTTTTGAGAAGATGCCAATTGTGTTTTAAGCTCCGCCAACAGTTGCTCTGTTTCCTGTAACTGAGACTTTGTGTTTTTCAGCTCTTCCGTGCATCTAGTTAAATCCGTTAACATGTTATGTTTGTCTGATTTCAGTTGTTCCAGTTCCTCCAATGAGCCGTTGCACGACTTGGAATCCAATTCAAAGCCTGGAATGGAACTTCCATCATGAAGAACTTCAGGATCAGAAGAAGAGTTAGAAATGTGGGCACAGCCATTGGGGAATCTCTCTCTTGCAAGATCATCCAGGACAATCTTATTTTCCGGTAATGCAACTTTATCTATGCAATCAGACATGCTCGTTTCTCCTTCATTACCCTTATAACCAAGGACACTGAAGCTGAGTTCAGCAGCTTTGGCCAGGACATTAGAAAGGTCAAGAACAAAGTCAACCAAACTCATTTTGCTGCACAGAATTTTACCGACAGAAGCAGAAAACTCATCAATCTTTTTATTTAATCCATATCCATCAGGAGACCTGTCCTGCACTGCCATAGCTTCTTTGCCTAGTGACACCACAAAATCATGAACCTGAGAAATAGCAGCAGCCAGATCCTGGTCTATGATATGTGCGCTATCTTCACAATTACCATTGCCCTTAGCTAAAGGAATCCCACTCTCTATGATTTCCCCAATATCTTCTTGAGGAGAAGTCTGTTGATCAGAGGTAGACTTTGCAGGGTGAGTTTCCTTGACAGTAGAGCATACTGAGTTCTGTGGCAGAGAATCTTGTAAATCCAGCACAACATGTTTGATGTCCTCTAAAATCTTCTCCACATCGGCATCCTTAGCTTGAGACTCAAATAACATTGAAATTCTTGATCTGAGCTTTGACAATGGCACTTGGTCTGTATCAGATTCAAGCTTCACTGCTGAGAAATCCACATCAGAGGAAACCTTATTCACTGATGGGTCCAAGCCAGCCTGCTGATCTGAGCAGAGATCCCCACCTTTTGTGACATCAGCCAAAGCACTATGGTCCATGTTTTCAGTTACCTTATCAACTAAACCATCTGAGGTGGAGATGGAACCATTCGGTTCTCCTGATAAACATGCCAATCTCTCCATCTCTAGGAAGTCATCCATAAGTTCCAAGTGGCTCGGATTATCACCCTTGATAACCTTATCGGCATCCTTTTCGTTCTTGAATTGAGAGAGGTCTGAGATCAAAGTTGTAGTCCAGGATTCTGCACAACTTCCATCCTCCTCAATCCCATCTTCAGACATGGAAGTCAAGCTTGGAGGATTGCTTGCATTTTGGCTTGAGGAGCCTTCAATAACCATATCAGTAGTCGATTTTAGAGAGCTTTTTTGTTGATTCAGTGCCTGCATCTGGGCTTCTAGGCTTCGAAGCCTACTAGCGGTTTTAGCACTAATGTTTCTTGATACTTGCAATTCACTGTTTCGCTTTGCCAAAGCCTCTTTCAACATATTTGTTTCTTCTTCCATTGCCAACAAACGTGCAGTGAGAAACTCAGCTTCTTTATGGTATTGCTGAACATTGTCAAGAGAAAATTCAGGCAGTGAAGCCAAATATGGGCTAGGACTCCTAGACCTCCGTGGTCGAATTTCTCCATAATCCCGGCCTAAGTTCTGAACTTCTTGCTTCATTTGGGCCAACGCAGCAGGTCCGGGTAACTTTTTCCTAACAAGGCCACGTAACCTCTGGCACTCTGCTTCCAACTTGGCTATCTTCTTAACACCCTCCAAATGCTGTTTGTTGACCACTTCAGCAGACCTCATACTCATGTTCTTTTCTTCATTGCGGATTTCAAGCTCCTTTGAAGATATATGGAGCTCATAGTTAAGTGAGCTTATCTCCTTTTCACAGGAATGAATATTGGTCTTTAAGAGTTCAATCTCAGACTCAGCTTGGGATTTTTCTTCAGTGATCTTCATTAGCTTGTTGGAACGTTCTTGCAACGACCTAGAAAGTGCAGCATTTTCAGCAGAGGATCTAAGGAGTTCTTGTTTCAAATCACCTATTTTGGCCTCAAAATCAATTTTGATCTTGTCCCATTGCTTGGTTTTGGTAAGAACAACCTCATGCAACTTCAGTTCATGCTCCTCTTTCAGATTCCGTATTTGCCTCATGCACTCTTTGAGAGCACCATCCAGATGCGATGCTCGATCTTCAGCAGTAAGCTTCAGAAGTGTGACAGATTCGAGTTGAAGTTTTAGAGCTGAAGTTTCCGCTTCAGCTTTTTCCCATCCTACAAAAAACAGTGGGCTCAATAGTCAGTTCTGATTAAAAGATAGAACAGGTAAAATGAAGGAAAATGTAAAGAAGATTAAAATTTTATGGAGAACCAAAAATATGAGTTGAGACAGATAATCATAGCACTCAAAATTATAAAACAACATATCCAAAAAAAAAAAATTTATGAAACAAGCTTTTAAGTACAGTACATGCATATAGTAAGCATTCTTAGCAGTTTTAACATAAGAAAAAAGACTTTACCTGAAACAGCTTCTTCAGCAACTTTTGCATGCTGCTTGACCAGATTTTCCTTAGTAGTCATCTCTGACTGTGCTGAGGTCAGATTTTCATTTAATGTTTTGACTTTATCCTCTGATAACTTAACTTGATCCTCTGATAGCTTAACCTGATCCTCCAATACCTTAACCTGATCCTCCAATACCTTAACCTGTTCCTCCAATCCATTGAAATGGGCATATGATTCCACAGATAGTTGAACATAATTTACTTTCTTTGAATTTTCCTGATCATAAATGAAGCATATCAGACAGAAGATTAAACATAAATCATAAGATGACCATCTAAGTGGATAGTGAACTTTTACTTTATTTCTGAAGAACAGCAAGTCAATAGTGACAAATGATAACTGTATATCAATCAAGAGCAAAACTTGATAAATAAGACAAACAAAAGATTAAAAAACAAAATTAACATTTCCTTAAAGGGCCGAGAAAAAGGTTCACTGGGCAGTATCCCTGTCCACCTGATTTCAGCCTTTGTGGAAAGCAAGCCAATATGACAAAGAATATGAGAATGTGAGTTATCAGCACAGTGATAAATTGAAGATTCTTTACCAGACAGGTAAGTAGAAAAAGTAGGCAACGAAGATTAAGGCTCAAGAAAATTAAAGGAAAAAGTAGGGGTGTGTGTATTGGGGGTGGGGGTGGGGGTGGGGGTGGGGGTGGGGGTGGGGGTGGGAAGCCTTAGAAGTAAAGTGCTAGATTGTTTCTTAGGAACTGCCTCACTAATGATCCCCATGATTGCAAACATCAACTTGGTCGGATGGTTGGCCCCTTGCTTGTTGAAGCAGGGGCTGGGAGGTGTTCTCAAATTTGAGTCTCCTCTCTTGCATCCCTTCCCCACTCCAGTACTGTAACTTAGAGTAGGACCCATAAAAAAAATGATCCCCATGATTTCTCAGATCGTTAAGCCAAATGAAATTACATTTTCATATCAGTTTGTTTGTTTTCCCATAAGACAGTGTAGACTATTTTCAGTAGAATAGGAATTACCTAAACTATAATGCAGCCCTTCATCCTAAGGATATGGACATATAAAGTTAATCAACTAAGATCCTTGTCCTTTCTTATTGGGGAGGGAGGTCTAAAACCTTAGGATCTATGTTCAATAGGTGACCCCATCTTTTGTAGAGCAGCCCTTTTTATTTTTTTCTTACCGTTGTTTCTTACCTAAAACACATAAGTCGTCAATTCAATATTTTATGCATGGTTCCACAGAATACTTTACCTACAATATTTTCACTATTTTGCATAAATTGAAGATGAGAACAAATACATGCAAATCATAAAAACAAACTGACCTCTCAATTACAAATTATTTCATGGAATTTTCCAAACAAATCACGTCACTTATTAGCAAACAAATTTACCCTATTAAATGATTTTCCATATTCACGTTATCAAATGTACCCCTACCCCTCAAAACTTAAGACCAACAACAGGCCAATTAAAGCATCCCAGCACGCATAAAGAAACAACAGTGTATTATGGTATTAGTGCACAAAATGTTCAGAGGGTTTCTAACTATAGGTCATTGGACAGCCTAGGAGGGGACTGAAGAGTATAGACAAGGTCTCATCCGCATATATTAATAGAGGAAAATGATTCTACTCACATATCAATATATTTTAAATGAGAAAATAAGATAATAACTACAATTTTCAACAGACCTGATCCCTCTGAGATCCAACTGAAACCAAGGAAGCACCAGCAGAATCTGATGCAGAAACTGTTTTCTCAGTTGTTTTATCAGATGATTTTTTCTTCCATGGCCAACTACTACGGCGGTCCATCTAAACTATATAGCCTGCAAACAGATCAGTTACCAAAAAAATTATAAAATGTGAAGAGAAGGACTATGTCAAGAAATAAGGAAAACAGGGTCATAACTCAGAATAACCAAAAGATTAAAGGCTATACACTGCTGAAATTAGAAACGAACTTCTGTAAAATCCCATGCAAGCCTTTAGTCGTAAATACTGTACATCTACAGTGTGCAAGTGCACGAACCAACAGTGCTAAAATAAAATTTCAACAATTTAGTCTCCATATTTTTTTGACTGAATTATAGTTAGATTGGGAAGGAACAGCAGTTCTTAATTTACTCCAGTATCTGAATAAAAACATTTATAGTTGTGTTTAGATTATGCCTTCACGGGAAATGCTTAATAGAAAAAACAATATCAAAATGCCAAGTTCCAAAAACTCCTGCTAAGTTATTAAAATTTGTGGGAGTCAATCCACATGCCTGGATTCAACATCCGTATTCATCAAGCTCACAACTAACCGGTGACCTGCTTGTCCGCCGAAAAATGAGAAAAACAGAATAAAATAAAAGAAGAAGAGAAGTGCAAGAGAGCAAGTCAGAGCATGGCGCGCGGCAATGAAAAACACCGATAAGCATGAGGCACCAAACAACTATAAATAGAAATGGATCAAGAAGACACCTCAGATCTAATAACTGAAAGATCCACAGCAGCACCTCGAACTCCCTCTCCCCACCCCAAATTAAAGGTATCACCGGAACTGCACAGGCAATGTCAAGCATTGTCAGAATATCCTCCAAACCCGATGATTTTGTCATAGTAATCTTAAGATAAGAGCCATATCAGATGGTAGGATCATGCACCGAGAAACATGAATCGGCTGCTCATGTATGTCAATGAAAAACCAACAATCCAAAATAGAGAACTCCAGAGATCTTATGTGAGAGAAGAGCATTATCTCCCAAGGATCTCATTTTTGAGATAAGATCCACAACCCAATTCAGACGGCCAAAAATACGGATAATAAATAGAATAAAAAATAAAATAAAATTGCGCAGCATAGGTCAAAAAAATAAAAGAAAAATGTAAGAATGAACGTTTTTCACTGAAGACAGACCCTTCTTGATTATATATGTTAGAACAGTGGTTTTCCGTAAATCCGATTTGAATAAAAAAAAAATCTCAGGCGAAGCAGAGACTGTGTAAACGACAGTGACAGTGAAAACTGTAAAACGTACTCAAACCAGTGAACAGGAAGCGATTAAGCTCCAGTTCTCAGTACAGAAGTCGAAAAAAAGATATAATAGATGACTCCATATTTCCTTAACTTGCCGCATTAACGGCTAACTTTTTCGTTCATTCACCGGAACAAAGTGAAAGCAATCCAAATCATAATCCAGTCCACAGGAAATGCTTAGGAAAGCATCCAATACAAGCAAAAAAAAAAAGCTCGTTGGGAAAAACCATCTAATACACAATCAAAGATAAAAAAAAAATTCTCGGATTCTTTTCCCCCTTCACCGGAAGCCATTGATGAACCAGAAAAAAGTATTAAAAAAATGCAGAGAGATATAATTAAAGCGAAATGCAATTGAAGGAGGCGTAAAGAGAAAACAATCGGCCATACCTGAAACTAAAAGAGGAGGAGGAAAGTAACAGAGTAGATTTCAGACTTGCATTGGAAGAAAAGGTTCGAGAGATTCAGGCATCAATGAAGCACAGCAACTGAATATATTTACTTTTCACTCTGTATCCCCCCTCTCTCTCTCTCTCTCTCTTTCGTTTTTCCTGTTTTGTTTTTTCTTCACCTGTTCGTCTCCTTCAGTAGTTGCAGAGAAAGAGAGAGAGACAGAGACAGGGAGAGAGAGTGGGAGAGAGAGAGAGAGAAGAGAGAGGTGGAGGTGGTGGGCGTTGGGTGGGCTGAAAACTATATTCGCGTTAGGTGTCATTTGAGAGGCAACACGTTGGGAAAGTTCCAAAACCCAAAAGCGTAAAAGAAGTATTAAAAAAATAGGATTAATTAATAAATAACCTTTTTTAGAATTTATATTTGGAAATTATTCAGACACAATCTTTTACATTAATAAAAATGGAGATGAAATTATTTAGAAAAAAAATATAAATGAAAGGTCGGAAATATCCACAACAATTAGAAAATGTACAATCGTATTCCCACACTACATCTGAGCTGTACCTTACGTTGTATTAATATGCGTGACTTACGCTATCTTCTAATTAGAAAACATTAGGGATTCTTGTCTGGTTACACGTAGGATATGTCTCTAAATTATAATTAAAGAGGAAAATTTTAATTTATATTAAAGTTTAAAATAAATAACAATAAAAAGGGAATACTGGTTAGGACCACTTTTCGATTAGTCATTGTCAATGTGGACCGTCCAATTAATTGACTTCTGTAATAGGTTGGATCTTAAAACGGTGGCCCCCAAGTTTGGCACTTGAAAGCAATTGAATTAGAGATCTTTAGCCTACTATCATTTCAACGGTCCTGATTTATTAAGTTTGCGGTGATTTTTCTGCTTTTTTAAGTTTTCAATATCCTAATGGACCATGCCGCATGCAATCATTTTGTGGTCCAACTGTTTGCAAAATTTAACGAAAATTGTTCATTCGTATGTACTTGTATTTTTCTTGAAATTCCATTCCTATTTAGTAGTTTCTACCCCATATCAATCGTATACGTATATACAGGTGATCCGAAGAACTCCTCTCGAATCTATATTCCAAAAAAATATATATAGTCATCTTATTTTCTTATCATTTAATAGAATTTAAAAAAAAAAAAAAAAACATCACTCCACAAAATTCCAGCCACTTATTGGGAGTTAATTTAATCTTAGTGTAAAACTTATAATTATAATCATGTAAAATATGATTAAATGTTTAAATTATTAGTGAAAATTTTTCCTAAAATTAGTTTAAATGGGCAAAAAATGAATTGGCATTTACTTATTTTTTTTCAAAATCTACATATATTACATGTGTTACTAATTCCACAATTTAATATCTTAGAACACTTCTTGTGGAGTAAATTAAAAAAAAAATGAATCTATTGAAATTAGTTTAACATCTTTATTGATAATGAATTATTATTCACAAGAAAAAAAAAAGTTTGATCACGATTATTCATCGAAAAAAGTTTGACTATGACTTTCTTTAGGTACACTATCTCCTTCTCTCTTGCAAATATATATTAGAATAATTCTTGTATAATATGTCGAATTTATTGTTTTGATGACAATTCCAATGGGGAATTATTTAATAAAAAAAAAACCATGTTTAAGTATTTTCAATAATTTAAACTTTTAATGCCAATTTAAAAATAGAAAAACTAATTAATGAAATATGTTATGGTAAAATATTATTAGCAAGTCAATTGATTAATAAGAAATCTTGATGACTAGTGTGGATTCCAACATTAGAAAAAGAAAAAAAAAACACAAGTTGAAGTAATTTTTTGTTTTTACCAAAAAAAAAAAGGAGTAATTTTTTGTTACGTTTGTTACAAAAATATAATAGTAGTAACAGATTATTAAATCTTATCTTTGTTTTATTGTAAATAATATCTGTCCAGTTGACATTTGGGAGAAAATTTTCCTCCTATATTAATGTTCCTCGTTTCCAATACCTTTTTATGTACTTTATAAATTTATAATTTAGAGAAAATTTTTTATTTTCTATTTTTTTCATGGGAAAAATTGAAGCCTAATTAGGTTTTAAAAAAAAATAATGGAAAAATTACTTATGGACTTTGGTCCAACCAAAGACATTTACTATCCTAAAGTTAACAATAATTTCAATTGCATCCTAAACTCTACCAATGATAAAAGAAAAAAATTTAAAGACAATTTAACTTTAATTGCATTTACAAACAAAACAGGTGAAATAACTTTCTTAACTCTCTATAAATATGAATGAAAGTAGGTATAATTGTTATCAATTTTAGGATAGTAAATGTATTTAAACCAAAGTCTAAGGTATGGTATGAGTAATTTTTTCAAAATTAATCAAAGGAAAATAGTTCAACAGCAAGTACTTATATCCTTTTTGGGATTACATCATCGTTGATATAATTTGAGACCCATTAAAAATATATGATAATGGGATCTCAGATTAAATACAAATACACGTAAATGATATAAACTCAACAAATCAAGCATAAAAACTAGACCATAGAAGAATGTTACTAAGGTAAATAACCTGACAATGTTGGCGTTGGATTTTTTTTTTTTTTTTTTTTTGTGATAAAATAGCATTGGAAGTTGGGACATTATTATTTCTTACATAAATATTTTCTAACATTGTTCATGTTAGAGTTGAGTAAAAATTATTTTATTTATGAGAGTGGTTCATTGTATGTAGTTGTATCCTTTATGGAATCTCAATTTTCTCTATATTAAATGAGTCCCACACCATATTGATGGTAATAAAGTTTCATAAGAAATACATGTACATGTAGATGATCCGGATTCTAGTTTCTCTCTTCATCTTAAATTTTTTTTTTTTTACCAAAAAAGGAATCTTTGGAATTTTTTCTTTCTGTTTATTTTCTTTACAACCAAACATAAACTTATGTCGTGACAAACAAGAGACAATATACAATGAGAGAGAGAGAGAGAGAGTATGTAAAACCATTCGACTTTGGATTCCAGAGGTGGGTAGGTGGTGGCGTAACTCGGGAGACCAAGAACATGGCGAAGAACAAGGCAATAAAACGCATGCGTGTTTTCTCGGGTTTGAGTTCCCAAAATATATAAAATTAATAATTAAAAGAAAAAACCAGCCTTGGATGGCTCAGTCGATCAGATCAAGAATAGTAAATAAAGGAAAGAGAATAAAGAAATTTAAACCTGACTTGGGAAATTGTGAGTTTGGATTTTGGATGCCTTCGCCGAAGACGACGACGACGTCTGCGTTCAGACTTCAGACAGAATCCAGATACTTATTTAAGAGCTGCTCACAGAGTCACAGACACAGAACCAGTGTTGGGCCCGCAAAGCGGGACCCACAGAACTCCAGAAGATATAAATCCAGAGTTCAGCAGAAGAAGAGGTTCTTCACGGCCGCTGCTATCGCCGGTGTTGGGAGGGATCTTCCGTACTTCAGCTGGAAGGAGATGCTTATATAGATGGCTGGTTATGACACTTGGCAGAACCGCATTCAGTTTCATTTGTGTTTGTCAAGACTGAACACAACAACTAATTAAACATTTAATAATAATAATTAATTAAATTTTTAGAATGATTTAAGGTTTATCCAGTGACAAAATTTTATGTGATTGATTCCATTTAATGTTCATTTATTGGACCACCACCGAAACTAATAATATACCGAAATAGTGGAGAAGGTTGTCGACACTTGGTGATAAAGCTTATTGTCACCTATATGGGTGACATCTATATTTTTTTTTTTTTGAGGTAAACGGTGACGACTAGCTACCGACGTTCACTGTCCAGCAGCTTCTATCACACATTTATTGACAAAGATGTTTATAAGAAAAAGTCAACGCGTCCGCCAATCGTCTGCGAATCTGCCCATCAAAGTTATTTATCTGTCCTATTCACCCTTTTTCCTTTTTAACTTTCAGAATTTATAAAACTGAATTTTCAAAATTACTGCCTTCCACTGAGGATTCTTTTAGGTGAGCTGTCCATGATAACTCATCTATGATTCAATCTTGACCGTCAAAATATTTTTTTTATTAGACCTCAAGATAGTGATAATTACAATTTACTTTTAAAAAAAATGAATGGATCAATTCTTTTTATTGATACAGTGTGTGTGGCACTATCAAATGGCAAATGTGGATGATTGTGATGATTGTGATTATGACAAGAGATAAGACAAAAGCTCAGTTTGAAAGAATTGAGATGGACGGATAGAAAGACAGATAACGGTATAGGATAGCTTTCTAGATTCTCAGGTGGGGCCAACCTGAGGAGAGTGGTACACGCTTTCTACTCTTCACTACCCTTCGAAGCACTGTAGCATTAGCGACAGTTGCAGTAAATGAGGAATCCAAAGGAAATGCGACACGTGGTCCCAATTATGTCTACGTGTCTCTTTCGGTCACGGCATGTTTCTGCACATGGAGCCACGTATCATTCAAGGACGACAACTTTCTCAAAACGATGGCGGTTTCAGGTGGGGATCATGGTTTTAGGAATCGTTATTGGATCGGCGGATCCAATATTCAATTCGTCCCTTTTTTAAATATCAGTTTGGACCACATGCGAGAATGTCATTGGACCGGATTTAACCATTTTGGGCCACAGGTCGACTGGTCTGCTTGACAGTTAGCCATTGTATTCCACTGGGAAAAAAAAAGAAGAAAAAGAAATATTAGTAATTAAAATATTCTTATCTGCTATTTGATCTCTCAACAACGAACCACTATTTTAAAGCAGCCACAGAAATATGATTGGTCCATTCTCCAGCTAATATTCTGATACAGACAACAGACTGGCCTGGATTTGGATTCCAATTACCAACTCATCTTAGATAGAGATTGGACCAGTTTTTTACTGGCTAATGCCAAAAAAACCAATTAGGAATTACTTTTGGGTTTGGACTTTGTACTTTACAACCCACAATACACTTTTAAATTGAATATTGATTGAGTTTAAGATAGAGATGTAAATGGATCGAATATTGATTGGATGCGATCGATTCTGAATATAAATACGAAAGAAATTGAATCCTGGTTATTAATTATTCATTTACATCATTGACTTGTGTAATCTGCACCTTCCTCTCTCATATCTATATTTTTCTCTTTCTCTAGAACTTGATGAATCTTCAAGAATCATCAAGATCATTAGCTACGTTAATTTTGTATTATTAGTTAGATATCTATCTGGATAGGATAAATTATGACCCGGATTATCCAAATTTGATTCCGAATACCCCTAACCCGGATTTGCCCTAAATTTCTCAGTTTTTTTTGGATAAAATAACAACATACTAACGGCCCAACAACTTTAAAGGGTTTGTATCTTATTATTAATAATCTTCTCAATCCTTGATAGAGAGTCATTCTCAGTTATGGACCTTATTATAAAATGCATTATATCAATGTTGACCAGTTAGGTAATAATTGATACAGTTCAACAATTTAGCCTCTATGATGGTCCTCAAGACATCAAGATGTTAATTAATTATGCTTGCGTGACGATTAACCTGCTAAATGAAGAAGAAAGCCTAGCTAATACAAGATGAAGACAACTTGATTTGAGATGAATTAGTTGGGAAGTAATTAAGTGGCATGCCATTGATTTATTCTTATGCAGAGATAAGGGTTTTCTAAGTGGCGAGATTTCTGGTACTCACCAATAGGAGGATGCAATGGTAGATTTGTCAGTACAAGGCATGGAAAGAGAGAGAGAGAGAGAAAGAGACTAGGGTGTGCCCAGCCTTTGCACCAGCACGGGTCAATGGAAGCATGCGTGAAGGATTCCAAAGGGTGGGATTTGTTAATTTCAAGAGGGCGCAATAGTCATTTCGCCCCTTCTTGTGTCTGGTGATAGGAGACTCACAATTGGGCAAAGATCTTTTTTCCTACTTATTTATACACACTTGTTTTAAGATGATTTAGCATATTATTATTTTTGGAATAATATCTATCCAAAAATATGGATGAATTCATAATGTTGTGAATTTTAGTTTTGTATATGCTATCTTAGGCTCTCTTTTTTATATGTACTATGGAATTAATTGTATAAACATTATGAGATTTGTAGTTGTTTGGTATGACTTTATGGTATTTCTTTATATTTATAATAAATTAATATAATCTAAAATCTACAAATCGGTTTGAAAGTATTTACCATTATTGTGATAAACTATTATTATTTCTTTATGTCTAGTTGTACTAAATGGTTATTATTTATGACTCATAATTTATTCTCATAAATAATTTATCATAAAATAACACATAAATATAAATATAAACTATACCAAAAAGAGCCATAGATAATCTTTCAATGATTATTTTCACTTTTCCTTTTTTTTCTTTTTTTTTTAACCCTAATTGTATTATGTAAATTCAATACATAAACTTGGAAGTAATATGTAGGTAACCACTTTGGTAAAATTTCTATTTCAAATTTTCATTGAACTCTTAAAAAAATCAATAAAAGTCAATAAATGAATTTTTTTTTTTTTTTTTTTTGGTTATCGAATAAATTAAAAATAAATTTTCATTGATTTCTTGAACCCTCTATACTTGTAATCTGTTTCCCTACATGATAAGAAGAATTTCATTAAACACATAATATATCAAATCCTAATCTGTTTGCCTATTTATCCTTTTCCACAAAAGCATCATTAGTTTACATATGATAAAAGGTATAAAAAATAAAAATTTTAAAATTAAAAAAGAAAAGAAAAAGAGAGAGATGAAAAGGGAGGAAGGAAGTTGAGTAACAAAGAAGGTTCTTCGTTGCACTATTTATAAAAAGATATTCCCTTCCCACATTGTGCCATAGCATCTGGCCATCCCCTATTCTTTTTGCCTTTAAAAAAATTTACATTAGCACGAATCAGAATAGAGAAAATGAGGTCTTTCAAACGACAGAGCAAGAAGTAGCTATGCCAACACTAAAATCCTTTATCTATTTTCCTTGACTCTCTCTCTCTCTCTCTCTCTCTCTCTCTCTCCTATACTACCTCCTACTAAATGATCTATTGTCACCGACATCATCAGTTAGCGCGTTTAATAATGTCACTCAAAGAATTCCTCACTGTCAAAATATTATCCTTTTTGGAGAAGGAGAATTGGTAAAGATACTTTATGACTCATGAATTAAATCCACACTATAAAAATTAAATCCACACTATAAGAACAAGGGGCAATGGTGGGGAGATTAACAGCATATATAATTGACTCCTTATCTACGATAAATCTATCCGTGACTTCGATGACATCTTGACCTATATCTGATCCGTCGATATTCTATTCACAATCTAAGGAATTGAACTCTTCTTAACCCCCCCCAACCACTTCCTCACCCAAGAAAAAGAAAAAAGAAAAAAAAAGCCATCAATTTAAACTGGTGGATTGAGAATGATTGCTACGTTTGAGTTTCATTCATTCAAATCATCAAATTAATATTATTATATATTATGTACAGATAGACTGGTGGAATATTATTTATTATTTTTATGAGCCATTCAAATTTAAGATATTTTTGCCAATTAATCTCTTTACTCTTTTTCTTTCTATAGGAGGAGAGAATATGTGATAATGTTGAAAAATTGGATTCAAATCGTGTTCTCCCCGTACTTCTCGGAGGAGGAAGACGTCCCCGTCAGATGGCCGACTAATAGTTCTCGAAAAAATTCGAGTCCCACGTCCAAACTGACACCCAGCCGACAAGCCGAGCCCACATGGGGTGTCGGTTTGGACGTGAGGCTCAAATTTTTCCGAGAGCAACGTATCGGCCATCCGACGGGGTCGTCTCGATTCAGATCCTGAAAAGCTATAGGAAAATTTTTTTAATCTCTGCTTTCGTAGTACGAAAGCATTTCTCTGTGGGTCCCACTCCCCAACCATTTATATTCATTTACGCGGAATCTCTCTGATCCATTTCCAGAAGGGGTGAGGGGTGTGCCGGTATGAGATGACCAGCTGTGTGGTCTGATTTCCCTACTTATTAATAATGCATATTTATCTGTTTTCCTGTAGTAGTATAATATTAATGTCGTCCCATCCCACTCTTCCTTCTCTGTACTTTAGATCTGATCAGTTGTATCATTTCACATTCCATTCCTTCTGTTTTGGGGTTTTAAAGGTTGGAAGAAAGCTAAAGGTAATTGACTCCTTTTATAGTTTATACAGCTTTAAGCCTTAGCCAGTGAGGAGCCCATTGTCGGTTGGGGGATTCTCTCCCTACTACTCTACACACTCCATATGTTACAAGCAATTAATGGCCGATAACAAAGATAAAAAATTAGGTCCCGATCCTCTCCTGTCGTTGGAGGGATTCTAGTTGTGACCGATAGTAGTATATGTACTGGGGGTGAATTTCAGCCATTGGATTACGGTTAAAGGAATTAGACAACGAGAAATGATCTTTTTTCTCACAAATTGGCCTACATTTAGTTGATAAAGACCATAGTGTCCATGGATTTAGTAGTTAGTGTTGGATTGGTGGATTTTTATCGACTTTGGTCATGGTCGAATCTTATCTGATACTGATTATCCCCTCCTTCTCAATTATCAGCTAGGGTATTAGATCTGGGCCGGATCTATCGATCTCAGATTTGCCAATCTAATATTTTTTCTTATATAAATACTTCCTGACACTTGTCAACCATCCAACGGATAGGATAGCCACGTGTCGATCATCCATGATTACCAATGTATCAGACAGATTATAAAAAAGTGAAGAATAAGACTGATCCTGATCGATACTAACTGATATGTATCGGGATCAGATTGGTTTTGGCAGAGTTCAATATCAATTACTTTAACTATGATAGTTTTGGTTATATTTTTTTTTTAGGCAAAGGGTTCATGTATGATTGTGTCAATTGGAGAGAAGAAAGGATGTGTAATACCAAATTCTACTCCTATTATTGGGGAAAGGCTCGATGCATGACTATGTATGCATATTGCTACATAAAAACTAGGTCCTTAAAAATAAATAGATATAAAATGTAAGAACTTAAATTTAAAAAAAAAAAAAAAAAAACAAAGGGCAATCAAAAGAATACTACTATTTCCCATTTCACGACTTTGGTTACAACAAGATTCACCTAAAACGAAAGGTTCTTTATACATGAGAGATGCTTTTAGCACTGAAATTCTAATGAGGGCAGGCGTTGGCTCAACAATAAGGTTTTGTGACGTAACAGTCGTGGGTTGAAATATGGAAATAATTTCTCTGTAAAGCAAGTATATGAATACATTCATAAACCCCTCCCCATCAGACCCCATAATGATGGAAACCTCATGCACAAGATACGCGGTATACTAACTAATAATATTATAATCCTTTATAACTTTTCCTTTCTATAGTAGAAAAATATAACTATCTTTTCTCTCTCCCCAAAAAAAAAATGCCATTGATACTACTACCCTACCCTTTTTCAGATTCAGACACACTTTGAGGACAAAAAGAAAGGTGGAAGAAAGGAGGAAAAGGCTCTGAAGGAAGTTGTCTAACATCATGGGCCTTAAATTAACCCAAGCCAAATCCTCTTTGAGTAGTGCAACCTGGCCCAACCTGGTGATTAATTGTGACCTGATTGGTGGGGACAAAGAGGGTTCCACTAAAGTGAATGGGACTGGGCCCACAGATGTTCATATTGGAATTTCATTTTTTTGGAATAGTAGATATCGGTGTTAGTGCCTGGTATCCAATGTAAAAGTAATACATTGAACCAAGTCCATGTAAAATTTTCTCTTTGAGGGTCGATGTGGAAGATGAGGCTAATCTGATCGGTCTCATGATGGATTTAGATGTTTTTCTTCCTTGTGGGCTAGGGTGGGTTTCTTAGCTTGTCGAACCCAATCCTGGAGGAGTGTCAATGGATTGGTTTGATTCGGTTTTTAATCAGATCGATTCGGTTTTGATTTTGTACATCCAAAGCTCATTATGATCTAATAAAAATTTTGGTTTCAGTCTGGTTCGGTTTCAAGTTATATCGGATTGGTTTAACGGACTCCTTTCGGTTCAGTTAATTTCCTAAATGTATATTTACTTACAAGTTGGATTAATGGGTTCTCTTGGGTCATTATCCTCCCTACATGTATATTTAGCAAAAGATTGGCTTAATGGACTCTTATTGGTCCATTACCGGGCTGAGTCGATTTTACACTATTGAGTCGGTTTGATCTAATTTCAGTTTTTCGCTGGGCTCTAAAAATACAATCCAATTACAATCTAATAAGATTCAATTTTGATTCGATCTTGGTTCAGTTTGATTTAGACCCAATTTTGACACACCTAGTAATGGTCCATGATGAATTTGGGCTCGGTTTTAGGTTGATTGACTAAAGTAATGGTTTTGTTAGATTAGGGTCTTGTTTGGGCATTATGAATATTTTAGTTTAAATTAAACACTAGACTACTCAAATTAACCTTCAACTCCTAAAAGTATATCGGAAAAGGATAAAAGACAAACAAGAGGCTTTGATTAGTATGAGATTTGGATTGCTTTGGTGATCATTCAGACCTTGAAAGCAATAATAATAATGATTGATCCGCATTACAATAACCTAGGATAGTCACTTATGCACCACCAAAATAATTAAGGTTGGGATTGATCATTAATTTGAAACCCAAGACACTAATCATTTCATTAGTGATTGGTTGCCTTACCAAAAATTTTTTTTTTTTGGAAAAAAGTTGTGTCCGGCTACATGTATTCTGCACTTTCTAGATTGGTAGTGAAATGAGGAGGGGAATGTAGTTATTTCATTTCCCATATGAGAGGATGTAGTCCACACCCCCGAGAGGGTGTAATTCACATGCCCAGACAAAGTTCTTTCCCCATTTTTTTTAATATAATATTAATTAGACAGACTCTAGAAACGTGTGTACATGCAGCTTGAGTTGCAAGCCAATCGTGTTACCATACAACTGTTCTCGTAGATCAGCTTGACTCCACAATGTTACTTTCATAGTGCAATGTTACTATATTTGCTTTGTGAAACTTGTGCAAGAGGTGAATGGTCTTCGGCTAAGTAGAAATTGAACCTTAATTATTATGCAGAAAAAGTAAAATGAAATAGAAAAAAATAATCACACAACATGATGATTAACATGATTCAGTAAGATTTCTTTCATAAGATCATAATTGTTTCACTACATCCTACTTCCAACAGGTGTTCGATAGTCTGAAAGCATCATGTAGCGGACTTCGATCCTCTCCTATCGTCCAGCCTCACCGATTGCCGAGCATTCCAACCGGTCTGATGGACGGTTGGTGGACTGAACGACTAGAGCAGATCTTTTTCTTCGTGTAATTCTTTCTATTCTTTAAAACTTGAGGAAAAACATCTGACTACGTATTGGGGTTAATATCATCATTAGATGATAATTGTATAATTGATGATACAACCAATTTTATTTTGAAAAAAAATATAGAAATTCTAATTTGAAGTTCACCAAGGTTTTATTATTCAATAAATTTTTTTTTTTTGTTTCTATTCTTGTACAAATTATTTTGCTTTTAAGATAATTATTTCCCATTCTGACAAATGGAGCCAAAGAGAAGGGCTAGATTTTTAAATAGCAACGGAAGCGTGCTATCTCCCCACACACACCAATCCATGCTTAAAGAAATCATATGAGGCGTGTATGGGATTTACATCGTCTCTTCCTAGTGATTCTGGGAGGACGTGGTAACCTAGTCTGGATGGCCAACACGTGGCTCTTGGGTGAATCCAAGACCCATGTTTGAGCCGACACCCCCTGTCGCCTTGGTTTGTTGGCTGGATGTCGACTTAAATGTGGGTCTCAGATTCCCCGAGAGCCACGTGTCGGCTATCCAGACTGAGTTGCTGCTGTCCTCCTAGAACCACTGGGAGGAGAGGATGTGGATCCAGCGTGCATGGGCCAGGCGGGCCTGATGAGAATATTTTATTCATTCTTGAAACACATTCTAAGGTAAGAACGGATTATGAGATGATGGAACAAACAACATTTGATATGCATTATTGATCTTGGACCATAGATTGCTTTAGATAATGCAGCCCATTAATCTAGAACGTGCTCATCAGAAGCATGGCAATGTTTGGGCCAAAATGAAGCCCAAACCCATGATTAAAGGATTGAATCATTGAACAGTGTATTTTGCTAAAATCAATTTAGGTTCGAAAATTTTCATTTTTCTTCCCTTTAATTTCCCTTCTAACCAAACAGAGTCTCAGGGAAATAAGTAAACTTTGATGACTGAAAACTTAAGAAAAAAAACTGGTATTTTGCCCTTAGTCAAAAGGGATTTCCCCATTTCTCTTTTTTCCGTTGGCTCTGTTTGTTTTGATATAAAATTTTACGTGCACGTATAATCCTACCAAATAAACAAAAAAAATTTATGTGTAACATTTTGTATGTAGAAAAAATTTTCAATATTTATTTTCAAGAGGTAAAATATAGTGATCTCTAAGGGGATGGAAAAGGAACTTCGTCTTTCTTTTACCTACTGTAAATAAACATTGGAATTTTTTTTTACATATAAAATGTTACATGTGAAATTTTACATCAAAACAAACGGTGCTGTCTAGATTTTACCTCATTCTTCATAGAATTCCCTTGCAATTCTTAACCCCTTCCCTACCCCAACCAAAATTTCTACCCACTCATAATTTTAAAATGTGTGAGATTAGGAAAGGAAAACAAGAACTCTAAAGAGGAGAGGCCAACAATGTATTCTTGCAGGGACCATGGTGATTGCTTTGATCTACTCCTTACTCATAGACACAATTCATTTTCTCATCAATTTCCTTCCCTTACAACCAAATGGAATCAATAGAAAAAATGTTTTGCAATGTACCCCTTATAGTACAATCTAAGGTGGGCCACAAGACTCGAGTCCAGGTTGAAAGATTGAGCCGGAGCCCATCTAGCTAGAATGGTATCGAATCGGATTTTTAAGGTCACTAATGGCCAATTTTAGGGTTTTGATTTTACCGATTCAGTCGAAATCTGTTCAATCCGGATTGGAATCAACAAAAACTGATTCCGTAAGAAACGCAAGCACACAATATTCAGCAATTGCATATAGACATTATCATCCGTTGTTTCTTAGGCTCTGATTGTTTTGTTGTAAAATTTTCATGTAAACAATATTTTATATGAAAATTTTTCTCCATGTAAATTTTTTTCAACATTTTTCATTGCATTTTATCCTAAAATATAATTAAAAATCCTATTTTACAAAAAATAAATAAATAAATAAATCATTTGTAACTATTCTACATGGAAACAAATGAAGAGGTTCCTTTTCATCCATTGATTCAAGGGGGGCCGAGTCTGTTTTCAAGTCCAAGCACTAGCGGTAGAAGTTCATTGACAAAAGTGAACTTCTATGTTGGAAAGGAGTGAAGAAAACTCCAGGGTCGTCGTAGATAAAAACTTCCATTTCTCGCTTGTTGGTTTCACCGTTCCTACCAACGATAATAAAAGTTTCAAGGGTATCCCAACAAAAAATTTTGCATGCGAGAGAGATCCCAATCCATATATCCAGTTAAGCAAGCCTTACTGCCTGCTTCTACCCAACAAACTCGGGAAACCAAATTCTACTCTTCTCGTAGTTCACCTACCATTGAAATCACAAAAATCTCAAACGGCTTACGACAACAACAGCCTTAAAGACTCATAGAATTAGTTGTACCAGTTGTTGGGGCAAACCCTATCGGACAATATCCTAGTGAACTTAATTAATTACCAGGTCCATTGAGTAATGAGAGTTCATGTCACTAAGTTGACCGGATCGATCTGGTTCATCACAAGATAATGTGATAAGCCAATTCTATTCGATATAAGAGTGTGAGACTGATTAGGATTTATGGCAATATTATAAATATTAAGTCCCTGCAGCCCAAGTTGTGTTTCTCTCTCTACACTTATAAGCATTGAGAAGCATGTGAAACCTCTGTAGATTGTGATCTAAGCTTCTAGTTAAATGACGAAAATTAATCTCCAATGCATAGGTATATCTTTACAACTATAATTTTCATTATATCCCAATTATGTTTTAGATTCCTATGTGAATTATTAGGGTTGAAATAAAACTTTATGAATATAAAATATTTAACAAACCCATCACTTACATATAAGATTTTCATTGATTACTTGCTCTGAGTAAGAGACGTACCTATCTTAATGCAGTACCCCCCTTCTTCCTCCCCAAAAATAAAAAAAATAAAAAAACCTAGGGGCGAACGAACGAAGCCCCATTGATTACTTGCTCTGAGTAAGAGACGTACCTATCTTAATGCAGTGCCAACCCCCCCTTAAGTCCCCCGCGGTCAAGTTGTGTTTCTCTCTCTACACTTATAAGCATTGAGAAGCATGTGAAACCTCTGTAGATTGTGATCTAAGCTTCTAGTTAAATGACGAAAATTAATCTCCAATGCATAAGTATATCTTTATAACTATAATTTTCATTATATCCCAATTATGTTTTAGATTCCTATGTGAATTATTAGGGTTGAAATAAAACTTTATGAATATAAAATATTTAACAAACCCATCACTTACATATAAGATTTTCATTGATTACTTGCTCTGAGTAAAGAGACGTACCTATCTTAATGCAGTACCCCCCTTCTTCCTCCCCAAAAAAAAAAAAAAAAAAAAACCTAGGGGCGAACGAACGAAGCCCCATTGATTACTTGCCGAGTAAGAGACGTACCTATCTTAATGCAGTGCCAACCCCTCCTCTTCCCAAAAAAAAAAAAAAAAAAAAAAAAAAAAACCTAGGGGCGAACGAACGAAGCCCCCCCCCCCCAGAAAAAACCAAATAAGAGACCTAGGGGCGACCGAAGGAACCCCCCCAAAAAAAAATATTAAAAAAAGAAGATACCTAGGGACGACCGAACAAAGCCTTCAATGTTCAATGTTCCTTAATGACAAAAATAGCATAAATTACTATTAAAAGAAACAATATGCATAAAAGTTAACCTACCCACCCTTCTTTGACTGTGTATGCATAAAAGTTAACCTACCCACCCTTCTTTGACTGTGTTTTTTGGGTAAAACAATACTTAAGGGGAAGGACTTAGGATCACCACTATATTTCTCTTGCTCAACTAGCCAAGTTAATTAATTTTATTAAAAATCAGAACAAAAGAGATTATGGATCCATTTGATAATGTTCTTAATCCCTAATCTCAAGTTGAGAGTAACTTTGCTAATCCCAGATTTTTGAGATTAGAACATTAATGTTGATGACTAGAATTTCTGGTGGTCTTATTTGGTTCTTATGTGCTTCTTTTTCATCCACAGTGGTCAATTTGATATTTTGCAGTACGTTCTTGAAACAAGGAGACTTGAACGAGCTTGTGTGCCTTCAATCAGTCCGCCCAACACACTCGATCCCTCTTTTTGTCTCCAGAAGCAATGGCAGTTTCAGCTTCTCTAACCATGGCAAGACTAATCTCATCTCCGGCAGCTACATCTCTGTCAACCATAGCTCGTCTCGCACCCAAGGCCCTCTCTTCAAATTTCTCCTTCGTGGGTCTTCTTCTCTTCAACCTCCGGCACGCAGTCTCAGATGTGCCACCAATTCCACCACCAAAACCTCCATCTACGCCATTATTTTCGTTGACGACATATTCCCCAAATACACCCTCTCCTACTTCAACCCAGCCGGAGAACTCCAAACCGTCATTGTTGCAAACCTCACCAAGGGCAAGAAATACATCTTGTTCGTAGTCCCTGGAACTTTCACATTGACTTGTTCTCAGAAACACCTTCCTGAGTTTGTCGAGAAATCCTATGAATTGAAGGGATAAAGAGAGAAAAGAGAAAAAAGAAGACATAGGAAATCGAGAGAGGAAGGAGAAGAAGATAGAATGAGAGAGATAGAGATGATTACCTCAAGGAAAGATGATGGAGGTGTTAGGAATGAGAGCACGCAAATAAAAAGAAAACATAAAGAATTAACGTGGTTCAGCACCCCATCGTGGGATGTCTACGTCCACCAAAGAAAAGAGAAATTCTTTATTCCTAAGAAACTTCTACAGCTCTCTACTTGACAGGCTTAGCTCATCTGTCAGCCTTACAACGCCTTCAGCTCTCCACTGTCAGAAGGCTTCTGACAGCCCTTACAGTATTTCCTAGATTTTTTCACACAGAGACAATATATAAGGAAACCTACAAATCATAATCCCACCACAATTATAAATTTATCCTCGTACATGTAATAGACCCATACCCTAATACAAATATTACCCTTATAATTACGTGGATCCCACAGAATACAAAACATCAACCCAACAAATCTCCACCTGGCTTGAATTCTGCAAACCACCTTGAAGAAAATCTGTTGATGTTGATTCTGTAAATTTGTCTCTGCTAAACCGCTATACCCAAATCGGCATAGACCACACCCCGTTGGGGTGTCCCGTATAGCTCACCACCATATGATGTGAGTGACTCCATCTCTCCAACTACTGCAGCATCACAGGAAAGATCACCGTCACATACAGTCTTCCTGCAACTCCAGTTGCATTGGAACCCGAACCTCACACCACCGCACCTCCAATGCAGACCTTGAGAACCGACTCCTCATCCCAACCCTCTGCAACTCCAATTGCATCTGAAACTCAAGTCTCTCACCTCTGCACCTCTAATGCAGACATAGAGATCCAACTCCTCTTCCCAGTCCGTCAGTACTCATTTGTCCCACTATGCAGCATCCACTGGCCATGATGCGCATTGTGTCGGGATTCAATCAGGCTGTCAGATCCCGAAGAAAACCTCCCCGATTTGACCAGATCCACGAACAACTACCATCGCTCCATCAATTCAAGCACGATTTCCTAGCCGTCGCTGACCATCCTCTCTATAAGGATCCAACACTACATGTAATCCTACCACAAGCAAGAATACCACATGTGATAAATCTTTGAGTCATTCTACTGTTCTGTTTCACACCCAGAACCAAAGAACAACCCTACCGCCGGAAAAACATCATCGTTCCGGTCAAATGACAGCCCATCTGAAACCACAGATACATCAAGCCACCTAAGCCTTTCTTCCATAGATCCCAGGTCTTTCTGTGGATCGCCATTAAAAGCAGATGATTTCCCTATTTAAAAAATCATCTCCGAAACCTCTTTTCTCTACGAACACCTCTTTTCTCTTTTTCTTCTTCTTCTTCATACCTTTTACCTCCTTAATTCTTCGAGAACCTAGTTCTGATACCATTTGTTAGGATCGAAGATGCAAACAGAAAGAAAAACACGAAATTTAACGTAGTTCAACAACCCAACAAGGGAGTGAACAAAGTCTCTTCTTCTTCTTCTTCTTCTTCTTCTTCTTTCTCTCTGTTGTCACCTTCGATAGGAGAAAAGAATTTGGACGAAATCCACGAGAAGTGAATAGTGATGAAATAAAGTGGGAATTTGCCACGGGTTTCTTTCGATTTTTACTCCAGCCCTGCTCAATTGACGGGATTACTGAGAGCTTAGAAAAGAAGCTCTCAAAATCCTAATCTTTCTTGCTTCTGGGAGTGATCCATAGTATTCTACAGAATAGAATTAATAAGATTAAGAATTAAAAAATAATAATTATCTTTTAAATACTTAATTAAATCGGTGAACGCTCCAACGCTCCTCGTGTAACACGTTAAATCAAATTATTTTTTACCAAAAAAAAAAATCAAATTATTTAAATTTTCTTATAATAAGTTGGATTGAGTCAAAATAAAAATCCCAAGTCCCAACTACTACGAAACTATATAAAATTAAGAGTGGTTAATTAATGAGTCAGATTCTCTTTTTTTTTAGTAAAAAATGAATCAGATTCTTAACCAAAAAAAATTAATAAGTCAGACATCAAAAATAAAAATAAAAAATTAACGAGTCAGACTTACATTAAGTAATTCAAAAGATACTAAAATCAGGGTGGCCGAATCTACCCGAAACCTCGCGATTGACACCCTTAACGTGCATCCCCCATCACGTTAACTAGGTTTCCGTGCACCAATTATATTGAAATTTATTTATTCTCAATCATTTAATTTCAGTCTTCGGCCTTGGATTATTTTACACAAGGCACTGATGAATCTGATCATACCATGTGTGGTATTGAAAATATTTTTTTATTGTCTAGTTTGTTTGTTATCTATTGGACGGATTGAGATGCATCGATATATATGCCTATCATCTTAAATTAATCGATGAACAATTAACACAACTAGATGATACCGGAAAAAAAAAATCCAAATCCATGTTACCTATTTTTTTTAAGAATTATTATATTATCCAATATGGAGGAGAGGCACGGATGTATGAATGCACAATACAATATCATAATATAAAATAGATACTTAAATGCATATATAAACCCCTAATGCTTCAGTGGAAATTTGAAAAATTAAAGATCATTCAGCTTTTGATTCTATCCCCTTCTGAAGAAAATTGTTGGAGAAAAAGGGAATTTTTTCTAAATTTCAAGAATGGGTAGCGATGAAGCTCTCATGAAGTGTATCCTTCAAAGTGAAGCCCTTCAAGAGGTAAGTAATAGTAAGTTGCTTCATTGTATCCTAATGCTCATGGGTTCAAATCTGGAGAGAATATTTTCACAGAACATAAATCTCATCTTAGACCTTGTAGTAACTAGAGTCTCGTACACTGAAAAATTGAAAAACACAAATTTCTATTAATAATTTTGCCTTCGGTTGTTGCTCCTTTTTTTTTTTTTTTTTTATTCAGATTTTGCTTCACCTTTGTCATGTCTTTGCAGTACATATTGGAAACAAGCGTTTACCCAAGAGAGAATGAGCTGCTCAAGGAGATAAGGAAGGTCACTATTGAAAAACTTGGCTACAAGTAAGTCCCACTGAGAGAGAGAGAGAGAGAGAGAGAGAGAGAGAGAGAGAGAGAGAGAGAGAGAGAGAGAGAGAGAGAGTATGGACGGTGATGGAATCCTATAGAAGATACAAGTATATGCAGATAAACTATTTTCCTTATTAATCATCTCACCTGGTGTATGTGTGTGTAGGAGCGAGATGTTAATCTCTGCTGATGAAGGACTGTTCTTGTCTATGCTTTTGAAAATTATGAACCCGAAGAAGACGCTTGAGCTTGGAGTTTTCACTGGATTTTCTCTTCTAACTACTGCCCTTGCCTTGCAAGATGATGCCAAGGTATGGGAACTTAACATATTAATGCTGCCTCATACAGATTTGGAATGGGGAAAGAAATGGGAAAAATTTCTTTGAATGGCGTAGTGGGAGCTTCGTTAGAACTCCACTCTTTTTCTCTCTCTTCCCCTATCCCTCTAATCCATCGTCATGCTCACCCCATCGCTCAGAGAACCTATGCCCTTGAAACAAACAAAGAAAGTCTTCAAACCAATAAAAGCTATGTTTGGAAAGTAAGAAAAAGAAAAAGAAAATATAATATGATAAAAATAATAATAAAATAATGATGAATTTACGTGTCTTTCCTTCTCTTTTTTTCAAAAAAAAAAATTCTTTTCTTTATTGCCTTTTAAAACATAGCATGCCATATAGAATTTAAAATCTCCCACTAAACCTAGTGGTGGAGTACCTATCACTTCCCATGTAATTACAAATCAAATATTTTTAAGTGAGTGAGTATTGCTATGATCACAATCAAGATACGTTCAAAATCTCGGTATCAAATACTGTATCAATCATGTTCAAAATCAATCTGATCAGGATTGAATCAATATATAGATCCGATGAGAAAAATCGAAACGAATCAACTGATTCGGTCAATCCAATACTGATTACTTGAACCATGACATACAACTAACCACGGAAAAATAAATTTGTAATGGCAATATATGGATGATTTTATGTTGGCAGATAACAGCAGTAGACCCAAGTAGAGAATTCTACGAGCATGGTTTACCATTCATTCAGAAGGCTGGTGTGGAGCACAAGATCAACTTTATTGAATCTCAAGCCATGCCAGTTTTAGATGAAATGTTGGCTAATGTAAGTCTTTATATTTTATTTGTCTTTTTCTTATTCCAGGGTTCTATAAATTCTTGGTCTGTGCCATCTCTCTTCAAAAACCTATTTTTGGTTGGGTTTAGATCAAAATCTATCCAAACCCAACCCTAAGAAATATGAAGGTTGGGCTGGATTCTTTGGGCCTTGAGTTGATTTGGGCTGGACCCTTTGGGCCCTGATTTGATTGGGCTGAAATCTTATGGCCATAGATTTTGGGTCACAAAAAGGCAGCAGCCCCATTGAACCCATTGGCTCAGGTTGGGCTCCGGCCAACCCGCCAGCCAGCTGTCCAACCCAACCATATCCACCCCCTCTACTTTTGAGCACGGTTCAAGTAATTTGAATCGGCACTGGTGACTAGTTCCAATCCGAATTGGCCAAAAAACCCGAAAAAAACAGGATTCTGTGGGTGCTGGAATCGGGACTATCTGAATTGGCCAATCGAATCCCAATTTCTCAAATCTTTCCCATGAGGTTTTGCCCACTAATAAGTAGATGTGTAAACGGATTGAATACAGATCCGGATACCCTGTCTAAATTTGGACACTCATAAACAGATACAAGTGTGAATCGAATTCGGATTTTCGACTATTCATTTACAGTTCGAACTTATGTAACCCGAACCTTTCTCCCCAATTGGATATGATGCGTTGTTTTTCAGTTGTCTTAGTTTCATAATTCTCTTTTATTCATGCTTTAAAATTTGTCAAATCTTTAAGAAACCTTAAGATAATTAGTTACTTAATTTTTTTATTATTTGAATCAAATATATTATATTTTGGATTATCGAATTAGCTTGAACGGATATAGATATCTCTAAATGGATACATATATGAATTGAATTTAAATTTTAGAGTTTTATTTACATCAATGGTGTTATCTCTATATATGTAGGGTCAGGAAATGGAGTTCGACTTTGCATTTGTGGATGCAGACAAACCCAATTACATCAAATACCATGAACGACTGATAAAATTAATAAAGATTGGTGGGGTTATAGCTTATGATAATACTTTGTGGTTTGGATCAGTTGCTCAGGAAGAAAGTGATATTCCTGAACGTTTGAAACGTCAGAGAGGAGCCATTCTGGAGTTAAACAACCACTTGGCCTCTGATTCCCGTATAGAACTATCACAGGTTTCAATTGGTGATGGTGTTACCCTGTGCAGGCGCATTCTCTGAAGATACTTAAATTCAACAACTCAATTTTTCTCCATTTTATGGTGAAGAGTGTGCCTCTCTATACTCATGAAAGAGTGGGAAGAATATTTCGAACATTTGCCTAGTAGAAAATAAATTATAATAAATTCAATCTCATTGGTTATGAGTAATAATAAAATCTTAGTGGTAAAGGTGGATGGTCCTCTTTGTTTTGTTGTAAAATTTTCTTAATGTATTTCTTTGCAATTGCTGTTAAAATAAATAGTAAAAAATCTTATTTTAGTGGAATAATATTTATTTTCCATCATTTTCTATGCAAACAAATGAAGGCAAATTAGAAATACCTAATAACATTGGATGTGTACAAAAAAGAGTACTAAAATAATTTTTAAAATAAAATAAGGGAAAGGAAATTCACAACTTCCAGTGTGTACTTGAATCCCACATTCTTTTTCTCTGTCCCCTCCTTAAACACTAGGACCCCGTCGGCTTTCATTGTACTCCCATTTTCTCTATTGGTATATATACAACAACAATAAAGTCTTATCCCCATTAAATAGAATCGATTATATGGATTCTTGTTTGCCAATCCGCTCAGTTCGATATCAAATTTGAAACAAGACCTAAGCTATGCATGTCTTTCTTTACCACCTCCTCTAAAGTCATCTTAAGTATGCCCTAATTACGGTGGCAGACTGGCTGACAGTGTATAAAACTTGATCCCATAAAATAATATGCAAAATTCTAGAGAGAAGGAATGGTTTCAATATTTGTTTTAAGAATTGAAAAAGACGGAAAATACACATTAAAAAAAAAAAAAAAAAACTTTCTTGTAAAATATCAATTGTATAAAAACTTTTTAACTATACAAATAGGGTTAATGGAATCTTCCTTTAAGTTGAACTAAACAATTCCTTTATTGTTGGATAAAAAATAAAAAACTAAAACAAGATATTCCTTCCTTGACACCAAACCCAAAAAAAAGGGTTAATTGACACCTCAAGTAAAAACCTTTTTTTATTTATGAAAATTTCATTCTACTTTTATTAACAAAGTTACCCATAATATTTATGAATTTTCCATCCAATCTTTTTTTTGCTTAAGGTGTTAAAAGTCTTTTTGACACAAACTGCTGTTGTAGAGACACATCCAATAAAAAAAAAAATAAAAAAAAAAATTTCTAGCAGCTAAAGTCATTCAATGGGATTTGGATTTGTACTTCAATGGCCTAGATGTGATTTCAGAAGCTGCATAACTGTAGACGATCTAGGCCCCACTCAATGTGTATACTTGTACCAATATGGGATTCGGTTATGGCCAATCAATGCCTGACACATGGACATTGGTTGAATCTGAACCGTCCAGTCAGTATTCTTGCTGAGAGACAAAGAAAGGGCTCGAAATCAGCTGATGCCCACGTGTTTTGCATCGATTGGCCGCACACCCAAGAATTTCCATAGGAGAGGATTTCAATTCTACCAGTATGCGTTGGGTAAATTCCAATTATTGAATCTCGATCGAAATAGGAGAATCGGAGAAAATCTTTTTCCAGGAAAAAGGAAAAAAAATAAAATAAACTAGTGTCCACGGTAACATTCGTACGGGTGTCCACTGTAACATTCGTACGGGGCCATGTTACTTTCCCCCAATTGGTGCTCACTAAACCATTTTTTTTCATTTTTTTATGTATGAAAGTCGGACTATGAAATCATCACCAGCTTTAAAGATTCCATGAAGACCATGTTTACGATGGCCGTACCCCACGGAAGTAGCACGACAATATTCTGCAGTGGGCCTTTCTATATCTGGACAGTCAAATAGAAATGAGATACTTCAAATCATGTCAATTACCTCACCTCATCATAGCCATTGATCATCCGTTTCTGGATCCGTAAACAAGCAGTTACCGTAGGACAAGTTGCACTTGAAAATTGCCCATGCAGTGCCCAGACTAATTATTAATTTTAAAGATTAAAAAAAATAGAAAAGAAAGAATATGACAGAACAGAACAAAGGGGGGATACTACTTTCACGTGGCCATGAGATTGCCGCTGCGATCGAAGAGAGAGAAAGACTGTTCATGTTATTGAATTCTCAACAATTTTTTATTATCAATTAATCAATAAATCACATAATGTACAAAATTTAAAAAAAGAAAAAAAAAAAGCAAAGGAAGCCTGCCTGCAAATTTCTTTTTCTTCTACCATCCTTTCTCCAATTCGAATGCGGGACGACTCGGCGGACCTCTTTGCCATCTCCATTAAATTCTCCGGAGGGAACAGACTCACTCATCACAAACTATTACAGAACGAAACAGAAGAAGAAGCAGGAGGAATAAACATAAGACCAGACAGAAATCAGGAAATTTTTTCCAACTCAGTAAACAAAACCGATTTCACTTCTTGAAGGGTGTTCTCAGTGAGTCTCCTGCCAAAGAATCAAGTTACTTTACTTCGCCGAGTCCCCTCCCGAGTGGAGAATCGAAGCTTTTTTCTTCTCGATCGAGTCGTCGACTTACCAAATCGGTTTATCCGTAACACCATAAAGGAGCGGCCAAGAATCAGTCCAGGTATCGAGATTACTCCGGCTGCCGCAGGACATCTGGAAATCCTCGAGATTGACAAAACGAGCAGAGTTACCGGCGGAATCGGAACGGGAGAGGAATTGGATGATTTCTTCGAACAGGTTTTCGTCGCATGGGATGGCAAGGGGACCTTGGTTGGTGAAGCCGTACTCCTCTTCCGCTTGCACCAGCAGTTTCTTGAAGACTGGATGGTTCAGGTAAGTGGTCCTCACAACGAATCTCCTAGAACTGGAACCAACGGAGATTGCTACGTGACCGGAAGGTACGTCGGAGGGGATACTTCGACCGTTACCGGTAGATTTCCTAGCAGCCAATGCAGCTTTCTGGCGCCACCGCCGGAGCATCTGCCGTAGTCTGACAATGTGCCGGATTCCACAGCATTTCCCAGTTCCTGCTGCCATTTTCAGTCAAGAGAGAGAAAGAGAACAAAGGGTTTCTGGCTCAGTAATGGTAAGCAAAGAGCGGAGAGAAATGGGGGGAGTTTGGAGGGAAGGAAGAAGAGTGACTTTATAGAAGCTTGAGTACAAAACTACCCTTTATTTTGAAGATAATTTCAAGAAGCATGAGATGGCATGTATCGTAATATAGAGGAGAAATAGGGGTTGAGTTGAAGCAGATAAACGTTAAGGAAACTGGTAATTTTTTAAAGTTCGGAGCTATAGGACGAGAACGAACGATTTCGGTGCGGTGCAGTCCGTGCAGTTGTAGTGCGCTTCAAACCAACCACCCACATGTGAAGTTGGAAAAAAGAAATATTAAAAATTACCAGCTGCTCTCTCTTCTCTCTTTCTCTCTCTACGCCGATACGGAATAAAAAGTGATTTTTTTTTTAGAAAATGTTTTTAATTTGAAATTTTAAAAAGGTAAAAGAATAGTTGATAGTTGATAGGCTACCTTCCACTACCCATGTGCAAGGATACCCCATCTATTTTCTTTGAAATTCCCAAATAAACTGCCAAATGGCTACGGTAAAAGTATGGGGTAAAAGGTTTTCTGGTCTGCCAAACAACTAACAAGCTTCGTGTTGGTATCCACCTAGAAAAAACATACAAATCTCCTTCCTTTATGCTAGTGATCTTCATACTAGTCATCTTCTCCCTAAAATATTTTTTCAATTTTTTTAAATACGTAGAGAAGGGATATACAACCCCTCCCGTGAGCGCACGTGTCAAAATGGTTTGCGAGACACACTTCTAGGAAAGTAAGATAATTTTGAGGGCAAACAGGATCAATCCCCGACAAATCTTATGAGCACATGAATTGAAACAGTTTGCAAGGGGTGTTTCCAAGAAGGTAAGACAATTTTGAGGACAGACATGACCGATCGATCACTTGTCTGATTTCAATTTCTTCGTTACTGACGTAGAGGATTCTTTGAGTGGCTTTGTTTTCTACACCCAAGTCATTAGTAAGAAGCAAGAAGGATAACTAATTATTTTCCTTTCAAATTTTCAAATTAAAACCAAAGGGATAACTTAGTTGGTAAAGACCATCCCTTTATAATTGAAAGGTCATGACATCAAATCTTCTTTAAAAAGAAATATAAAATGAGATGTTGATGTAACTCCCACTCTAGTTGAAAGAACTTAAGGGTGTTTAATGGTACAGTTTGGTTTCGATTTAATGTGTAATGAGTGAAACAAAAAACGAAACATTTATTAAACGATTTCAAAATGATAACCAAAATCGAATTCTAATTGCTTTCGATTTTTTGGTTTTTTGGATTCGTTGCCAGGAGGGAGAGGAAGAGAGTTAGGACCAAAGGAGAGGGAAACCCAGAGAAAGTATTAAAATAATTTTAATCATATATGAGAGTGGACTTATAATTTAAAATTATGCCTTGTAAAAAGCATTAAAATAAAATTTATTTCTACAAACATAAACATTTAGCACCAAAGGAAAGTAATGGCTTAATCGGTTCCAAAAAATCAGTTTAAACAGTTTGTTTTTTAAACCAAAATTTAACCGTTAACTAAAAGGTTTCATTTTTGAAACTAGAATAGAACAGTTTAATAATCAATTTCATAGTTTTGATTAAACGATTCATAGGCTACCTTCCACTACCTATGTGTAAGGCTACGCCATCTCTTTTCTTTCAAATTCCCAAATAAACTGCCAAATGACCACGATAGAAGTATCAGGTAAAAGGTCTTCTGGTCTGCCAAACAACTAACAAGCTTCATGCTCGTATCCACATTAAAAAAACACGTACAAATCTCCATCCCTTATATATGAATTCTTGTAATTGTAGCCATTCTGGTTTCTGTGTCCTACAATTTCTCTAATCTTCATGCTAGAGATCTTCTCCCTAAAATACTTTTACAACTTTTTAAATACATAGATAAAGGATTTAGAGATTAAATTTGATTAGATAGACCAATTCCATCCTGAGTACACAAGTCAAAACAGTTTGCAAGGGGTGCTTCCATGAAGGTAAGGTAATTTTGAAGGCAAAGAGAACCAATCCCAAGTCACTAATGTAGAGAGTTCTTTGAGTTGCTTTGTTTTTTACACCCATCAATGGACATGGAGGACCCCAGATCATTAGAAAGAGGTAGAAGGATGGCTAATTCTTTCCCTATAAAATTTCAAATTAAAACCCCATGAGGATAGCTAAATCATATTTTCATTGCCGTACAAACTAGTCTACTACATATCATCTTCAAATGACCAAGGTAGTCACAAAGGTAAACAAAAGGTGACAATCATTTTCCAGGAAATAGTAGGCGCATATGCCAACCTGATACACAAAAATATCAATGAAGCAAACACAGATGCCGATTGAACAGATATAAATATCAATGGAGTCGTCACTTTGAGGATCAACTGGTAAAGACCAACCCTTCAGAATGGAATATGTATCATCGGAGAATCTTGTGATTCCATAAGAGGAAAGTGATCGAAAGTCAACAAAATTAAACAACAAAAAAGATCGAAGATGGAAGATTGAAGAACAATGGTTCACTTCACCTTCACCCACTAATCATGTCATGTGCCGGTCAAGACAAAACATTAAAACTTAAATCTATAATTTGGTATCAACCAATCACAATAATGGAGAAGAAATCATAGAGTTGATCTTCTAATCGTTGATTAATGATGAATTATGAATGTTGATGCCTTCCACATTTTGTGGCGCTCTTCTTCTTACCCACTCTTCTTTTCATATTTAGTATGGGCCTATGGATGAGAGAGAGAGAGAGAGAGAGATTCGAAGTACTCTAGGGTTTAAAGAGAATCTTCAATCACATCCAGGGTATATGAATGGAATATTTGTTTGGGTCCATTTCTAACATAATGATCCTAACAATCTAATCACCATGTGCTCATGGTTAGAAATAAGATTTATTATTTAAAAATCTTTCATACCCAAATGGGAAAATCTGGAGCTGAGATTTGGTCCCCATATGTAATATAAGATCACAAGTTCTTGAGTTTAGGGCAGTTTCCACTAATTTAAGAATTGAGAATTTCAGACCTTAAGGTGTATTTTGAGATTATTAGGAAAGAAGGCATAGGGGTAATAGCTGGTGCATGCTACCCCTAGGATTTCCTATTCTGTTCGTGTCCATAGGGGACTTCTACATTGGCACATGGTTGATACTATATATAATAATATTAAAATATTATTACATTGGTATACAGATTCAATGAGAAGTTGATATATGATCGATACCGTATATAATAATAGTACAATAGGAATGGACAGAGGATCACTTAAATCCAAAACTGATACAAATCGACTGGTATGATACAAATTACTTGAACTTTGCTACTAGAGATAGTGGGGAGGGGTCAAGAAATGTCTTAAGGTACAATGTGAAGTAAAGAGAGGCAATCCCATGACCTTCTCGGTGCCTTTGTTAACCTATAGGACACGAACAAACATGACAAGGCAGTTTGTGGCAGTTTGTTCACCTTTCAATTGTTCAATTGTTAGGATTTAAGAGTAGTCCATTTCAAATTTGGTAGTGTTCAATTCTTAAAGGTTAACTGGGTCTTTGATATTCATTAAGTTCCCTTGGTCTGCAAGGGGTTGTCTTACTTGATGATGGGGTTTTGTTTGTTGGGCATTTCTCAGGTTCAAGGTGTTTATTGTTTTTTTTTTTGGGACAGCTTGTGGTGTTTTCTTTTCTTTGATGGATAAAATATTTACTTACCAAAAAATATATATATATTAAGAAAAAACACATCACCCACCCTGTAAGGGACTTGAATCCTCTATAGTGACTGTCAAGCGATGGTAAGATCCTGACCGCTCATAGGCACAGGACTTATCCAATGAAAATTTTTTTTTTTTTTTTAATGTACAAAGTAGGAAAAAGATACTTTATAGTGACGCTGAAGTGGCAATGAGAATCCCAACCACCCAAAATATATTAAGATGTCCTCATAGGTTACTCAAAGTGCATCGAAATATCCTGATGCACCTTGAGTGCGTAGGATCTTCGTTGTCACTTCAACCTCGCTATAAAAGATCTTTTTCCCACAAAAACAAGCATAAGAGATGAAATTAGACGCCTTAAAGGGGGTGGCGGCCCTTCCTTATAAGGGAGAGAATAAAAGAGCAACCACCACCCGGCGTGGCTAAGAATATGGAGACTTCTCAGGGACGACAATGCTCGCAGCCTGGCATACTCGCCACTGTGTTAAAAAGCGGACCACAGTGAAAGTTCACTCCAGGCTGCAATAATGCCTAGCTAATAATATAATATGGTTTTATCAAAAAAATAATAATAATAATAATATAATATTATCTAGAATACGTTATTTTGTGCAGAATGATTCCATTTTTTTTTTTATTCAGTTAATAGATGGGAATAAATTTTTAATTATTGGAATATATGTTGGGCATTCCAGCAAGGCTTAAGTAGTAAGATTCAAGTAATTTGGACATTTTTGTTTGATTAGTCCATAGTATTTCATAGATCGAATCATTTTAGGATTGAATGAAAATCATTTCACTTACATTCATATCAGGAAAGAAAAAAAACACTTAATACCCCATGTGAGTGATTTCAAGTTCCATTTTCTTTAATATTTCTATTTAATGATGAATCTCATCCCTGTCAATTATGTATTATTTATCCCAACATGTAAAGAAGTTAAAGTAATATGTATCAGACACATTGATCCAGATCGATTCCAAAACCAATGAAAGCCATGTTATTGAATCGGATTTAAAATAGAAAAGAAATTTGGTATCATTCTTTTTCGACATTTGTACAAATTATTTTAACACCAACGATATATTATGATTTCCATGATAATCCAATAACTGCTTGTCAAATTTAAACCTTCATTTTATCCACACAAAAAAAAATATATATATTACAACCTTCCTACCATACTTGTGTCAAGAAATAAAAATATATTATCTTTTAATGTAAAGGTGATTCTGTAATTAAGGGATAAACAAGACTTTAGGTAAAACAGCCAAGACTTCTTCCCGGCCACATACCAATTTGTCCTGCAGTATATTGTGAGAGAAGACAAATCAGGGGGTAATCTTAGGCGAGGGTTGGTCCCACGATATATGATAACGTATCACCGTTCCTTTTATGTTTCGGTACCGGGGCTTTGGCAGGGTTTGGTCCTACAGCATTGTTTTTAACTTATTTGTTTTTGGTAAAAGTATTTAACTTGTTTTATAAAGAGGTCCATAATTTGTCCTTTAATAAAAATTTAAGGGTAAATTACACTCATCTCCCATTGTATTGTGGCCAAATGACACAAAAGCCTATTTGTAGCTTAGAAATTACATTTAGTTTCAATTAAACAACACTGTTAACTTGAAAAACTAAAATGTCTTATTTATCCTTTGTAAATCCATATAAGAATGAGGAGAGGTTTTCTATGAAACCCCATTCGTGAACTAACCCTACGACTGCAAACTACATCGGCATCGGCTCCTGCTGCTAGTCCAGCAAAGACATTCCTAAAATACGGTGGCATCTCTGCAACATCAACGACACTTGAAATTCCAACGACCTCTACTTACTGAGTAAGTCATCACCATTTTAGTATACAAGAAATGCGACATTTTTGCTTTCCAAGGAGAGAATTGCATCATAATATTCAAGTCCTTCAAAATCAATTTCCATTTTTAATTCCTTCCCCAATATATTGTAGGAAGCCGGAGCTAAATCGCTTGGGAATATCTTGGCATTGAAACAAATCTTAAACCAAGTTAGAAGCTAAGAATCCTCATCCGATACAAAGAAATAACAACGAAGACCACAACAAGAACAACGAAAATAGTATGAGAAATTTGCAGTTGATACGTTGTTTGTCCACAACTCTATTGAAATCCAATTGTTTTGCATTGTAACTATAATCGTTTCTCGTCAAAATGTAAATGGACATATGAATGTGAACAATACTATATAAATTATGTTGGGGAGCACAAATATTAATCGTAATCTTACAGAGTGAGTTTGTTAAAAATCGAACGAAACTTAAGTTAAGACTGATTAGTTAAATATGTCAATCACAGTATAAAATATAAATTAGTAGATATGGTGGTTACGAATAATAATGGATGTAACCTAATTCAAATGTAAGAGAAGTCGTAATTTCTAAATTAGAAAGGGAGGTTGGTATCATTTGGCCAAAAGGGAAAGGGAGGTGAGGGTAACTTAAATAGCATTTATGCCTCGTACGATGACGTGGCGCGGTATGATATAATGGGTTTTGTGGGGAGTTGTGAAATCCTGAACTGTGATTGCGGAAAGACTGTTGGAAGTCGAGGGAGCAGAGCTTCACGTACTTACATTGAATAAAAATCTGTGCGGGTTCTCGAAGCCGCTTAGTTGTACCGCATAGTGGCACGGACCCAGTGGCACGGTCTTCCTTGTAGTACGAGCTGTTGAAATTTCGTTAATGATTACATCACACGCTCAACAGTCAACAGTAACACGTATTATTGCTCTTTCCACTACTCACCTCATCTGTATTTCACTTTACTTCATGTGTAACAAATTATTCTTAATAAATTTGTTTTCCAACCAAAAAATAATATGTTTTATTATTAGTATTCTTTTGGGAATCGTTTTTTACCCTTAGTGTGATTTATCGTGGTTCGACATTCCATGTGAAATATCTACTTATACTTGGAGGATTAGAAATTTTTTTTATTTATTAAAAAAAATTTATATCTCATTTCACTTTATAAAATATTTTTATTTTTATTTTCTTACATGGGTTTTCTTAAAAAGATAATATATAGGTTCTTAGAAATTATAATATCATATTTTTGTACATGTAGTGGATTCTATTAAGAATAAATAAACACCCTCAAATAAATGTACGATACATGTAAAGACGGACGGAGAATAGACATAACCCAAAAAATGAGCCCACCAATGGTCAGTCGACACGTAAACAATGGAAAAGAGACTAGTCAACAATGACAAAATAGAGAAGAAAAAAGACAAAAGCGGAATATTATCAAGATTCACAAGGACAACGACGGAATTATGCCGTGCATGACATCAGCCATAAGTATAGCTATAAAAACCCCTAACCTCAGAGGCCAAATCAGGTTAATATTATATACTATTTGTCCCTCATTTGCTCTGACAGCATCACCCTCGTTTTTGGATTGGTATCTACTAAACATTTTCACCTTGCTTAAACATCTAAGGTCAAACTTCACCTTGATCATCTGTGGCATTTAGAGTTCTGACTTAAACATCGGAGAAGTCCCAGAGCATCAAGCTCGACCCCATTTATGCCTTGGTTATTTCATATGCAGATCTGACCGAACAGAAGACCTGAGGATGTAAATTCTAACTACAACAGAGTCAAACTTAAATTATAAATACAACTCCAATAACTATGTGAACCTCATAAATACAAATCAGAATCCAATATATATGTATCCCTCAATACATTGGTATCGTGTAAATCCTCTTTTAAAATCTTCTACTTCAATTATTATTAGATTGAGAAGGGTTAATTAATTAGTCCTTAAATAAGAGAGATTAATCCTTAAAAAAAAGTTATGCAAAGGTGGGCGGTGCCACTTTTTCTCTGCCCTTCCTTTAGGCCTGCTGCGAGGATTGAATGATCTGATGGTGGGGACCACAAAACTACCTCGTATCAACGGTAAACAATCAGTCCCATTCACGGTAGGGTGGTGAAAAGAAAAAGATAAAATAAAAAAATAAAAATTTAGTAACTGATAAAGCACTTTCCCATCGCTCTTTTGGCTGTAAAGTGGATTTAGCCTTTAGGCTTCGTTTGGTTGGTTATCCATTATCTTTATTTTTAATAATCTAATTTTGAGCAGTTAAAGTTCACTTTAGCGATGTACGCCAACCATCTTAGTAGTTTGTACAACCCACACACACTTCTTCTCTCTCTTTGATATATTTAATCACTCACTTACCATGAATACTTGTTTAATTGGTTAGTGTCCTCTAAGGTTCTCTTTGATTTGTATTATATAATGTATTATATAATATATTATATAATATATTATAAAATTTATGATTGTTTGGTATGATTTATAATGTTTATTTATAATTAAAATAAATCGATATAATTCATTATCTACAAATAGTTGAGTAACTGTTTATCATTATTAGAATAATCTATTAGGTGATTATTTATATTTCTCATTATATAATGTATTATGTTTAGTGATACCAAATGGTCATTATTTATTACTCATAATTTATTATCATAATTGATTTGTCACAAATAACTCATAATACGTTATATAATACAAACCAAAGAGAGCCTAAGTGCAGTGCTTGTATTTAGAAGCATGGTTTTAGATATGATTATATCGGACCGACCCATACCAATATGATACTTGATACTTTCATTTTTTTAATACCTTCTAATTTACAATCCATCATATGTCACTCTGTTATTGGCAGTCATGCATCAGATGGAAAGGTCAAAATGAACCACACCATATTTCCAAATGACTTGAATAACCACCTGTTGCATCACGGACTATATTTTCATGTGCATGGTGAATGGAATCTTTCATTGATCACCTTCGGCCTATATAGTAATGAGAATAATTCATCTACATGTACATATACTTTCCTCCAAATTTCATCCCCACTGTATCTAATAGATCCCACACTTCAAAAATAGATCTCCCATGCAATAAGAACCTTGAAGACAGACTACACGTGCTAAACTATAACTTGCACGGCTTCAAATTGCAAAATTGAAAAGGATGGAGAGTGGAGGCTTTGTAGCTCCTTCTGGTGGGCTGTATTTAGGCCAAGGATTTCAAGCCACTGGATTGGTGGAATGGATAACTGTTCTTTTACCTCTTAATAATTAAATACATCAACGCTATGACCATGACACTGTACACTACATTACAGTCCAAGATTCAAGATAAGAATACAAGGGATAATTTAGTTTATATTGCTTTGTTCAGATATCACAATTTGTTCACGTGGTTGGATGATATGATGATTTTGAGTATTGGGTAACTAGGTTTGGATAAATTATATGTCAAATTTCATAATCTTATTCAATCAAATACTCTTTCGTGTATTGGATTACATTTAGCTCTTTTCTGGGGACTTGATGTTCATGTTACACAATACTCAGATTCCTTGATTCATGTTCGCCACTAATTGGTGAGGATAGAATGAACACCAGTCGAGGTTAATTACAACGACAGTTGTTCATGACATCAACACCCTCCAGGCTCCACAATGGGTTTTGGGTTGCGCTTTTCAGATATTCTTCAAACATTGTAAATCCTTTTTTTCCCTTGAGGATTCCTGAGAGTTTAGTTTTTATCGCCTCCCGTCTCTACATGCGGGAGAATGGAGAGTATTGGAAGTTTAGTCTCACACCCGACTAACAAATAGTGAATTTCTCATATAGAAATGAGTTCGAATCACCTGCAGGTACTAGAAGAGTTGTAGTACGCCATTTGATCAACACATGTCCAGGAATTAAACAGAGAAAACTTACATCAACTAATATATCTCACGAGCATAGTTTTCATCATCCCTAGGTCTACATGCACGGGAATGAAGAGTATTGGAAGTTTAGTCTCACACCCGATTAAAAAATAATGAATTTCTTTGATAGAGACGGAGATGATTTAAAAAGGAAAAATTACTCGGACCTCCCCTTGACATTTCGTTTACTACATGGACCTCTCCTGGCCCTCGTTGACTTACACGATCCTCTCTCATAAAGTGAAACTTATAACAATTTAATCCACTCTGTTAGGAAATAGACGATAATTGCTTATGTAACATACCTTATTTTTTTAAATACCAAAATAACCTTATCCCACTAAATCGCCCTTTTACCCCTAATGGTGTTTAAGACAACTCAAGATGATTTTTTTGAAGCGCCCTTTCCTGCACCAACATCATCGTCTTCCCAGTGAGTTACTTAGATTTTCGGAGTTGATTTTGATTAAATAAGATGTGAACTCATTTCGTTAAAGAGAGGGTATTTTGGTCAGTAAAAAATTAAAGTTAACAATGTCAATTTTAAGGAGGTACATGTAAGTCAATAAGTGCTAGGGAAGATCCATATAATAAACGAAATATCAAGGAGAAGTCCAAGTAATTTTTTTTTTCTTTTTTCTTTTATAGAAGAAATATTAGAGATTATTAACAATAAAATCATGTCTTCTTTATTGTAAATTACCCCAAAAAAATAATAATAAAAAAAAATGAGCACCATCTGCTCCATTATTTGACTCTATTTTCACAGCTCTATTATGAATTCACACTAGCATGAAGAACTCTATATAACTCAACAGCTGGTGGTTGTTCATGCATACAAGCAAGATCAATCAAGAATGATTGTCCACATTTTGTATCGTTTTCTGCATGAGATGAGATCCAATCATCTCATGAAGTGGATAGCTTACGTTATGGAAACCATGAACTAAAAGCTGCGGAATACAAACAACCAACCAACTCACTGATCAAAGCCATTACCTAGTTTATTCCATCTTTTCAGAAACCAGAAAGATTGGAGTACTGTAGTGGTGCATGTAGAAGATTAAATATTTCCAAATTCTGATCTGTAAGCCCATAGGTTCTTTTGGGCGGCAGAGATTGGAGATATCATATACCTAAGATAATGATTGATGATGATTGAATTATCAGATCTTTTGGGTTTTATAAGCCATCTTTTAAGATTTCCTCATGTGCTTATTCTGCAGTCACTCATTCAGGCTACCCCGCAGCCAGCTTGAGGTCCTGAAGAACTTATCCAACCGAACCCACAAGCTCAGAGGGAGGAAAGAAATCTAGAGAGAGAGAGAGAGAGAGAGAGAGAACAAGTGGCATTAGATAAATAACCATGGAGATCTCAACTTCATTGCTCCTTCCCGAGGAATCCATGCATGAACCTATCTCTCATCTCTTCCTTTGCTTCGTCCGTGGCTCCAACTTTTGTTCTGGAGCATAATAATAATAGAGCTGTATCATAATTTTAGTATAGTAATGCCTTCAAATTATAACACATGAATGTGTTTTTATCTTTCTTCAATCCATTGAAGATGACAGTAACAGTACAAGTTAAAATAACAGGGAGAAATTCCTCTATTTTATAGGGTACATTCTTTTATTATTATTATTATTATTATTTTTAATGGACTAAGGTCAAGGGAGAAAAGAGACGGGTGCCAACAGGTTGGTTTTGGGCAAACCTAATAAATCCACTCTAATTATTCTAACACCCAGCACCCTGCACTGTGATCGATCTACTTAGTTAATCGTGTTTTATATAGCTCAGCATGGACATCTTAATATTCGGTTGGTTGGTAACCGATCCATAATCAGGTTCATGCTAATCGGGCTCATAACAAAGTGACTATGAACATGTTCATATCACATGAATTGGGAAGGCGGGGGATTTTTTCCAACCATTAACTATTTCATTTACCTCCATAACTTCGGTGGTAGATGGATTGGGATCCTGTGTAGTGAGGCCACCCCTGTAGTGAGGATCTCACCTACTCAAAGCGGATCCGTGTGTATCCTGAATCACTTTGAGTGGATCGGGATATATGTCGATCCACTTTGAGTAGATGAGATCCCCCCCGGAGGGGGGCCCCCCCCCAGGGACTTTTTCTGTGGGAGGCGAGGTTTAATGGGGGGGAATTTTAAATTGGTAAGAACAACATATATTAGGGGATTTGATGATTGGTCTCGGTCGATTTTACCTCCATAACTTCTTCCTTTCTTCTTCTTCTCTTTGGCCTAGCCCAACCCATGCATATCTGTTCCCCCTCCTAATGGTCGGGCTAATCAGGGTCGGCCCGACCTGACCTTAAGGTTGGGACAAGGTTGGAGAGTTCAGACCCTGAGGTATTGCCAGGATGGGCCTTGGCCAAGCTAAAGGGACTCAGGGAGAGGCTGGGGTTTTAAAAAGCCTGACCCAACTGATCCCTGATCCAATCCTAATGAATGGTATGTGATTTGCAGAAAAAGACGCTAACCCCATGGGTGAAGTGAATAAATGGGCCCATAGGTCCATTAGCCCATAAATGTGGCAATGGCAATTAATGAATGATGGACTATGGGCTTCGGCAAATTCAAGATGGGCTGTAAGTGTGAAGCTACAAACAACTCAAAATCAAACCCTGCCGTCAACACTTTCAAAATAGCAGTGGTGTCGTAGGTTTTTTTTTTTTTTTTGTAAAGTAGTCGTGGGGTGTAGATCATATAGGTTGTCGCAGTAACCAAATTAAAGGTGTCAATTGATATGGTATTGATAATTCGGTACGGTTTCTGTATGATATAAGAAAAAAGGCCCTTACTATTACCATACCAAAATTGTATCGGCTCAGTATAGTTTCGGTATGATTTTAGGTGATATGATATATGGTTTTTATACAATATGAAGACGGTTTTGTATTTAGTTACCATCTTCAATTATAATTTTAATTTGACACCGTATGTAACATTTGAACACATGTCATCTTAAAAATATTAATTTTTAGTCTATATGCGGTATATAAATTGATATAAACGGTATAGAAAATCGACATAAAAATTGGTATAGAAATGTATAGTGGTATACTAGTTTACTACAATATTGTATCGAATAGGAATACAATACCAAAACTTAAGCCATTACCATACCATATAAGAAATAGTACACCGATATCAATATAAATGATACAATATTGCTGATTTCGGGATGAAATTAATACCTTAAGTCCTTAACACAGTTGCTAACAAAAATAAAAAATAAATAAAAGGTAGTTGGTGAAACCTTAACGGATCCACATCATCTTCCGCCTGAGTTTGTGCGGGAGACTTGGCGGCCCGGATGGATGGCCGCCACCTGACTTTCGGGGGGATCCGAGCCTTCCATCCGAGCCGACACCCCTGTCGGTTCAACTTGTGGAGTGTCTGCTTGAATAGAGGGTTCGGATCCACCTGAGAGTCAGGTGGCAGTCATCCATCTAGGCCGCCAAGCCTCCTGTCCAAACTCAGATGGGAGAAGATTTCTATACAACCTTAACAGAGTTGAATGCTTAAGATCAATAAACGGCAGTGTAGGATACGTGGGAGATTCCATCCCACGCCCCTTCCCTGGAATTCCGTATTAGATTATGATTTGCTAATTCCTTTCCTCGAGGTATAATTTGTAGATTGAATCGCATTCTGATCTGCATCCGAAAGCTCAAATTCGGCGCCCCCGAAGCTCGGCAATCAGAAGAAGATACTAGGAATAATACGGAGAAGCGAGGAGAACTTTCATTGTTTTTTTCCTTTTCAATAAAAAAAATTATCCTGCAGCCCTTTTACTAGAAGTGAGGAGGAGAAGAGGGGAGGAAAAAATGCCTCATCTACTCCATCACCAGCTTTATTTACACCTGCCACTACTCTCTTCATCGCCATTATCATCGTCACCGAGACAACTCCACCTACGAACAAGCTTCGCCAATAATCTCTGCGATGCATGTTCAATGATGGCGGTGAAAAACGTTCGCGTCCTTCGCCGCCCAGAAGTGAATTCCATTATAAGCATAAAGTGCATGGCTAATCCTCGAAGGGTGAAGATGGTAGCAAAGCAGATAAGGAGGGAACTCTCTGACATGCTACTCACAGACAAAGTTCTTCAGTATGCTGTCCTCCCAGAGGTTGCCCTAGGCGCCGACCGTTATTTGTCCTCCCTCACCACCATATCTGACGTCGAAGTCTCCGCTGACTTGCAGGTATGCTTTTGGTAATCTCAATACTTGTATGAGTTGTTGTTCTTATTGCTGTTTTGATTTCCCACTCTCTAGTCGTAGAAATTCCCCAAATTATTGGCGAAGGATTTGATTATTTTCGCAATTGTGAACAGAACTTTGTGTGGTTAATTGGTTCTTTTAGTCACTCCTGTACTTTCTAAGAAGGGGTTTTCACTGATAAGGGGTTTTCTGAGGATTGTTCATTCCGAGTGTGACGTGAACACCCTTTTCAATGTTTTCTCATTTGCTTGTCCTGACCAAGAGTGACTTCGAATGTAGAACATTTTGTTTGCTGTTATCCAATTTATCCTTTGTCCGTTTGTATGTGAACCAAAATGATGTTTGTTCTGAATAGGTGATTCTAGGATATATTTGGAAACTTCATGAGATTCTATTAGCGATTAGTGTATAAAATGGTTGGAACAGCCATATTACATGGTACTAGGCTGGCAAAAGAATGGCGAATCATTTACAAAACGTGCATACGTAACTTGAATTGATTGAACGGGTTCAAGCAAATGCACCGTTTTAAGAAGAAGATGTTTGTTTTTAGTACTTTACGTGATTTTCAGGAATATTAGATCCAGGTAAGAGTGGCAGTCATGTTGTTCCTAAATGACATATAAGAACTAAGACCATTTCCAAAAGAAATTAAACTACTTTTAAACCATTGACTGCAAAGCCTTCTCCAACTTTGTGGGCCTTTGTCTTGACCAATGACTTGAAAAGGCTGAGCCAGATTTTCTTCGTACCAAAAACATAAACAGGATGTTAATTTTCTCATTTGCTTTTTACGAGGAGAGCAGAAGTTCCACCTTCCTCTGCAGCTGTTTCTCATTCACTCTTTGCCTGATTCTTCAAACTCATTTCTCATAGATTACCTTTCTTGAGATCCTGTAAAAAAACTTTGAAGTTGCCTTTATTTGTATCTCACGAAAAACGAGTATGTTTTTCACCACTTATGGGATAAAGCCCAAGATATTTGACTGAATAGTTGACAATCTTACTTGTCCTTGTGGCTGGATCATCTTTCATATCTCAAACTTCGGGTAAGATTGTCATGCTCTGAAACAATCTCTTGTTCCCTAAGATTACTTATCTTCAGAATCAGCTTGCCAGGGGCCTTCTGATTTTTGAAATATGTAATGTGCATGAAATTAGCACTTCACCGTTTTTCTTTATCAGTAGGGATAGTGGTAGATGTGTTTCAGTTGTTGCAATGGTACTTGTTATGATGAATCAAATTATATATATTTCATGGTACTGAGACTTACTTTTTTCTTCTATCATTCTTAGGTGGTTAAAGTATATGTATCTGTCTTTGGTGATGAAAGAGGTAGAGAGGTAGCCATTGCTGGACTGAAGTCAAAGGCCAAATATGTCCGTAGTGAGTTGGGAAGGCGTATGAAGCTACGACTAACTCCTGAGATACGTTTTATAGAAGACGAGTCGTTGGAAAGAGGAAGCAGGGTAAACTTACAGTTCCCTTTTTTTCTTCTTCCTGATTGTGCTTTGGTGTTTTATTCAGATGGATAGAACCTTTCCTCTGTTCACTTTTTGTCAACTAGGTTATGGTGGTTAGTTTTGGTCGGAACAGTTTTCTGCTTCTATTTTCCTGTCCATGAGTTAATTATTGTAAAGTGGATCCGCATTTTTCGCCTTTAAATTTGAGGTGGCTATTGAATCAAGCAAGGTGCATATGGTGTGTAACTTTATTCACACAAGGACTAATGTAGGACAAGTCCCCAACTCAATAAATTAGGAACCAGCCCCGTTGGAGGATTGCATCACTAACATAATCAACAAATCCAACTATTAGAACAGCAAGAAGCAATTCTGTCTACAGTAAAACAGTACATATATGAAATAACCAGCATATATCTTCACTTGATGACTACCGATCGGATAGCTAGATTGACTCAAACTCCCATAAATTTAGGCCTTCTAAGGAGGAATATTCAAAGTTGCAAGCAATTCTGATGGTTAGATAGGGAGATATGGCAGCAATAAGTTTAAGCAAGAATACCACATGAACAGTAAACCATGAACAATGTTTTGTGTCTTTTGGGATTTTTTTCACATAACAAAAAAAGGAAAAGAGTCAATAATAGAATGGAAAAAGAATAGAACCGTAGGAGTCCCACCTAAGGATGGCTGAGTCCCACAGCCTAGGAAACCCACTTGTCATCACAAGTAAGCTTTTTTCTTTTTTCAAAACATTAGAATGCTTCTCCTTGCATTAATATTTATAGCCAAAGCTTGAATACAATTTTAAAAGGTAAGATTGGTCCTAATTAGGTAACTCAAGCTTTCTTTTTTGAAACTTTAGAAAGGAGGAGATTCCAATATTCTACTAGCTTAAATAATCTTTCTAAAACTGAGAATAGAAACTGTTAGAAAAAGAAATTAAATAAACAACAAACCAGTAAGAAATAAGGAGAACACGTTGAATAGAGAGAGAGAGAAAGAGAGAGAGAGAAAGAGAGAGAGAGAGAGAAGATCGATAGGTGTGTTCCTTGTAGTTGTTATATATATTGAATCTAGCAAATATCTACCAACTAGGATCTAGGATTCTACAAGCCAGAGTCCTAGCTAAAAGCAAACTAGATAACCTAATCTTAGAAGGAATACAAAAAACAAATAAACAATAAAAAACTCATAGTCTAAATAGAAGCCCAAATACTAATAGGAGTCCTAGCCCAGAAACTAGCCCACACTGTTTTGACTGAGTCAAAGTGGTGTTAGTTACAATGAGATACACTAATATACCACCAATATCGATTACGCTAACAAAAAAAAAAAAACCAAAATAGAAATAACTAACTTTGGAATGTAAATAGCAATAGAAAGAACTAACTCTAAAAAGTATATATTTAGAAGGTAGATCTCTAGGATAGCAGCACTCAAAGAATCTTCGAAGGACAATTGTCCACCAACTGTCCCTACAGCTAGCTGTCTAGCAGCTGTGGCTAGTCATAGTAGCTAGGATAGCTGTAGGAGGCCTGACCCTTGCAAACAGGGGTGTACATTCACGTGAATAGTACCTCATGGTCAAGAGATTGATTTGATAATCTTGATCTGCATCAAGGACGGATAATGAGGTGGTGAAAATTAATGAGAGGGAGATACAACAAAGTGATTATTTGGGTACCTAGGTTCAATCATAAAAAAAAAGAGTGATATAGTGGATGATGTTTCTCAGAGGATTAAAATAGGATGGAGGTGCGTCTGGAGTGCTGTGTGATTGGCGTATTCCTTTAAAACTTAAAAGAAAAAAATTTATAGGACAGTCATTTGACCGGCTATGATGTATGGTGCGGAATGTTGCGAAATGTTGGGCAGTTAAGAAGCATCATATAGATAAGCTTAGTGTAGGTGAGATGAGGATGCTGAGATGGATGTGTGGCAAAACTAGGAAGGATAAGGTAAGAAATGATCGATCATATTAGAGGTGATTTTCAAATAGCACATGACACATGATAAGCTACGAGCTTGCGCTATGAGAAAGTCGTTTGAAATGGAATGGCCATGTTCAGCGGAAGCCGTTAGATGCTTCAGTACGTAAGAATGTTTTAATTCAGATTGAAGGATCTAAAAGAGCTAGAGGCAGACCTAAGATGACTCTAGGGGAGGCGGTGAGGAAGGGCATGCATAGCTTAGGAAGGGTATGCATAGCCTAGGCTTTGTTTCAAGTATGACATTGAATAGAGCTGATTGAAGGACAAGAATCCATGTAGCTGATCCCATTTAGTTGGGATAAGACTTTGTTGTTGTTGTTGTACTGAATGTTCTATTTAGAAATAAATATGAGCTGTAATTATGATCTACCTAGCAGAGCCAAAGATATTACATTTATGAGAAGAGGTGGCTCCAAAGGTTCCGACCAGAAAATGAGATTTTGGCCCTCCAATGATGCATGATCTTGATCTGTAATTTCTTATCTGAAGAAGCAGTTGGGGTTGGAATCAGGTGGCCTGTAGCTCGTGTACTGAAGAAAAGGCTGGTAGTTTGTTGTTGCAGGTTCTCAGATTTATAAAGAAAGGGTATGAATTTGCCATAGGCCTATAGATAGTCAAACTGAAGTGGATTCTAAGCTTCAGAAGAAAGAAAAGATTTAAGAGAATGGAAGGCAGTCAACAAAGAGTGGAAATCTAAATCCTAATGGAATGCTCTGAGTAAGGCAGCTCAGGTCTAGTTGGGCAAGTAGAGGTGTTTATCTTGAACAAAGTTGGGAGATCGAAGTAGTCCCTGACCACTTAGGTGGAGAGTTAAAGTAGTATATGTATGTTAAGAAGAGAGTGGATGGTTTGGAGGGAAACATAATTCTTATGATCTTAGCTAAAGATCACCTGAGCCAAAAATGGATGCAGTTGGTTGTTTGTTGTCGTCTGAATTCAAGAATTTTCTATTGGTAGTTCATTATTTTGCTAAAATTCTATAGGGTTGCAACTTCCTGTTTAGCCTGACTTCGATATTGAAAATATCATTCATTTACCATTTTGATGGACTTATGTTCAAGTAAATACAATCTGATGTCTAATAGCTATGTCCAAAATTCCATTAAGAAATATGAATCTTTCCCAAAGTTTGAAATTGGAGTCTTAGTTGGTTTAGAGATTTTGTGGGTAATTTAGTTAATTGTCTTTAATTAGAAGCTCAAGTAGGAATAGAAGTTAGGTTTCTCTTATCTATAAATAATTGTTTAACATTTTCTCAAGATATGAGTACTTTTGGACCCTCTGGATGGAGATGTTGATTTTTATGAATACAGTTTAAAAAAAAAAAAAAAAAATTCCTGCCAGAAATTATTCTATTTGGATTATTGAGTAAAGAGTGTTTTGAAAGAGTTTCTCAGTGATCATGCTGGGTTTTAGCTAAGCAAACACTACATTGCTGATCAGGGCTTCACCTTTCAGGCCTTGTTACCCAATGATTCTACATTGCCTTTTCGTTACAGCTAAGCGTGCTTTTGATTCTATTTTGATGTCTATCTGAATATCTTTTTTTATTATATTAAATATGTTTATTATAGTAAAGTCGAACATCTGCCTTGGTTTTCTTTTTAGATCTCTATTTAGTAATATTGATCTTTGGTTATTCATCCATATATATATATATATATATATGGATTGATCTTCGGTTTGTAACAGAATCCTGTTAGAAGCCTCGTGCATGGACAATACAACCAGACTTTCACAAACCTTATTTCTAACTGAACAACTCTATCTCATTCCGTATTTTTTGTTATTTATAGCTCTACTCATTTTGGGTTATTTGACTGCACCTTTTAGGATTCTAACAGCAAGATCAGCAATGATAAGTTCTTAACACTAGTTTTGCTTAACCCTAGGCTTCTGCTTACCATAACCTTACCTTACAAGGTCCATAATCTGCAACATCCAATTCTTTAAAATTTGATCTGCTTCTGGGACGCAAGTTTTTTCATTAGTCAGGTAACCCTGGCTGTCCTTACTGATCAGTTTGAGAGAAAAATGAGCATCAGGAGAAGTTTAAATTGCGACTGCTATGCTCTGAAAGCATTCCCTCATTAAAGAGTATCTGCACCTAATGGTTCTGAAATGCCTGTCTTGCCGGACCCTGGACTTCATGATCCATCCGGTCTTTCCGAAAGTTTATTTTGTCATTCCATACAACAGGTGCCTGAGTGATTCCTGCTGGTTTTCTGTGATTCATGTTACATTGGACCCTCTAAATTGCTCTAATATTGTCATGGTAGCTAGAATGATTTATGCTGAAAAGAAATGTCATTCATCAAACTAGTTCTTAACACCTATACTTCAGTTTTGTTTTGTTTTTATTTTTTAATTTTTTTTTAATTTTTTTAATTTTTTAATTTATTACTCATTGGTCTTTGGTAACATGAGCAGGGTAGCCTGTGATAGTGGATTAATATTGTTTTTGTATAATAACTGCAACCATATGCATGATTTGCAGTCTGCTGGAACACTGACTAGTTTATCATAACATCTCCAGGTGATTGCAATATTGGATAGGTTAAAGGATGAGAAAAAAGATGTAGAAGTTCCGGACGAAGGACAACTAGAATCATCTTATCCTTCTGCAGATGACAGGGACTTGGATGTAGATGACCCCGATGAAGGCATTGTCTACATCAAATAGATGCTCAGCTGGATGCTTGATACTATGCCTGAGTGTGCAAACCTTGCAAGTACACTATCTGCTGCTTCACGGGTTAGTTATATCATAAACTTATCCCGAATAAATTAGCAACCTCAGTCAGTGTTTGTAAAATCAAACCTGATACCAAATCATTTTAATGGTCCTGCTCTCCAGTAAATGATGTCATGCTGATGTCAAAAATAAGGTTGAAAATTTATAAGATGGCATTTACCTGCTTTAAAATTTGAAAATAGTATAGGTAAGCAAAAGGGGGAAAATGATTTTTTCTTATTTTGTTTATTATTGTTCCTAATGTATGTATATTTTTGTTTTAGATTGTTACTAGGTGGTTTGTCTTATGTATGCAGGTTGGAGCTTTCTGGATTATGCCTTGGTGGATTTAAAGGAGTTTTCAACGGCAATGCTGTATTCAAATTACAAAAACTTGAGCCAATCTTGTATCTCAAATTTACCACAAAAATATTTAATTATCACTACCTCCCCAACAGGATGTGGCCCTCAATTATTTATGTTGCTCTCTCTCTCTCTCACTCAGAGTAGAGAATTATTGGTTTGCTTCCTTAATACCTGCGGCTTTCTCTCACTAATTCCTCACCAAATTTTAATAAATCAGCATCAGACTTTTGGATTTTTTCTTGTTTAGTTCAACTTAAGTTGGCCTTATAACTATAAGGAACAGTAACAAAACAAAACTACATGCCTGCCTATTGAGTAGATATTTTGCTAAGGCTGTGTTTGGTTGCAAGAGAAATTGAAGGGAAAAGAAGTGAAATTTTTTAACTTAAAAAAAAAAATTTATAATGATTATAACACATGCTATCACATTATTATGTAATTAATTTCAAATCATTCCATAATTAGTTATTAACTTAAATTTCACTTTGCATTCAAATTTCTTGCATTTAAAAAGTAAAATAAATTTTGCATCTTATTAGTATTATTGTTAAATATGTTAAAATATTAGGTAGTTTATACAATCATTTTGTGTTATAATTATAAAAATTTTATTTTTAAGTTAAAAATTTTCCCTTCTCTTCCCTTAAATTTTCTCCTTTGCAATCAAACACAGCTTAAATGACAGTGGGAAAAAGTTTTTGCTAAAAAAGGGGGGAAATTTCATGCACCTTTCCTATACTTTGCCTTGAAAACACACAAACCCCGAGTTTGTGATTAATTACATGAACCTCCCCCCTAATTTGTTAACTATGTGAAAGGTTTGTTAATTGATGATGTGACCTTCTCTACAATTTCTTAATACCAAAACTACGTAGTTTACCCTTGAACCCCCTTGATGATTTGTGAGGCTTTATTGTCTTCGTCATACATCTCCAGCAACTACAGGGGGAAGAAGACCAAGAATCAACGACTAGATGAACTAGTTCGGTGGTGTCTCCTCGTTGCAATCTCCTCTTCTTTCTCTCTCTTTTTCTTTCTCTTTATCTTTCGTTGTTTTGCCTACGCACAGTTTATCGTCCTCCGCCTTTTGCTGATTCGTCGATTGGGCGACCCATCTTTCACTACCGATAACTATGATGACCCTATCTCTACTAGATGTATAATATCATCTTTATGCCTCTATTTTCTTTCTCTCTCTCTCTCTCTCTCTCTCTCTCTCTCTCTCTCTCTCTCTCTCGTCTCGACCTGAATATCTGTAATTTCATTCCATAATTGCTTTTGTGTTCCATCAATCTCTCGTTAGTTCTCTTTGTATTTTAGTTTAGTTTCATCTTCTTGGTGTCCGATTTGAGGTTGTGAATTGACCTCACTCCTCAGTTTCACCAATTTTATTGCAGCCTTATTCGATATTTAGGGTTTCCATTCAATTGACAAAGTTTGATTTTATTGGATTGAAACTCTATTTCGTGCTTCGTTTTAGCAGGAAAACGATTAGATTTCTCAAGCGATTTACAACCAGCCAGTGTGAGAGGTACTCTCTTGATATCTCATTGTTGTTGATATCCAAAATCTTCAAGTTGTCTAATGCATTGAGTTTGGGCTGGATTTTGTTGAGATGAGGTTGTTGTTGAGCTTTTGCTGTGAAGCGGAAAGCACCTAACAATGTTGAGAGAAATCAAACCCAAAAGCGAATTGAAAGATAAATCAATCGTCTCTCGTTAGGGTGATAATAAATTGACCAATCAAAGAGGACACATGTTCAACGTTGGTCATCGATCGAGGAAGACGCATGTCACCGTCCCAAGCTACACAATAAGATCCCACTACATTAGGCAGTTAAAAGACAAAGTTATCCCCACAATTTTGGGATAATCATAAGTAACAACAATCGACTGGGTACTCATCACATGCTACCATGTATTAGCCATCAAAAACCCTGCCATGCTCAGAACAAGGAGCGGTTATTGGAGAACTATCGTCAAATTATCATCAAATGGTGGAAAGATAGTTACACTTCCGGATGATCCCAACTTTTAAGGGATAAATGGATGCGTACACCAATTTACTCCATCCCAGGATGATAACTTCCTCGAAAGATTGGTATTGTGTCTATATTGGATTGTTCCTAAAATTGTGCCACTCCATGTCAATCTACAAATACCTACCCCCCCCGTCAGGAACGAAGGTAACAGGATCCAAAAATTTTACAATTCACTAACCTCACTATGTTAGAACTCGTATCTTTTGCATACTGAGTTCCCAACTACTTGCTTTCCACTTCTAACTTAGGCATTATAGTATTGCTTAATCTGCTTCTTGCTTGACAAGTGTCATCCTCGGGATTCTCGGGCGAGAACCAACGGCAACACTTGTAAATAAGTTAATTTCCAATCCTCGTTGGAATTTCCCCTGTTAACAGATTGTGTGAAAGAAACAATGCTTGCAAGCTCTTCAATTATGTAATCCTCACTGGTATTTCACTTGAAAACAGGTTGCGAGATAGGTCAAGAAGTACTAGACCAGATTTTTTCTGTTGTTTTTGCAACTTCTATCAGAAGAGGACCAAAGAAATAGTTAGAACTAAGGTTAGAACAAATGTGCTAATGATTTCAAGTAGAACAATCTTTCAGGAATCTCTCCACCAAACAAATTCAATCCAAGATCGAGTCTCTCTCAATTTGCAAAGTTTTCACCCTCTCAATTTACAAGGAGGGTTGAGGAACAAGAAGCAGAGAAGCCTTGGATTAAGCATGCACACAGACAGAAATGGAAGGGCAAATGGATCATTTAGCATTTTTTTTTGTTAATCAAGTTAACAATGTGGGGGTGCGATTGTAATTAAATCACGAATTTGGGGGTTGGGTGCTTTAAGACAAAATACAAGAGAGGTGGGTGACAATTTTCAACAAAAAAAAAAAAAAAAAAAAATTACCAATATAATGCACAAGTGGATCCAGGTACGGAGGATTAGGGTTTACATAAGTATAATTAGGTTGACTAAAATACTCCGAACAAATCACGATATTCCGCTTCACTCCCTGCCTATTTAAGTGCACCAAAGCATCATCGTCTTATCTGATCCATTGCAATTTCGGCGCCCCGAGACTGCGAGCCGTGTTTAGGTTCCCAGATCCAGAGTGTGGTGAGGTGAGAGATGGGGCGTGTAATCCGCGCACAGAGGAAGGGAGCAGGGTCCATCTTCAAGTCTCATACACACCACCGCAAGGGCCCTGCTCGCTTCCGCAGCCTCGATTTCGGGGAGCGAAATGGATATTTGAAGGGGGTTGTGACAGACATCATCCACGATCCAGGCCGAGGCGCCCCACTTGCGCGAGTCACCTTTCGCCATCCCTTTCGTTATAAGCACCAGAAGGAGCTGTTCATCGCCGCCGAGGGTATTTACACTGGTCAGTTTCTCTACTGTGGCAAGAAGGCCAATCTGATGGTTGGGAACGTCTTGCCTCTCCGTTCCATACCTGAAGGTGCTGTAGTTTGCAACGTTGAGCACCACGTTGGTGATCGAGGAGTCATTGCAAGGGCTTCCGGCGATTATGCCGTCGTCATCAGTCATAACCCTGATAACGGTACCAGCAGGTATCTTTACATCTCCCTCATCCTTTTTTTTTTTCTGGCTTAAAAATTGGAAATAATAGAGCTCTTGATTTGCTGAACTAAAATTTTCAATACTTAAGGCTATAGCGTTAACCAGCATATTTCTAAATTCCAGATATTAATTTTTTATATCTTACAGATATCTCTTCTGCTATCACTTTATGATTATCTCTGGTTTAGTTTTTTTTTATTTTTTTTATTTTTTTATTTTGTTTAATCACTTGCTGAAACTAGCCATCGAACTCCCTGTTGAGAAATTAGTTTTTGTTTCCATTCCCTAGTCATAAATTGTTTTTTGGTTTACTTTTTCAGGTGCAACTCTTTAAAATCCCTAATTTTCTGAATCTGTTTTCTGCTACTATTGATGATAACATGTTCTAATAATTCTATGTTTTATGCTCTTAAACCTCTTCACAGAATTCTGTTGTTTTATGAATTTTTCAAGTGTTCTAACCTCTGTGAAATTCTTCCATAATTTAAATCTATTTAATGCCCTTAAACAGTCATGAAATTGCAAATAGGTCGTTGAACTCATATTTTGAGATTGACATCTTCAAAAGCATCCAACATTGCATTGGAATCATCTGCATCCTATATTTACATACTTACGTGTAGTAAAAATTGAATGGAGAATGCTTTAATTATATGCTTATTATGCCTCTATCCATATCTCTCTATCTTATAATGCATCACGCCTGTACTTGTTAATTCATGGAACATGACAATATTTCAGTACTGCAGGTTTTGCTTCCCCCCTGTCTGTTAGTGTCTGTTTTTCTAGAGCGTTAATTGTGCACAGAGGAGAGAATACAATAAAGATCAAGACTAGGGCTGCTACAGGGCCGGGATGAGCCGGGCTTTTTAAAACCCAGCCCGATCCTGGATCTTCTTAGCTTAGCCCAGCTCTGCCTTGATGCTGACTCAGGGTCTAAAAACTTTACCCAGGCCCAACCCTGCCGGGCTCATCCCATCTCAGGCCTGCCCTGATTGACCCTGACTCTGTTTTGCCATTCAGAGCCAGACTTTTTCACTGTATAGTAGTCAATGGAAATGTTATAGCAAATTATGTTTTTTAAGTAATTAATTTATTAATTTGCCCAAGTGGTAGACTCTGATGAAACAAGATTTTTAGTTTCTCTACGGATAAACCAAGCAAGGAAACTGATCCATCCTTCTATAGAGTAAAAAAAGGGGAAAAAAAGAAGAAGAAATTTGCCTTGATTTTTTAAGTTACTTGGATCTTGCGGATGACTGATTTGAGATTGTACAATTGTGGGGAAAGGGGAAAAAGGCGGAGGTAGGAGAGTATTATCTTGGTTCTTTCTTATTGAGTTTTTATCGGAGAACTTTGTGCAGTTAATTGAGGTTAGAAGAATGAGTTCTGGTCATATTGTCTTGATTAGGCCTATATCCTCACATTTCTTCCGTTTTGTTCTGCAGATATGTTTTCTTTACATTAGAACTATTCAAAACAAGAGTTAGCCAACAAATTAAAACAGAAAAGTTAAGAAATAGAGAGAAATCTGGCTAAATCCTACTTGTTTTAGTTTAATTTTTCAGCTCTCGTTTCTCAAAGAATAAGCACCAGATTCCCCAAAAAAAATGATTTTCATGAGAGAAAAAGAGAATGACTGGATTTGGTAGGTATGAGTGTATGACAAGCCAATATCTCCTATCACAAAACGATAGGAGATTCCATAACCAAAGAGAGAAAATCTGATGAATCCTACCTACACTACCGGCTCTGCTGTATATGCGGATGCATTCCGCTTCTTGTCCCTCTCTTTACAATCTTTTCTGCAAGAGGAAGAAGAGGAGCCACCTGGATTGGAGGAATTGAAGAGACAAGGGTTGATAGCTTTAGGTTTGATTAACAATTAAGGTTTGATATATATATATATATATATATATATATATATATATATATATATATATATGTATTCAAGGTAGAACTGGGCCGGTCCGGACTCTGCTTGAGGCTTCAGCCAAGGCCCGGCCCTACCTGGGTCTCAAGAAAATGAGTCCAGGCCCAACCATGTATGGGCTTAGGCAGGCTCGGATTGACAGGGCCAAACTTGCACCCCTAAGCAAGACATTCTGCTAGATGTTCGGAATGAGCCTCGGATCAAAATGAAGTTTAATTTAGATGAGGGGGAATATGATTTCTACATTTCCTAGGGAGAATGATGGGTTTCAGTGTTGGGAGACAATATGTAAATTCGATGAAAGAAAGATAAAACTAAGACAGCCATAACTTAGAGGAGATTTGTATGTAATAAACTGGGTTTGAGAAAAAATGACAAAGAGGATATTGATACAAACAAACCTCGAGCAAAGACAAGAATTAATTGTCCTACAAGAATGAGAATTATTATTTTGGATAATGGACAATACCATTGTCATGATTTTGTTGAAGAGCATAATCATTTACTCGATCTACTGGCTGCCTCGCATTTGATATGGTGACAACGAAAGCTTTCAGATGTACATGCCTTTGAGATTGATTTGGCTTATTATTCTAGAATCAGACCTAAGGCCACGTTTGATTACATGGGTAGGTAGATAGGTGGGAGACAAAAACTTGAGTATACCACGCAATATCATAAGAATTATCTTTGGACTAAGTGCGTCAGCATGACTTAGCTTATGGTGAAGCTGAAAGTTTGTTGATTTTTATGGAGAAGCAAACTTGTGTTAATCTTTCATTTACTTACCCATTACAATTGGACACCAAGGAACAAACAACCGATATTTTTTGGGCAATCCTAGGATGAGAATAGCCTATATACTCTTCGATGATGTCACATTTTATAGTACATTTTGTACTAACAACGAATATAAGCCATTTGTTATATTTGCATGATTTAATCACGATAGAGGGGTTGTCATTTTCGGGACTGCATTGTTGTATTAAATGTTTTTATATAACATTTTATCAAGAGATCCAATCAGCTAATATTCTTTTATCCTAATTCAAGGAATGTGATTATATAAAATGTTTTTTATATAACATTTTATAAAGTGAAAGTGAAATAAAATGATTTTTATATAACATTCTATAAAGTGAAATAAAATGTTCTTTGTAAAACATTTTATCAAGAGATGCTAGAGACCCTACAATTCGTGGGGTAAGGCTACTATGTACATTTTGCTCCTCCCCAGATCCTGAAGTAGCGGGAGCCTTGTGCATTGGGACGGTTTTTTGTTTTTTGTTTTTTTTTAATATCAAGAGATTCAATCAGCTGACAGTCTCTTCTGTCCTAATTCTAGGAATGGGATCAGGGGCAGCTAACATTCTTGAGATCCAATCAACTAACATTCTAGAGATCCAAATTCTAGGATCTAATCAACTAACATTTTTTTCTATCCAAAATCTAGGAATGGGATTATATTAAATGTTTTTTTATATAATATTTTAAAAAATCAAATAAAATGTCTTTTATATGACATTTTATCAAGAGATCGAATCAGCTCACATTCTTAGCTGTCCTTGTTCTAGGAATGGGATTAGGAAGCTAACAATGGATGTTGTTCACAATTTTTTAACTGACAAAGCCCCAAAAATGATGACCCTTTTATGGTTATTTAATTCTACAAATATACCAAATGGTCTATGCTCTTTGCTGGTGCAAAATGTAGTATTAAATCTGACAACATCACCAAAGAGTGCATAGTCTATTCTCATCATAGGATCGTCCAAAAAATATTGGTTATCTATTCCTTGGTGTCCAACTGTATTGAGTAAGTAAATGAAGCTAAGTCATGCTGACGTTTAGTCCAGAGATAATTCTTATGATCTTGCCTGGTGTACCCAAGGTTTTGTCTCCCACCTGTCTGCCTACCCATGTAGTTAAATGTGGCCTTAGGTCTGATTTCAAGATCATCAGCCAAATCAATCTCAAAAGCATGTACATCTGAAAGTTTTTGTTGTAACCAAATTGAATGCACGGTAGCCGGTAAATGGAGAAGGTGATTATGCTCTTCAACAAAATCTTGACAATGGTATTGTCCATTATCCAAAATAACAATTCCCATTCTTGCAGGATAATCAGTTCTTGTCTTTCCTTGAGGTTTGTTTGTATCAATGTCTCATTTGTCATTTTTCACCATGTTGGGATGGGCAATTTGGCGTCGTCCTTGAATAGTATTTTTATTATGGACCAACATGCCACCAACAGAAATTTGAAAGGAGTCATTTTCTAAATATTGTATTATATTTCACTAAAATGATTTGCCTTTTTTTAACCAGTACTTTTTTTTTTTTTTCTCTTTTAAACTATTTACTGTTATTTTTTTTTCTGTTGTATCTAATGGGGTTTCAAGGAAAAAACTTACAGTAAAATCAACTCTTATTTGTAAGTATGGTTTTATTGTGCCCATATTTATTTTTCTTTGTTGCTCATGACAGGAAAGCATTTTTTAGCATATTAGAGTGAGAAGGGATACACATACAGCCTTATTATGTGGTGGTGTATTTCATAATCATTTACCATTTGTTTTGAAGAACATGACGTGCAAAAAAAGAAATTGAAAATTGTTATCGAAATTTTGTCTCATATTTCCATAATAGAATTTCTGGGTTTGTTAGACCTATTAAAATTTCTTTTCCTTCTAAGTCAATTCCTGTACAGTATTTTCTGGTGAAACAAATGGTGCTTATCTGAAACCTTGATATTTCATAATATGTATCTGTGCACTGATGTGATGTGTAGTTGAAAATACATCAAGGAACTAAATCGTTTCGAGGCCGGTTTCGGTTCGGCCTGAACCCAACCCTGAAAACTGAGAGTTACATTTCTTGTTTTGAGGTTTTGACCTTGGGCCTATCTTGGTTGAAACTTAGTTTCTATCATGAGTTTCAACCTTGTGTTTTGTTTCGACCTGGCCCGAAACCACGACAATCTCGGAGATTTCGGTCAGTTTTGATTGAAACCTAGAATCATGCTCTACATGGGATCCAAGCTGCAAGGCTTACACACACATGTATAATCTTCGATCATCTGTGTTCTTACTCTCCTGTCTTACTTGTCTCATTCTGCAGCAAAGTCTTGTTTACTGATGGGGTTTTTGCAACCTTAATCTATTTATTGCAAGTTCTGCTTGTATGTCTGTCCTGTGCTGTGGAAGTTGTCTCTTAAGTTCAACAAAAATATCTCTCTGTGATAAAGATATATCCTCTAAAATAACTAGAGAAAATGGTTCTCTTATTGTCTGTTCAGGATCAAGCTTCCCTCTGGTGCGAAGAAGATTGTGCCAAGTGGATGCAGAGCGATGATTGGGCAAGTTGCAGGTGGGGGTAGGACTGAGAAACCCATGCTCAAGGCAGGTAATGCATACCACAAATACAGGGTGAAGAGGAACTGCTGGCCAAAGGTTCGTGGTGTTGCTATGAATCCAGTGGAGCATCCTCATGGAGGAGGAAATCACCAACACATTGGGCATGCAAGCACGGTCCGCCGTGATGCACCACCTGGCCAGAAGGTGGGTCTTATCGCTGCAAGGAGGACTGGTCGGCTTCGTGGACAAGCTGCAGCCACGGCTGCCAAAGCTGACAAGGTTTAGTGAGTGTTGTTCTTTCAAATTTTTCCTTGACATGGCTAGAAACCTCTTCGGGATACTTTTTTTTGTTTTTTTCATATCATTTGAACCTCTTCAGGATACTTGCCCTCCCTCCCCCATATCTCCACTTCAATAGACGCTTGGAAGTTTGTAGTGAGAGTTTTGCTAATCTTCAGAGAGTTGTATAACTCAATTTATTTTTTAGGGAAGTTGTCTGGTATTTTTCACTGATAATGTTAAGTGGAATGATTTGATTTTGTAGTTATCTAACACATTAGTGCACATTATGAGGGTATATACGTCTCAGGTTGGTTCAGAGTCGCAGGAATCGGTTTGGTCTTATAATATTGGTACTGCTAGTGGAATGGAGACACCCAAAAAATAGAGACGAGAAGCATGGTTCATGTTATTGGTATTTGGACCCAGCCGATATCGGTATGATCCTGGATCATCTGGTTTGGCCCAAATTTCACCTTTTTCGAATCGTCTCAGGGATTGTTCCTTGCCAAATTTTCATACTGAAAATTATAACATAGTTTTTGTAGTAGAGATGGTTGACACTTGGCAATCGATTCCCTAGGATGGTTGGGACGCCATAGATGAATAAAAAATAACAACCCGGATTAGACCGGTTCCAATACTGATTCAGAGTACTAAAACCTTGACAGGAAGCCCATGGAGTTTAGTTTTTGAGAGAGAGCCCAAGTATGTAAAAGCTGACAATAAAGAAATCATATTTAACCATATAGAGATGAAAATCCCAGCTTTTCTGAACCCGGTTGCTTATTTAATAGATTTTATCCTGCATCAATCACAGATTGTTTATTGTTTTCTGTTTTATTGGAACCTTATCGTTCTCTTGTTCAGCCACCTGTCTGTTGTTAATGTATAAAAATCAATATAATTGATATGGAAGAGGGTTCTTTAAGTGATAAGGATGCTTGTACTCACCAATGCTAGAGGCCATTGGTGGATTTATCCGTAGGAAAGTAGGGTAGAATAGAGTGTCGAAGGAGAGAGAAAGAAATAGTTCCCACTTTATCATTCAGGAAACATTTTCTCAATTAATATATAATTGAACGTCTGAATTGAGTTCGTATATGATAATATACATTATATATCTTCATTTTTAAATAACAAACACTCCATTTGGTCCATTTTGATTGGTCTTGTAGGCCCAATTAGATTAGATTGAAACCACACCCAATATTAAAAAATTTGGGAAACCAGACAAATGGGAGGGTGGGATAAGGGATGTCAAAAGAGAGAGTGGCTATGATCCCCACCTCCTGGCGGGGGGGGGGGGGGGGGGGGGGGGGGGGGGGGGCGGGGGGGCCCGGGGGGGGGGGCCCCCCGCCCCCCCCCGCCCCCGGCCCCCCCCCCGCGGGGGCGGGGCCGGGGGGGGGGGGGGGGGGGGGGGGGGGGGGGGCGCCCCCCCCCCCCCCCCCCCCCCCCCCCCCCCCCCCCCCCCCCCGCCCGGGCCCGGGGGGGGGGCCCGTGTGCCAATAGCCCCATGGCTCATTAAGTGAGAGAGAGGGTCTAGGAAGGAATTTCCTTCCTCTTAGGCATTGTGAAGTTTTTTTTTACTTAAAAAATTATATAATTAAAAGAAAACTGGACTAAGAATTTGATACCTTGAGTTGGATCAGTTTTTTTGTTCGGCCTCTACACCCTAATATCTTGAATTTGCCCATTGTAGCAGTAGATGTTACTGCTTCCTTATTGCAAGCATGGGATTTTCTCTCTCTCTCTCTCTCTCTCTCATATGGAGGGTTTGGCTGCAGCAGTACCGATATCCTCTCTTGCTCCTCGGAGATTGGCTGACAACAGTGGGCGCCAAGCATTGGCTGAGTTGTCTGTGTCTCCCTCTCTCTCCGCGCGGTGGGGAGGGTTTTGTAGGCTGCAATAGCCCCAACGAAAAAAATTTAAGGTCAATTTCAGATATTTGTATATTTTTAATTCTCTTTAAATCGATAGTGTAAATCAATAGCGATAGATGTTATTAGAGTTACGAGAATTCTTCGTAAACATAGAGGTGAAACGAATAAAGCATGCAACCTTTTTTTTCATTGTTAATGAAGATTGATCTCATCCCTCCTCAAACAAACAAAGACACTTTATTAAACCATTGTGTGGTTTTTTTTTTTTCCTATATCATGAATATATTTAGTTTCTACAACCTCAATATTCCAAACAAAATTGATGGACTTAGATTTGTTATTGCTTTATTTTATCACTTCCCTCATCTTGATTGGACTTGATACTTGACATATACGGGGAAGATGAGAAATGACAAAAAGGGATTTTTTTATTGACATTGATTCGGTGTAAACGACTCTTAAATCCAATCAGTGTCTAGACTTTAAAATCCGAAGATCGATGTCTATCGGATTACATAAAACCATCTCTCCCTCTCGTCTCATATACCAAAACCGCTTCCTTGTATATTTTGATATTTATGATGATTGATGTCAAGAGGACCTTTGAGTTTTTTTTTTTTTTTTTTTAATTGGTAAACCCTTCTTTGAGTTTTGAGTCTTGTGGAATCTTGATTCATGACCTCTACTCCCTCAATAGAAAAAGAGATAAAATATAATATGGATAATCATACATCACTATAGATGATAATGAAGATAGTGATCAACAAGCATCTTTAATCTTATTTGGTAAGTAATACCATCAAATCAATGCATCCGTCATACAATTATAAAAATTAAAGTAATAAAGCAAAAGTGCAAAGATGCCACAGCCACGTACTCCTGTTGGTGTGGGTTCCACATTCATAAGTGGATCCCACATCCCATCCATGGCCTCCAAAGGTGTTGGACAATTGCCAAGTCAGGAGAAGCTCTGCAACTCATTAACGATGATCAGACTAATAAGAAGGCCGAAAGGGATACTCTTATTGACACCGATCTAGTGTCAAGGATTGTTGTCACTAGAATTCGGTGTTCGTCAAATCAGCAAAAATTCAAATACTCTTCCCGACTCACAAATCAACACTGCGCCTATATTTGTGGTTCCAATGATGGCCCAATGAATACATATCAAAGGAATCGGTGTCCAGACACTGGCTTGTGTCAGGTAAAATGGCCTCGCAAGACAGATGTGCATGGTATATGCTTTAATGTGGAATTTTCGACATCTTTTAATTACCGTTTGTCTTGTTCTATAAGTTTTCTAAGTCAATGATAAAATGAACGTTTAACGAACCTTTTAAAAATAATTTAGGATTGTCATTATTTCATACATTTTTTTTTTTAAGAATATGCATGTAAAATGACAAGAAATATCTTTACTTATAAAAACAAATATATTATATTAAAAAAATAAAATATAAGATTTTGAATCATTTGAAATGATGAGAATATGTATATTGACAATGATGGATTTATGTGTCTAACATCTTTTATTTGTACTCTTTTATATATTTTTTTCTTTTATTTGATGTTGAGAGGAGCCAAATGTTAAGCAAATAAAAAAATATATATAATTAGACAAAAAAAAAAATTTGAAGAGACAATGATGAATTTATATGTTTATATCTCTTTCATTGCAATTTTCTTTTTCATTTATTGACATCGAAACATAGTTTTATTGATGTTAAGAGAAAAAAAAAAAAAAATCCCATACCACTAGTGTGCGGAAGTAGTGCGGAACTTTTCGTGCTCTGTTACATCCCTACATAAATATTGATGTTGCCCAGATGATTCCTCACATTAGTTGTGTGGAAAATCTTCTCCCGACAATTAATCAGAAAAGAATAGAGATATACTTGACTGCCACTTGGATTAGACTTGGATTTGCATCGATCCTTAAATTAAATACCAAAATTACCCCTTGTATATTAAAATTACTATGATAATTCTTTTTAATGCATACTAATTCAGATTACCATGATGATTCTTTTTAATACATATTGATTGGGGTCTTACAAGACCAATTTAGACTTTGGAAAAACCCATACAACATATCTGAATTTTTTTTGCCACGTGGACAGCGTAGACTATTCAACTCCACTGTAGGACTCGAGAAAGTTCGGAATCGGAATCAATGCAGTAAAAAGCTGACTTGGATCGAACGGCACCACTGCTTTGATTCCCAACACATCGGGAGTTGGTAATAGCGTGAAACCCTACACCCTTCAATCCTACTTCACTAAAAAGTATTTTAATCACACGGTTTTCATCGACTACCACTGAAAGTTTTTTAAAAGGCCCTACACCCGATAAATCTGTCAGAATCGAACTATTGATTAGTCAAAGATTCTCATATATTAATGCATACCGAATGGAATAACATAATTTGATAGGTCGCGAAGCATGGAGTATACAATAACTGTACGGGTCTACGCGAAAGGGGATAAACACGCACCACATCTTAACAATATTCAAATGTCGTCAGTAGTGAGTGAGGTTTTCCGGCGGCCGACATGTGTCCTTCTTTTATGTTAGCATGCATCTCTCACAATTTTGTCGTGAAGCATACGCGTGATAGACGGTCAAATTTCATACGCAAAAGCGAGCGAATTGCAGAGAGAGAGAGAGAGAGAGAGAGACAGAGGGAGAAGAGAGAGGAGATAAGAACGAAGAACAGAGCGAACAGAGAAGACTGATCAGATTTGCAGAGGTTGAAAACAGAAGAAAAGAAGAAAACTCAGAAGCTCGATAAAGCTGAGAGAGACTCTGTTGAGCCTCGTAAAGCACGTACTAAAGTGTGCCAACCTTGACATTCTCAACTTCATCCGCTAGTTTTAAACATTCACTCTCTTTTCTCTCACAGAGCTCTCCAGTACTGTTTTCTTCGTGTTCTCTGCTTTTTTTTCTTTCTTTTTCTACCACTCTAAAGCTGCAAGGGATTCACTGTAAAAGGAAAGAAATGAGTAGGCTAATGGCAGACGTTCCTGTTTTGAACGGGAGAAATTTAAAAGCGAAGGTTTGAAAAACAGAAGAGGGAAAAGGCAAAGCCGTTTTTCATTGCCAGGGTCAAGGCGCGAAGGAATCTAGAGATAGATAGATAGATAGATAGATTATTACATATCGTCAATCATACTTTCAATGATGGAGAAAGGTCGGCTTCTTTCCCGTAATTGAGCAAAAGATGAAAGTAAAAGAAGAGGCACTTGATAAACAGACTACTCATGCTTTGGTCCGCGTGCTTTGATTAAAACTCCTTTTTTATTTTTTTGGAGGGGGCTCTGGAAAGACCGACTTAGATTCAGTACCTTGTTCAGGTTTTGTTCCTCTGTTTTGGATTTTGAGCATTGGCTTGCGCTTCACGTTTGTCGATTTGGATTATTTCTTCCTTTCCTCAGAGAAAAGGAGATTCTATGGTACGGGTCTGCGAGGTTGTACAGCAAGAGATTTTTGTGACGTGACTATCGTCTGTCCTGTACTTTTTCTGTAGGGAAGGTTAGATTTTGAGACGTCTTTGTTGGGTCTTCAGCTGTCGTGTGTAGATTTCTGCAACTGGAGTTTTGGCTGGGGATGGTTAAGGCGAAGTTGGGTTCTTCTCACCCGTTATTCTAGTTTGCAAAAGCTAGAGGAATTTAAGAATGGCCTCCGTTAATGAGAAGAACAAAACAGGAGGGCTGGTCAATGTACCGACACCTCTTCTTCAAGAGATGAAGATGTTTAAGGAGTTTCAAGATCACTCTGGTTAGTTACCTTCCATAAAAATTTCTTCTACTGTTTTAGTTGTCGACTTCTGTCTCGCTTACTATTTAATGCAACAAAAACGGATACGAGTTTTTAAATATTTATTAGAAAAGCTGGACTTAAACATCTGGATTGATTTTATTGCTGATTCAGCATTCTTGCTGGATGAGACATTTTAATCAGACACTCATATCTTCGGAAACGAAATGAAGTATCTGTTTATCTCTCTACCTCCACCCCCCCCTCCCCGCCCCCCGCAAAAAAGAAAAAAAAAGTATTTTCTATCCTTTTCTGCATTTTAGTTTTCTGAAATTGTTGATGAAAGGTTCACATTTGCTTGATTTAAGGGGAACGGAAGAATATAAACTCTGAGCTTTGGCACGCCTGTGCTGGACCACTTGTTTCCTTGCCACAGGTCGGCAGCCTCGTATGCTACTTCCCCCAAGGACACAGCGAACAGGTTTGATTTCGCTTATTGTATTGTACTCTATAGTTTGTATGGAGCTAAAGCAGTATAACATATGAATAGCAGAGATAACAGCAGATAAAGCTTCAGGCGATTTGGAGAAGTTATGTTCAACAATACCAATTATATGAAAATTCTTTTTTATTTTTGCCAAACTTTCCTTGAACTGATAACTAGATGATAATCCTTTTGTGAAGGTATAAAATGTGCTATTGATTTCAAGTACTACATATGAGCTTGCTTGAATTTGAATGAGGTTTAAGTAAGTCATCCACAAATAGTAATCTTGATTTCCTTTCTTATTCAAAACTCCATTGTGCGACTCAAAATCTAGTTAGGCATCCATTTACTTGTCTACTTGTGAGTCACCTTTGGGCTCATCTATGATGCGTATGTTAGAATTTTATTGTTCTTGAAGTATCTTATAACCATGTCAATGATTCAATAGATTATAGCAAGTGGAAAAATTTATCACTCCCTCTTAATTGGCTGGTAGTCTATATGGCGAACTAAAGCAGATTAGCAGGTCCTACCAAACTAATCAGTTGTTGGATAATCATAGGGAGTTATTCAAATGCATGGTGCAGAAGTCAGTTGGATTCCAATCTGCTGGTTGATTACACTGTGACCAAGTCCCTAACTGATTCTCAAAATCTAGCTGATGCTTATCAGGCATTTCTTAATTTATTGTCATCTAGAAAATTTCAATGACATTTGTAGGTAATGATCATGTGACATCACACAGCTGATTGCTGTAGGTAATCTTCTCTATGATTTGCCTTTGAGCTCATTTAGAAAATGTGTTTGAGTTTGTCAATAAGTTGATTCGTCCGTTTGATGCCTTCAATGAGAGTTGTCTTTGTCAACAACCCATGCAGAATTTGGAATATTAGTTAATGGTGACTAAATGCTGGAAAGATAACTGGGAACAACTGATGATAATGGAGCATGTATATTTCTATCGATGAGTAAATGCTGGAAAGATAACTGGGAACAAAAGATGATAGTGGAGCATGGAAATTTCTATTGAAGAGTCAATAAGGTAGATGATCAAAGATGCCCATATTAAGTTTAAACGGAGGATCAAAAGAAGTGGTCAGAGTGTATATAGGTGGAGACAACTACACTTCGAACAAGAGTCGAAAAACATATACGTGGGAGGTTATTTCCTGCTAGAGATATTCAAGAAGAAGAGTCATTCAATGTCGTCAATTTTAGAATATTTATCTCAATATTATATCATTGAAAAATATGTAGATCTAATTTAAAAAGGAGAACATGCCTTTGATGAATCTGGTTATTGGATAACAGTAGTCATCAAGGAATGTTAACTTCATTACCTTATACCCTTTCTCCGTATGAGGGAACTTTTTTCTGGATAACAACTAGTGGAAGAATTCTGTTGGCCCATTGGTTAGAATCTACTTGACAATGACAAGAACATGCATGCCAGTGTTCAACAAGGATGTCAGGTGTTTGACTTGGCAAACCTGAAAATTCAGCTTGTGAGTACTATATAATTATGTTTATTTTGCATGTGAGTATGTATAATTGTGCTTTTCTTTGCAGCTATTGTCTCATCCTCGAACTTTCTTGCTCTTTTCTAGATACACATTTTTTTGATTTCTCCAGCAGTTTTAATATCCATTTCAGTGTCTTAACACATGTGGATGCATCTAGAAAATGATAAATGTGCATGCCATTGTCATAAAAGTTGAAGTCGGATTAAAAAACCACCCATTCTTTGCAGCTATTGTCTCTCTCTGATTTCTTGGCATTCTATCTCTTTTGAACTGATGCATGTCGGTGGTGGATTGTCTAATTGCATGATTTCATTGGGTACAACAATTCATAAGGGACAGTGTGTACAATTGATGACATATAATATTTTGTCTTCTGTTTTTGAAATATATTATTTTGTGTTTCTGTTTTTTGCACTTTTATTTTGTACATCACGTCATTAGTATTTGACAACATCCTGGTTTCGTCTTTCTTCGTCCAGTTAACTGGGTTTTTTTTCATTTTTTTCAACAGGTGGCAGTGTCAACTAAAAGAATGGTTAGTTCACATACCCCAAACTACCCAAATCTTCAATCCCAATTGCTGTGCCAAGTTCATGATGTCACACTACATGTATGTTTTATGCCAAAAATTCCCCCCTCCCCTTTCTTTTATTGAATTATATTTAGTTTTTTTTTATTTCATTTATTGCCTTTTATCATGTTTCTGAAGATATCTGGTTTATGACATGCTTTAAATCATCTGATTTCTAGGCAGACAATGACACTGATGAGATATATGCACAAATGACTCTTCAGCCAGTGGACTCTGTAAGTCAGCTCACTTTTGATCTAGAATTGAAAGAAAAAAAAAAAAAAATATAAGAAGCTGCATTTTGTATTGTTTACATCTCAAAGAATCTAGAAAATGTTCCTCATATGTGAGGGCCATATAAGTGGTTAAATTTTTGGATGCTAATCTTATTTGATCAGGAAAAAGATATATTCCCCATTCCTGATTGTGGGTTAAAGCATAGTAAGCATCCATCTGAGTTCTTTTGCAAGACTCTGACTGCCAGTGATACGAGCACACATGGTGGCTTCTCAGTTCCCCGCAGAGCAGCAGAAAAGCTCTTCCCACCATTGGTGAGTGTTTTTACTATGTTGATAAGAAACTCTTATAAATCTCAATGAGATTAAGTTGAATCAAACTAACTTCTCTTCTTACTTTTATCTATTTCAGGACTATTCAATGCAACCTCCAATTCAGGAGCTTGTAGTTCGAGATTTGCATGATAATACATGGACGTTTCGTCACATATACCGTGGTGAGGATGCTTGGGGATATTTGTGTAGTAGTTCTAGTGTTGCTTATTTTTGTGGAAGAGAAGGCTAAGTGCCTCTTCTGCCATTTTTTTATTCAACCTTTTTATGCTTTCTGGTTCTTTTTGCCTGTGATTTTTCCCTTTTATAATGTAGGGCAGCCGAAACGACATCTTCTTACAACTGGTTGGAGTTTATTTGTGGGTGCTAAAAGGCTTAGAGCAGGTGATGCTGTTCTATTTATAAGGTAAGTGTAGTTGGATGGTTTCTGCAGAAAACAACTGTCAATTGCTGTCTTTCATAGGATAGATGCACAAATCATCCTGCACGTAAGAATTTTGCTGTCAATTGCTTTCAAAAAGAAATTGAAAAAAGAAATGCGATGGTCTGTTTCACTAGCCAGGTTTAGCAATTTAGAAATAATTTTTTGCACCGGTTCGTTGGGTTCTGTTATCTTTATGCATGTTACCGAATGTTTTCTTTTGTTTATTTACTTATTTTTGCATTTAATGTTGAGGTATATGTTGGAATTGTTGTCAACGCCTATGTTGGCATATCTTGGAGTAAGCAACACAAGTGGATGATGAAGTTCAGCTAGAAGAACAGCCAAGAGAGAGTAGAAGAGTGGAAGAAGGCAGAGCTGAAACCATAGCTGGTTTACATATACATCAGATTCAAACTCGTCTTGGAACCCATGCAATGAACCTACGTTGAGGGCAAACATGAAAGTTGTAGTTCCTTGAGTAGGCTTTAATTTCCATCAAGAATCAGGTCAATCCGTTTTTGGAATAGAGAGTTCTGGTGTTTTTCCTGGCCATGCACGTTTAGCAGGATGATGTGGAGGTTGACCTGTAGAGGCAGAAGTGGTCAACCTATAAACTTCTCGGGAGCACACCCTGAGAAAAAAGGATGACTGGAGGTTGACCTGTTTGGGCGGAAATGCTCTGTTTTCAACCATCCGATGGGCATTTTGGCTAGGGTTGCTAGGGTTTTAAGGGACTTTTGAGTGACTTTTAAAGGGGAAGCCTCCCAACTTTTAGGTGCATCTCTCATGAGCCAAAAGTGAATCCTAGAGAGAGAGAGAGAGAGAGAGAGAGAGAAGAAGAAGAAGAAGAAGAAGAAGAAGAAGAAGAAGAAGAAGAAGAAGAAGAAAGATTTGGTTTGCGCAACCAGTTGGGAAATTCACGAAGATAAGAGGTCTACCGAAGTTCTCATTATTTTTGGGATTGTTAGGGTTCGATTATTGTGTAAGAACCACTCCAATCCATGAGCATTATTGTAGGCATTTATATGCTAGGGTTTGTATCTTGTTAGTCCTACATGGGTGCATATGAAGCATAGGGGTTATAGTTCCTTTCCCTAGGTGTGGAAGAATTTGGAGGCTTGTGCTCCTAATACTGGTGCTATAAAATTGTATTTGGGAGTTGGTGCTCTTAGTAGTCAGGGTTGCCGAATCGTTGTATTGTGCATTATACCGAGGTAAGAGTTGAGTTGTAGCCCAAGGTACCATTTGCACCGTTGAGTAGGCACACTGCCGGATCACGTATATCTGGTGTTGTGACGTGTTCTTGTATGGATGCATGTTGATTATGTTTGATTATGCCAACATGACGCTTAAAGCAGTAGTAGGGCCACCCTAGCAGTAAAAATTGAATTAAATTGGTAGTTTTGTGTGTGTCATTAATTCATCCCCTCTCAGTGACAAATTAGTGACGTGTGAGTTCAACATTTAACCCCTTGTGTAGAAACCTTGCTCCTAAATTAGCTTACTAATCTTAGAAACAAAATTAATAAAATTAACCAGTAATAATATAAAAATGTATAAAAATTCATTTTAGTATAAACACATTAAATATTGAGTGTCATTACTTGCAAAGTTTATGATCAATTACCAATGGGTTTTGGGATATGAAAAGATAGGTACGGACAGGGTGTTGTTAAAACGTATGTTTCAAGTAAATATTCTAATACAAAAAGTAAATAGGAAATTATTTGGAAAAGCAATGCACATTGCAAGTGTTAGTTATGATATAATTAATAATTTAGGAGAAAGTTTTCTGCTCTGCTGACCAGACATTGGTCGGGGAAATTGTTGGCCAAATACTCTCCCTCTGCCCCCCCCGCCCCTATTGCACAAAGTTCTGAAATACCCTCCACCCACCCTCTAATCGTTGATTTGTGTGCTCCGCTGACCAGAGTACCCCTTCCCAATAATTTATAGGGAAAATTATTGTGATCTGCATCATGGCAGAGGTATTTCCTAAGTGGGAGAGTGGTGTTCCTTGTTTTCCATTTCATAGTGTTGGACTAAGTGACATGAATACACAGGAATTGAGACATTCAAGAGAACTTTAGGACTTAGAGCTAACTCAACTGACTAAGATTTATGTAATCCAGGACACTTGATAGGTCTTTTTACACATTTCTTGGTTTAGCCATGTTGCGATATGAAAGATTGTTTATTTATTTATATTTTCCTTGGGGGTTGGGGGGTTAAGAACAAGAAATGGAAAATCATAAAGAAAGTTAAAACTTAGTATTGACATATAGCATTGGAATCCTTAATCTCCATCCATGAATTAGATTTGGAAAATGAAAAGTTCTTCTTCTGTCAGTGAATGTTATATATTTTGAGCTTGAAACGCTGTTTTATTTGTGATGCTTCATGTCATTAAGCGTCAGTAGTTCGACATGGATATATTTTGTGGATGTAATGATTCATTTAATTACGTTGATAGCCTAGAATCATAGGATGCATATCATCCGTTGTCTCACTAAAGCATATTTGTTCTTGTTGGAAAAAGGGCTGAGAAGTCACAGTTATTACTGGGTGTGAGGCGTGCAAATCATCAGCAAACTGCAATGCCGTCATCAGTGATTTCAGCCGATAGCATGCACATTGGGATCCTCGCAGCCGCTGCCCATGCTGCTGCTAATCGAAGCCCCTTTTCTATTTTCTACAACCCTAGGTATGCTCTGATGTTCCTTCTTTCAGTATATACCTCTCAAAAGATTTTAGTTCCTTATCGAAAGAAGACATTTAAGTCCCTTGTTTTTTCAGATCATAGTAATTTTTTTTTTCATGTGTCTGCTTAGGGCATGCCCTTCAGAGTTTGTCATTCCTTTGGACAAGTACCAAAAGGCTGTATGTGGTAGCCAGGTTTCAGTTGGTATGAGATTCGGAATGATGTTTGAGACAGAAGATTCGGGTAAGCGCAGGTAACCTTCTTACTCACCGCTTTTAGAATATTTCTATTGATTGTTAGTTTGCTTGCTGCCAATTGCGTTGATATAGAAATGTTGATACAGTTCTGGGAGGGCTGCAGTCTCTTGTTTCTGGTCTATATTGAAATATTAATTCTTTGACTCTGGGTACATACCTATTTGTTTGAATTCATGATTATATGAATTTAACATATTCTCTCCTTTACTCAGATACATGGGCACAGTAGTGAGTATCAGTGACTTGGACCCCTTGGGGTGGCCTGGGTCAAAATGGAGAAATCTTCAGGTAATTAAGGCTACTTTTATTCCTCTAAATGAAGTTTAGGTCTGAGATCCATAAATTGGAAAACATCCTGGTTATTGGTTGCTTGACTGGTGCATCCTTGTCTATGATCAGGTCGAATGGGATGAAGCTGGATGTAGAGAAATGCAGAACAGGGTTAGTTTGTGGGAGATTGAGACCCCTGAAAGTCTTTTCATTTTTCCATCGCTGATTTCTGGTCTCAAGCGACCTTTAGGTTCTGCATATGTGGGTAAGTATATCATTACATTCTGTTTGTGAGCTGATGGGATTCTAAGATAACTGAGTTGCTGTGGTATCAGGGCCAAAAATGGAATGGGGGAATCTAATCAAAAGGCCATTTGCACGGATTCTGGAAAATGTAACTGGAGATCTCCCATTTTCCATGATGGGTTCAGAACAATTGATGAAGATGTTTCTCAGATCCCAAAGTGTTAGTCCAGTTGGCTCCTTGTCTTCTGCCCTACCAGATTGTGTAACTAAGGCCACTCCAGTACCTGAGGCAGAATTACTGAAACAGACTTCAGTCCAACAGAAACCTCAACTTCTTCATTCAGACAGCACTTTGGTTCAAAATCAGAATCCTCCTCGGCACTGCCCCAATCTGCAGTCCACCATAAATGCAAATTTGGCATTACAAGCATATGTACATGAAAATGTGCAAACTCTAAGCAAATTTGAAAAGCAATTGTCATCCCAAACACATGTTGAGAAACTGAAAGTAGAACCTATGGTTGCAACAGACCAGCTAGGCCAATTGCCTTCCTTAGGGAACTGCAGCGAAGACAAATTGAGCGGGGGCTCCATGAATCCTCCAAACCTTGTAAATGGGCTACTATTCTTGAACCAGGAGGGTTTGCAGTTGCAGACAGGTCTACAATTTGATCAGCAGGAGGGACCAAATACTGGCTTCCCACTTCAAATCGATCTGCTGCAGTTGGATGCTAACAGTCAAAATGGCTTACTTCCATTCCATAGTAACCTCTCATCTCAGTACTCGGATGCTGATGATTGGATGTTGCAGTCTTGTAATTTTCAATCACTTGCTGGGAATCTAAAATCAGGACCCTTATCAAGGTTTGATAAGCAAGATACTCCATTAATCAACCCAGAAGCAGTTAACCCAAGCTTGCATTCGTTGGGTCAAGAGATGTGGAACCCCCAATTGAATTACCTAAGGTTTCTACCTCAAGCAGTTCAACTTACTCCATGTCAGCAACAAGATTCAACTGTCCTTCATAGTGTATCCAATTCATGTGGATTGAGAGATCTTTCTGAGGAAAGTAATAACCATAGTAAAATATACAATGGTCTTCATATGGATGTAAGCAATGGTGAAAGCACTGTGGTTGATCCTTCCTGTGTTACCAGCACAGTCTTAGAGGGGTTTGGTACCTTGAGTGATGCTGCTTTCCAGAATCGATCTGACTGCTTGCTTGGCAACTTTACTTCAAGCCAAGATGTTCAGTCTCAGATCACCTCGGCAAGCCTGGCAGATTCTCAAGGCTTTTCTTTCCCTGAGTTGCCAGACAACTCAGGAGGAACATCTTCAAGCAATGTGGATTTTGACGAGAGTAGTCTCTTGCGGAAAGGCTCATGGCAACAAGTATCTCAACCCCTGCGAACATATACGAAGGTATGAGTTTAAACCAGCTCTAGAGGAAATTTATTGTGTGAGTACTTCGAGAGAAAATTTTAGTCAGGGTTCACCTTGTTGGAGCTTCATTTAGGCTTGTGCCATGCATGTGTTGTCTTACGGAAGGCCTGGTTAATAGTCTTTGAAGAACTTAAGAGGAGCCAGAACATGACTCGTTTGGTGGGGAATAACATTGATCTGTTCCATCACACCAAAGGCTTAGTATAGTATTTCATGAACTTAACAGGAGCCAGAACATGACTCATTTTATGGGGAATAACATTCATCAAAATTTGATGGACTGATAGAAAAATGGATAAATAAAGTTCAACAAAAGGTAGAAGCATCCTTGTATCTACTTAATTTTGCATATCAGGATGGATGGCTTCTCAGTCTTCCCAATGGTATTTTCATCATGCTATTTTTTTCCTCTCGTCTAGTGGAGGATAATAATGTACGGGAAGGTAAGGATAATCTGATTGGATGTTTTCTGTAACTGGTCTCTAATACTGTTCGGACCAAATGGCATGCATGATGGCCAAGCTCAGTTACCTGTTTAACGAATTCCGGCATCCAAAACTTGACATTTGAATCAATTTTGACTTTACAGGTCCAGAAACTAGGTTGCGTTGGGAGGTCTATTGATGTTACAGGGTTTAATAATTACGAGGAACTATGGAATGCGATTGCATGTATGTTTGGGCTTGAGGGGCTGCTTGATGATCCAAGAGGTTCAGGGTGGAAACTTGTTTATGTTGACTATGAGAATGATGTTCTTCTAGTAGGCGATGATCCATGGGAGTAAGTCATCTCTTTCTTCTGCTAATGAATAAGTGCCTATGTTTAAAGACAGCTGCTAAAATGGGCAGTAGTTTGACGATTGAAAACCATCCATGCTAGACCTTGGACCTTAATATTCATATTTATATTCCTTTGTAGTGAAAACAATAGCAGCAGTAAAAAAAAAAAAAAAGAAGCAGTTGAATTCTGGATCGGCAAACTGATGATAAAGAAAAAAAGAAAATAAAAATTTGAATGGGCAAACATATATTCTTGTTTCAGTGTTGGTCTTCCGTAACCTTGAGTCAATATAACAATTTCAATGTGTGCAGGGAATTCGTGAGTTGTGTTCGCTGCATCAGAATTCTGTCACCATCTGAAGTTCAGCAGATGAGTGAAGAGGGGATGCAGATTATCAGCAACACTGCAGTTGAGGGGACAGAGGATCCTATATCAGGTTCTGGCCATGCATGGTATGGCTCTTCTTGATTCTTGTACAAATACCAAGCATACTAGGTGGCACCTGGAATCCTTCAGATATCTGGTATTCTGGTGTTAGTCAATCCTGTCATGTGGTTTCTGTTCATCTGATCAGGTCAACTGTTCATAACCGGTTCATTAGGAATTGTTGTGTTGAAATGAAGGTGCGGAGAAAGATAATATGTTATCATTAACTGATGGCATGAGCCAGCCAGCTTATTACTAGTGAAACTTTTCTTCCTTTTGAACAGCATGAGCAAGCTTCCCAATAGGCAAGCTATGAGATTTTTTTTTTGGGGTCACGAGTGTCTCATCTTTTCTGTTTACAGAGTCACAACATATTGAATACATGCAAGCTGCACTTCTTGTTTCAGTTGTAATGAGAAAAAAAGATAACCCAGGTCAGTGGCTTATTTAGTGTTTTTTTATTACATTAGTAAGTCATCTAGAGGAAAGCAGAAGGCCTTTATTTATTTATTTATTTTTTTGGTGTGATCTCGAGTCGTTGTTTAAGAAGATAATGTAAAATTTCTACCTCTCTACTCTAGGTTAATGCGGAAAATAAATACCTCAAGCATTGTGACTTGTTCCAGCCATTGTCCGTCCAATTGATATAGTCACGTACGAAGCTCTGCTTTCTTGTCTATCTGTCTTTGTGATCAAAAGGGAAGAAAGAGAGAAGGTTTTTGTGCACTCATTTTTTCCCAGAGAGAATGTGATGAGGTTATGAGATTACGTAAGTGTGCATAGGACCTTACCTCTAGTTATTTATAGATCCATTGTCTCCTCTCATCAAAGAATGGATGGACATGTCCCTTAGATCTGACGCTCATAACTCTTCTAAGAGGGATATTAAATTTGGATCAGAATGGCATGTGTGGGCCATTTGCTCATAGATGATGCAGAACATGAGTCATATGGGTGTCTAATCATGAAGTTTATAAACAACTAGCATTGAATGGGTTGGTAATTTTAAACCAGGACAAAATAAATGTAACACAAAAGCTGCATAATCCTTTTAAGTAGTTTTATTTCTGGTAATAAAACACAATAGAGAGATCCCCGGGAGATCATTTTCCAGGAAAAGTTATAATACATGAGAGTTTGGCTTGCAAGTCTGCAGCGGTTATAACAAGTTGTAATTTTTCTGTTCTTTAAAAATACTTCTTCCTCAAAAGTTTTTTTTGTTTGTTTTTGTTTCTGCTTCTAAGTAATGCTTCTGTAAAAAAAAAAAAAAAAAAAAAAAAAAAAAATCGTTGTCAAACCCAGATTCCCAGAAGACAAGCATGAATCATGATTTTAGAATGTAAACAGAAATATGTGTACCTGGCATAGTATTTGGCTGAGTTCAATTCGTCTCTAATTATTGGAGTTTCCATACAAACCCAGTTAACTCCAACTGCTGGATCAACGATTGGAGGCTCTTGGCTTCTTTTCCATGAGACATTTTGATGGTTTTAATGTCATGAAATATGGAATTCATCATTAGCTGATTAGTCTTGACTGTAGAACCATTGTTGCAGTCAATTCATCAAGACTACACCTTGTGCTGCTTGAACGTTTAAATCTATCTATTCAATATCTTAGGGGAATTTCATACCTATATCCCTATAAGTTAATTGTCTGTCAAAGCAGGCCATCACATATCAACTCTGATAAAAGGGTAAAAGATTATGTCCGATAATGTGTTCTTGCACCCAAATTAGGATTATGTCCAATTCTCAAAACTCCCCTTTTTTTTTAATCAGCTATGACTTCTTAGATCTTCATTTTTTTTACCACATTTCCAGTCTTTCATTCATTATATTATTAGACTTTTAAATAAATAAAAAAATTCCAAAAAATCAAAGATATGTTGAACTATTTGCTTGTTTCTCTCAATTCCGTTTTCTAAGGTTTTGGCTGATTGAAATGAACTCCCAACCAATTCTGAACTGATTTTGAATCGGAATAGATGGAAGCCATTCCTGTGTCTGATTCCAAGTTTTTAAACTTTGGTGAGGGAAGCATTCTTGTGACATGCCACCATCAGTCAGTGATTGAAAACCAAGATTCAAACCCTGATCCAAGGTACATTTTTTTTGTTGGGTAAAAATCCAATGTACATGGATACACAAAAAAAAACAGAGGTGAGTGATCAAACAAGGCCTCTTATGATCGGAAAAACTTGTAAAGAAGATAGAGATCTCGACAGATTAAAAGATAATGATTAGTTGCTCTTGAAGGAGAATGATGAATGTTAGTGTGCGTCCTACAGAGGTCGAGTTATTAGCTATCTTACCCCATCGGTGCATGCTCTCCACACCTTTCTCCCCAACCATCTCACCCCCTCTATCAGGCCTCACGAGGCACCCAATTCTCGTTTGAACCACCATTGTGGTGGGTTCATCTTGGCATAAAAAATTTATTACATTAAGACTAGAAACATTTTAATATATAAGATTCTAATATATCTTGCTGTCAGTATAGATCTCTCCCTAAAATTATTATGAAAGTAAGTAGGTTAGAGCATGAAATGGTTACTTTTTTTTTTTTTTTTTTTTGGGTAAATGGTTGCTTGATCATTTCCATGGGCCTTGATGACCAAAAGAGCATTCCTACTTGGCAATGGTAGAAGCGTCATTATAGGTAAACGCACGGTGGCATTTTTGGTATTTCACTGTACAGTTAAATTGGTGAAATCAATCGAACTTCAATCTCAGTTGCTCTTTTCCAAGTCTAGGGCTGAGCTCTGAGAGGGTTTTTGTTGGCTCTCTCTCTCTCTCTCTCTCTCTCTCTCTCTCTCTCTCTCCGATACTTCCATGGCGCCGCCTCCAGGCCCTTACTCCGGCACCAGCACTTTTGCTCTGGTATTCCTCACTTTCTCTCTCCCTCAACCCTTACCCCTTCGCTGGGATTGCAAATGTCAATTTTCTTATCTTTATTTCTCCGTCTGATTGTCTTTGCTGCAGGTGGCTCGTGCCTCAGCCTTCACTTTCGGTATCGTCTATGGAAGCGTCAAACTCAAGTATCTCAAGGTTTTTCCATCGCTCCCTGCTCAATTTCTTCGAATTCTAATATCGGATCTGTTTACTCTATCTTTCACATACTATTGATTCATTCGTTATTCATATAATGTTGTATTGTCACTCTCTTCGTGGATCTTGATTCCGATCACTGAAATTCCGTTTCATGAGAAAATTTGTTGAAAATGTAGTCTTTGATGTTATGTAGAGGGTTCATGGTGGATTTGATTTGACGAAAATGAAAATGATATTTTCATTGTGCATTCATTGCATGTGTATGACATTGGATCTTATATCCACGATCCATGAGGTTTCTATTCTTTGAAGCTACATATACTGTTTCTAAGTAAATGGAATATGCTGCCCGCGTTGACTATGGTTAGAAATATTAGGGAGGTTGGGGTGGAAATATACGTTTTACTGCAAATTTGTGCCATTTTTTAGTGCAATAATCTTGTTCAGTAAGCCTTTTTTCACCTTTGTGCTCAAATAACTTCATTAGGATGGAGTCATCATTGTAACCCACCATCTGCTTCTACTGAAAACTGTAAGGAGATGAAATCTGTTTGCTCTATCACATTAAGATGTGCTCTTTGGTATGAACGATTGGAGGCATTAGATCTATGGCTTGGGGAAAAGGAAGAAGGAATTTGTTACTGAAGATTGTGATCTTAGATAGGATTTATACTGGTAGTGCCTGATACTCTCGATAATGTGTTTTTCTGAATGGCCCTTGCTCAGAAATAGATGTTAACTAACTTGTTTACCAGTGGACGGGATTGGGTGAACTTATGACTTAGGATGCCTCCTTGTTGAGACTCCCTGCTCAATTTACATGTATGCGAAGGAAGAAATTCTGCAGTCATTGCTTCTAAAGGGAATTTTTCCCATGTCTTGGATTTTGTTTGCTTTTCTACTTTACTTTGTTGTCTTTCTTGATTGTTGATTCCCTCCCCCCCCCACTTTTTTTTTTTTTTATTTTTTTTTGTTTGTGGGAAGGGAGTGTTGGGGTGGAAATTTGCGTTTTACTGCAAATTTGTGCCATTTTTGGGTGCAATAATCTTTTTCAGTAAAACTTTTTCACCGTTGTGCTCAAATAACTTCATTTGGATGGAGTCATCATTCTAATTCACGATCTGCTTCTACTGAAAACTCTTAGAGATTAAATCTGTTTGTTTATCATTTTAAGATGTGCTCTTTGGTGTGAACGGTTAGAGGAATTAGATCTCTGGCTTGGGGAAAAGGAAGAAGGAATTTGTTACTGAAGATTGTGATATCATGACTTGTGCTTAGGTCGGATTAATCCTTCTGGGTCTCTAAGCTATAGATGGCAAATTACAAATAGGAAAGCTGATAGCTTTGCAGATTCTCTTAATAATCTGTCAGAAACAAGTTTTGACCAAATTGATAGAAGGAAACCTGGATTTCATGAAGCAGATGTCTTCCTTTTGGGATACTGTTGTTCCTGATGCATTTTCTTTCTTTCAATTTTCTATTTCAATACAGCATTCTTGCATGTGATGTGTTAACTGAGACATTTCTAATTTATTCCTGCTTAACCTTCAATGGAACAATGCAAAGCACCTTATTTCTCAGTTCCCACTCCCCTGTGATTTAGTTAGTTAATTTCGACAGTCACATGATTGATGTTCCTAAAATATCATCTATCAGGCTGTGACTGCTTATTGGACAGTCACATGCTAAGCACATACTGTATCTCGTTCTAATAAGCATATCTACCCTAGTTAACGAAGCTTAACTCCACAAAACATCTTAAGATGCTGAAGTTGTTTTCCCGTGGGATATCTGATATTAGATAACCTCCTCCATTCAAAATTTTTTTTGGGTTCTTGTTTATTCTCCCTTGCTTTTATTATAGAATTTATTTTTATTAATCAATGTTGTACTACTATACGATAGATATCTGCCACGATTTCTTTACCAATGTATTTTCTTTCTCTCAGGCTAAGGCTAAATCACATAAGAAGGCTGAGGCTAAGGGACATCATTGAAGTACGGAAGGACCCCATTTTTGATTTCCAATAATGCATAATGATAGACCCTGTAATTTTGGTAGACCATGATATTCCGTTGACAATTCTGTAATTTGTTCAAGTTGGTTGTCCTTACTCCCACATAAGGAATATGATTGAACATTACAATTTAGTAGTTGATGATAGAGAGGCTGTTAAGAGGGATGTTCTCACAAACCCTTAATTTTGAGAAATAATTATTTATCAACTATTGGGTTCCCTGTTGAATGGGTATGGTATATTTACAAGATCGCAGGAAGTTGACTTGATTTGCAAGATGATCTGTTTTTTGACCATAGTGAAAATAGTGTTAAACTAAAAAAATGAAAGCTTGGAGATACCCCAATAATGGAGGAGTTAACTTGGTACTGAACTTCTATCCAGTAACGATTGAGAACTCAAATTCTTTGTATACGCTGTAAATTGCCTTGCTTTGAAGGACTGCTGCCCTAAGGGGCGAATGCCTGTTTCCCATGGGCACATCCTTTAAATGGAAAGGTTATATTATTCTAGCTCCACCCAAATCTATGCCAGGAAGGTAGGGATGTAAATTGGGACGATTCTGGGCAGTCGGTTCCGGTTTCAGTTTGTTAAGGGTCATACCCAGAATCTGCCCAAGCAGCTAATGGGTTCCAAAGTTGATACCAGCACCGATTATGGTTCCGAGTACTATAATACTGTGTAAAATTCAAGAATCCTGTTCTTAACTAAAGGTCTATTCTAAGTACATGAATAATCAATCAAATACACATTTTAAGCATTTAAATAATCAAAAATCTATTCCATGAACATAACATGGGTGTATTATTAGTTGCATACTTGATATTTGCATGGTTGGGCTAGTGAATTAGTAACAAAATAATTCAAGGAAACAATCTATGAGCTAATGAATCAGTAACAGAAGAGTTCAAGGAAGCAATCCTACATAAAGTTGATAGTGAAATCAGTGATAAAATTTACACTTTAACATGTCAAAACCATCATATTCTTTTGGAGTATGAGTATTTAAAATATAAAAAAAAAACCCAATATTCAAATAGAATTACAAAGTTGCTAACTCAGACCTAATTTTGAAAACCTAAGGGAGATTCACGGGATAAAGAGACAAATACCCATGGTTTAGAACATCTCATCCTTAAAAAGGTACAAAGTCCCCATTTCTTGTTTTCAGAGTTTTCATGTTACTTCTCTCCTTCATCTAACCACTCACAAAAACCTTTTTTTGAAAATCGGTCCTCGAATTCAATGCAGCTACCAATCCTGCAAGCCTGGTGGCACGGACCAAATCAACCAAAGTAGTATTCTCAAGGGAAGAGAATCGATCCCAAACTGATTTTGATTAGGATTAATTATTTGATGTCCGACCCGTGATCTGAATTCTCAAACCCTGAATCCAAATCCAACCCAAGAGAAATAAAGATATGTAGGATTGGGATCTTCTATAGTAAGGCCACCCATGTAGTGAGCTGTAGAGAGGATCTCATCCACTCAAAGTGGATCTATGTGTATCTCAATGTACTTTGAGTGAATCAAAATAGATATCAATCCACTTTAAATGAATAGGATCATCACTACAGGGGTGGTCTCTCTAGATCTTTTTCCAGATACATATCAATGTTTTACGCAGACACGTGACGAACGGGTTGCAATTGCGTGTTTTGGGTAGTTATCTTTTCTCAAGTCTTCGAACCATTCATCCATCAGATTCTATAAAATCCCGTCAGTTACGCAGTGGACCAGTTGCATTAATCCTTCTCCGGATTCTCAAGTTTAAACTAGTAGAGACTGCGATCTGTTTTGCCGCCTTATCAGCTCTGATTGTTTGGTGATTTGTGTGTGAAAACTGGAAAGAAAGATAGGGAACGATCGGAAGAGGAAAAAGGATTCGGCATCATCGGATCGACCGGAGAAGCAGAAGCAGCAGCAGCACAGAAAGAAGATCCAAATGTCAAACTCCAATCAAGTGAGGGCGTCCCACATCCTCATCAAGCACCAGGGTTCCAGAAGGAAAGCTTCCTGGAAGGATCCTGAAGGTCGCATCATCATGAACACTACCAAGGACAGCGCCGTCTCTCAGCTCAAGGCCCTCCGTGAGGAGATCGTCATCGGCAAGGCCAAGTTCGATGACATCGCCTCTCGCTACTCCGATTGCAGCTCCGCCAAACGCGGCGGCGATTTAGGTCTTCCCCTCCTTCCTTTTCCTTCATCCATTCTAACGTCCCCATTTCTCCTCCTTTCCATTTCACTTTTATTTGGATTCTGTATTATTTTCCCCGATTTACTTTTTATTGGGGTCCAGAGAGTTAGGGTTTCTTTTCAGTGGTTAAATCGCACGGGGATATTCGATCTCTGCAATTCTCTCCCGTCTCTGGTCACGGATTGTGCGTGAATTCATCATAGTTGAATCTTTTGCACTGATAATGGGAATGGTAGGTCTTACGAGTGTTTTGCACTTGGAGTTTGCTTAAAGCGTTTTCCTTTCGTCCTCTTTCTATAAAAATTGCACTCTAGGATCCGTGTTAGGTCCATCGAATTGGATTCTCTTTCCCAATGAATATGGTTTCAATAGATGAATCCGTAGTTTCATATGTTCTTGATTTTGTTTATTTAACTTAGTGAATAGGATGTTTCGAAATTAAAACAACTTTCTTTGTTTTTTCTCCATTTTTCCCCCTAATTGAGTGATGACTTTGTCAGCAGTAATCTTACGATTTGTTGATGAAACCCTTGTGCCTGTCTAAATATGGATTTTTTTTGTGTTCCTTATATGGCATCGCTTTGTTGAATATGTTGAATAACTTAGGGGTTTTATTTATATCATTAATTTTTGGAGGGTTATTTATAGCATTAATTAATAAGGGAACAAATTAGTTTGGGAATTCTTTTAAGGGAAAAGTTATTTCTGCTCCCTAGATTTCATTGTTAGTTATTATCCTTTTTTTTTTTTTTTTTTTTTTAATATTGTCAGCTTGTGTGTTCTTCCTGGGGTATATACTTATTCTTGACTCTGGAGATAATTTAAGCTGACCACAGTTTTCTGTTCCCTCTCGCTCATAGTATTAACCTTTTTTATATACTTATTTCAGTTTTACATCATGTTTAATCTTTTCTTTTTTCATATTGTGGGAGGTGTTTGAAGAAGAAAGCTTTCATTTTGAGCAACTGTATGCATATTATGCCTTATTCTCTCTCTCTCTCTCTCTCTCTTCCTGGTCATGTCAGGAAATCATTTAGGTCTAATGATTGGCATAAATGCCCCAGAATGCTGAGCTGCATATTCAATTTAGCTTTGTATTGACCAAACTAATTCAAAGAATCCTCATAAAACTTCTATTTAAGAGGATAGAATGCCTGGAAATGATTCTTTTGACTTTAATTGTGGGAATTTTTGGGCTGATATACATCATCTGACATGTAATTCAGTGGATATTTTACATTTTATCCTCTTCTCTGGAGTCATTGATGCACCATATCATTCTACTGTTGTGTGATTTTTTTCTAATGTAACCCTTCTGTAAAAAGATCTATTTTGAATTGGCAATTTGGACTGTACTAGTATTTGGATTTTGGCAAATACAGATCATGGTTACTTGACAAGTAAAGTAACATGGTGATTAGATTTAAAAAGTTTATTATTGCTGATATGTGTTCCAACCCCCAGTTATGTAACTGATGAGATAATAGTTTCCAACTTGGTTCCATAATGATTGTTCTAGGGTTAAAATATAGATAGGGATCCTACTCTACTGTCTGTGTTTGCCTGCTTTGTAGCATAACATCATATGGTACTAAGAGTATTAGCTGTATTGTTACCTATCCACTATGATTTGAATGATACCATTTAGTACATAAATGTAGTGTTTCATTAGGAGGCTTAAATATGCCTAGTAGAAACCCTAAGGCTGAATTAGAACTGTAAGGCTGTGTTTGGATTTTGAGTCATACTCCAGTCAGTTATGGATGCTTCTTAACAGTTCCAGTTGATGCTAACATAATCTGTTGGATTGATTCCCACTACCACAGGGAACCTTGGATTCATTTCAAAGTTGACTGATTTCAGCGGAGATATGAAGCCTTATTAATAATGAAAATTAAGTGATGAAGATGATAAACCCTACTCCCATAATTCCCAGTTGTCTCCTCTTTGACCAAAAATAGATCAGGCATTCCATGGTAGTTTGGACCCTTGGATATCCATATAGACACTAAATGTAGGGGTGTATATAAATGCAGTCTGTAAAGTTGAAAGGTCCTTTTAAGAACCATACAGGTTTAAAACTTCAGTTAGTTGGGAGAAGTAGAGTTGAGTTGAGTTGGTAGAGTTGAAAGGGCACAAACAATTAGTAGTACTAGTTGGATAGTTTTTTTGGTTTTGTGCCTGAGCAAGTAACCAGTATATACCCCCACACTGTCATAATCATCTCTACTTTGGGTACTTTGTTTTGTGAGTGTTGCATGACGGACTTATTATTAGCGAGGCTTAACACTGTTAATTCGTAAGGGCTTAATACTGTTAATTCATAAGGGTTTGGATGTTGATCAATAGATACATAAATTGCATGAGTAGATGAGCTTAGGATGTTGAGATGCATCAGTGGCTAGACCAGAAAGGATATATTCAGAAATTCATGTGAAGCTTCTTGGAAGAAGTGCAATTTGGGTGACAAGACAAGGTGAAGTAAATTAAGATGGTTCGCAATTAAGATGGTTCATGTACTTGCAAGAAAAACCAGTGAAAAAAACACTGAAAAAGGAGTAGTCTGCTGCCATTAACAATATGATGACAATTCAGAATACCGAATATTGGAATGAGATTGGTATGGCCAACTCTGAATTTTTGGATAAGCTGAGTTTGTAACGTTATGAATTTTCACTGATTCGCTTTTGTTTTAATGTTATGAATTTTTTCTTGTTAAAGCCTGCTAGAAGGAAATATGCATCCACTAAGGTCATTTTTTAGTAAGTAAACAAACTTTTTTTTTTCATGTTTATTAGGTGACATTTATTGAGAAAAGGTAATAGACAAGAATTTAAGCCTGTCAAGGACTTGTAGAGCCTAGGAAGCACAAGACAAATTCAATGTTTAGCATAGGAAAGTCCCCCCCCCGCCCCCCCAAAAAAAAAACCCCACGCCCCAATGTACTAATTGTATTCCTATTTATAAGTTAACCATCACTTACAATAAAAAGTAATCAAATGCCTACCAGATACTCTATGGGCTAATGAACTCAAAATCTAATCAGAGTAGGTGGATCATCCATGTACCTTGATACCATCTAGTGGTAATAGCTTGAATCTACCTGTTGCCAATCTCAGAACTCCAGGTGATGACTCCAGCTTATGTCCTAAGAGGGAATCTTGGTATCTGATCTGACAAAAATTATGCAATCTGCAGTCCCAAAAAAGGTCTAGAATCTGGCTTATGTTTTTTTTTTTTTTTTTCCTTCCTCCTATGAGAATCATTTTAATGATAATAGAATTAAAGGCCGACTGAGCCTCATTCCACTCTACAAACCGTGATAAGAGCTGTTGCTCAAAAAATGAGCCTTCCCAATTAATGATCATCACTGGTGATTTTGTTGATGTGTTTTCTAAAGGCGACTTGAAGATCTCAATATCTCTGACCAATCACATACAATAAATTCATGGATAAGAAACTTTCTGTGGATAATTGAAATGCCTGGAAAATGATGCGCGAGAGAGTTGAGTTGTTAATGCAATCTCTATATGTCAATTCTGGGTTCCACTCTATTCTTGTTCTACAAATCAGATGACCTCTAGAAGTTAGTAAGGAAAGCTTCGTTTTCCAACGGAAATATGGTATCACAACCCCACCTGCTGTTTTATGAGTTCCTGACACGACTCTATCTAACTTGTGTTGTATGCTCTTTTGTCAGGCTGCCGAATTAGAAACTATTTAAGTTCTTTTCTTGTGGCATGTGTATGGTGAATGTTTTCTTTAAGTTTTTTTTTTCCCCCATCACTTCCCATGCATAGTCTGATCTGCAGACGTTATGAAATAAGTAGTAGTCAAATATACATGCTATCATGCGGACGTGCACTAGTCTTAACACAGAATGCCTTTTGTGATGGTTTTGCAGGTCCTTTTGGCAGAGGGCAGATGCAGAAGCCTTTCGAAGAAGCAACATATGCTCTGAAAGTCGGTGAGATTAGTGACATTGTGGATACCGATAGTGGTGTCCACATAATCTTGAGAACTGGTTGATTGCTTGATCAAAGCACGGCTGCAGTCTTTTTTCTAACAGACCGACTTTTCTTTTGGAGATGATGTTTGGCTGCTCATTTATTTGGGAAAATTGGACCATGTTAGTTATTATTACATGCTCATGGCCATTCAGATTGCGTCTGTTTAGAATCCACTCTCATAAATTCTTATATATATTTGAGACTGTATTTGGATCTACCTGTTGGGTAACTATTCTTGATCAGCGAAAGCTGTTTACACTCTGTTTGTTTGAGCAATATAATGACTGTATTTGGAGACTTATTATTTTGTGTAGTAGAAGTTTCAAGCAGAGTTCCCAAAGCGAAATGTGTGAAAAATAAAAGAATTGAAGTAACAGCAACGGCATGTAAAGTTGAAAACCCTACAACTAACCACAGATATACAATCTCTCTGCAGCATGGTTTTACAGGAATGGAAGACTGAATCGGAATGAAAACAGGTCAGGGAAAATCGATAACTGATCGATACTGGTTGATACCTTATCGATATTGATCTCTACCCCTAGCCAATCTTGTGAAGTAGAACCATGCTCATCCCATCCTGTGATATAAAACCGTGCTCTGCAGGTGATCCCTTATTGGTATGAATCCTCTCGTAGACAGCAATGTTGATACAACTACTAATCTACCACCCGTATGTTTTGTTCCTCGTCTTCTATTCTACCAACTTCAGTTAGAAAAATAGCGTTTAATACATGAATTATACGTGTTCTAAATGATTAATACAGATTAAATGTTTTTTATTAACTATTGCATAGATTCTCAAAAAATCGTTTTTATATTGAAACCTATTAAATACATTTTAAATGCATATTGTAGTATTAAACATGAAAAAAAAAACCGAAAATAATAGAAGTAAAAAAAAATATTTTTCCCACTCTTTCTTTCATAATATTTTGATTTTTTTTTTCTCCCAAATCCTGAAACTCCACTATCGAATGAATCTTTCCGACTTTGATTTGTGTTTTATATTAATGAGACAATGATTTGATGTAAATTTCATGGTATATGTTTCTTAAACGCATTTTCAATCCATGTATTGAAGTTTAATTATGTACGTATCCATACACAAATGTTTGTTGTGCTTACCTGCCCCTGTGGCTTCCGTACCAACCGTGTACAAATTGTATCTCATGCTCACATAACAAGGTGTAGGAGGTTCCATGCCACATCGCAGGCATAGCATACTTATATATACATACTGACAAGGCCAGTGTTGGGAATTTGTTAGGCCACGCCTAGGGCTTCAATAGGGCCGGGTTGGGCTGGGTTTTTCAAAACCCTAACTCCAACCCTGACTATTTGAACTTAACCCTAATCCAACCCACCCTGTCAAGGTCAGAAAATATACAACCCTAATTGCCCTGATTGATCCTGATAGGACCGGGTTGGGCTGGGTTAACCTTGATTAACCCTGATTCAGGAGGAGGTAAAAAGAGGAAGAAAAAAAAAATCTCCGTAGGTAAAAGAGAATAAAGAGAAGATAAACGATATCAATCATACAATTCATTTAAAAGCCATTTGATCTTAGTTCAAATCAAAATCTCCTATCGATATTTAAACATGTTTTTCATTGTCCATTACAACACTCGTGAGAATCATAAATCTTTATCGATGAAAATATAAACAAAATATAAATAAGATTAATAGCTAAAACAGAGGGAAAGTTTAAAAAATCAACAAATAAAATAGAAACAACAAAAATCAAACAACATATTCAATATATCAAAAGAACAACAGAAAAATTGAAAACATATAATTCAAAACAAAGTAAAATCTCCTTATAGGTTTCTAATAAATCAGCAAATGAAGTCGAAATAATAACAATCAAACTATAAAAAATATTTAACTCAAAACAGGGAAAACTCTTCAGGAGATTTCGATTCTCACCTAATCTTTTTCGACAGTTGACTCTCAATCTTTCAGACAATGTCTCAACGCTTCCCAGAGTATATTCATATATATACAAGGTTGGATCGGACCGGGCTCAACCCAGGGGTCAACCCTAACCCAACCCAACCCTGCCAGGGTTGATAAAAAATTAAATCCTAACCCAGTCCTATTAGGGTTTAGACTGGATTTAACCCTACCAGGGTTCACGGTGGGCCTGGGCAGGTTAGGGTCGTCACGCTAAAGCTTGCACCCCTGGCCACGCCACACTAATAGAATCGCGGGAATCGATCTCGCGGGAAAATAATCGATGGCCGGTCAGGATGGCGGAGACTGGGAGTGGGGACAGGTTGTTAGGAGTTGGGACTGGGACGTGTGGGATTCATCAGGAAGAAGAAATGCCACCTCACCCCTAACCGACCTTCGGTTTTTTTTTTGGTAATAACCTTCGGGGTTTTTTAGATATTTGTATTTTGGATCTATTCCTCTTCCTTTCCTTGTTGATTCATTCCCCATTCCCATTCCATTCATCCTTGATGATCACCACCACGAAATCCCCAGCGCAGTGGTAGGGGGAAAGCAACGAAAAATGGGAGCTTCGCAGTCGACAGAGCTGGACCGTACCCCGGATGAGCGACGGCAGCTTGAATCCGAGGCCGTTGCCATCGGAGCTCTCCCAATGCTCCAAAAAGCTTTTGTTAAGCTCTCTGATCCTCGAACAAACGCCATTTCCCTCTTCTCTTTGCAGGTTATAACCAGTGACATAACTTTAATTTCTTATTTTCTTACTCAGAATTTTGGGCTTCAATTCAAATAAATCACACCCTCCTTTTTTTCAAATTTTATATGGCATCGATCGGGAAGATAGATTTTAGTCTTTTGAGTCTGTCTGTATAGCGTATGTTGATTAATCTCTATTTGGACTTCAATTCTATGTTCCTTTCTTCTGTTGGCTTTCTTCTTTATTGAACAACATAATTTTGTACTTTTGGTCATTTTTTTTTTATATCACTCATAGTTGGTATATGATTCTTCATGTTTAGCTTTTGTCCCTACTCATTCCCAATTTTTCGTTTATCTCAGGAGTGCTTCTCTTTCTCCTTCAATAACCCAACGCACGAAACAACCTCAATACCTGAATGCTTTCCGAGGTTGTTGGCTCATCTGGGCCAAGCTGTTGTTGACCTCTTTTTCAGGGCGGATAAAGGAGGGGTTACTTGGAACGAATTCGTGCGAGGCTATATGACGTGCTGTGGAAGGATGGCTTCATCGAGGTCTCTTAGCAATTTATTCCGGCTGTATACTATGGCCAGTGCAAAAGCTGGAAATCCTTTAAACCTAGAATTCGAATCTGATGAAGCCGATAGTAAGATCAGTGGTTTTTTAATGCCCATTGATGTGCTTGTGCTTCTGTGGGTGTGCTGCGTCATGTCACAGCACTCGAGAATTTTGAGAGCATCTGAAGGGAAGACTATCTTAGATATTCCGGATATAAAGCATTTAGTATTGTCAGCTGTAGCATCTTGCGCTAATGGTGGACAGGGCTTAGATTTGACGGACTGTACCATTTCAAGCTTGGAACACCAACTTCCGGCTGGCAAGCTTCATAATTGGGTTTTGGCAACAATTCCGGGCCTTATGCATTGTTTGACACAGTATCTCCACGATCGACTCCAAAAATGTGCATCTTTGAAGGTACCATATATATTCTTTTTATGCAATATAAATATATTAGCTTTCATCCTGCTCCCTACTTTTGACTTATGTAGTACAAACAGCAATAAATGTTGATTGAGACTACCATTCTATAATAGTCTATGCGTGGAAAATTCGATTACACATAAACATAGCTTATGATAAAAGAAACCAAAAAATAAGTTTGATCACTTACAGTTTGGGAAAACAGATTTTGAAAACAGATGAATCGTGCCAATGGTCACTCTCCTTAAGATTGTATTCACCTCCTATGTTGTAAAGGCTTCCCGTGACTCAACCTCCAAGATAAAACAGCCCCTTGAGGCCCTCCTAGTTATGTGCACTCAAACAATTGGACCTCGTCAGAAGAACCGACGACTGAGATCAACAATCCTTAAAATAGAATGGGCTCGATTCTGATCAGACAGAGTCAAAGAGAGTTGGAGAGAGAGAGATTCATTGTGAATTCTAAGTATCTTTGGATTGAGGCAATGTCCTCTATTTATAGAGGACCGGTGTCCATCCAGAAGGGCATTGCCAAAAGGTACACCCTTTAGATAGATGGCCAGGATGCAACTGATCTAAAGGACACTTGGATCAAGGGCTTAGTTCACCTTCCCTAAATACGTAGGGATACTTCTCTATGTAGTATAGGTACCTTTTGGAAATGGAAGGGATACCAAATGTATCTCTATAGTTATGGGTATACCTCTACATACCAAAAGATATAGGTCACCACTCTTCTAAAATGGTGCATCTGTATAGGTACATATCCATATCCGCATCCGCATCCGCATCCGCATCCGCATTCGCATTCATATCCGTAGAAATCTCAACTCAACTTTGTCCCAAAGCAATGTGGGACTAAAACTCCCACTAACTCAACCAACTCAAAACAAAACCCAATTTGAATTTCTCTCCAAAACGAAAATGAAACTTTGAATTTTGATTGTTAAACTGTTTGAAACTTTAACTTTGTTTTTGGACATAAAAACAACAACTTTCTTTGTTGAGATGGGCAGCATTAGTTGACACTGATATTGATGTGTGATACGATTTGATTATGATTGATTTTACAATCATAACCTGTTCCAAACTGCGGGGATTTAGTGTACAACTACATATTGGAATATTTTATGGTTGTAGGGGGAAAACATCAGTTGAAGGGCTCATGGTGAATTCTACAAAAAATCAATTGACGAGAAACATAATTTTGCTACCATCTTTGGTGCTTTTCAAACATTTCCTGAGTTTTAATTAATGTCTCTGTACTTGCCTCGCACAATGTTATTTCCTTTTGCTTCCCTATCCTCATGTCAATGGGTTTTTTTTTTTTTTTTTTTATATGTTTGTTTGTGACGGTAAGGTTGTCATATTGCAACCTAGTGGTCACGGCTTTGAAACATGGAAACAGCCTCTCCGTGTTGCAAGGGTAAGACTGCGTACATTCTACCTTCCCCAGACCCTGCAATAGCGGGAGCCTCATGCATTGGGACGCCCTTTTTTTTGTTTGTTGGAGTTCACTCTTCTTCTTAAATTCAAACTTCCTTGTGCTGGGATTTTTGTTGGGCCATAAACATCGAGAGATCCTTGGATGCAATTTTTAGATGTGGCTTCTTTCTTGAATATGAACAGGATGAGCTGGGCTCTTCCCATTTATCAATTGGTGAAATTTCTTTGACAGAGGCAAATGATGCATATCTTTTGACATGTGGAAGGGCCTGGGCCATCTCGCTTGCCCTGAGAAGCAACTTAAGTGAGGAGATCTTGAAGGCACCATTTCTTAAAGATGACAATGGAGTATTTGAAAACCTTCTCTACAGGTTAGCCACCCTCAGTACAAAACTTCTGACTGAAAAGTTGCTCTGTTTCTATATCTTGTTATGAATCCTTATGAATGGACAGATGTATGATCCAAAAATGATTTTGTACTAAAGTGGATTTTTGTTTAGATCTTGTCATCTGATTCTGTATATTACAAGTGGATATAAATGTATTATCTTGACTTTATCTGGTTTTAACACCAAGAACCTAAGAGTTTGAATATATATATATATTTTTATTCCCCTTTCATTTCATTATAGATTTAATAATGCCAAAGTCTTAGTCCTTTAGAACTTTATGGTCGTGTAGGAGATCATTGTTCTGATGTTTGCTAGGTTTATTTCATAACTTCATGGTGAACAATTGAACATTTTTTCCAATTGTTGTTGACTTGTATCAATTTCTTACATTTTATTCTTTCATGCATTAAGAAGAAAAAAACAATTACAAAGTACTATTTTCAACTTATTTTCTGCCTATACTTGCATGCAGGTCAGCCATCCATGGGAAGGGATTGAACAGATTCTGGTCAAATATTGAAGGTTACCATGGGTCATTGCTAATTCTGGTTTCTGCTAGCTCAGGAGTTGCCCATGGAGGTGATGGCAATGTCATGAGATGGGTGATTGGCATACAAACAGAGCAGGGTTTTGAAAATAGAGATGTATTCTATGGAAACTCCGGTTGCCTCTATGCAATAAGCCCAGTTTTCTGTGTCTTCTCATCTTCAGGTATGTGGGGAAAAGAAAGTCTATTTATTTGCATTTCTGAACTGAAAGTGGCTGACCTAAGACTGAACCACCAACAGGGAAGGAGAAGAACTTTGTCTACAGCCACTTGCACCGTACTGGCAGAGTTTATGAACCACATCCCAAACCTGTGGGAATTGCTTTTGGAGGAACTATAGGGAATGAAAGAATATTTGTTGATGAAGATTTTGCTAGACTGACAATTCGTCATCATGCGTTTGACAAGTCTTACCAACCTGGTCCCCTTGTCCCAAACCAGGTATAGCAGCAGCTCACTAAAGTGATGGTTCAATCTTAGATGCAATATTTGTCTAAACTTCGTTTGATTCTTTCTCCTCTTTTATCACATCATAGATAGAGGTCCTCCATTATGCCAAATTTGGAGCAAGTTGTATCGATCAATGTTATTCTGTTGGTGTATAAGGGAAACACAGTTGACCATCCAAATGGAGAAGCAGATGTTAACATAGTTTTTAAAACCAAACCACTTCAAACCGAAAAGGGTTCTGTTCCGGTTCTTTTCAGTTTTGACTGCTTAAATCATGGTTTGAAAAAATTATAAACAAACAAAAATTTAAAAATAGATGGGATTAAATAGAAAAAACACAGTAATTATGCAACCATTGGTGCACATTGATACAGTGGTTTATGTTTCTCCATCTTGAATTAAAGATCTTGGGTTCTATTATGCTTTCTTCAAAAAGGCAGTTCTATGTAAGACTAGACGGAAAAAAAAAGAAAAAGAAAGAAAAAAAAGAGGTTCTGTTTTTATCCTGTTCAGGCGGCGGTTCAGTCTGATATTTAAAACTATGGATGTTAAGTGTATGGATCGGATGGTTAAAATAATAATAATAATAATAATTATTATTATTATTATTATTATTAACCAATGACAGAAATAGAAGAATTTGGGCCCATTCTAGATGCGTCATAAGATAAGTGGTTGTTGGTTAATCAAACCAACAGATATTGACTCTATGGATAGGTGGCAGCAGAGAAATATATATATATATATATATATATATATATATATATATATATATATATATATATATATATATATATATATATATATTTTATCTCTTGACTCTTATCCTCTTTTACTCTCCTAATGGAATTGGAGCTCTACCCTCTCTTGTGGAGTTCTTCTCTTTAATATGACTACTTCTCTTTATCATTTGTCATGAGAGTCCTTATCATGTCCAACGACAGAATTAGAAGAATATGAACCCATTCTTAGGCCCTTTCCAAATGCGTCAGAAGATAAGTGGTTGCTGATTTGAGTCATTGGACATGTGGTAGCAGAGAATTAATTTCTTATCTCTTATCCTCTTTTACTCTCCTAATGTAATTGGAACTCCACTCTCTCTTGTGGAGTTCCCTTTTCCTTAATTAGAATAGTACTGCTTCTCTTTATCCTTTGTCATGAGAGTCCTTATCAAGTTGACATGTGGAACTTTTAGTTACTTTGTAACTAGGATTCCTTAACTTGTGGAGTCCTAGACTTGTCACTTTACCCTTTTTATTTTGTCTATAAATGATGACTGCTAAGAGGAGAAGAATACACAATCAATTCTCTCTATCTTCTCTTATTTTTTATTTTGTTACAATAGTTATTATTATTCAGTACAGAAAATATTATGGTGATATTATTGTTGTTATTTACTGCATTCTTTGGTTGTATGTAATTAAATGGGAGAAAATATGAACTTGAAGTTACGAGACCATTGCCCTGAATTCTTATTTGTCATCTCAGTGCAGATGTTTATTTCTTAATCTGAGTTTGGCCTTGTGCATCTTTTTATGGTTCCCAAATGCTTAGTGCAGTGGTTCTCTTCTGTAGACTGCAATTCTTATCATGTTAAGAATTAGAAATTACCGTAAATGGCATGATCTTCCAGTCCATATGAAATAAGATTGACAAGAAAACTCTCTACCCATTGGTTTGTTCATTTCATGGATATTGCTTCAGGGCTTTGGAAATGTGGAAGCTTCAATTATAGATGTCGAAGTATGGGGGTTAGCTGGGGGTAAGGCAAAGGAAGAGCAAAATGCCTATAAGAAGAGAGAGCAACTATTTACTGAGCAGAGGCGCAAGGTAATTTAGATTGGACCCTATTAATCTTCTCACATTTTGACTTGAATGGTGCATGGATATGAAGTGACTTCAATTTCTTGTTTACCTATTGTGTAGGTGGACTTGAAAACTTTTGGCAGTTGGGAGGATTCACCGGAGAAAATGATGATGGACATGATCAGTAATCCAAACCAAGTTAAACGAGAAGATCGCTAGAGATACTAGAAAGATGAATTTTATCCAAGGTGTGTTTCTAAGCAAATATAATGAGAATCCTGTATACGATAAAGTGACAAGTAGCAAAGTATAAATGTAAAATAAAATGGACTGTAATGGCTACTGCAGTTTCTTGTGTTAGGTTAAACTTTTAGCTCTGTGAGATTGCAATTGAGTATTTCTTAAAACTCTTTTCTTTCCATCCATATAACGAATTGTGAGAAATGGACTGTTGGTGTAGGATGTCTAGAAATCTTTTTTACAATTAGATTTATTTCTCTACCTTTCACTCGTTGAAGTCTCTTCTTTGTGCCTACTTTGGTTATAAGAAGCACTGTTTTACAATTTAGTGAGTACCTCTTTAAATAATTGCTAGGGAAACTTCAATTTAGCACAAATGGTTGCCTTCTATCCAATTTTGTTACTTAGTTGAGCTGGGGAAACAGACACTAATGATCTTATTTATCAGTAAATTCCTGTGCTTTATAATGTTGATTTCCTTCTATTTTTATATTTTGCCCCTTTTTTGGATGAGCATGTATTTGTTAAAATCAAGCACACATCAGACATCAGACTGCCCTTCCTTGCACCACAGTTGGGTCGGAATTGGAAGAGAAAGTACAGCGGAGGGAGGGAAGTACAGGTCCTGAAACACAGTACAAGACCTTGAACATTAGGAATGCTATTTCCAGTGTCTCAGAGCTAGATTTCATTTGAAAGTGGTTTTCATCCAGTAGGATGGAACCTTGGACCTGGAACTAGCAAAAGTAGAAATGGAAATACACACACCCTTCAACAATAAGCCGAAAACAACATATACGCAAACATCACCCATCATAAAAATGGAAGCCAACAGACACTCATCTAAAACCACAAACATCAGTTGGTTTTCCAACGGAATTACGCTCTTTTCTTTCTTTTTTTTCCTTTTTTTTTTTTTTGGGGAAGAGGGGGGAACTTTAGCTAAAAGAACCTGGTAAATGTAATTCAATGGCGAAAATCAGGATAAAACTATGCCGGAATCACAAGAAATGAACAGAACAAGTCCTGAATTTTGAAGTGTGTTTTCCAAACTGTAACCCCAATTCTTGCTACACAACCCAAAGGGAGGGGGGAAGGGGTGGGGGTGGAGATTGGTCCGGGCTACCAGCTCAGTCCCAAGATAAAATAAGCCCAAAATGTGAGATTATCTAGTAGTACTGCACTTATTCACTAGCCCAATCGGAGACATTAAATGTTATGTTTAATAGGTAAAAATCAAAATAAATAGGAGAAAGGTGGGGTTATTGGAGTAGAAAAGACACCACTAAAATGTTCTCTCAAAAGACATCTAAAAACCATGTTTCTTCCACAAGACATGTTTGTTGGCCATTTACACGTCTCCCAATAGTCGCACATATTGATCCCTTATGTGCTTATTAAAAAGAGGTTAACGTCTCTAACACACAACTAAAATGATTAAAAAATATTTTGAATCTTTTAAGCTATTAAAGTTCCAGCAACTTGCATCTCTATTCAGTTTAAACCAGTCCTCTGGTGGCCTTTATTTTTCAGTTCAGTAAATTGTGCATGAACATTGGATACTTGTTCTACTTCTTCCCCAGCAGATGCCATGTTTATCTTGTTCATTAGTTTAGATCAGTCTCTTAAGAGAGTTTCAGACAGATACGATATTGAAGAAATCCAGTCTTATTGGGTAAAATAACTCACTTTTCGAGCTGTTGTTGCAAATGCTGAGGTATTCTATGTTTATTAATGGTTCCGTTTGTTTTGATGTAAAATTCTACATGTAACATATTATTTGTTAAAAAAAATTAATCTTTCTAAAATGTAAAAGATAAATGAAGTTTTTTTTTCCTTCCTGGTTTACAGATCATCATGTCCTACCGCTTGGAAACAAACATTGGAAAAAAATTTTAACATATAAAATTTTCCATCAAAACAAACGAAGTGTATGAAACATGGATTTCAGCCAGACTAACTGTAAAATTTTTCTTGCTTTTACACTTTCTGACTTTAAATTTTTTTTTTTTTTTTTAAAAAGGCCAAAGGTTCATATACAGTCATGCAATCATACTTTTTTTTCTGGTCCACATCCTCTCCTCCAAGAGAATTTGGAGGAGAGATGGTGCCCCAATTGGATGGATGGCACCTGGGATTCGAGTGAATCAAAGTCCTCCATCTAAACCAACACCTCCTGTCGGCTCAGCTTCTCGACTCGGACGGGGGGTTCGGATTCATTCGAACCCCAAATGTCGCCCATCTAATGGGGGCACTACCTCTCCTTCAGATTCTCTTGGAGGAGAGGATTTGAAGATCCAATAATTTTTATTTACCCAAAAAAAAAAAAAAAAAACTATGGGGTCGTACCGGAAGCCCTTAGATTAATATAAGACACCTTTTGAATACTATAAAAGTGTAGATTGAAGTGCTGTGAAGCTCTCTGCACTCATTTGTGAATCAGTCCTATCTATCCAGGGGAGACAAATATATCCAAATTTGTCATTCAGTATTGAAATTTTATGCAAATTTGAAATACTTTTCTTGGCTTCCAAATATAACCTAAATATGTTATGAAAAATGAATTACCATCAGATTTAGTTTTAGTTGACTCTTTAAATTCCATCAATGATAGACATCTCATGATGTTACACGGGCATGGTCTTAAAATTTGGAATCAAATAGGCTGAATCAACTAATGTCGGCAATCAAATTGAAACAAATAGGCTAAATCGGCCACTTCGAATCCAAAATTGGAGACAATGAAGGCCACTTCCAATTTCCACCTATTCTTCATGGTGAAAGCTGAATTAATAAACATGCAACCAGTTGTTTTTAATCATCATCTCCTTCCTTATATCACCAAAGAACACAAAAAAATCAAGGAAACTTACCATTTGGGTTAAATCTATAAGATTCATGAAGCCTCAAATTGCATCTAGAGATAAACATTTGAAATGATAATCGATTTTAAAAATGAAAGAAAAAAAAAAAAATCTTTGCAGTTTTGGACTCTCAAGATGAGATGTAAATTAAATTCCAGAAAAGCATAAATGGAAGAAAGCCATATTTTTTCAGGGAAAACCCAATACAAGCATGTAAATCAAAACGGGTCATTACGCTTTGACCCATCATGACTACTCCAGTATGAGTGGATGACCGCTCCCTTCTAACGATAACTTTTTGTACGGCCGACCAAGGAAATGAATTCTCGAGGATGGTAATGGAAGTCGGGATGTCATTATCAATTCCTCTCGAAAATGATTAGACTCTGTAATCCTAAACATCATCTCACGACCTTCCCATTATTTCCCTCTCTAGTCTCATTCTCTTTGCACTCTGAATTTCCTGCATGCTTCCCGCCCTCCGCTGATTTGATACATCATGTTGGTATACACAATTGGCTCCATTCCGGCATCCCCTTGAACTATTGAAATATATGCAAGGCTTCATGATTTTGGGCTTTGAATCTCTTGGTTTTGAGCTTTGTATAGGTTCAGGACTGGTTTCTAGCATCGGCTGGTTATGACGATTACTAAATTGTGTAAAGATTCGATCCTGGATTTCTTGTCTCTCTCCTCCATGTTGTTGAATCAAGCTTTTATAGTAGTTAATATCCTTAACGGGAGGCGTTTTCACAACTGAAACAATTCCAGGCAGATGAGGCCGTGGGTTCAAAGTAGTCACCGCAGCTTTTGTGGCGGGGTAGAATGGGCCAGCTGCAGGGGCTGCTGAAAAGGGTACATTTGTTTCTGTTCTATTGATATGGATGGGAAGTAGGACCGACTGAGGGGTCGATGACCCCATCGGGGGTGACTTCGGCTTGGGTGTAGTTTGTAAATTACTGGGTTTTCCATGATCTGCAACCAATTTCTCAATCAGCTTTGGGTTGCTGAGGATCTTAATAAGCAGGTCATGGTCAATCAAGCTTCCCTGCTCATTGCTTCGCATGATAGCTGTGAAGGCAGCAGATGCAGCAGCAACAATGTCAGGTTCTACACCAGGAACAACCCCAAATACAGGTTTTTCACTGGCTGGAGCCATTAGAGCAGAATGAAGATCGTACTGAGATTGAGGTTGTGTCCCAGGAGGCAACAAGCCCTGGGGCACAACTTGAGGCAGCGAGGCCATGGGATTAATTGGCGCTGAAGAATTGCAGGATGGATCGGTGATGTCATCATCTTCAACGGGGGTGACAGGAATAACTGGAGTCTGAGCATCATTGTCATGATAGTCTTCTACCTCGAGTGAAACAGCAGGGCTGCAGAGGACAAAAAAAGTTGGTACAAGAAGCGCATGAAAACCACTAAGAGAACCCATGTAATGGTAAGGAAGGAGAGGCATGTCACCTGGGAGGGATGGCAGAAGGACGGGGATAAACTGCTTCCAGTACTCTCATCTCTCTCTGGTTTTGAACCTCCACCTCTTTGCTCTCTTCCCCAGCCACGACTTGCCACCTCGGACTCAAAACAAACTGCAAAATCAAGAACTGAAATGAGACTGCATTCCATCGTCATATTGGACTTTCATCATGGAGCCTAGACTTGATACTAAGTATGACATATAGACCAAGGATCAACTGAACAAGCACTCAACAAGTATTACGAGCTTACCCTAGGAGGAAATTTCCATCTAATCAGAGGAATCTGGGACAATTCCTTCTTCAACTGGTTAGCAGGATGAGCTCCCTCGAATCCAGGAGGAAGATGGTCATCAGAGCCCATTCCAGCTGAATGTAATAGCCATGATGTCTTTGCTTGGAGGTTATCTTGAGCTCCAAGACCAACTTGTGAAGGTGAATCCTCTGAAAGGAACAGCTTTACCTGCTCAACGGAAGGTTTATGTTAATTCAGGCACCTGTTTTTCTATAAATTTGTAATATTCATAAATTTCTCATTTCTGTGGATCCTTGAAAACTAGTAAGTAGAGGACCCACGGACATAACAATAAGATTTGATGCAAGTACTACATACAGGAACCTCCAGATCATTTACTTACAGACATAGAAAGTTCAAAGATAGCATAAAACAAGAAGAAGAAAAAGAAAGGCCAATGCCTAAAGATTATCAAGCAAGATTCAATTGATATGAGCTTCACAACAAACAACCAAAAATCTCCTGATAATTACAACAGCATATCAGTATCACGGGATACCTTAATTCCTAAAACACCAAAAAAGCCAGAATCCAATAGTTTACAAAAGCTACAAGCAGATTCCTCTAGAGTTCACGTTAAAGGATAGCAAGGGAAACTGTTGCAATTAGGCTAAGTTGGAACCCAATAAAGTGCCTCCTAAACTTCAGAAACTAACCTGGAAGATCTGTGTTAGAGCTCTTGTCTGTCAAAGAACAGCTATTCCCAAAAAAACATATATATATATATATATATATATATATATATATATATATATATATAGTAGATAATCCTTCATGCCTATTAACTGAAATCCTCAAGAAAGGTAATGCATCGATGTTTAAATGCCCCTATGCAAGAAATACATGGTATGGGTCAGAACTCTCTTTTCAAACACAAAATTTAGAAGGCATTTACGGAAAATGGTTGAAACAAATGACATACAAGGATCAAAATTGGACTGAAAAACTCTCAGTTGCATATTTGACTGTTGGAACCTAGGGAAGATGAGAAACAGGTATGTACATAATTGAATAACTCCCAACCCCTTAAAACAATTGATTTGTTAATGCTTATTTTACTGAGTTGACCCACATAAATAGAGATTGATGCTCTAACTCAATGACAGTGGGAAGAAAGAGGATTAGAAGGTCTCTAGAGCAAGATAAATTTCTGTTAATTCCTTCCTCACATTACATACAAGTGATGGAAGATACAGCCAACACCCACCCCCCAAAAAAAAAAAAAAAAAATCCCCCAAAGAAAAAGGAAAAAAAAGGGACAGTCGGAAGAAATAGGATTGGAAGGTCGCTACATCAAAATAAAATTCCAGTAATCCCTTCCTCACATTACATACTTACAAGTGATGGAAGCTACAGCCAGGGAAAAAAAACAGAAGAAGAAAAGAGCTGGAGAGAGTGTCATAATAAAAAAGGCAAATGAAAATTTTAGCAGCAAAGGAATATCATTCAAATCTAGGCTCCACAGAAGCATTGGAAGCAGATGAAATCAGGCAAAGCTTGATGCTTAGCAAGAGTCTAGCCCTTCAACATATTATGTAGCTATTTCAGATTGCCAGAACTGGATTGAAACTCTGAACTCTAATGGAGAGGGTTCAGACTGGAGGGCTGCTACGACCTTATCAGATATTGTCAACTAATGCAATACTTTTAGCATGTTTCCTTCACATACTGCGGAAGTTCTCTAGTCAAAGAAGCACATGTAATAGCAGTAGGTGGATTTCTTTTTTTTCGAATGTTTTGAGGCTTCAAGCCCCACCTAATTTGCTCTGAAATAGCTTTATAAGGGATTTGTCACCCTCTCTGTTCAGATAAATAAAGGTCCTTTTTCGCCCCCCCCCCCTCCTCCCCCAAACAAAAAGAGAGAGAGAGAGAGAAAGAAATAATAAATAAAAAAAGGAACAGCCAGAAATCGTTAACCCAGAACATAATGTGCTGAAAAGATCAAGTATTTTCCATGGTCAGTAAAATGTAAGCACCCAGGAGAACAAATACATCAAATTACTTGCACAGTCCACAATTATCATGAAGCATTACTAGAACGGAGCAAAACATCCCACAATCCAAATGCAACAAGACCCATGACAAATGATGGCAACTACCATATAGCTAAGTGTTACCCATCATTCATTTAGCAAAAAGGCCAAAGAACTCCAAAGCACCTCTACTAATTGCAGCAGAGAAAAAGGTTCCACGGAGTCTTTGATGCCTCCCGAATCAAAACAAATAATGCACATATCAGAAAGGAAGCAAAACAACATTGAAAATGATGATACATGGATATCCTGTCAAAGGACACGGTCCAACAAAGAGTTGCCTCCAAAAAGTATAGGAGACCCCAAGCTTGGTATAACCACCACACAAGAAACATATCTGACACTTCACAGAAGTGTTTTCTCAGTCAGATTCAATGGAATTCATTTATTCAAGAAGCACACTCAATATTATAGGAAAACCAAAATTTCACATGAATAGGGTAACACTAAAACTAGGACCTAAAGGAAAAGAGGTCTTTACTTCCAAGTTCCAATACATCATGTTGGAAATTCTCAACTAAGGGCATCAAACAAAGTGTAAATAATAATAATAATAATAATAATAATAAATATATTATTATTATTATTATTATTATTATTATTATAGCTGTTGAATGTCGTCCTTAGTAGGACTCTTATATTATGTTTTGGTTTATTTGTATTTCCTTTGTGAACTAGGACTCTAACTCTTTATTTCCTTAGTACTGAGACTACTAGTGTCTCTAGGATTCCTAGTGTCTCTTAGTTTGTAACCTCTTTCTTATAAATAAAACGGGACAGTGGGAGAATAGTTAATCTCTCACCTTTTTTATGATCAAACAATAGCCAAGAATGTAATAGTACAACAGCACGATACGTGTTCATTTCTACTAGTAGCCAACAATAGTCTTGGATGGCTTGCCCAACATGGAAAGTGACTACAGAAACCCATCCCACAGGTAAACACATCAATGTCAGGTTGAGACATTAACTGGGTATAACAACAAAAAATGAGAAACATACAGGTAGAGGGTTTCTCATTTGACAAAAAATCAAGTTAAATCAACTTTCAGGCTGCCAAAGATTCTGAGGCTAGGCTAAATATTCTTAAGGCATGAACATCAAGGTGAACAGGGTCCCAAGGTAAAGAATAACCAGTTACACCAAAAGAGGCAGTCAATACAGTTAATAACAAACGAGAATGGTTACAAAGATACGAGAGAGTGGTGGTACCATTGAGCAACCACCACCAAAACTAGAGTTTGAGTGTGTGCTGGCATCAATAATCCCTATCCTTATGCAAGAACTGTGGAATTCCAACATACATACCTTCCAGTCACCATCCTCAGTTCTTTTTTTCTATCCTTCTCAACAGGGATTTTATTTTATTTTTTCTCAGGGCCAGGGGGCATAGTGTTAATTGATCATTTTGGTATCTTTATAGTTACTGTAAATTCAGGACTTTCAGTTTCATGGAACCAAACCCATTTATCAAGATTAGTCCTTCCTTCTGTGGAAATTTTATATCCGCAGTCCAGTTAATTTGGTTCGTTTACCCAATAAAACTTAATTTGAACTGGCATGGCCATTAGCTCATCACATCAGCCTCTGTGTCACAATGTGTACAAATTAATTATAGCTTAGAATTTCACCAACCAAAAAAAAAAAAAGATAAATCTTATGCAATAATAAATGGAAGTCACAACCCTTGATATAATATATATACTGTAGTACGCACCCAAAAAAAAATGTCCTATAGTATCTATTTGAAATAATGCAAGTTTACCCTCACATGATTCTCCAACCATGCAAGGTTTTGGTCTTTTATGCAGTTTATTAGCATATGTACTAATATCATTTAATTACTCAACTCAGTCATTCTGATGACAACTTGGTTATATCCAGTGAGAACAGACAGATCGTGAAAAAAACATGCATGCTTGTTTGTTTGTGCATTTGTGAGAAGGGTAGAGGGAGATTTCTGGTCATCCATCAACCTAACCTCACCACTAGATGAACAAACTGGGTGAACCATACACAACCCATGTTAATATATACAATGCCTAACAAATTCCAATTTGAAGAGACACATCTTTGATGCACTGAATCAGCAGTACTGCCTTGAAGCTAGATGTTACAAATAGAAAATAAACATCAGAACGTACATTAATCTTCTTTCATAACCAACAAACTTATAAAGAGGGGAAAAAATTGAGGGTGCGTGGGGGGGAAGTGTTCCAAATAGCACACTCATATTGCCATGTCGGGATGGATGAAAGCCACCAAGGGAACAAGGAAGGAACTAGAGAAAGTATGTGAAAACACAAGAAATCTCAAAAGGAAAGATAAATACTTTAGTGATTGTCATTTCTGCTATTAAATTACTGACAAAGTTAAAAGAGAGAGAGAGAGAGAGAGAGAAAGAGGGGGGGAACTACACCAGTATAGCATGTTTCTGATATAAAAATATTTTATATCTATAATAACTTGCTGCATTCTCTGATAATTGAACCCTTCATTTTACAAACCCATCACCCATGCGGCCATCAGACCCCCCACCAAAAAAAAAAATTTAATTTCATGGATTGAATCCACAGCTATTGTTGGAACATGTACTGGTCCAAGCCATCTTAGAGCTTAATTCTTAATATCAACCGCAAATTCAAAACATTCTTTTCTCGCTATCAATAATGGATACATCTAGATTGTTTTGCTACTTGCGTTCATCTAGATTATTGAATATAGCCTGTCTGCAAGCGCAGAAGGTGAGTCTATAATAGCAAAGTTCCCATATACCCTAAAAGACTGAGTGGTTAAAAGGACCTAAACTCCAAGACAAATTAAAACTGTCATTGGCATTCAAATCTTGTAATATATGCTATATTGCCTATAGCTAGCAGGTGGCATGTGCACATAGGCAGATGGGTGGGTGATGATATTTACACTTGTTACCAGTTAACCCAGAATTGGATCATTTTGTGGGTCTATTCAAGGGCTAAACTGCACGGTTTGGAAACCTGCCCACTGAGGGGGATCTTTTTCTGACATGCACACACCTTGTTACTGATTGATCCAACAATCAATACTATATCCTTAACAATATTTATTTGGTCATAGGTCTGTAAACCAAGGAGAAACAATTGTATCTAGGTTGGTATTAGCAAACAAGGAAGAAAACAAAATCCAAGTTGGGGGTTGTGGTCCAAGAAGAACACTTGTATTCTGGGTGGATAGCCTTGCCTTCTTTGGCAACCAAATGATGATTCTAATTAGTCAATGAAATAGAAAGCTGTAGAATGAAAATTGCCATAAGCTATGAAAATTCCAATGTACTGATTCAAAGAAAAAGAAGAAATGAAGTAAGACAGAAAACCCTATCCCCCGCCTCCAAAAAAAGGCTCTACTTTCTCTTCCACAATCAACACTGAAAAATAAAAGAGCAGTTTCTTTCAAAAAACAAAATGAAAAACACAAAAATGCAAAATATCACTCATGCTCTATCTTCTATACTTGCAGGACCACTTTAAATTTGTAATAAGATTTTAACTCCTTAGGGGTTGCTTCCCTCAATATACCAACAGCCCCTCAAGAAGTTTGTTCAGGATTGGGTTCCTCTTCAACGTAGAGAATTATTGGTTTCCCTCTGTTCATCCACTCCCTTGCTTCAACAGTCAACCCTAGTGGCAGAACTTTCCTATCATGTCCACACACCTTGTCACTGTGGAACATGTCTCTTTACCTTTCCCAGTAGTCGGCATCTAATTCATATTTAAGACTTCTCTTCAAGGTCCATTCCAACATGCTTGCACCCAAATCATTGGTTACACTTCAAAAGAATCTGTGTTACTTGAACATTCTATTATGCCTTCCACTTTAATTTTACTTATAGCAAATTCATTACATAGGCAACTGTCAAGCGAAGAAAATAACCCGGCCTTTAAAAAAAAGAAAAAAAAAAGAAAGAGCAAGCCTGGTATTGAAAAGAGAAATGATCTCCCGCTATCCCTTGCACTTCCAGCTGCACCCTAGACAATATCCCTTGCTCTCGCTCCAAGATACAAAAGAATTATATTCAATTCCCAATACCTTCCTGAACTTCGTAATCCCTCATCTCCAAAAGCAAACATCCTCTTCATGATCAATTTTGTTATTGGAATTTCTCAGAACAAAGCATATACATAGTACTTCATAAATCTATCATAAAATGGGCATATTCATTGTTGTATATGAGCTATAGACTCAACAAAAAACTCAACCTAACTACTCGGGGTGCTACACAAATCTTGTGTATCCCATGCCATCAGAAACCATATCTTCTATCAAAGCATGAGAAATCATGTTTTGCCTCAAGTCATTTTCTACCTTCCCCTGTCCCCTAACGCTTTCAACTAACAACCATATTGTCATTGGTCTCCATCACACATGATGGAACTACCTTAGTCAGCTTTCCTTCATCTATTCACCTTCTCCTGTGTGTGCAATCACTCTGATTCTATAGTAATCTGCAAAAGCACTTTCAGATTCATCCACATGCTCTATTGTTTTTGGAAACATTGTCTTCAATCTCTCCCTCTTTGCATATGAATTAAGATAATAAAAATGGTAAATCTAGCTTATCACTTGGTAATCCCTAATTTCTACTCTTATTTCCAGTGATGTTACACTTTGCACGATCATCGCAGAACCAGCTTACTTGAAAACCTTTTTCACTCTAAGAAAGCCCTCCAAGTACACTAGGGGGCAAAAGAAGTTGTACTTGCATATACTCACTTTTTAATCTCATCATCATCAATATACATGAACAAAAAACTCTAAATTTTTGTGCCTTCAAGCTTCTGACTTTTTCATCTCTCTTTAGCAATTTCTCATAGTAGAAATTATAAGAAGTGAAATAAATATGAAGTTTCTATTCACCATGGGTGAAGACAATCTAGCCATTGGGATGTCATTATTCTCTCCACTCCCTACTGATGAAAGTCCAAAGTGCACTTGGGACCATTCACAGAGTCCAAGTGAATTGATTCTCTCTTCACCGTGGGTGAAGGAAAACTCGGTCCAATAAATATTCCTTCTATCCAAGTTCAAACTGCAACTCCCCGCATTCTCTATACAAGAGCATTTCAGCCTCAGAAACCATTTCTGCTTACTGAATTAGTTGCCACGGTCCTTGTTCACAACAACATCCAACTTTGCTCGAGAAAATCCGCACAAAGACAACTGGTAATTCCAGTAGATATCAAATATGAATGATGTAACATTCGGTCCTATATTTACTTAAATGGATAAAAATAGTTTTCAGCACATCAATTTTTGATACTTCAACAAACAGCATCAATTCTTTATACTTCAACAACTCCCCAAATAAAAGTGCATAAAAGAGCTTCATAAGACTACCAAAAACCATGTAGGGAGGTTGAGTTTGGTACTTCTTTCTTAATATAATTATGAAGACAGCTACTGGCACAGTTGGTAGTACCCCTGCCAATAGAGGTCCCAAGATGTCAAGGGATCGACTTTCCTGCTTCACCGAGGAAGGGTTAAGGGGTGAGAGGGATTTAAATATAATATATCTTTCCTGTACTGTGATATGATCATTGACATTCAATTATACAAACAAATCATGCAAAGGCTTACTCAACAAATGCATTTATGCATTCACAATTTGTGGTGAATTTGTACCCAGCACAAATGAATAAACTGAAGTGAAATGCATAAATTCTAGTCCAGAGCCACATTCAAGGTGTTACTTTAGTTGGAGCATGGAGAACAGTTTGCACACTCCCACTGTATTAGAAGAATGGCAAAAGTTGCAATAACTCTGGACAAATTTAATCTAATATATGTATGCATCATGCTACATACCTTCAATATGTCATCTCCATTTTTCTTCATTTAACATTTCTATTATGAAAATTTTCCCTTATACATATCAGGATGAAGCTATACAACAGTTCTAAATCCATTAGATTTTCTTCTCCCTCATCTTCTTCTTCTTTTTTTTTTTTTTTTTGTGGGGTATTATTTTGATTTTGATTTTGATTTATTTATTCATTATTATTTTTATTTTTATTATTTTTTCTTTTTTTCTTTTTTTTTGAGGGGGAGGGGGTGATTAGTCGATTTTTGTTTTGCTTAATTAAATATATCACGAGGCAAATATGGTTACCCTTTCTCGATCCAATGCATGCTCTTCCCAACATATTCTTTGTATCCTCCCTTATACAGAAGCCCTTAAATCAAGTTCATAGTTGAGGTACAACAGCAATTCATGTGGCTACAAAAAATTTGTCAGAGGTGCAGACTTTACATCAATCAATACACCCGTGAGTTCAGATTAGTAATTCAAATTTTTTTGCTGATATAGGTACCGCCAACCATCTCCACTATCTTGTCCAATCATTCAATTAATCAGGTAGCAAAGGGTCCAATATTCAGTATTATTAGGTTACCATTCTTTAAAGTGCAGATACAACGAGTTTCAGGATAGCTTGATCCAAAACATCCAATTTGGTTGGGCGATAATACATTATTATCAAAACTTAATGTATTTGTTTCAATAAAGCATCCTTTTTGACAATCTTTAAGACTTCCACTGCAATTTTTGTTAGAGATGTGAGGAATACTTAAAGAGCACCTCCAAATTAATTCCCAACATGTTCCTTTCTTATATCCAGAGGTTCTTGTTCTTCGCAAAAAAAAATTTTGATTAACATAGAACAAATGTCAAGCAAAAAATTTGAATATCGAGGAAAGGAAACACAAGGCAACCACACAATGGTGGGGGATATTTCCTTCCTCTTTCTTGTTGACCAGAAAAGGTCAACGCAACAGATTGCTGTAAAAACAAGAGTATCAGAAAAGGTCAAACACAACTGATCGTAGATCTGGGGAGAAGGAGAAAAAATTCCGAATAGGAGACGGTACTCGGTAGAAATAAAGAACAACTTATTACAGAAGCTTACAGGCAGAAGGAATAATGAATCAGAGATCCGCAACTAAGACTGCCCCAACCGACGTAAGAAATGCGTGTAAAAGACGAATTAAACTTATTTGCTCAAGGAAGCTATTGTAATCAAATAAGAAACTAAATAAAAACATGCATCTGACGATCACATAGAACCAGATAATTCCCTATCGGATCGTTAGGGTCGGTTCAAATATCAGATTCTTAGGGTAAAGAATCCGAGTGATTCGTATTGCACACTTCTTAATGCATCAATGGCAATGGAAACTGAAACCTAATATACATAAAAAAACAAATCAAATACGCAAACAGATTTAAGGATTTTATTGCTGAAAAGAAACGCACTTCCATAAAGATAATCGCGTTTTTACCTGACAAAGGTTTACATCTGGAGCCCAAGAAACCCTTTTTGATTTCTGCAATCCCCTCATATTAACAGATAAAATCTCGCACTTCTTCCCGCTTCAGTTGTCAATAAATTACAATAATCAGGCGAAGGAATTTTAAGATCAGACAAGAGAATCCAGAGATTTTACGATCGGTCACGACGATCTAGACACCCGTAGAAACCCGTTCGGAACCTAATTTACGGATGTAATCGGACCTTTTTTAATAACTTACCTCGAAAACCCTAATTTTCTCAGTCTGGTTCGATTAATTAGAACCAATACGTGCGGAGATACAGAAATCTCCGACGAAGAGAAAGTTAGATAAAGAAACCCTAGATGTTTCTGGTTGCTCTGGTTTTATCGCCTATCTGGCTGGCTATCTTGGCCTCTTCCTTTATCACTTTTTTTTTTTTTTGCATCCCTCCCCCCTCTTTAATATACATCTTGACTTTATCTCTCTCTCTATATATATATATATTATTTAGGGTAAAAGAGAGTTACCTCCTTTTTTTAATTTACCTTATTGACCGTTGATCCTTAAAGTTTCAAAAAAAATAATTACCTTTCTTAAATAACTATTAAAATTCAAATAGCTCCACACGTTAAGAATATTCTATTAGATAGTAACAATGGGAGTCGAATATTTTTTTAAATACTAAATTATCCTTTTAAAGAGATGAACTACCTATTTTACCCTTACTATTTAATAGGGTTACTACTTCCCCATTTGCTCTCATATATTTTTTTCGGTTTTCAAACTCTTAATTGTCTTCTTCTTCAGAGATCTCCACCGCTGCAAATCCTTGAATATTGAAGCAATTTCTCCTAAAATTTCTCCAGATTTTCAATCTCTATTTTCATTCCTATCTTCCCTTATCTTTCTCCCATTCCAGTCGTCATTAGTTGACCACCTTTTCTCTCCTATTCTTGGTTTCTTCTCTCATAAAATTTATCCAGATTTTCAATCCCTATTTTCACTCCTATCTTCCCTCATCTTTCTCCCATTCCAGTCGCTCTTAGTCCACGACAATTTTATCTCCTCTTCTTTTTCGGTTTATTCTCCTACTTCCTCTCCTGGTAGATTCTGTTATTCTCTCAATGTCGAAATAAAAAATCATGTCATTTCTCCTCCCTTTCCTGGCTCTCTCTCTCTTCAAACCCCGATTCTTCCCTTTTTTTTTTTTCTGCTGCAACTGATTTGTCACTGGTTTTCTCCTCACCATAATTCGGAGATCCCCAACCCCTTTTTTTTCCTCCGTCATTTTCTCTCACACCTCACTCTTCTCTCTTGATTCGACAAGTACTTTAATTAACTCACCCATTATATATATTCAAAAGAATCAGAAGGACTGTCAACAGGGAAGAGCGAAAGAGAACCAGAATATGAATTTCATATTAAGAATGAGAATCTAACATGATTAAACACAACTCAGAATACCAACTCATAAAAATCAAAACTAGTGCTTAATTAAGGAGTTTTGCCTCACTGATCGCCTGTAATCGTACCGCTTGTATTTAAATCCAACATATCATCTCTGTCGAAAAGAACGTGAAGAAGAATGAAAAGAAGATGAGATTAGGATTTATTTTAGTTGGATATAAAAGGGTTATATTAGTCTTTTAACAATGTTAAGATTTAAAATATGGATAAAAAATTGAGAATAGAGTTGTCCATAAAAAATTTAATTTTAACACCGTTAAAAATTGAGACTATTTGAATTTTAATAATTATTTAGGAGAGGTAACTGCCTTTTTTAAAATTTTTGGAGATCAACTGTCAATGAAGTAAGTTATAGGGAAAATAACTTTCTTTTATCTTATTATATAATATCTCTCTCTTGCCGTGTAAAGTGTAAACATTGGAGTCCCGAATCTCGATCGCATAGTTGAAAAGTTGGAAAATGGACTTTTTCTTTTTTTCTTTTTTCACTCTTGTACGCTAACTACTGTGAGAACAAGATCTCCATCGCCAGCCAAGAGAATCTTTTTCCCATTAAATATTTATAACTTTATAATTATCATATTAATATTTTATTAATGTGACTGTGAATATTAAAAGAAAATTGGTGAGAAAAAATTACAAACATTTTATAATTCCATTAATTATAGATGAAATTATCGAAACTACCTATGTCAATATACTAAAATCCTAATCTAAGGCTATATCTCTTTACCATGGATGAAGAAAGATTAGGATCTCTTTGGTTCAGGTGTATTCACATCGTCTCCTCCCAATGATTTTGGGAGGACATGGCAACCTATCTCGGATGACTGTCACATGGCTCTCGGGTGAATCTAAGACCCACGTTTGAGCCGACACCCAGCCGACAAGCCGAGCCGACAGGGGTTGTCGGCTCAGACGTGGGTCTCAGATTCACCCGAAAGTCATGTGACAGTCATCCGAGATAGGTTGCCATGTCTTCCCAAAATCATTGGGAGGAGACGATGTGAATCCAGTTCAGGCTCATCTAGATTTGATTGGATGAATAAATTATGATGACTATCAAACTGTATGTGAATGGTTGGAACTTAGGATTTATGTTTTCATGGTCTCTTACCCATTAAGCTATACTTAAGGGTTAATGGACTATATAATTTGACAAGTGGGTTTTAAGGGTGTGAATTTGAATTGAAATTTATATAAATATCAATAAAGTAAATAATAATTGATTCAATATCCGGTAGCGTAGTTTAAAAAGTAATTTTTTTTGGCTCAATTATGAACCAATGAATTTAAATTTGATAAGTAATTTATACCACCCCATGGCCCACTTGTACACAAATTTTGATCCTAAACAATTTTGCTACATGGCAATATTAGGTCCTACCACCTATCCACCCATGGTTGGATAAAATATCATCAGAGTATTAATGATAAATCTTATATTTCTTTATTTTTTTTTATCCTATATTTACTTAAACTCTTTGATTCTAAACTTATTTTCTAATTCTTCTCATAAATTAAACTTTCACATCTTTTTCTCTTGTTAGTAATTTAAAATTCTAAAATTATCCATGGTCCTCTTCTCTCCCATCCCATAGTACTTTACTTCCATTCCCTTTGCTTCTCTCCATTGTTCCTGTTACCTTAAAGGTTGGTGCAAGAAACCATTGAATAGAGAAAGACATTTGCCAAATCGATTCACTATTTCTATATGAAATATGGAACAATTCTCTTGTTTTCTCCTTATCATTCAATGACCGTTTGAGTGGGCCTACTCGCTCCCTATTCACGTGACCCTCCATGATGCAGTTCAGTATGATCAAGTCAACTTTGGTTTATGCTTGCCGGGTCATGGGAAGGATAGGCTAATAGGTTATCATGTCCGGACTGGCTGATGAGAGATAAATATAATATAAAATGGAAAGATAGATTGGTTCTACATAGAGAATCATGCCTCCGAAAGCCTAACCTCATGTTTTTAGAGCAAGTAACTTTTCTAGCCTTTTAAAAGAATTAGTATTTCAAAATTCAAAGTCTCTTCCATTATGTTTCTCAACAATATATAAACATCCATAAATACAAGTATTTGGATAACTTCCCTACTAAGTCCTTATAATTTATCTTAATTTTTAGGGTAAATTATATAGATACCCCCTCTACTATAGTAAAATTATACAGAACTACCCTACTTTTACAAAAGCTACACAGAATACCCCTCTAACAATGTTATCATATAATCTTACCCACACCGTTACTTTCAACTTAACGATAGAGGTTTGATTTTTTAAAGACAAAAATACGCTTACTAAGGGTATTTTTGAAAATGAAAAAGAAAATAAAAAAAAATCACAAAAAATATATAAAAATGAAATTGAAAAGTTTTGAAGGGAAAAAAGTCTTTTTAGCTTTTAAAAATAATAAACCCTTTTAGGTCATTTTACACTTAGTAAGGGTATTTTTGTCTAAAAAAAAATTGACCATCTACCGTTAAGTTGAAAGTAACGGTGTGGGTGAGATTGTATGATAGCATTGTTAGAAGAGTATTCTATGTAACTTTTGTAAAAGCAGGGTAGTTCTGTGTAGTTTTACTACAGTAGAAGGGATGTCTGTGTAATTTATCTTAATTTTTACAATCTCTCTCCATTATACGTATCCACTCCCAAATAACTCTTCATTTACAGATAACTACCCAACAACACATAGTTAATAACTAATTAAATACAACTACACATAACCTTCCCTTAGCAACACATAATTCCTCCACACATGTTAATCAATTGTGTAAAATATACACGGCTGAGAGGCAGAAGCGGATGTGGGGGAGAGTCAGGGAGGAAAGATGGGGACAGCGTAGAAAAGAAGAGGAAATGGAAGGAGCCAACGATGTAAACGGATAGTCGAAAATATAATTCGATTCATATTTATATTCTTTTTAGGAGTATTTGTATCCTTTTAGGGTATCCAATTCGGCCAGGGATATCTGGATTCAAATTTGAAACATAATCTATTCGATCTAGATAAATATCTAATTAATAATAAAAAATTTAAGTAGTTAATGAGCTTGACTATTCTTCATTTCTTGTTCTAGGTGTTAGTGGAATGATTCTCATTCAACCCCAGAATGATTATTCAATCCATGAAATTGTGGGGTCAATATGGATCCACGAGATTAATCAAGCCAAAGGTCTGAATACCCGTCATTAGCCCAAAAAAGAACTTTAGAATTCTTAAAGATTTGACAATTACGAAGAAAAAATAATCATGCCATAAGACAATTAAGATACATGAATTAAGGAATATATCTTACCAAAAAAAAAAAAGAAATTTGAGGATGAAAATAATAACTACTGGCAAGAGGAAAATAATAACTACTGGCAAGAGGAAGGTTCAGGTTAGACAAAAAAATGTAAACAAATAGTGAAAAATTCGAATTTAGTTTGCATTCGTGTCATTTTAAAGAGTATCCGAATCCGTATCTATATCTATATCTATCTCTGTTTGCATTTATAGGAGAGGAGGAGCTGATAGATGCTGACCGCGAAAGAAAACGAGAAGAGGTTAATTTAGGGATTTAAATTTAAAAAAAAAAAACTTTTAGAGGAAATCGGAAAAAATGAAATTCGATAAGAATGTTCGAGTAAATATATAATAACTAGAGGGGTGTGATAGAAATTACTGGTTGACGTATCTATCTGTTTGGATTAGGGTTCTCTGCCTTGGTTACGAGTTTCAGCACTCGCGCCTTTTTAATTTCTGGGGTTACAGGATTTTCTGCTCTCTAAAATAGCCTATCGCGAAGAACAGGAGAAGGTAGGATCTAGACGGTTTTTATGTCTCAATTTCGTTGTTATACACTCATTGCTTCGATTTACTGACGGAATTTCCCTGGTAGCCGTTAGTGCTAGCCTTCGGACTCCATGCTTTGAATTCTTTATACAAAATTTTGTTTTTTTCTTTTTTTTTTTTTTGATAAATTTGCATTATTTGGTTTTCATTGGGCTGGTTTTATACTTTACGTGGCGTATGAGTTCGGAAAACACTTTTGTCTGGGATTTTCTAGGTTCAGATTGGATTTATTTTAAACTTCATCCGATTATATGAGTTGCGATTAAAGTGTTTCATGGAGTTTTGAGCTTGAACTGGAGTAAGCTCGAAGAGATAGGAGCTAGTGTCGATCTAGAGCTGAAACTCTTTGATGGCTTCGCATTGGAGGTTGTTAACAGCCGACTCATTGTAATATTAATTCATGGAGTCATTGGCACTGATCCGGTGTAGTACTACATAGGTTTTAAGCGTTTCCTGCTGGTGAAACAATTTTGCGTATGTCGCGCTTTATCTATGTGATTTGATCTGTCTTTTCTCGGCTTAAAATATTCGTGCCTCCATCTGTACTCTGTAGACTTGTGGATGGTTAAAGTTTTCTTATCCATAAACAATCCGAGACTGTTAAAATACTTGGTTTCCTTTGCATTGAATCTCTCAGTCTTTTAATTATGAGTTACTTCCCCATTTGTCGGAGCAGGGTATTTTGCACTTTCGATACGATGGCGATGGGGATGATGAAACCTGTGAAGCAGGGTCTAGAAGAACCGCAGGAGCAATTGCATCGGATTAGGATTACTCTTTCGTCCAAGAACGTAAAAAATCTTGAGAAAGGTCGTCCCTGCTTTCTTTTTGATTTCCAGTTCTTTCTATCCCAATAATAGGGACGGGGCATAAATGGTTCATATTCATCTGTTAACAGTTTGTGCTGATCTTGTGAGTGGTGCAAAGAACAAAAGGCTCAAAGTCAAGGGTCCAGTACGTATGCCAACAAAAGTTTTGCGCATCACTACAAGAAAATCTCCTTGCGGGGAAGGTAAACTCCTAGGCCTCACTATCAGCTTTTTAGTTTTTATGAGACGGCTTGCAAGGAAACTGTTGAAAGTATTATGATTTTCAAAAGTTCGAACTTGTAAGTGAATGACTTCCAAGTATATAAGACATAAGGTTCCAAACTTAATCCCAACATTCCCCCTCATGTGTTGTTTTTCTTTAGAGTGCAGTACATGTATGTGGTCCATCTTTTGGGTGATCATAAGGAGAGAACCTGGAGTTTTGATACCATATTGTAGTAATAATGAGAGTCACCAGTTTGTATAGAATGACAAAGGCCTCGCTGTATTTATAAAGTAATATGGATTAAATGGAAGGAAAATAGGTAATGAATGAGTCAGCACCCTTATCCCTGCATTCAACTAACCTAACACAAACCCATATTACACCACACTTCATTGCTCTGCCCATATAGGGTTAAGAATTTAAATATTTCCGAAGTAATATGAGTTTCTATTTATTTTTGTTGAAACGAAGGAGAGTTGCTAGCAATTTGATAATGTGTGTTGCATATTTTTTGTTTGATTTTCTATTTAGATATTTGTTGTTAGGATGGTTGGGTATTGGTAACAACTACGAATTTAGAATTATTGCTAATAAGCTCATTGTTTCCGCTTCTGTGAGAATTGAGAAACAGATATTAATGGAGACTAAATCTCACATAAAGGGATGAAAGAGAATATTAATAGAGAATATCAAAAACACAAATATCAGGGAAGGGAAACGAAGAACCAAAAGAGAAAGAGAGAGAAGCCAAAGAGAAAGAGAGAAGGGGAGAAAGAAGCTGTCGAAACAACAAGGGAGAAAGGGAACTCAAAGAGGGGAAGAGATACCGAAAGAACGAGAGACAAGGAGACAAGGGGGCTTACCGCCAAGGGAGAGGAGAGAGACCAAAAGCCACGTTGCTTTTTTTCTTTTTTTTTTTCCTTTAAAGAGGAAGGGTGCCCACAAGATAAATCCAATAAATAAATAAAAATAAAATAAAGATCCTAATTAAACTAAAACTGATCCACGTCCAAGGGGATGGGGCCCACAATAATAAAAATTAATAAAATAAATAAAAAGAGAAACTACCTTCCTAATAGAAGTAAAAGTTTAAAAATAAGACTAAATCAATAGAATTTACCAAAAAAAAAAAAAACTAAATCAATAGAAGTAAAATTTACAAAGAATTCTAAATTAAATCCTAAGAAGATCCCTATCCAACGGATCTTTGTCTGCATCAGATATCCTCAGGACCATTTGTCTCGGAACATGAGTGAGATTGTTTTCAGAAGGGGAGAAACTATATAAGGCGAAATGTCTGGAAACACAAGCTTGATATTTGGGTCCATTCTTGGTCTTCTCAGTGTTCCTGGTAATGAAATCTCTCATTACCTGGAACACCTGTAATGTAGCTCGAGAATGATCTTGGATGGTTCCTTATATTCCTGTGATTATATTCCTGTGAAGTTTGCATTGTGTAATTCTGTCTTTCCCTGCTCATAGTCCTGTACCCTGATTTGTGTTCCATAAGAGTGGTAATACGGGCACTGGTTGTCACTGCAGCTTCAGAAGTTGAGAAGTTTTTCATATTAAACCATGAAAATTGCATTCATGTAAAATTTTACTTGATTTTTCCCCGCACTCTCATCTGGCGATATCTATCATCGCTATTCTCTTAACTTCAAACTTCTTTCTGTTCTATGTTAGAACTGTTTTACAATTGGAATCTAATAACTAAGTTTTGTTTAGCACAAAGAATGAGCTATTTATCATAGTTTGTATGGTGCTATATTATTACAAGTATCGAAAAGTGTCATACTCTCTAAATGGTCTTTTATGAAATCTACTATGCTTATATTTTCTGAAAACTTCCGCCAAGTTCTGTACTTTCTATATTTTAGGATACATCCAATCCAATGCTATGCTTACTGATTAAATGGCCAATGGCCATACATGTGCATACATGTTGCCCATTTGAAGCTACTATCAGATGTATTATTTGTCATTTGAAGGGACTTTAGTCAAGGGAGACTTTCCTGTTCTTGAGGGTAATCTTGGGTTATTTGAGTTGAAGTATATCTAATCTGTACTGAGGTTCATAGGTGATCTGGTTATGACTGACACCTCTTTTCCATTGGTTTCAAAAGATAGCCAATCAAATCTGGTTTAGCCGAAAGTGATGTATGTATTGCTGTGCTCTATTGTTCTCAGGGCCTTGTACTCCCTCTAATTTGTGTCTGTTTTTCTTTTCCTTTTTCTTGTATATGATTGTTGATTTTTTATATTTAGCAGTTATTGTTTTCACGACAATAACACATCATGATTGCTTTTTCCAAATTCATGAATACCATTTAATATAATTTTTTTCATAGACTTACTGTGAGTGCATTGCTTTTTTAACACATGGAGACTAACTTTTTTAAGTTTTTTTTATTTTTTATTTTTTATAATTATAATTCTATGGATTAACTGGATCAGATTGAGTGTACTTGGAGAAAAGGCCTGATCAGTAATTGAGTCATAGCATATATGAGTTCCTGGAAACCTTGTGTATCAAATTGATTGTTTCCTAGTTGCTGAAAGCTTAATATGTGAAAATGGAAAAGCAGAAGAACAAAAGCCTGACTTGGGAAGATTTTCATTTTTGAACCTTTTTTGAAATTCCCCAAGTGATTTTTGTGTCCTTGTAATCTCAATTTTTTTTTTTTTTTAAATTTTTTCCTTTGGGGTGGGGAGGAGGTGATGATTCTTATGCTGTGGCTGCTTTGCCCTGGATTTTGTGATCTCAGCATGGTCAAATTAAATCTTCTCCCAATGGATTAGATAAACGGAGCGATCTGAGCAGGAGATGGCTTTTCTTCTAAAATATCTGTGGCTAAATCCTTTGTTGCCATCATTCTGTTGCTGTATCATTATTGCTTTTGGTTCTTTTGAAAAACTCTCATGGGGAGATTTTTCTCCCCTCTGTTTGTGACTTCGTGCACATACATGTATTTGTATATATATATATATATATATATATATATATATATGTATCATCTGGGGGTATGGATGTTGGATTCAGCTGTCCTACTTTCTTCTTGGTAGGCATTTGGTGTTATGGGCAAAATCAGAGAACTATCCTTGCTCCACATGAGAACAAGTAGAATATATGATCTGTGTTTTGATGCTTTGTGGTGGTTAGCTAAGATAACATCATTCTTTTTGTGGTATTGATCAGTTGATAATTAGAAGTTTAGTGAAGCATTCTATTGTTTAATACCACACTGCCTATATAATTTTTATTGGGGTGGGGGGATCTACCTATTTATTTCCCCAATGGGACTTTGTCTACAACTAAGGAGGTCCCTTATGGCACATACAGGAGATTCAAACATGCGATCTCCTGGTTCCTGCACCCTACTGGCAGGACACCAACCAACTACGCTAAGCAACAGTTCATCTGCCTATAAGATCATGCTGTCTTGTTGTGCGATCTGTTTTTCTCCAGGAATGGACTGAATGGAGCACTAATTGTTGGCTATGTCATCCTTCCCATTCTTTTCTTTTATGTGGAGGGATTTATTAATGCTTCTCTGATCTGTTATAGGGACAAACACTTGGGATTGCTTTGAGCTCCGAGTCCACAAGAGAGTTATTGATCTTGTGAGCTCGTCTGAGGTAGTGAAGCAGATCACTTCAATCACAATAGAACCTGGTGTGGAGGTTGAGGTCACCATTGCAGATTCCTGAGCCATACTATGGCTAGACACGTTTTCAATTTTGTAGGCTGAAGAAGGAACTAATTTAGAGTTAGCTCATGGCTTGTCTCTCCTAAATTATTATTTTTGTTAACTATGTAACCAGAACTTCCTTTTATATTAAGCTGCTTCTGTATCTGTTTCGGTTTGTTTGAGGTTTTCTTTTGTTATAAATGTTTGATATCGACTGTGATATGAAAAAGATCGAGAACATGAATCTGGTGGCAGTGCTGTTGGGTTGGCAATGGATCCACCAAACAAGGCAAGAGCCAGTCGAAGAGAGCAGACTAGTAATATAATTTCCACTTAGTCTACCTTCTCTGCTCATATTCTGAGCCATAATAACACTATCACTTACATAATTTAGAGTGCCTTCAAAAAATTAAGTCGATTAAGCACATAACATGGTGAGGAAAAACATATCCAAGGCAATTTGGAGAAATTCTCTGTTTGGTAGAGGGACCAATTCTAACCAAATATTATGGATTATCACTTCTTTCAATCTTTGCTTCTCATTTTCATGTTTTTTTTTAAGTTTGGACTATGGTTGTCAAGGTGAATCAAGACGTTAGAGACTTGAAGGCTGATTAAGGTATCCTATATTCTAAGGCCTCACAAGCTGCATCTAATCGATGCCTTGACAACTATAATTCGAACTCCAGTTCGGCCTCACAAGCTGCGTCTAATCGATGCCTTGACAACCATGGTTCGAACTCCAGCTCTGACGATGAGAAAACTGCCTCTATTTCTACGACTGAGAGCACCTTCAAACAATAACAAACAATCCAGATTCCAGACTTTGAAAAAAGTGTAATACTTTGAAATTTTTATTATTTTGTTGGGAAGGTGATTTTTAATTTTTATTATTTTGTTGGTTTTACCACTCAAAAGATATGCATCAAATCCCATGCCGATTAGAGACGTGGAATGAAATCCCACCATTGGAGACACCACTATATATAATGGAGGGTAAAGTAGGCCCAGCCATTAAAACGAGCACTGTCTTCTCCCTCGTCTCTGATCCTGCTTCTTCAATACGAAACTAAAGACGGCAAGAGGACTCGCTCGCTCGCTTGCTTGCAGAGGGAGAGAGAAAGACGAAGACTCCAAGCGCTTGAAAGCTTTTGAAAGTAAGAAAGAGAGCGGAAGCAATTAACAATGGCATCTGAGAGCAACGACGGTACGAGATCTGGATCCACTCCTGTAGCGAACGGGGGAGAGTCTCAGTGTCGGAAGATCGCACTGATAACGGGCATAACAGGGCAGGACGGATCGTACCTAACGGAGTTCCTGCTGGAAAAGGGGTACGAGGTGCACGGACTGATCCGAAGATCGTCCAACTTCAACACGCAGCGGATCAACCACATCTACATCGATCCTCACAACTCCCACAAAGCACTCATGAAGCTCCATTACGCTGATCTTTCTGATGCTTCCTCCCTCCGCCGCTGGCTCGACACCATTCTCCCCGACGAGGTTTACAACCTCGCTGCCCAATCTCACGTCGCCGTCTCCTTCGAGATCCCCGACTACACTGCTGACGTTGTCGCAACCGGTGCCCTCCGCCTCCTCGAGGCCGTCCGCTCCCACATCGCTGCTACCGGCCGCTCTCACATTCGATATTACCAGGCCGGTTCCTCAGAGATGTTCGGCTCTATCCATCCCCCGCAATCCGAGTCCTCTCCTTTCCACCCACGCTCTCCCTACGCCGTCTCCAAGTGCGCCGCCCATTGGTACACCGTCAACTACCGCGAAGCTTACGGCATCTTCGCCTGCAATGGGATCCTCTTCAACCACGAATCCCCCCGTCGCGGCGAGAATTTTGTCACTCGCAAGATCACACGTGCCGTCGGTCGGATCAAGATTGGTCTCCAGAGCAAACTCTTCATGGGCAATCTACAGGCTTCGAGGGATTGGGGTTTCGCTGGGGATTACGTAGAGGCCATGTGGATGATGCTTCAGCAGGACAAGCCCGACGATTATGTTGTCGCCACCGAGGAGTCTCACACCGTCGAGGAGTTCTTGGAGGTCGCATTTGGGTTTGCAGGCTTGAATTGGAAAGATCATGTGGCCATCGATAAGCGTTATTTCAGGCCCTCCGAGGTCGATAACTTGAAGGGGGATTCGAGTAAGGCGAGGCGGGTACTTGGGTGGAAACCCAAGGTTGGGTTCCAGCAATTGGTGAAGATGATGGTTGATGAGGATATCGAGTTGGCTAAGAGGGAGAAAGTGCTTGTCGATGCTGGCTATATGGATGCACAGCAACAGCCGTAATTCGATCTGATGGATCAGGTACCGCCTGCGCCTCTGTTGTAGGGATTCGATTTTCCCCTGTTTCATTTTGTCCTGGGTTGTTTGAGGGTGATGAGATCAGTAGATAATCGTCAATGTGAAAATGGATATTACATTTTTTTTTGTTTAATTTATTATGTAATTCATTTTTTTTTCCTTCTTGTTCAGGGAAATGTTATGTTTGATTTTTTTTTTTTTTCTTTTTCCCTATTTCGGATTCATTCAATTCTGGTATTTGATTGATTGCCACTTACAATTATAGTGTTATCTGAAACTCCTCTTCTGTGCTTTCTACATAGTTATTTTTTCCATCCTTGTTTCATTTGCCTCTACGACAACAATAAAATTTGATCCCAATTAAATGGAGTCGATTACATATATTTTTATTCGTCAATTAACTCTGTTAGATATCACACTTGAAACAAGACCTAAGTTATACATGTCTTTCTTCATCATCTCTCCTAAAGTCATATTAGGTCTACTCCTAATTCCTTTAAACCCATCAATTTGAATCAAATTGAATACAACCAAACCCTTAACATTGATTCCATTTGTCTCTCTAAAGTCTAAATGTTTGGTAAGATTTCTTGCATCTATCTACCACTTGGCAATTCTAGGAATCCTTCCCATGTTTTCTTATCTCCACTATCAATGAAGGATAAGAAACTGAACCGGAGGCCGAATTGATCCATTCTGTTATTGGATATGTTTCGAACAAGTGTTCTATTAATTATCAGGTCCGATTTGATTTGGGTGAGTCCGATAGGCACCTTTATAAGGCACACCGTCAAGCCTAAACCGGACAATCCACTTAAAATCTTCAATTCTCTCTTAAATCCTAAATCTAGTCTCAAAATCGTAAGTTCCCAACCCAATATGGCGCCAAGGGATTTTATTTTTATTTAAAAAAAATAAAAAGAGATTTTTTTTATTCGTTATTTCATAATTCACCCAATATGGCGCCAGCCGCCAAGGGGTGTTTTTCAGTCATTACTTCATAATTCATTAATCATTATCCTTGACTTTCTTTATATGATTTATATAATCTATTACAATCCATTTACCACAAATCATTTATAAAAATCCATTATAACAGATAAATAATAATCGTTTGGTGCAATCATAGATAACCGATTTTATAATAAAAAATACTTTTGATATTACCTATAAAAAATGGTTTTGATATTACCTTCGGGAATAGTAAATTATGTAAACGTTGGGCTATTCTTCTTCTTCCTCCCGCAGCTCCTCTCCTGCACAACTATCCCCAAGCCGATCAAAATGAAAAGAGAATCGGAGTAGGAGAAAGAAAGATCAATTGAAAATCCGATCCCCTCTTGTCTGCGCTCTAGGAACCAAGCGAAAACAATTGCCTAAAATATTTTTGACCATCATCATAATTTGTGATAGTGAATATAAAAAATAGTTGGATTGACTGAAATCATCCTCCATTCAGTATAAAATTTCTGTGAATATTCTTTTACGTTCCCTTGTAGGCATTTGTAGGCATGGTGAGTGTTGGTTACAAAAAATATCAGTCATGATACCGCAGAAAAAAGAGTTCGAATTTAACCGAATAAAAGATGGAATGCAATCGTGATCTTCGGGTAGAAGCTTGGAAGAACCTGCAGCTTGGACTCGTCGATTCCCTTACAGTGTCTTTGTAACAGATTGATCATTTCTTGGTTTTATGTTCAAACCTGGAACCATTTTTTTTTCTCTTAGATGCAGAGACAATAGGAATGGAATTGGATGAGTGGAGTGGGATAATCAAATTATAAAGGAACACAGGACTAGAATGTAATTCCCTGAGTGGGAGCTCTTTTTTTAAATCAAATCTCTTTTGGTCTACCATAATTGGAGCTCATTATGGTGAATGTGAAGGCACGCATACTAATACCAGAGAAGCGCTTCCGCGCACAGTTGTGATTCAATAAGTCAGAAAAAATGGAAAGATCGAGCTGATAGAAATAAAAGTTGGCAGAGGAATGCAACAGACTGATTTGGTAGCCTTGTATTAGAATCTGAATGTTGTGGAAGGGAAAGAGAGCAGGTTCGCTGCTTGTAAGGTAAAACCCGAATATGTTCAGAAATGGAGATGTTGACATGGCTAAAAGCACTTCTTGTGAAATTGCAAAAACCCTTGGAAAATAAGAGCGAGAATTCCATTCAATATAGAAATCGAAAGAAATGAAGAAGAAGAAGATGAAGGTGATGATGAGAGAGAGAGCGCAATACCTCAACCTGAAATGGAGATATCGATGTGGCTAGAAGCGCTTCTTGTGAGATTGCAAAATCCCTTGGAAAACAAGAGCGAGAATGCCATTCAATATAGAAATCGAAAGAAAAGAAGAAGAAAAATGAGAAGGAGCGCAATACCTCAACCTGAAATGGAAGCCTTGCAAATAGCAGTGGAAGCGTAACAGAGTATCTCCACGAAAAAGCGGCTCAATATAGCTTTTCAAGATGTTGGAAGGGAGACTAACAATGCCCACGGGAGAAAAATGATGAAAACTAACCACTGGAAGAATAGCAAGACCAAAAGCACAAGTAATATTTCATCTTATTTCAATAACTCCAAGGCCCCTGAAATTCTTTCATCTTACATGTAATGTCAAACTCTGGATATAAAAGAGGTTACAAATCTCGAAACCCAACCAAATAATATCCCACACGAATAAAGACATAACAAATACAAGCAAACCACATGGCAGGAATTTCGAAACACTGCTACTATACATAAAATCCTCAATCCTGGGTCCCTCTATCTTCCCCTGCCCATCATCCCATACAACCTCAAATGGGGCAACCTAACGTGCAAACAGAACAAAATGCTAACCCACTGTTATAAAGCCCAACATCAGTCTACTGTAGAAGCTTATAAGAAAAGGCTGATCCAATGTCTCCACCAACTCTACATGAGACTTGAGAGGCCCTTCAGAGATATTCTTCATCTTTGCCATTTTCTCTCTGAAACAAGCAAATTTCAATTTGTATAAAGAAAAAAATCAACAGCTATACACTAGTTCGCTATTGAATGGCACGGAAAGGAAAAATCTAGTATGCGATCAAATGCAGCTTATATTTGAACAGCGAGGAGGATTTGTCCAGGGATACTTTTGTGTTTCCTCTACATCCGTCATACTTGACATGGTATAATGATTAACGAGTCTCCTCACATTCTACTGGAGGGGTGTGAGATTTCTTCAACATTTAAGTAACAAAGAATAGATCCTATATGATAGAAACAATCACAACACCTAAACAGTTTGGTCAAGTGCACAGAGAAATACCCTCTCATGCATTAAAATAGCATCACTGTGGATCTGAGTACAAGAAACAATCCTTATCTCTGGAAACACAGGGACTAGCAAATAAGGATCTTAAATGTACATGCAGTGGCATTTTCTGCAACTAATGAACAATTATATTAGAAAATGCCAGATCAAGCATGTCATTAATGTGAATATCACCAACTAAGGTTCTCTTTGGTATGCATTATAGAATTAATTATATAATACATTATGACATATGTAGTTGTTTTGTATGATTTATAGTACTTATTTATATTTAAAATAAATTAATATAACCTAAATCTACAAATATGTTAGAAGGTTCTTATAATTACGGAGATAATTTATTATTACTTCTTTATCTCTAATGGTACCAAATGGGTATTATTTATGCCTCATAATTTATTTTCATAATGATTTATTATAAATAACTCATAAACATAAATATAAACTATACCAAAGAGAGCCTAAGTGAAAAGAAAACAGGAAAACAAGATACAGAAATTCATGAAGAGATTGTGTACCAGTTCCCTTCACACCCTGTTGAGCTTGTGACATTGACCGCTGCATGCGAGGGGAGCCCTGCTTTCCGTTCGAGCTGGGTAGGGAATGTCGCTTCTTGATATAAATATCCTTTTCTTGAACATCTGGACTTGACCTTGGAGAATTGTGGGTAGGGTGCGCCTTGGCTTTAACAGATTCCGTTGCTTGCATGTAACTGGGGAGGGAGTTGCTACTGCTACTATCTCTTCTCTCTTGGTCAATGGAATCAGATCTCGCTGAACCAAATGTGTTGTGCCATTTCCCATTTTTCGAGTCCTTGGGCAATTGCTCTGTACTACTTGCACCTGAGTCATGCTTATTTGAAGGGGGCTTCCTCTTACTTGTTTTCTGGGACCTCCGATTCTCGTTAGACCCACTCCCATTCAATTTGTCCCTCTTAACTTTGATTGACACCTGGCTCGATGGCGTCCCATGTGATTCAGGAGCAGTCATATGGCTTTTAGGAGATCCCTCTGGAGATGACTTCCAGGTTTGCTGATCTATGATGCTGTCCATTTGAATCTGTGCATCTGACACACTTCTGACTGGTTGCCACTCTACCGTGGATGAGTCTACAGCTGCAACTGGATCACAGGATTCCCCATTAACATCTCCAGTCTTCCCTGGCTGATCAGAGGCATCATGGGACAGATAAGGTGGGGGCTTGTTGGAAATATTCTTGGCCTCCAGACCTGGAACTCCAAGTTCATGTACAGCACCATTGTTTACATCATCGGCCCATTTTTCTGCAACTTTGGCTTCGTGATCAAGTTTCCCACGACCAACTTCAGATATATCCGGGGAATCAAGAGTGGAGGAAAAAGAAAGTTTGGTTCCATATTCTGAACCCCCAACCTGAACCTTTTGATTGTGAGAGATTGAATTTTCTGTTAGGCTCAATTCCTCAGTCTTCACTATGTAATCTTCAGGACAAGGAAGGTTGTCCAATTTTGATTCTGTTCCAAGATCTTGATTGATTGAACTGACTGACCTACATGATGACGTTGCTGATGAACTCAGATCTTCGAATTTGGACTGTACTGCAATAAATGCAGGATTAGAAGCCTTCCTTGATCCAGAAACAGTCTTCTTACTTTCAGTCTCTAGCTGTTCAGAGGCTACACTTTTCATAGTGCATACTGGTTGTTCACCCAATTCAGGCTTCTGAGAAACAGAATTGAGCACTGTCTGAGAAATCACACTAGACTGTATATCTGTTTGATTTAGATGCAAATCTCTCGTAGAATAGGCCTCTTGCAATTTTCCCAAACCGACATCAACTTGAGGCTGATCATGGTCACCTTTTATTGATGGACAGTTTGTATGACTATCCTGAAACCCTGAGTTATCAACATTTTGAGCTTTGTCCAAATCCACTTCCTCAATGTGAGGTTGATCAAGATCATCTATTTTTGATGAACAGTTTTGATGCCCAGCTTGAAAATCAAAGTCATTTGAATCACAAGTGATCAAACTCTTTTCACTCTCAATTCCTGCCACGGTTTCACTGCTATTAGAATTTAAATCTGCTATCACAGAGGCAACTTCAGCTGGTGGAGCAAATTCAGCTTCAGCAGCAATCGCCTTGATATTTTCTCTGTGATCCTGATTCTCTGGACATTCTGGTTTATCTGTGTGTGTAAGTTCTGATGATGATACAGACATCCACCTCTCCAACCAATTCCAAGATGAATTAGATTTTGAAGTATCACATTTGATGTGTATCGATTTTGTCTTCGGTGCCGACTCCAAAAGCTATATTGCAAAAAGGAATTATTGATTTCAGTTATATTAATTGCTTCCAGATACAAACAAACCATTATGAAGTTGCGGTCAAAGTACACAAAGAAAATGAACATACCTGACGAGCAAAACCATTATTAAGTAGTTTCATAGTGGAAGAGTAAGTTTGATTTGGCTTGGTTCCTAAATCTTCCTTCCCCTGAAACCAGAAAAAAAATGAGAGGTTTTGTACTGAACCAACCATAGTGGTTATTGCCCACAAAAGTACAAAGTGCATGCATAAATTCTTAGTTAATAATGACCAGAAAATTGCAAGCTTCCCATCCTTGAAATGAAAGTAGAGACATTAAAATGTACTCAGTTTACTGGAAGCAAAAGACCCAACATGCCACAAAAAGATCAATCGAGAGGAACAAAAACCTAATCTACACTATAGCTGGAGCTAGTTATGATTAAGATATGCCTTTGGCAAGTTTGACCCACAGGAAAACTGCTTAAGGACATGCATCTAGTCAGTAAAGGGTACATGATGTTTTAGACACTGTGTGAAACATCTGACTCAGCTTGCTAATGCCAAATTATAAACTTACGCTTGTTCACAACAGTTTTTCTTGTATCGTCATTTATGATTGAGACATACTTTCAACAAATTTTGATGGAAGAAAAGTATTACCAAGGGCATCGCAGTCTGTTCAGTTTTCTCATTAGACGACCCTCCTACTAACAGTCGAGCACGGCGAGCACGGACAAGAGCCTGCACCTTGACAATTGCTTGAACACAACGCAGAGTTCCCATTGCCTGCCTCCGCACCAAATGCCCACGCACAGCAGCTTGCAACTTAACAACATTCTTAAGCTTCAAGAAAGTTCTTCGTGCCTGTAAATAGCAAATTTAATGGGACAAGTGGACAACAGAGACATGCACAAAAACATGAATAAAAGTAACAGAAAAAATATGCCCAAGAAGGTGTTTCAGAAATACAAAATGCAGTGAAGAGAAATAACCATGTATCCTCTGATAGTAGCCTGGATGACAATGGCAACAGATTCTTCTAGGTTGGGTTCAATTTTACATGCATCTTGAGTGGCTATTGGGGAATTGGTTTCTCCTGAGTGTAGTGCAGTTGACAGTTCAGGTTTCTCATTTGTCCATGATGGTACAGATACTTTCTCAGGAGCAGTTAAGTTAGGTTGTGGATCAGAGCTGATTGTTGTTGATGCTGGGGCCTCCTTATTCCCAGTTGATGGGGTTTCTGAGATAACACTGTTGCTTAGCACTCGATGACTGGCAGATCTCTTTCTGAAACTCCATCCACGTTTATCTGTTGATTCTTTGCTCTGGAAGGAAATTTCAATAAAGCAATTAACAACAATAAAATAAAAGACCATACTTTTAGGGATGTGAGAATTGACATTGAACAACTATCTCCCTAACACATTTACAGTCAACAACAGTTTTTTAAGAGCTCCATTATAAGTGAAAAGCCCGAGACATCTACACCTTAATAAACATGATAATCAATGGGATATAACCAGAATATATTGTGATAGATAATTGAACATGGTTTAGATTTTAGAACATGAAAAAACAAAAAAAAAAAATAAGAAGAGAGAAGAAGAAGCAGATTTATTCAGATTTATTAAATCTGCATGATCACTTTTCAGAACTCAAAACTGGAAGATGTGAAAACACAAGAAATTTCCACACAAAAAAAAAAAAAAAAAGGAACCACAAGAAATGAATGGCAGTGTCAAAGCAGGACATCAAAGCTATGGCCAGGACAAAGCTGGCTATTTGAATAACACTTTGTCAGCAAGAAGATTCAGCAGTCAAGTCTTAGATTTTTTGTAGAATGCCTGCAATATAGGCATCAAAGTATTCACAATTCAATCCTATGTAACTATGAGCCAGAGATACATGTTTGATGTGAAGTAAAAAAATAAGACGTGACCATATAATAAACATAATCAAATACAATACATACTCACAAAAGAACAAATATAATTAGCAATTTAACATATAAATGAAATGTAGAAAAATGTAAGTTTTGCTTCTTGATCATTTTGATGACAACAAACATTACCTTTATTCTTCCGTTGATTTTTACAAGAAGTTGTGATGGTAATGTACATTCTATTCCACTAAGGATGTTTTTGAAGAGCAAGTCCAATCAGTTGAAATGTTTTGTCCTTCGACTGTAGCTCAGTGTAATAGATTATAGATCTGTTGCAATTCTAGATCAAAAAATTTAAGCTTGTACACTTAATATTCGGATCACGTATCCAATCCGACCACTGAATTCAAGTTTGGAAAAGGTTTGACCAGATCAGAAAGGAAAACGAGAACGATAAATCCAATGCACGCCATAACATTGACTAAAACGACGAGTAAGTCATTCAACTTATCAATATCTTCGATTCAGAAATTCGATGAAGATTTGAACAATTCTAGAGAACGAAAAATCTCAATAAGGAAAATAATGATTTTAAACAAAATAACTCAAGCATAAACACCAAAAGTAAACCTTCATCAATCATCAAACTCACACCAATATACAGAAGAAATCATACAACCAGAATTTCTTCAAAAGAGGTGAGAGGTTCCAGCATTCACCAAATAAAAATAGAGCAGAAAGTACATGACAATGAAGCTTCCAGGTCAAAGCTTTAAATTGCCAACAAGAACACAAAGAAAATGGAAAATCTAAAACCAATGCTTAAGAATTCATGAAGAATAACAAATACCTTCGTCTGAAGATCATCTATGTCCATAGAATCATTACCACAAGCAAAAACCTTGAAACAGGAACTCGAGGACCTCACCATGTTTCCCTTCTCTTCCTCTCTCTCAAACACACTACCTAGACCGACCTCGCACAGAGAAGCTCACGAAGAACAGCTTTAGTTCTTTACTTTACCCTATATGTTGGAAGTTGGAAATAGAAAGCTTCGACAGGTCGGAGTCTCGGACCTTAACACATTCCCAAAACCGAGCTGAGTATAGCGTTGAAGTCCGCTTTATTTCTTTATTTTTATTTTTTTTCCAGTTCCGTTTTTCTCTGTTCTCTGCACCAGCCGCCAGTGCACTTCCTTTCGTTCTCGTTGGGAAAAGAGAAGAAGTGAAAATCATAATTAATCTCAAGTCATTTCTTTTTAATTTTTTTTTAATAAAAGAAAAGGTCTTTATGACTTCATTTATTATGAAACGTAATAAAATGAATTTTAAAAAATAATTGAATGTATCCGTTACAAAATTTCGATTATCTCGCGACATGTTGGGCGGGTTGCTCCGCAGCCTCCGTTTCCGGTCCACCTCACTACTCGATGTGACACGTAAGCAATATTTGACACGTGGTATTAAGTTCTAAATTCCGGTTTCCGATATGGTATCGGTAAAACAGATACAAATCGATCAGACACATCCATTGGAAAAGCTGCATGGGAAGGTGAGATATCGGACTCAGGTCGTCGGTGTCAAGGCAGTGGATAGATCACCTTCACGGAGAACCTATAATTTGGTGTCCGTTTAGAATCTAAACGTTAAAACCCCTTAGGTGGGGCCAGACAAGTTCCATGAAAATCTTATCAAATCAAGCATCAACCGTTCGATCAGGTCACATTAGTTTGTTTCTAAACAGAAAACCTAACGAACATCTCGTAAAGGAAGATTGGATGGATCCACAATTACTTTCATATCATGGCCCCACCACACCTTTCCTCCAGAAGAGAAAGGTTGGTCAAGATCACCGTCCCAGGGGTTGGGTCGGCGGATCCGTGTAGTACTCTCTCTGGCACCGGCACAATGGAAGTACAGAGATCTTATTCTGTCGTTCAGTTGTTGAGTCATTTAATCCGTCAGATGGACGAAATGATGGATAGAAGGGAAAATCCAATAGTCTCTCAAGTTGTGATCCAAATATTGGACTTGACTACGCACCCAATTCTATCTATTGGTATATGCATTAGACCGACTCTAACCTTCAATTCAGATAGGCCAATTGGGTTCACTTTAGCAATTTTGTTGGAGTTTGAGCGGACTCACACTTCAATGGTGAGATGGGATGGGAGTCGGGGAGTCTGGGAGGAGAGGATTTGGTTCCTGAGGAATATATAGGTTTTTGGGGAGAGATTTATAGATTTACATCGTCTCCTCCCAGTGGTTCTGGGAGGACAGTGGCAACCTATTCTGGATGGTTATTCTGGATGGTTGCCACATGGCTCTTGGTGAATCTGAGATTCACGTCTGAGCCAACACCCTCTGTCGGCTTGGACGTGGGTCTCGGATTCACCGATAGCCACGTGGCAACCATCCAAGATAGGTTGCCACTGTCCTCCTAGACCACTGGGAGGAGAGGATGCGGATCCGAGATTTAACGTGTAATAGCATCTCTCACATCAAACCAATGGAAGCACAAAATGGAATGTAATAAGAGGAGTCTACATGGTAGGGAGGTGATGAGAGAGTGTTAGAAGATTGACCGTTCATGCAAGCACGTACATCATTTTTTGGGGTCTTTTTTTAGTGAGTATAGTTAGTTTTAGTTTTGTTTTAGATTGTAACAATTCACTTAAGGGTAAAAGACACTTACCACCCATGTAACTTACCTTATTGACCGTTGAACCCCAAAGGTTTCAAAAAAGACAGTTATCTCCTCTAAAAACACTATTAAAATACAAATAGACCCACGCCGTTAGGAATATTCTGTTAGATGTTAACGGTGGGAGTCCAATATTTTCTTAATGACCAAATTAACCCTTTACAAGGGTGATTGGCTTTTAAAAAAAAGGAAAAAAGACAGTTACCTCCCCTGTAACTTACCTTATTGACCGTTGACCCCCAAAGGTTTCAAAGGAAACAATGGCGGTGGGCTTTCTTTTCTCCAAAAAGAAAGGAAAAAAAAACCCCGAAGAGCTCTCCCTGCAACTCTCCGGTGTGTCCGTCTTCTTCTACCTCGTCTTCACCGGCGCGACCGAAACCAGATTTCATTTTTCCAACTGAGCTCTGCAACTCCCACCTCAAGGGCACCGCCTGCAACTCCCACCTCGGGGGCATCCCACCGCACCGCAATTCCAGCCCTCGAGCTCGCCTGCAATTCCTGCCTCAAAGCTACAACCCATGATGCCATTCCAATTGAAGAAAAGTATGTTAACGAGGTTCTGCAACTCACCTCTTCTTCCAAACAAAACGCAGCAGCCTGCGCGCAAGCCATCGTAGTCAAAAAGTGCTAGATCGTACCAGTGAGGGAGTTGTGATAGAAATCATGAATTTTTTCTTCGAGTTTGCAGAAGCTCCCAAAGAAGATCTGTAAATTGGGTGCGCTCCATATATTATCAGGCAACTTTGTTCCAAATCAGAAATATTGAGAAGTTCCAATTTCGTAGCATTCCCAAGATCTCTAGGGATTTTATCGCTGAAATTGTTCATGCTCAGATCCATGTAAGTGAGGTTGGGTAATAGACCAAAACCAGGAGGAATTTTATCGCTATTCCAAATGGGTTTCCTGTAACAACGAACCATTAAAACTGTTGCTGAAAACCTTAAAAATAGTTAAAAATCTAAGCTTGGAGATCCCAGGAGGACAGGATCTAGCACTTTTTGACGACAATGATCAGCAGCAATCGGTGTCAAGAGCAACAGCAGCTCCAACCAACGGTGGTGGAAAAGAAGGGTGGGAGCTCCTCCGGATGTAGCAGAGGAGATGCAGATACGATGCTCTCATGAAAATGGAAGGAAATTTTTTTTTTATTTTTTAAAATGCCCATTTGTTTCAGATCTGGTTCATGTTCATAGTTTGGTATCGTGTGGTTCCTGTTCATGGAAGGGTGTCTATTTTTTGAAACCTTTGGAGGTCAACGATCAATAAGGTAAATTACAGGGGTGGTAATTGTCTTTTATCCTATTTTTTAATTTTAGTTGGGATAAAATGTCTAGGGTAGAGTTGTCCATAAAAAATATAATTTTAACATCGTTAAAAATTGGGACCATTTGTCTTTTTTGAAACCTTTGGGGGTCAACGGTCAATAAGGTAAGTTACAGGGGAGGTAACTGTCTTTTTCCCTTCACTTAATTATAGACATGTAGATGTCAAGATTCTTTATTCACATATAAAATTTCAACTTAAATAAAATTTTTCAAGTGATAAAATATAGGTTTGAAAATCAATACTATAGGAGAGTGCATAATAATGATCATAGAATTTACGCCTAAAGATATTTGATTGAATCAAAATTTGAATTTCTACATCATCAATCCATGTGGCATGATGAGAAGAGCTACCTTGCCAAGCTCTTTTTTTCTTCTTTTTTTTTGGATTGGGAGAGGGGGAGGGGGGTATATCCTAACCTAATGGTAGAATAGAGTATCTTTTATATTAATGTCTCCTAACTTAGATCATTGTATTTAACCCCCCAACCCAACTCAGAGGAAAAAAAATCTTATTCATCATAGATATTCTTCCCCACCTAATCTATTATTGGATTAACATAATATTATGTTGAACTTAATTTGATGGTTAAAATGACTCTTGCAAACTTCATTTTTTTTTTTTTGGATTAAGTGACTATTTGAAACCTTGATAAAAAGAAGAAAAGGCAAAGAATAAAAAAAAAGATAACAATAGCAATAGCTATCACAATGATAGAGCTACAAGCACTAGCAATAATTTTTTATTTTTAATAAAGAGGATACATCCACACATGGTTCTATATTCAGGTATTGGAGACGACATTGTCTATATCCAAAATCAATCGGATTGGCATACGGATCCAATGAAAAACCGATATATATTCAATCTTTATTAAAATAGACTGATATCAAAGATTGATCAAATCCAAAACCGATAATAAACTACTGATCAAACTAATCTGATATCAATATCTTAAACCATGCATCCTCATAAAACAATCATAGAACCTTGGGGGTTAGCTATTTAAGCCTCATATTCCATTTAAGCCATCTAGTTGACTTGATAGTTCTCCTATACTCAATTAAAAGGAGAAAACAAGTTTCTAAAATAAAAAAAAGTGAGTAATTTATGTACCCTAATTTGGACTAGAATCTATTACACCCTTAAACAAATTGAAACCAGTCTATATTCATGTTCTTTTTTAGTTAATTAATTTTATTATCAATATAAAATCAAGAAACTAAGAGGTTATATTTCAACTAATTTTATGAAATGTGACATGTAATTAAAATAGGATATAAAAGTCAATAAATACAAACTAACCCCATAAATTTAGTTAAATAATGAAACTTATCTTGCTATCCCCAACTAACAGGTTTTTTTTTTAATTATGATATATTATACATTAAAATGAGCTATATAAAATGGTCCTCTATGTTTGATGCACTAATTGGTCACTGTCTTTTATATTCCTATCTTATATTTCAAAGAAAATAGATTTTGTTACAATAGAAAATACATTTTTTAAAATTTAGCGAATATTAAATTCTAACAAATTATTGGGCGAAAGTTCTTCATCCGGCTATGCCCTACATCCTCTCACATGGGAGGTGAAATGATGACACCGTCTCTAGTTATTTTAACCCCTCATATGAGAGAGCTTATCGAAAACAGACTAACAGAGTTCTTTTGCCCTTAGATCATTGAAACTTGATTTTAGGAAAAAAGATCTCCAAAGGGCAAGTGTGGGAATTTGTTCCCACAAGCTCACATGTTTTCCTTCCTACCTTGTGGCCTACCTTGTGGCCTTGTGGCTATGGATCTCCCATTGAACCTATTGATTCCTACATATCTATTGGTGTAGTTTAGGAGATTCTTTCCACATGAGTAGTGAAGCGAACAACTGGCCCAGATTATAATATCAAAATGCATAACGCCAAGGAATATTATGGTCGTTAATCTCCATTAGCTTTGTCAATTAGAAGGTCTGCGGATCATTATAAAGCAAGCTCTTGAAAGCTTATCACTAGGCATCGACACTCATAGCAGTCCACTCCAAATCAAGTAACCATTTTCAAGTAGCTCTACCTTGATCCAAGATCTCTGTCAGACAACCCCCTTTCTTGATTGCTCCATTCTAAGACTTGGTTGTTGCTAGGGTAAGGTTCGAGAAATAGTTTCTCTGATACTATTAGCGCGAACCTTTAGAGAACTCGCCTCTAAAATTGACTTGTAAGGTGAAAGAATCCCATGAGTCTAATATGCGTTGGTAAAAGAGAGCTTTTTCTTTAATTATTGAGAAATTACATATACTACCTTTGGACTATGGACTAATTACACATACCATCCACTAGTTTTTGACAATTACACATACCATCCCTAATTTCAAAATGTGTAACAAGAAGGCACACTCCGTTAATTGATTTTCGTTAAATAATGTTGTAATACAAAAAAATTTAGGACAAAACTGCTCTTCATGGAAGTTGAAATGTCATATTTATCTTTAGTAAGACATGAAGTCTCATTTTTACCCTCCCCATATCCCCCAAATTGAAATCTACGATTCCCTAAACCCTCGTCATCCTTTTCCCCCAAAAAACCCTCGTCAACCATGGCAGAGATAGCTTCGATTCGTTCGCCGTTGTCAACCTCGTCCATGACTTCTCTCTCTCTCTCTCTCTCTCTCTCTCTCTCTCTCTCTCTCTCTCTACCCATGTTTCTAGCATTAACTACAGTCAAGGATTCGAATTTTGGCTTCGTGCCTAATTTCGGCGAAGCCAAAAACCAAAATTTCTGTCATTTCGATTGAAATTTCGTCAAAACTAGGTAAAAAAATACTCAGGTTTTGAGCTTGGTTTCGGTGGCCAAAAAAATTATTTTGAGTCTAATTTTTTTTTGTAATACAATTTTAACCTTTTTAACATATCCATTGCATCATTTACACTCAAAAAATCAAAAATGGTAATTCTATGTCTACATCATAGCATGCTAATGTACACAATGAATGAGAAGGGTAGTAAATTAGAAATAAAATAACAAACTACTGCGATATAACTTATATTATTATTATAACATTCCAAAATATTTTTTAATTATCAATCGCATAGAATAAAGAAATCCACTCAAATCATGAGTTTCATAGCGCATCAATCTATGAGCCTGAAACCATTGAGGCTGCCAATAAGGGTTCTCTCATTTCATCAAATATGTATTTCATTTATAGAATTTACATACAAATTTTTAATAAAAAAATAATTTAGGGAAGAAATGGTAACTTTTTTGCTTCAAATCTTTAAAGACTTGATGAAACGAAGTTCAATGCACCTTGGAATTTGAAGTCATGATGGAATATGAGAAGAAGAATGGAAGAATGAAAAAAATTTAGAAAAAAAAAAATCAAACTTCACCAAAATTTGGTCGAAAGTAGCCTCTTTCGGTCGAAATCTAGTCGAAATCAACCGAAATCTATTGAAATCGATAGAAATCTACCGAAATATAAGACTATTTGGTTTCGACCTATAGTTTCGTTTTGGTTTAGCCAAAAACGGAAACATTTCGGCCAAAATTTGGAACTATGACTGCAAAAGAGTTTTCTTTGCTTCAATTTCTGGTCTTTGCAATGTGAACTTGACATTGGATCTAAGTCATCTGACATCTCCAGCAGGATATTGAAATTCATCAGTCTAAGAAAATCTCTTTTATATCAGAGCAATTTGAAGAATATCACCCAAATCTCAACCAAAAATACAGAAATGTAAAGAATAAAGATCTGCCTGCCTGTTCAACAATACCTAAAATACCATGAACGATACTATGTACAGTAACGTTCTTAACTAAAATTTCTAAATCCATAAAAAATTTCAATGACAAGATATTTATTTCATGATTTTTCTCTTCATGGCTTTCTTAATTATTGTACTTTGCTGAAAATCACAAACATAAAAAAATTTCGTGATAAGGTTTAAAACCACTTTCTTTGTCCACTTTCGACGTAAAAGTAAGCAAAATCCTTGGTTGCAGTTTCTCATGATCTCTGGGCACGGAATTGTTGGTGGACTCAGACAACGAATCTGCCGGTCATAATAACAACAACGCCAAGTCATCGCCAAGAGAGCAAGACTGTTTCTTTCCATAGCCAACGTGGTAGGTTCATGTAGAAAGCCTTCCCTAGCCAATATTTCCAAAGACGTAAAAGAGACCATCCTGAAGTGTGTGTCGGAGTACATAAGCTTCATCATCAGATGGTTGTGGGTGGCGGTGGCGGTGGCCAAAGAGAAAGTTTCGACCAGAATAATTACAAATAAAACGATGGAAAAGGAAGTTAAAATTATCATTTTCATTTTTCTCAACCTAAACCCATAAGGGTAAAATTGTCTTTTAATTTTTTAAGTTTTCACTTTCGATTAAATAAGAGCGAATGTAATTAATAGAAAATATAAGATGATAGATATAATTAGTCCATAATTCAGGATTAATATATTGTAATTTTGTCTTAATTATTTGATAGATGATAAGATAAAAGAAGATTATAAAGAGAAATTGAATTCTCTATTCTACCAAGAAAAGAAAAAGAAAAAAAAAATTGAATTCTCTAAACCCTCAAATGGTCGCTTTCATGTGATCCAGATCAGAAAAATCCAATCCTATCCAATTCAATCCAATCCAATCCAATTTACAATCATTGATTCCAAAACAAAGACGGAAAAAAAAGGTCTGCGTAAGGAAACCAACCAAAGAAAGGTCGCTGTTGTCTCATACTTTCTCAGTTTCTCTCTTTCTCTCTCTCTCTAAAATTATTATTATTTTTTAAATCCGAGTGTCTGTTCAGGGATCCCTCCAACAAAACAAGGGATCCCAAAACAAGTACCGTTGTCGCCGAATCTAACCACTATTTTTGGACTATTTTTTTTTTCTTCTTAAAGTTCTGTAGCAAACGGGTGTATGACACGTGTCAAAGTAAACGAATCTAGATTAAGCAACACATGCTTCTCTGTGTACACCGTTGAATCATTAATAGATGGTCCGCCGTTGTGTCTAATCACGCACAGCATGTGATATGATAGCAAAGAAGGTATGTATTAGGTGGGCCCCACGGGCCCACGTGGAGAGACATACCTACCAAATCACGACACGTAATCAATGCAATTTTTCACCCTCATCCAATTGCCTGGTTGACTCGGTAACCCTGGTTAGATCTAAAAGCTGGCATTCATGGACTTTTTCTTTTTTCTTCTCTTTATCTTTAGTTAAGTGGTAATGGATCTATCACACATTCACAATCATCTTTGTGATGCTGCTTTTCTTAGTTCAGTAATGGACCCCACATCACATGCTAAAAGCTAAATTAGATGGTAACTGCATATGTCTGGTTTGTTTCAATTAAGATGAAGATATATATAATTTTATCTTCATTAGATGAATCATATATTAATGGAGACTTATGTTGAGACGGCTGAGTCATATGAAACCAATGATTATGATTATGATGGTAATAATAACAACCGATTTCATGTACTGCTTTGACACAATTAAAAGTTTTATAAGTTTAAAACCTTCTTATTATGGCATTATTTATTGGGTTCATCTGGGATTCAAGGAATCCTATGTGCCAACAGCTTTAATGGATGAATACGAGGGCTAAAATGGTAATTTCGTCATTTTTCCCTCTCGCAATTGCGTGAGTAGAACAAAAGAAAATACAAGAAAATATGTAAATGCATGAGAAAGTATATGATTAAATTTGAATCTATAAAGTTAAAATTATCACATCATCCTTCCTCGTGATAAACTGAAGTAAAGGAACTCTCTATCGAATCTAAGAAATAAAAATTTTCTTGTCCTAATACTTTTTTTTCCAAAATGGGTAACTTAACTATCTTACAAGATTTTCACAATTTTTTTTTGGAGAAAGAGGGGGGGAGGGGTGAGGAGGGTTTCTGATAGGTTTTGGGTAGATGGCTTGAAATCAATAATGATATATCTAATGTAAACAGGTCAGTGCTTTGCACCCAAAAAATTAAGAAATTTTAAAAGTCAACACTTCTCTCTCTTTCCCTCATTGTCATATATATATATATATATATATATATGTATATTGTAGTGGTTGAGAGATCGGATCTGATCAAGATCGGTCTGTGTATATATGCTTTTCAAAGTTTATGGCAATCATCTCTCATCTATAATATCCAGTTGTTCTTAAGGAACAACAAATAATGGTAATAGTCTGCCTCACAATTTAGTGGGAGGACAGAAAGTGTGCATTTGTTCAGTTTGTTATCATGAGCAACAGAGCAGCAGAGATTAAGAGGCACTCCTACATCCTAGAGAAGAGTTTGGTTGGCAACTCTCTCTGTCTCTCTCCTTGTATTCTTTACTTGGGGGCACGTAGTATGAGTGCATGACTGACCCCAACCGCAAGCAGCCTTCATGACTGATCCATCCTTAACAGGCAAGCATGCTATGAAGAGGAGTGGGAAGGGGCATTCTTCATCCCAGAATATTATTATTTAACTGTTCATGGAGGACCTCAACGTGCAATGCAAGTCACCTGGCTTCTCCTAGTTGAGATGCACTGTTTGGAATTGAAGGTTCATAACTAAGGGCCCTCATCAGGTCATTCTTAGACCGGGTAAGGATCAGCATGGTCTGAGGCAAAAATCAGATAATAAATGGCCAAGCAGCTTAGAAAGATTCAACTGAACTGGGTGAGGAGAACCAAACATGGTGCAAACCAAGTAGACTGGTAATAATGCTGTTGATATTGATAAATAAGTGTAAAGCTACATCTACCAGAGCTTTTGTTCCACCCATTCTTCCATCGGAATGGGGTTTAAGCACCAATTGTTAGTTCAATAATATTGTTGATGAGGATTAGAATGATTGAAAGAAAACCAGCAATCAAATAGTAGCCGATGATTTTCTACGCAATGAACAAAATTTTGTGTTCGATATGAGAACCTATCACTTTCTGGGCCTCCCTCTCTTTCCTGCTTTTCCTTTTCCCTGGCTTTGCTGAGAGCTTTTCTTCTCCTCAACAGGAGGCCTTCCCCGCCCACGGCCTGAGCTTTTCTTTTCCTCCAATGGAAGTTTTTTTGCACCTCTACCTCGATCTCTTCCAGAAGATTTACCACCACGCTGCACCTTCTCTTCTTGCTGCCCATTAGCATCCCTTACACTACCATCATTGTCGCCATGTTCCTCATCTTCTGAGTCAGAAGCCAAGGACTTCATCCTTTTCTTTGAGTTAGAAGAGGCCTTACTAGCATTCCTCATCCCCGTCTTCTGGACTACTGAATTTTTGCTCTCAGGTTCTTCACCACCTGAAAAAAGGAAATTTTTAATTTCCATTTAAATCTTGGTGATGGGAAATGCAGGCACTTTATTAGGGGGAAATCCAATCTGAATCGTATAACATCTGGAAATGACAAAAAGTGACAAGTCAAGAACAAGTCGCCTGTGAAAAATTAATACCCTCGAGGAATAAGCTTGGGAATGTAAAGCCACAATTCTCATGAACTCAGCGGCCAGGTGTGCTCAAGTTCACAGCTGCTACGTGATTAGGTATGATAGACAGGTGGAACTATGTCATGGAGGATCTCACACCCATCTCATCACTCATGTTTTACCAAGACTCTGGAAATGCCACTGAGCACTAATATGTAATATTTGGAGGTCAGTGGAATCTTCATAATTTTCCAAAACTTTGAATTCATTTTTAGTCCTCTTAGTAGATAAATTATTACATGGACGCCATATGATATGGTCAAAAGTTGGCTAATTTTACCAAGGTTACCAGGACCTTTCTTTAATTATTACTGCAGGTTTCTATGTTAACGTCTGATTACCTGAATTGATTTGCCCTGCTCAACCTAGTCTTCTTATGCAGAGACATAGATAACCTCAATGTCTAAAGATTCTACAATTTTGACAAAGCAATTTCAAAACTTTAGCTTACCTTCAGCAGAAGCTTTGCCATCATAAATATTGAGCTGCCAAAAAAAAAAAGGGAGAATCAGACGCATATAATTAGTAGAATATAATCTAACGGCAACCAAACAAACAGAAATAATTTTAATAGGCCATTGATATTAAGAATAGCACGTCGAAAGTAGACCAGCTGCCAAAGGGGTAAACATTTTCAAGCGACCAATGAAAATGGGATTCACATCGTCTCCTCCCAGCTACTCTGGGAGGGCGGTGGCAACCTTGTTTGGATGGTCGACACGTGGCTCTCGGTGAATCCGAGACCCACATTCAAGCCGACACCCCTTGTCGGCTAGGGTGTCGGCTTGAACGTGGGTCTCGGATTCACCGAGAACCACGTGTCGGCCATCCAAACAGGGTTGCCACCATCCTCTCAGAGTCGCTGGGAGGAGAGGATGCGGATCCATGAAAATGACCCTTCCCAGTCAAGGTTTAAGGGGTGTCCGCTTGAATGTGGGTCTCGGGGATCCATGAAAATGACCCTTCCCAGTCAAGGTTTAAGGGGTGTCCGCTTGAATGTGGGTCTCGGATTTACCGAGAGCCACGTGTCGGCCATCCAAACAGGGTTGCCACCATCCTCCCAGAGTCACTGGGAGGAGAGGATGCGGATCCATGAAAATGACCCTTCCCAGTCAAGGTTTCAAAAATCATTATCAGATGGAGACCACCAATTCGCATAAGAATCCACCGATCCTGATTTTGCACAGTTCTGAAAATGGTGTTTGTGCCATGTCCGACGGAGTCTTGACCAATCCCTGCTGATTTCAAATCAGAATCAGAATCGAAGGATACAGATATGATGCCTGATCTCAATTTTTAAACTTTTGCTTCCAATTCCAAGCAAAGTTTCTGAAGTTCTGAACAGACTGGCTCAGCAAGATATGTATGTAAACATTCTGCCCGATACTAGAGTATCTCTTAGAAAATGATTGTTCTTTTTTGTAAGAAGCTCTAAATGGCAGGAGACCATTGCATGCCTACTTGCCAAGACATCAATGGGATATCTGCAAGGATAAGGCACTGAAAAAAAATACTGAATGCATATCCTGTATTCAGTATTCAAAAAGAACTCCATTTTTCATAACTTCTGAGTGGAATACTAATAACACAAACAGTTACCACAGTTAGAACTTTTTCAGAAACATAATACTACCGAAGCATTGAACTTTCCAGTGCCAATCCCAAACCCAGATAAAGGAAGGCTGTTGCACCAGACTAGAACTCAGCATTCAAAAACCTTTGCCTAAGCTGCTGCCAGTCAGGACTCAGGGTAGGCTAAGTGTTGAGTCAACATTAGTATTCCTGAGCTTGCCCATAGTTGTGGAGGTGCAAAGGCGAGCCAAAGGCACTGGCCAAGGGGCCTTGAGACTCGAGCCTCAGGGTCTAAGTAATGCCTTATTAGTCCAAAGACGTGCAGGATAAACTATAAACTAAAAAGGAGAAATGAAGCATTCTCTGATCAACCAAGGATCATTCAACTTTCACCAAAACAAGTAATAAACAATCAAGGAAATATTCCACTTTCCAATTAGAACAATTATAGGCATAGTTAAACTTGCTTTTCCTTTTCTTTTTTTCTTTTTTTTTGTTTACTAAACTCGTTTTCCAATTCCAACCCCTTAAGGATATGAAATATGATACTGCAACAAGGTGCACCATAAAAGCATACAGCCATAGACGAATTTGAGGGGGAAACACCCCAACATGTTGCCTGTCTAGGTCAAAAGCTGGTCGAGGTAGATAAGGGCCAAGTAGTAACAAACTAGGTGAAACTAGCTATTTGGAAGGGCATTGGGGCCCAGGTAGAGGCCTTGGCAACTATGGCTTCCCCTTTTCTCCTTATCCCCCATTTTCAAGTGGAAATTTTACATAGATAGACAAGAAACTTCACAAAAGCCTCTCAAAACCCCTTTAAGAAGGACACAGAAGGAAGGTACCAGCCCGACCCCCCTGTGCCTTCTCCATGACTAAATATGTCAGCCCTGTATTATCCAAGTACAGGTACTGTATTACCATCAAACCATAGATTTCATACCCATTCAAAAATTAAACTCTAGAAAAGAGAGAAAATCATTTGAAATTAAAATATTATAAAAAACAAAGACACACTCAGATTTTACCTGTTCAAGTCTGTCACCAACATTTGTTCTGTCAACAACAACCATAGAATGGCCCAAACCACAACCAACACTACAAAATTAAATAACTAAATCAGTGTCACCAAAGCAACTATAGACTACTACATAGGTGAATTCACTCAATTACACACCTGATAACATGCATACCCTCTAATATATCAACCTTTTTGGGAATCGCGGAAGTCCTATCATGGAAGAAGACTCACATCAGTGATGGTTAAAAGTTAAAACAACAAAAATACTAGAAGAAAACAGACAGATGTTTCTGAGTAAAAGAGCAAGGAATCATTGTTGAAAACAAAAAGAAAGAAACACATGTACTTTTTATCATTAGGGCCATATCCAAGCTCTCCATACATAGCATGTCCCCAACTTATACACGACTCATCAGCACCACAGAAATGGTGCATAGATCCTGAATCCATGCAACGTATTTTCCAGCCGCTGGTAAATTGTTCAGAAATAATCATCAGCAATGATATGAATACAGTTTTCTTTTCTTCGAAAATTATTACATGTATAAATCAAACAAGTGTTTAACTTAATGAAACACAGGACTCGGCATCAGCCAGCATTATAAGAACTGAAAACATTTCATGTACGAGGCAAACATAAACTCTCTCTGATGTAGGCCCAGAAGGACCAAGCTCATTCTGACCCATCAAGACAGACCAAGGCCCACCAATTAAAACAGCATAATCCCATACAGATCCGGAACCATTTTAGACAAACAATTAGATAAATCAGTTGGAAATTAAGAATGAGTTCAAGCTAAAAATATCATTGAAAAGTTTATCAAAATATTACTTGTTTTATGCCTTTTCTTTTTCAATTAATTTGCACCTTTTTTTTTTCCACAGGGGGGGAGAGAGAGAGAAAAATGCATTACATTTGCAACTAAAATGCTTGTTTACCAATTTGTGTGTGGCTCTGTGTATGTCCATGACCAACAAAAAGAATAACTAATCAAGGACGGAAGACAACAATCATTAGAATGAAGGTAAAGTATAAAGATAAGGCACAACCTTAAATCCAGTACAGGCTTTGGATACATCAAATCATCACCGTAATTCTTAATTTTGCCCCAGATAAACAACTGCCCTCCACCTGGAAAAGAAAATGAAGAAACATAACCAGTGAGAGTCTCTCTCTCTCTCTCTCTCTCTCTCTCTCTCTCTCTCTCTCTCTCATATTACTTTATTATGTGTAAAATATCTAATATTTAATATCACATATAAGTAAGAATGAGACAGGCTAATCAGATACAATGAAAACTTAATTATTATCCTTTTATTTTAAATAAAACTATTTTCCAAAAGGATAACAATCAATTTGTTAAAAGAAACCTCAAAACAAGCCAAACACGGTAAAGCAAAAGCAGAACAAAAAGTCAGAAGCCAAAAAAAATGAAAAGATGCCCCTCCATAAAATGGAAGACTTGACTCAAACACAAAAATTCATCACGCCTTGCTTCCAAGTTTTTCAAAGGTATAAGGCATTACATTTCCATTCCAATGAGATGTTTAAGGATGAGGAAACAGCATGAACATGTTTGATCATGTGCAAAAGTCTCTGTTAACGTAATAAAATAAAACTACCCTAACTAACTGCTTTGACTTAATCAAAACAGTGAGTCCTAATCATGTGGACTGGTGGACTCTTAGTTTATTAGTTTACTTTATTAGTTTCCTTAACCAATTAGGCTTGTTAGTTTCTTTTTCCTATTTTGAGTTTACTTTATCTTCAGTTTGTAACTAGGACTTTGACTTGGAGACTCCTAGATGTTATTCAATAGTTGTTTTCAATTTTCTATAATACAAGCTACAAGGAGAGGAGCAAGATAAGTAATTCAATTCTTCTCTTCCTTTATTTCTTCTCTTATTTTCTACTTTGTTATAGTCTCTAAGGCCCAGTAATTCCAAAAATGAGTAATATCCGTAAAAACCTTTTTGAATGTATATTTTGTTCCAACAATCGTAACTGACATAACTCCATAACATCTAATTACAATAAAACCAATTGAGAGTCTGAGATACTCTTGATACAAAATGATAGTTTCCGTAGTTACTATGAAGGAGTATACATACAGATATTTAAAATCTCAAATGGAGCACTACCGATTATTCACACATCATACAAAAGATTTGAATTAGTTTCACTGATCATTACAATGAGATTCATAACCCTTTATAAGAACTCCAACTAGAGGCTTAAGTATCTTCTATCACAGAATATTTGACTAAAATGTCCTTCCCCCATGGCTTAGAGAACCTAGTTATTATTTCCTGTGATTTGTCATCACCTTTTATGGTTCTTTGTGATTATAATGAGGACATGCAATACAGGTTGCTCATAATTCACACACCTAAGGATAAGGCTAGGCTTTCATATAAACCAAATGCTCTTCAATAGATGCAAAAAGAAACATATGAGTTTACCCCTCTGCCTTTGTCCCTAACCTTTAGTTTAAATTTTACAAGGGAGAAGACCTTTTAAGTCTTCAAGTCAACAAGTTTTTGTTTAAAAGAACAGAAGTATGATACTTTAACTGTCAAAATACCACCAAACACAGATGATTGTAGTACAAGTAATTTTAGAGATAGGAAGACATGGAAAGCAAGCCAAATTTTGTACGTGTTGTGTGTGTGTGTGTGTGTGTGTTTTTTTTTTTTTTTTTTTTTTTGGGGGGGGGGGGGGGGGACAAAAAGTGGAGAACAAGTAATTTGAGGGGTTGGATAGAACAAAAAGTGGAGATCAAGTAATGTCATCAAAATTTACAAGGCTTGATAAGCATATTTTTTAACTTCAATAACCAAACAAGGCTGCACTGCCCTATAATCCACTAAAAAGCTAAAAGTAACTTTAGGGTTTTTTCCCCCACCACTGTTTGAAATATCTCCGAGATCTTCACTAATCTCGCTCATCTTGACATGAGCCGAGATGAAATGTAAGTCAATAACTCATCTCGGTGTTTTCGACAGGTTTCGCCAATTTCTCACGATCTCGGAGAGATATTGCTTTTTCACTTTTTCTAAAGGTAATAAAATGGGTCACTTACCTGTTCTCGGTAGAGAACTCGACCAAGAATAGGTAAGTTGGTGTTTTCTTTGCTTTTTTGAAGAAAACATGATTTCTTCCTCATTTTTTCTAGGTTTGGTCTTTCAATTTGCTGCCAGTGGTGCTTCGGAGTGCGGAGATTGTTGTAGGAGCTTCGTATCAACCGTTGAAGATAAGTTTCTTACCAAAAAATGAGATTTTTACACGAGGCTATGAGAGAGAATGTGAGACCTACATGCAAATTTCGGGACAAAATTTCTTTTAAGGGTGGGGGAGTTGTAAGACCCGCACTCCGTAAACCCGGTCTAAACCTTGATTTTGTGTCGTAGCAGGTCTTCCGATCATCACCGGGCCAGACGGGACGAGCGAATGACAAACAGGTACGAAATCGGATCAAAGACGGTCAAGTATTCATCATTTTATGTTGACCGGTCGATGGTACCGGTCAGCTCTGTGCAGCTAAGTGCGGAGATCCGGAATTGGATCTCTGTGGGTCCCATTTTCCTAAACCCTAATGCTTGAACCTTCCTAATCCTAATAGGATTACTAAACCCTAATTCTAGCCTATAAATACACTCTTAAACCTCCTCAAATCCTTTCCATTATCTCTCACATACTCTAGAGAAGAGAAGGAGGTTGGAAAGGAGAAGGAGCTAAGAAGAAGAAGGAGGTGCCGCCATTACCGTTCGACGACGCTCACGTTACGCCAGTCAACGGTAAGTGTTTTAATCATTCTTCTTACTCTATGACTTTAGGTTAGTTGTGGGTGGATCAATACCATGCAAAGTATATATTGATCTAAAACCCTAAATTGGATATTAAACCCTAAGTTGCCGTCAAACCCTAGATTCGAGTTCCGAGATGATATTCATCGAAACTAGACTCGAATGAGTTGGGGATAACTCTAACTTAAAGCTTAGACTTAGAATGGATAGGAGAAACCCTGGAAATCCATAGAGATCGATCGACGACAGTCGAAAAACCAAGTGTTAATCATTCTTCTTACTCTATGACTTTAGGTTAGTTGTGGGTGGATCAATACCATGCAAAGTATATATTGATCTAAAACCCTAAATTGGATATTAAACCCTAAGTTGCCGTCAAACCCTAGATTCGAGTTCCGAGATGATATTCATCGAAACTAGACTCGAATGAGTTGGGGATAACTCTAACTTAAAGCTTAGACTTAGAATGGATAGGAGAAACCCCGAAAATCCATAGAGATCGATCGACGGTCGAAAAACCAAGTGTATGGTCTCCGGGGGGATTTCGGACCTTCGCGGTATGTTGCGACCGGTCAGATCTGAAAGGCTGGTTTTGGACTTTGTTGGTTTTCGACCAACATGAAACCCTAAGGAAACTATTCTAATGAAACCCTAATAATATTGTAGGACTTTGTGACTTCCCGTTTGGGTCTTGCGACGTGGAGCAAGCTAACAAACGAGCGTCAGGTAAGAGAATCTGACCTAAACCTAATAATCAATGGACAGTAAATCGTTGTTAATCACCTGATTATATATGATGTGATGTTTATGCATATTCACATGCCATCTTTTAATTTCAGTTATTATTATTGTTCATGCATTGTTAGGATGTGATTGTTAAGCATGTGATTGTTTTCGTTAGTGTGTGGAGTGGGGCATGGGCTTGAGATCGCTCCTCACACTAGTACTTTTTGTAGTATTCTATCTTAACTTACTTGGTACGGGTGGGGCATCAGGGGAAGGTCGTGGTATGGTGGTCTCCGATGTTAATGCTGGCCTGGCCATGGTTATGTGGCATTGTGGTCTCCGAGGTCGACGCTGGCTTGTTCACGATGCTTTAGCTCTATCTCTATGCCGTAGGGAGTTATGTTGGGATAGGGTCTACCGCGTATTGTTTCTATCCTAGTGGGTTAGTTGCAGATAGGGCATCAGGGGAGGTGTGGGAATGCCTTAGCTCTATCTCTATGCCGTAGACGGCTGTACTGGGATAGAGCATACATTGATGACATATAGGATTGGTTAGTTGCGAGCCCAGTTTTGCGGCGGCCGGTAGGGGCTTAGGTGCTTGGTATGGGTAGAGCATCAGGGGAGGTACGGGGGTATCTTAGCTCTATCTCTATTCCATGATGGGTGCATGTGGGCCAATGGGGGTGTGATCCATGAGGTGCCACACACTCGTGTATAGAGGTGTGGGGGCCACCAAACCTTTCTATAACACACTGCAAACTTAAACCAGACCACAGCATAAAATGATTGTTACTCATGCATAATATTGTGAAATTGTCTGATTGTCTTACTAAACTAAGTTGTGAGCTCACCCTTTGTGTACACATTGTTTTTAGATGTTGATGCAGGATACACGATGGATGACTATATGAACGCTCCGACGTATGGTGATGTTCTTTGCTCGGGGTGTACAAGGCGGGGAGAGGACGAGCATGACGCTTCATGCGAGTGCCCTTTCTGCGTGTACCTGTGATTTATTTTATTTATTTGTTTCAGTTAGTTTCGGTTGACTTTTAAAAGGGTGTAATGATATTATATTTTATGATTGGATTTGAATAATGGGATATTTTATTTAAATTATCAATAGATACTCAGTTCATTCGATTTAAAGACTTCCGCTGTATTATTTATATTCTAATTGTGATTATGTGCAATGGTTTGTACGAGTGGACACGGTCTATTCGAGATCCTGGTGTGAACCGTTGGTTCAATGACGGTTCACTCACACCATTCTGGTTGGTTCAGAATTGGAGTGTGACAGAGAAAAAGGAAAAAAATTTGTAGAATGTGATGAAATTTTTATATGCTAAATACGTGAGCTACGATGTAATGATTTATAATGAAGTAATGATTTGAACATTTGAACTATGATGTAATGATTTATAATGAAGTGTTATTTTGTTTCTCATTCCCCTAATGCATTATGTTATTGTTTCATTTGTCATATTTGATTGAATATAATAACCAATATTAGCCTAAATTTACAACAAACTTCAGTATTGATTGCCAAAACATAGGTGTAAACCCTAACAACCACAAAGAGTCATTATTTTTGCAATTTTAGGCTCTAAATGTATTCATGTATATAAAAATGAGGTTTCCCTGAAGCTTAAAACCTAAAAAATGAATTTTGACCACCAAGACAGCCTTTTTAAGTTGTTACTGTCTCGGACTAAATGCAGTGTCTCGGCGAGATCTCGCCACTAAGATCTCGGTTTCGGAGGAGGCCGAGACTCCTCCGAAACACAAGATTTTACACCTTGCCCCCCACAATCATTAGGTTTGTCCTTTGTCCCCAGATTTTAATAACATTTGAATTGGCACTTAAAGCTAACAAGGTCCAATTGTTCTCCCACCCGCTTTCACCATTATGTCAGAAGCCTTGGAAAACAATAGGTTGATCAGAAGTAGCAACAAAAAGATCCCTAAAGACCAATCCCAAACAAAATAAAAGAAATAATTGCATATATCAAAGAATTTTCACCATAAAGCCTTTGTATTTAATACAATATAGTGGACAAACAAATACCAGCAGTGCATGCAGAATTAGCAGAACCAGCTGAAACCACTGCATCATGCGGTAGAACATTATGTCTCTGAAAGACTTCAACACGACGAGGAACCCATTCATCCTTCTGCTCTCTATGTCCAAGCCTATATTTCCAACTCAAGCAGTTACAAACAAAGTATCAGCACAACCATGAACAAAAATCCAAATGCTAAATTGAAAGGAATTTTTTTTTTAAATTTCCTCCATTATCTGGCCTCCACTTCTTGTAGGGTGGGGAGCCCAGAATAACATGCACAAAAAGTGACATATAAAACAGCAGTTGCTAACTTCCAACCTTCCATAGCCACCAAATCCCCACCTGAATACGCAGCAGAAACAAGAAAGAGGCTCACGTCATACAAGAATACAAACCACAGGGAAAAAAGATGAAATAAAATTACAGCAACAAAAGAATTACATACGTATAAACGAAGCCTTTTGAGTCCACAGCAACTGGATGACAAATCAAATTGAAACAACAATAGGTATCAATACTAAGACAGTATAAAACAAACCAATCATATACCGCAAGAGATGCTATAACAGAACACAGGAAGGGAAGATGTTACAGTTAACCTGTATGATTTGTGCCACATGCAACTTTTATAATAGTTTCTCCTGCAAGAGAAGCTATAGCTCTAGGTTGAGGCTGAGGTTCGTTAGCTAGTTTCACTGAACTTTCCTTAGTATTGTACTGCAAGGTATCCAACAATATTTCAAGATTTTACAAAAGCCAGACTTCAAGTAAAAAAGATCAAACCTTCATAGAATACCTCATTATCTGTTCCATGTCCAAGTTGACCATATTGTGGAAGACCAGCAGTTCTGATAACCAACAAGCAGATAAATCAGTAAGAAACAGACAATATAGAGATGCATAAACCATCTAAGCCACCACATAAATGCAAGGTAATCAACACATTCAGAATCAAGGAAATGTGAAAATAGCAAAACTACAAACCATACAATATAGATGATCCTTCAACAGAAGATAGCCACACAGTAAAGTCAGCCCCACAAACAGCATTTGTGACATCAGTAACCAGACAAGGAACTGGAGATAGCTCAAATTCTACAGAAATTTGAAATTAAAATGTTAATAAACTACTAGAATAATGTTCTCATGCAATTGAATTTACCATGGTTTAAAAATACTGCCAGAAAAATAAGCAAGCGTAAACGAAACAATCAAAGAACATTCTCCAGTCGCTTTGAAATATTAGATCCAAGAATTGCCAAAATCCACTCAAACTGATATAACAAGGTTTACATCTTCCCAGGGTTCGAATCTGGCATAAACTAGTTCATTTTTAACCATAGAATAGAAAGAAGAGAAATGTTGAACTCCCTGAAATGGACATGATGTAGGACAGCCTAGGGTCTAGGTTTCCTACGCTTGCAACTAACTAAACTAGGTAATAGACTTCCTAAGGTTTAGCTAGTTAGGAAATGGGCAGCAGCATACATGTCTTGCATTTAGAGTATTTAGAGTTGGATATTATCAAATAATGAGCAACACATTCCTAACACATGTTTTACTAACCCAACAATGATCAAATAGAGTGAAATAGGAGTCAGTATTTAAAGGCAGCATTTAAGAAAGTGTTATGCAGGAAATTTCAATACTTCTAAAACAATAACAGTTATGTTTAGTGCTTAAGAAAACCAGTTTCATGCAAATTCAGCAACAATTCAATATAAAGTAAATTGAACACTTACCAGAATGAGGTTGAAATATAAGCATCAGTACAAGGTTCTACATAGCGAAGAATTACTGTTAATAAGAACGGAAAACTAACACAACATGATGGGACATAGGTTGTCTAGAATGGCAGAAGAAGAAAGAAAATATACGGAATCTGAAACTGAAAATTACAGTCCACAGTTGATGGGTAAATATATGTACACAAAATCTTTAGGAGGGGGAAATTACAGCTGGACCACAAGGTTATGTATAAAACAAATAATATAAAAAAGAAGGAAACACAACAATTTCAAGGACAGAAATAAAGGGGAAGGAGAAAATTCTGTATATGATTTACGGAATTGAAAAGAAACAAGAAGTAGGTTTCAGAAATTGGGAGAGGGGAAAGAAGACAAACAGATTCAAGATAGGGGGAGAGACAAAATGGGAGAAGAAGAGAGGGAAAATTGAGAAAGGAGAAAGTAAGTCAAGAAGAAGGTTCAATTTTCATTCATTATCTTTCCATATTTCGTTTTCAGCAAAAAATGGCCTTAAAAGGCCTACAGGAAAAACTGTGGGGGGTTGGGGAACTGTCTAAGTTACACGATTCCACAAAAAAAAAAAAAAAAATAGACTGTAAAAGGGAGTGGAGCCGTTCACGAGAACAGTGAACAGGGGGTTGGGTTGGGTGTTTACATTACATTTAAAAATAAAGACATAAAAAAAAAAACTTAAAATAACAATCATAAAAAAACTGAAATACTGTCATAACAGAACAGGAAAAAAAAAAAGATAAAATAAAAATATAATTGTTGATCAGCTGTTCTACTGTAAACTGCCGGGATGTCTTCATCAGGACATTTAAATCATAGATTGAAAATTTAAGGAATTCAAAACAAGACACTAGATGACCATAGTCGTTAAGGCGTCACCTAGGCGTCTAGGCACCCTTGTGATGCTTTGGAAAATCAGGTGCCTTGGTCACCTAAGCAGCCCATCAGGCCTCCAACGCCTTGGTTCTCCTTGGCGCCTGGACAATTATGACTAGATCAAACCAATTATTTGGGTAAAACCAAAGAATTCTTAACCACAGATATAATGTACTTGTGATGAAAAAAAGGTTACATCCTTATAGATGGTGAAATTGAATATATTGTCACAGGTACACGAAAACTTTCAAGACAATAGTGGTCAGAAAAGGTTAACCTCAAGCACAATGCCTCCCGGATAAGAATCAATGCCAATCGATAACAAGCTTGCACAAAATAGGTATAGTGTTGAATTCATTGACCTTGTAATGATAAAAGGTTACATCAACATAGAAATTACATCAGTGAAACAAAAAAAAGATAAAAATATAAAAACAGAACATGTGACATCTGCAACCTCACCACCAAGATTAAACCAGTTTCAAGTCAGCCTCCAAAAATTTAAAATTTTAATATGTTGTCTACAATTTGATTGTCACACTAGAACTCCTTAAGAGAACTGATGAAAGAAAACTCATCCAAAATCAGCTTGTCCTCATTTAATCAAAATACATAGAGAAAGAAGAAGAACAACAGGGTGACTTGCCACCTAAAAATTTACATCACAGTTTCTATCATGTTTCTTTATAGCGGAGGAAAACAATAACAAGGAAACATAGACATAACATTAGAAAATAACATACATCATGTCCTACCTAGCTGCAATCACCAATGTTCTCATCCAGAAAGCATGGCTTAGAAATTTCAGGAGTCAATGGCCATATAAGAAGACATTCATGAGAACTCCAAAAACCGACTTACCGTTTTTTATTGAACCAGAACCCAACTGGCCATGCTTGTTCCATCCAAAAGAGAAGGAGTTGCCATCTTCAGTTACAACTACGGTATGGCCCCTACCGGCACCTGCTCTAATGATCTTGTGTCTACACCCAACAGCATCATTTAGTTCATATTTTTACAGGAAGAAATCATTAATTAATTCTATACCTTAATATGGAATCAAAAGAAGTCAACCAGGAAAAAAAGTTTTCCATCTAAGTTGCAGCAGAACATATGATTCTTAAGAGTTTAAATGTTCAACAACTTATTTCTAGACATATATAAAATTGTTAACAAATTGGCGATGGTATTGTTTACACTGAAAAATAATCTGATGTGGTTGGAGATGGTCTGGCTTACGAGACCTTGGGAATAATAGTTCAAGTTCTTGTATTTAAAATGTAATGCTTGAGCTAAGGAAAATGCATCTTACTTCAATAGGCCCGACACGACTGTAGGACTATCACGCCGAAGGTAATCTTCATGTCCCAGCTGTCCCTTCTGCAAACCCGTAATTCATTAGTATAAGATCATTTCATTTTAAAACAAAAAGAGAGTGTACGTATTGTCATACCTCATTCCGACCCCAAGTATAGCAACGACCTTCCACATCCAACGCCACACAATGACAAGAAGCTACATGGCATTGACAGATAAAACCATTTGCAAGAGCACTGTTAGGACTTTTTGCAAGGAAATGTACGTAGGTAAAATAGATGCAAGAGCCCTATAAAACACTAATACATATAGAAGATCATTAGTAGCGGTGTAAGCTATGACCTGAACAGCCTTAGTGGCATTTCGCAACTACGGAACTGATCAAATCATTATTAGTTTCACTGAAAACACAAGACAGACACCAGCTGTCTACAGAAGCTACCAAGAGCAGATGATGAGCTTACTGCAACCCGAAGCCACGAAGCGAATGTCTACTCCAAGAAGCGGACGCAACCGAGTTGGGGAGTTCAAGTTCACTGCGGCCGAAGCTACTTTACGGCCGACAGTATCCCAGTTGGTTGCTCCACAGAACAATAACTCTCCGCTCTCCTTCACCGTAGTTTTCTCCTCCTCCAGCTTTTTCTCCGTTTTCACCGCCGACATTTCTGGTAAGTGAGAACTCAACAAAGGACGAAATGGAATCGATCCAGTAGACAAACAACGGTCGAGAAGGAGCTGCGGTTTAACGGCTAGTCGAGGGAAGCGGATTTTGCCCTAGTTCTGGAAGTGGGAAGAAAAAACGGAAGGAAACCTCAGGTGTCGCTGAAACAAAAGTGGGAAACAGCAGGAAATAGAAATGTGAGACAGATTTCCTTCACCTTTTCGATTTATTACTTTTCGATTCATTACTATTCTTCACTTTTACAGCTTTGCTTCAGAATTCAAACCGCCACCCCACTTTCTATACCCGTCCCTCCCTCATTTTTTTAGTTCTTCCCGCTTTATCTGATACCTTGTCAGCCATATCCAAAATTGAAACTGACACGTAATCAATATAATATATAATAATACTAAAATAAAGACAAAATTATATGTACAGTATGGGATTCGTACAGTATGCATGCCTTATTCCTTATTTTTAGATGCTGTAAAAACATCACATCTTGTTACCCAAAAAAAAAAAAAAAAGTTAAACATTACATCAAATGAACAAAAACACGTATTAACAATTTAAAAATAGAATCTCTCATTTTCAAAATGAAATTATTTTTCAAACCCTTAGTTTTCACCTAACACCTGCCATTGAAGAAGACACACGATTCTTAAACACACTGTCCATCGACAGGCTTCACTGAATGCAAATTCCATTTGATGGATTGTTTTCTTCTAAAAATTTAATTTTAGTTTAATTTTTTTTATTCTCTTTTTAACTCTTATGGAGATCTGTAATTTTTTTCCATCACCTCCACAAAGCTTAAGGATGGAACAAAGAACAAAGAACAAAGAAAGTAGAATTTTATAGAAGATGGAGATTATCTTCAACATTTTTTCATTGATATATAGGCAGAAAAAAAAGAATACTTTATTCATGAAAAGTAATGGGAAGAAGAATAAATTGATCAATCATCAAATATGATAATAATAGTTTATTAGAGTAAAAAATGGATCGTTATCTTATATTAAAAAGGAGGTTTTCTGTTCAGAATGTCTTACTTTTTGAATTAATTGAAAAAATGGGAATGGGCTTTAATGGGTTAATTAATCAACATTAACAATTATTCTTCCCAAGTTTCTTCAAAGAAATGCAAAAAACTCTTTTACCCAAAAAAAAAAAACACAAATCCCTATAACAATAGTGGGGGAATATGGGTCATTGTGTTGTAGCAACGACAATAAAGAATAGCGAAACAGGTGTTGTGTTTGACTGATTCAATTTCTTCATTCTTCAACGGTTGAGTTGAGTCGTGTTTCAACAGTAACGGAAACAAAAAGAAGGATGATTCATGTTTCAACAATATTTAGGTAATATTTAGGGATGGGGAGGTGGTAAAATGGTCATTTAATTTAAAAAGATGCTATTTTAAGTTTTAAAAGTCTAACTTTTAGCTTTTATAATGAGTTAATGGAAATTCACTAAAAGAATGAGTGTTTTTTTTTTAATTTATTTTGATTTAAGAAGGTATCTCTAAAATTGTTTAAAGGGAAAATTTCACCCACCCCCCTTGAATTTTATTTTTAATTCATATAACCCCAAACTTTGCATATAATTTCACCCACACCCATTGTAGTTTAGCAATCTAACAGAAAATTTAAAATATCTATTTTACCCTTATTGTAAAAATAAAAAAATAAAAAATAACACCCCATTTACGTTATAACCGAACTCATTCCACCTTTAGTGGAACAAGAGTTCGCCGGCGCTGGCATCTTCTTTTCGAGCAGCGAATCATCAACTCCCTCTCTAATTTTGAGCTCTCTTTTGCTTCCTTTTTTTTGGATCCGAAACTATACAATCAGAGTTTCAAGAAAAAAAAAATTTAAAATCCAAATCCCAACCACATCTGCTACCTCAACATTACAAGATCCCCCCAGTTGTAATATTTGAAGCAGCAGCCTTTCCCACTTTTTACAAAAGTGGATCCGGTTACACAACCATAGCTTTTCCTGGCGAAAAAGCCTCTTCCTTCCGAGCGGAGTTGCACTTTTTCTTCATCCGCAGAGAGCACCGCCGCCTTTTTCTTCTTGTCTTGATCACGAGGCTTTGTCTGAAGGTCTTTTCCCCTCCAACTCCAGAGCTAAAGAAAAGGCATGGGAACTGCCTAGCTCCGATTGTTTTCTCGAAAAATCAAAAGCATAAAAGGAAAAGAAAATAATTAAAGATCATCCCCAGAAAGAAAGAGAAAGAAAGATCACCCATGGAACTCCAAGATCATCCATGGGACGAAGAAGAAGATGACCACCGATGCTTCATCCTGCATGTTTTGATAGAAATTGGCTTTTCTCTGGTGGGGCTATGGATGACCCATTTAGATTTCAGTACATTTTTCAGGTTTTATTCGTTGTTTTTGGATTTTGAGTGGGGTGCTTCACGTTTGTCGATTTGGATTGTTTCTTCCTTTCCTCAGAGGCCATGAGATTTTGTGGGATGGATGGGGTTCTATGCTTATAAAGAAGATGAGATTCTGAGACAAGATTGGCGTTTGTCCTCTGGTTTTCTGGAGCAAAAGATCAAATTTTGAGACGTCTTGGTTGGGTCTCGTAAGCTGTAGTGAGAGGGCTTCTGCAACTAGCTTTTTGGCTTGGGATGGTTAAAGGAGTTTGGTTCTTGAACCTTGGTCCCTCCCTCCTCAAGTTGGGATGATTTGTTCTTATGTTTTACTTTGATTCACACTTTGAGTTTGAGGGAGCGTTAGAATACCAAAAAAAAAATTCATATGTTCGTGAAATCACACTTTAGAAAACAAATTTAGGAATTAGGAATGCGCTTGGAAAAAAAGTTAGTTACGAAAATTATTTCCATCGTTCTTCATGACCTGATTCTTTAAATTTCATTCTATGAACGTATACATTATATCATACCATATAAAAGTATGTAGTCATGTTAACCAATTGGATGATATTCGGATATCTGATAAATCAATCGGATTTGAATTCAAGAAGTGATTTAAGTATCTAATGGATATTCGATTTTAAATATTAACATAAATGGATGCGAATATTGATGTTGTCACATTCAGCCCATATTAGATCCGTTCAGAACGGGGAATTCAAATCCTCTCCTCCCAGAGATTTGGGAGGAGGAGCGGCGCCTAGATGGATGGCCGGCACATGGGGCTCTCAACGAACTTTGGGATGAATACTTCCAAAATTAATTATATCTTTGTTTTTTTGGTAGAAAATTAATTCTATCTCCAGTGATCGCAAGATTTGTGCTATATTGTTATATTTTATTTTCTTCTCCATACCAAATAGAATTATTATAAATCAATGTGGCCATTAACAGGAATATTAAATGGTTAAGGTTTGTAAAACTGCCAACCATCCCTTTATTTTGTTATATTGTCTCCTCGCAGGGGTTCGGGAGGAGACGCGATTCTCACCAACCAATGCCCGACATATAGATGTATACTAAATCCGAACCCTTCATCCAAACCAATAAGGTGAGCCGATAGAGGTGTCAGCTTAAACACCAGTTCAAATAGAGGATTCAGATCCAACAAATGTCCACATATTGAGCATCAACCGATGAAAACTGAGTATCCTCCCAAACCCCAGGGAGGAGACAATTTGAAATCATTCTCTTGGAAATGTGCTTAGCATGGATTATATTATTTTCCAGGAAATGTGCTTAGCACGAATTATCATTAAATATAATTCTTCAGAATTTATACAAGGCATGAGCTCTCAATATTTTATTCTCCTAAATGGAGGCGAATTCGAATTGGATCTTGATTTTCAACTATCCACTTAAATCCTCAATATTTTATTCTCCTAAATGGAGACAAATCCGAATCGAAACTTGATTTTCAGCTATCCACTTAAATCCATACAAGCATTACTTATAAATAAAGATTTAAAAATATATATATTATTTTCTTGGAAATGTGTTTAGCATAAATTATCACTGAATATAATTTTTCAAAATTTATAAGGCATGAGCTCTCAATATTTTATTCTCCTAAATAGATGTAAATTCAAATGATATCCAGATTTTCAACCATCCATTTACATCCTTACAAGCATTACTTATAAATAAAGATTTAAAAATGAATATATCTATGCTACGGCCAGTATGAATGACATTTGTCATCAAATATTAAAAAAGAAATAAAAAATGGGAACAGATCAGTATCATCATCTCTTCATAAAAATCAGCAGTTACCAATACCGATTACTAAAACCTTGGCCATGACTAATCAATGCTTGAAATCACATTATTATTGGGTTCTACACAATCACACTAAACTGAAGAAAACAAGAAACCAAATATATATATATATATATATATATATATATATATATATATATATATATATATAGGGGGGAGAGAGAGAGAGAGAGAGAGAGAGAGAGTAAAAATGTTTGTATGGTAGTCTTCCCTAAAAACAAAAGAGGGACAGAGTCAATTACCTCTCAGTCCCCAGTGTCCCAACAAATGAAAAAAAAAAACATGTAGACCGATCAATGCTTACAATGGAATTTCATTTGACTCTACAAAGAGATGGAACGAAAAAATGATATATAAATAAGGGCAAAGGAAATACACACTAGCAGTATGTACTTCTATCTCTATATCTTTCTTGGAATCCACACCCACTATCTCTCTTCCAAATGAGCGGCCACCAGTCCTTCCTTTATTCCCATTTTCTCCATATAAGATTCGGACATACTTGGCTAACGTAAAGATCGTTCTCCCAATAAATAGCTATAAGGGCTTCAATGAATGCACACCTTAATGAACACAGGCATGATTGGAGGGAGAATAGAAGCCAGACTGAATCTCAAGATTAATTTCACAGCCAATTTTGACTGGTAGCTAAGAAATCCACATCCCTCTCAACCTATTGGTTCGATTCATTCTTTGCCGTTGAGTTGGTGGGCTGCTGCTCTTGCCGGGCCTGTGGCTGTGCCTGTTGTTGCTGTTGTTGTGGCTGTTGATTGTGCTGCTGTTGCTGCTGTTGCTGCTGTTGAAACTGATAAATGTTGAGCTGCTGATTCTGCAATTGGAATATATGGGGATTTGGAGATAACTGCTGGACCAAGCAATTAGAAGGATGAACCTCCCCACCCAATTCTGCAGTAGCCAACTTCAGACGCTGAACCTCCGTAGTCAATGCCTCATTCAGAGCTGCCATGTTTCCAAACAGTTTAAAACTTCTCTTTTCGTTGAAACATTGAAACTAAACTAATCTTATCTTGGTGAATACAAAGGTATTACATGTAGCCCCTCGGAAAAAGTGGACTCACAGACAATGGTGCCAAGGAATGATACAAATAATGCAATAACAGGAAAGACCGATATTTATCAGAGCATTTACCAGAAACAGGTAAAGAAAGCACACAAGGCAAACAAAACAGAAATGAGATTCCAAGCATGTGTCAAGACAATATTGACATCTTAGCTCACACATACACAATGAAAAAGGAACAAGCAAATAGATTAATTTCTAAGAACAAACATTTTTTTTACCTCTTTTCCCTTGGTCAAAAGAAAAAAAAATATCAGAAAGTACATAGAATGTAATTGGAGGCAAAACAATGATTCCCGAAGAAGGACAATCACATGTTAGGAATGCAGAGTATGTACAGAAGTTGACCGGGATGCAAGTTGGGAAACCAATAATGGAAAATTTACTATTAGCCTCACTCAGACAAAATATTTGTTTATTTATACATAGTATTTTACCTTACTCTCAGTTGGGAACATCAGTACATACAACTGTAGAGATGGAGAATACCCACACCCCCATATCACACACAGACACAGAGAAACATAGAGACACACACACCCACCCCAAGAAAGAATTTATAGTGATGTAAAAACCTGCTAACTTCATTCTTTTACCCCAAGGGGTATAGCTCAGTTGGCATGGGACCATGCCTCAGGAAGCAGAGGTCCGGAGTTCGACTCTTCTACACCCCTAGGGGCCACTCACACAAGATTCGATAGTTCTCATGGGCCTCAGACTGAGTAGGGAACTTTTTCCAACAACCTCTCACATAACGGACACTTCCTCTCTCCCCCCTGACCTTGTAAGCCCCCATTGAAGATGATTCCTGCATACCTATATGTGCATTGTGGGGTACTCTCTCCCAATTATTATTTCAATGGGTATCCTTACCCACATAGCCACCCTTTTTGGTCACATGGAAGGCTGGGCTTTATAAACAAACATTGGATGGGTAATACACCCCATGTATCGCCATTTACAAAATTTGGGGTACATATCAAGCAAATACCTAGCATTTTTTTAGCTTTAAGCCTTTTTCAACAATTAACACTCCCAGCAAGGTTGAATTTTCAACAGCTTTCAAAGCTTATGTCTCCACAGTGGAAAATGGATTGGTCTGAAGCTTATCAAATAGATAGATGTGATCATGGTAATATGAACAACACGCCCAACAAAATTTGTGCTCAATTAGCTGGCGGACCGTAGATGTTAGGGCAGCTAATAGAAGCAACTCTTAACTGGACCATGTAAAAACTTTTTTTTCCTTCATAAATCTGCTTTGTATGAAATTGGGAAGACTTTGCAGAGGAACAAATTAGGTTTATCGTCAACCATCTTCCTTCATCAATCCTCTTATAGTTCTTTCACCGATTGTAAATGAAATTGAACCAAGTCTAAGGACTAGACATCTCGAGGACAGGCAGTTTTCTTTTCCAACAAATAAGTGAGCTTAAAGTAGCCAAGGCCAAGAACCATCAATAAAAAACTACTTGAAAGATCTAATGAGAGGCATAGAAACACTAGACAGGAAAATAATAAATATGTCAGCCACACTTATGTAACCAGGATAGGCCTACTTGCTGCACACAGATTCAAGTATTAATATTTCTGCTCATTAACAGAGGATACATGATAATCAATGTATCGATCATATAATAAGAGGGAAAACAATCAAAGAGAATGAAAAGGATGCATACCATCTCTGAGTTGAGCATGTTGTTCCATGGTTTGAAGACGGAACTTCAACTCATTGTTCTGGCTCGTAAGCCCAGCAGAATCCCTCTGAAGAACACAAGTTCAAAGTCACCATTTGTCAATTCATCTTCTTATTTGGGAAAATGACAAGTATTTTAATCTGAACGTAGCATGTCAGGTACAAACCTGTAACAGCGTCAGCTGTGTAGACAATGTGGTGGCTTCTGTCTGTAGGGTCTGCACCTTGTGTTCCAGTTCTGAGATATACCGCATTTTCCGCTCCTTGGAACGAGCAGCAGATTGTCGATTTGCCAAAATCCTGGGATGAACAGATGAAGCATTAGGGGAAATACTATTTCTTGATCAATGACAACATTCTCTACAAAATAAATTTTGAAGATTTCAACACCTTTTCGCACGTTTGGGGTCTGTCAATGCAATCTCAGCAAGTTTTTCGTTGGCCATAATCTTCTTCAGCTCAGTCCCGCTGAACTCGCCATTCCCAAAATCTAAACTGAACGTAGAGGTCCCGTCCATCGAATTGCTGTGTGAGTGTTGAACCATCTGGTTTCCAGGGGAAGGTGGTAACTTTGGCGACTCATCACCGAAGCTATGCATCTTTCCCACGAAGCTATCCATAGAAACACTTCTATGGTGACGGGTTGTCGGAGCAATTTCACCCCCTGCACTCCTTTTGGTCCCTTCCTTCCTCTCAGTGGAGGAGTTTGCGTTTGGGCGACTCATACTGTTGCTGCTTTCTACTTCATTATCACTGCTCCCATTTGTTTTTGTGCCACTGGCTCTGCTATCTAAATCCTCACGGTTCTCATGACATTGTTTGTCCTCAATTTCAGATGAATTCAGCGAATCCATGTTATCCCAGTTCATGTATGAGGATAACAAGTCATCCGTGACTTCACCTTCCGATTTTCTCTCCCCCATTCCTTCTGCATTGCAGTCACCGTCTCCATTCCAGTCCGATTCCCGTTTCACCAACTGAGCCGGCGTAACCATTCCCGAATTCTCTTTTGACGCTGTCGATCGCTCCACAACACCACTCTGACCCCTAAGCGGGATAAATGGAGTTGAAGATTGGATCATATTGAACCCAAAGGGAATATCACTGTTAGAGCGTCTGTGCGCTTTACGAGGGGGAAGGCTTTCACCAACACGGCCGGAGTTACCTCTCGCGAAAGGTGAAGGAGGATGTGTTGACAGGGAACTCCCATCTCGGTCTTCCATTGAAACATCAGCAGAAACTGAGTCCGACGGCGATTGTGAGGAGGAGTCACGAAAAGATGAAGGGCTAAAAGGAGGTAAGTTATCGAAAGAGAAAAATGTTGGTTGCGACAGAGATCTTGAATGTGAAGGATTTGGGCTAAAATTCTGAGAACCCAGTTGCTGAGTAGCAGTTCGAGAGACTGGGATCTGCGCATAGGGAGGGGTGGGAGGGAAGTGCGGGTGTGATGGAGGTATACCAGACCTTTTGCTGTTTTCCGGACTGATATTCTGCGAGAAATGTCTCAGCGGAGCACGAAACAGAGAAGTGTTCAAATGGGGAATGTCAACTCGATTGGTCGACAGTGATTGTTTCGGAAGTGAAGAAGATGAAGTTGCACACGACGATTGAAGTCTCTGCATCACATCATTACGAGCTTCTTCTGTTTCTTCCATTTCCCACTCTTCTATAGTTCAAATTTCTCCACTCTCGAATACAATTCTAACGATCAAACCCTAAAACATCGAAAACCAGAACAGCTAGAATGTCCAAACCAGAGATCCAAACCATGAAACACAAAAATCTCTTCGTTGTCGGGAATGGATGAACACTCACGCAAGCAATCTCTCTCCGACCATCGGACGAGTCACCTCTCGTGACCTCTCCCTATATCCTAAATTCGGCATGAATTTAAGGTGAATTTCATTTGACGTCAATTTCAATTTAAAATTAAGGTTAATTTGAATTTCATTCCGACGGGTTTATCTTTTTCTTTTCTTTAATTATCCGGAATCACTCCTCTATATCCGCAGATGATCTTGGGAGCATCCATGAATGTCTCCACGTTTTATTTAAATCGATTGCCATATGGGTGAGGTTATGTTTGGAAAAACGACAAATGGTGAAAAGACGTGGAAGGATAAGGAGGAGGTAAAATAGATATTTTCTTCTCTTTTATTACAATTTTTTATTGTATTAAAATTTAATATTTAAAAAATATATATTTGTGTGTTTTTCTCTTACTATATTAATTGATAGTGAATAGATTTGTTAACCTAAAAAATAAAATAAAAATTGCTAACCAAATATTAAAAAGATGGGTTACCATAAATAAGGGAATAAAAATATTTGTTAAGAGAAAATTAAGAAAATGGGATGAGATAGGAAATAAAAATATTTGTTAAGCAAACTTTAAGAATATGGGATGGGATAAGTATCGCTTCATTTCTGCTGTTGTGATAATTGATGAGCATGATTTAAGGTATCGGTGTCGTATTCGATTGATCACGGTGTTGCATCAATGATTAATATTCAAATTCAGACAGCACTGTCACAATTTAGAGACGGAACCAAGGAATGAAGAATAGAGATGAGTGCAACTACGATTTAATTTATTTCTTAAGCTAATTTAGGCTCTCTTTGATATAGTTTATATTTATGTTTATGCGATATTTATGATAAATTATTTATGAGAATAAATTATGAATCGTAAATAATAACCATTTGATACGACATAAATAAATAATAATAGATTATCACAATCATGATAAATACCTTCTAATCTATTTATAGATTTTAGATTATATTAATTTATTTTTAAATATAAACATTTAAATATCATATATCATGCCAAAAAACTACAATATTTGCTTTTTATTATCTACCTTGAATTATAGCAATGAATGCGATTTTACTAAATTATTCTTATAGAAATATATCTATTCATTTCCCTATTACTAGTTTTAAGAATGTGTTGGTATCTTGTTATGTTTGGATAAATAACATACCCTTGTTACGTTAATATTTTTCCATCGTATATATGTCTTTATATTTCTCCTTATTTTCAGTAGTCGTGGCTCACCTACACTTACGAGTATCCTCCACGTGATCCCATCTATGTTCATAGGGTGTGGGATCCATATTCCAGAGGTGAGAGGCCACCCTCATGGTTTTAGATATTAGTGTTCTATCAGTTGTTTCGTATCAATATTAGTTTCGATCGATATGGAATCATTTTGTTGAATCGATATAGGAATTGATACTTAACAATACCAAACTGATACCTGACCAATACAGGCCGATATTTACGAACAAGTATCTAATAGGAGCTGATTTTGACTGACATATACCAAAGAAATAAGCCACATCAGCATATACCCGATACTTTATTGATACTTACTGATGCCCGTCCCCTACTCTCACATAAATTGGCTCTCTTTCATCTTGAAAGTTTCTCTCCTCATTGAAGTTAGTGATTCATTGTTAAGATCCCTACAATGACTCTGGGCACCCTCCTCGTTAATATTTTTTTGGTAATTGAATTTCTTTTCATTATCATCAATTCATATCTTGCCCCATACATTTACTTGTATAATGATGTTTATTTTTTCTTAAAAAACAAGTATTTTTTTATTTTTTATATAATATAAAACCTAAATTGAATTCCGTCGGATTTACATATATGGACTATGGTGTTGAATTCCTAAATTGAATTCCTTCGGATTTACATATAATCTAGATTATGTTTTTTATATTCAATGGTTGGAATGAATACATTATCTATCCTTGCGACAAAATAGATTACTTGTGATACTTGAAAAAATAAAAAACCATTGTCGTCTTATGACAATAATAATTAACCATATATTTTTTAAGAAATATTTTAATTATATTACAAATGGGAAAGGTTTCGTAAAGTATTGGTACGAGGGAATATCTCAAACTACACCAATCACAAATAATCAATATATCACTAGGGAACCCACAAGGTAAAAAATAAGAAAAAAGAAAAAGTGAAGGAGGAAAAAAAAAAAATATATATATATATATATATATATATATATATGTATATATATATATATATATAAAACAGTCATCGATTGATCATTAGCCGATAATAACATTATATCATATTTACACAAATCCTTTATCCAACTGGAGGAATGATCCCAAAACAGCATACCAGAACCCCTAAAAGCATGTCTAGCTAGAATCCAAATCGTCTCATCTGTGAGATTCGGGAGGCGTGGCAGCGATCCCACTGGATGGTCGCCATGTGGGGGTCGTATGAATTCGACCCCTCCGTTCGAGCCGACACTCTCTTGTCAGCTCGGCTTGTCGGCTTGAACGGAGGGGTCGGATTCATCCGACCTCCACATGGCGACCATCCAATGGGGTCGTCGCCACGCCCCCCGAATCTCAAGGATGAGACGATTTGAATCCGTCTAGCTACATGGCGAGCAACCGAATTTATCATACGAGGACTATAACAAAAATTAACCATAATGATTAGTAATGTCAGATAAAATATCTATCGCAATATCATGCAGCCATATATCCAGAGAACAGCCTCCATCCTGCAAAGCTTGAATAACACCCATTATGAGATCAGTATGACCATGCTGCAAAGCGAGTTGAATTGCAAAACAAATGGCCAAAGCTTCTCCAATTGTTGGAGAAGAAAACTACATATCCATGGCTGCCGCAAACTGCATATGCCCCTTCAAAAATCTCTGCAAGTCACACCAATAGAACTATTAGTCCCATCCAACATGACAACCCCGCATCAGTATTTATTTTATAGGTACCAGGTGGCGGTGGGTGCCAAACCATCCCTAATCCAGACAAGTGTGTCTGAAGAGACATCTCATGAGGAGGATCCAAATCGTCTCCTGCGGCAGCAGGTTTCTGCCGCAGATCCAAGGACCGGAGTTCGATCTGGCCGCCTGCCAATACATTGGGGGGTGGGCCGGCTGAAATCCGGCCCTTGGCAGGCGGCAGGACCGCAGGAGAGGATTTGGTTGCTCCTGAGGAAGTATTTTTAAATGATGAACATTACAAAACTCCAAAAGAGCCCTCTGGGCCATGGTAATAACATTTGACGGCAACGAAGATTGATTTTCAAAATACAAAGAATTTCAAGAATTAACAAGTGAATCTGAATCTTATGTAGTCCCATAGTCTGCACCTTTATAAATAAAAACCAGTTATAAAACTTTATGCTTTCATTTGGTGGTAATATAAAAGAGAAAGGAAACCCAAACCAGACAACTTTGGCAAAAGGGCAATAGAGTAACAAGTGCTCAATAGTTTCAGATGCCAGGATCAACATCCATATGCCTTTGAAGAAGAGCTTCCATGGTAGGCAGTGCTTGAGCACAACATCTCCAAATAAAATGCTTAATTTTTTGTAATGTTTTACAAGACTAAATCTGACGCCATAAAAAAAAAAGAAAAAAGTTTACTACAACGAAGAGGATGCACAAAAATACAAGGGAGAACATAGACATATACAAGGACCTTCTATTATCATATGAGGATCAATTATAAGCATCATCCTTATATGTTGTTAGGTACATTCACATTTAGTGATCCATGACATTTTTCTTTGGTAGAAAAGGTGAGGTTGTCGGATTACTTTTTTCTTGTAAAACAATTTAGTGGGGTGTTTGCTTAAAAATAAAACAGAGTGACCCTCATGACTAAATAACCATTTTTTTTTCTAGTATAATCAAAAGACCTTTTAGGAGTAAATATTCCAAGTGATTAATTTAAATAAAAATATTTTTTTCAAAATTTAGCTTAGGTTCTCTCTAGTATGTATTATAGAATTAATTATATAATATATTATGATATATGTAGTTGTTTGATATGATTTATCATACTTATTTGTATTTAAAATAAATTAATGTAATCTAACATTTACAAATATATTAGAAGGTGTTTATCATTATTGTGATAATCTATTATTACTTCTTTATGTCTAGTAGTACCAAACGATTATTATTTATTATTCATAATTTATTATCATAAATGATTTGTCATTAATAGACTATAAGCATGAACATAAACTATACCAAAGAGAGCCTTAACTAAATGAAAATCTATTTTAAAATATAATGGGCAATATGCATACAATCAACAAGTAACAAACGTGAAAAACTTACAAATATTATTTGTCTAACTTAATAAATATTGTCAGGTAACGTCCTTGTATCTTTTCACATGGAACAGTGAAATGATCATCCGAGTTTTGGGGCTACGTAGTCGAAAAGCAAACCGAAATATTTTATTACTTAATAAATTCGATTTGATTACATAAATTTTAGTATGACCTTGTTTTTCTTTATAAATATTTTTTTGGTAGCTATCTTAACCACCTCCATTAATTCAAACCTTTTTATTTTCCTTACTAAAATATCATAATTTAGGTTGCATTTATAATGGTAAGATCATAGTATAATTACAAATAATAGTTGCTATTTTTACTCTTTTTTTTTATAAATTAAAACACATAGGGAAGTTTTATTAAGAGATGATTCTCATATGAACTTCAATACATGGAAGGTTCTAAATTTAGGTATCGAGCATGGTATTCAACCACAAGTCATGTTCAAAATTGATCAAGATCGGATTGATCAGTATATAGATCCAATGAGAAATTGAAATGTGACTAATATCATATATGATAATATTAAAAGATATAGATTTAGATTAGGGATTGATCGTGTCCAAAAACAATTCAAATTGACTGATCCAATAACGATTACTTAAACCATGAAATCATCTAATTCATGTTAAGTTACATTAGTTTTGCTCATCCATTATTCTTCATCCAAAACCATATGTTTCCTATAATCATTTAGAAAACAATGAATTTTCAAACTGCATCCATCAGTAAAATTAATACAAACGTTAAGTTTCCATCTCAAAGGTTCGAATCGATAACTGGAGGGACTCTCACATATATAAGGCACCAATGTTATAGTCTATAAGCAATGTGAGACTATTCCCAACACTTTGCCACACATGTTACTCATCTTTTGAATGGCAATACACGTGGCATGTGGTCCCTCTTTTGGGTGACCATATGGAGTGAACCTGAAGCTCTGATACCATATTAATTTTCCATCTCAAAAATTCATACCTAATAAATAGAGAGATTCTGACATTTATAAGGCACCCAAGGTTCTAGTCTCTAAACAATATGAGAATACTCCTAACATTGCCCCTCACAGGTAACCCCACCGTTGACTAGTGTATATGTGGTAGTATATGTGGCAAATACATGGCACTTCTAGTTGATTGACCCCTCCTTCTGGATGACATGTCCCTCTTTTTGGGAGACCGTAATCCCTCTTTTGCCAACTGGCGTCTCTGTGGCGGTGATTGATTTTTATTTTTGAATTACTGTGAGAAAAAGATTTGAAGCTCTGATACTATGTTAAGTTTTTATCGTAAAAGTTCGAACTGAAACTATAGGGATTCTCACATATATAATGCACCTATGATTCTAGTATCTAAACAATGTAAAATTATTTTTCAATCAAAATAAATGGATAAATAGAAAAGAATAAATCAAATCATAAGAGAAAAAAAATTAGGCATATGTCATTCAATCAAGCTAGGCCCCATAGGATCATACAAGTGGAAAGTAGACTCTCTTGTGTTGTCTTTGAATGATTGGACAAGTATGCGCATGCTAAATGCCACAAAATTTGATACATATGCTGAAAGTGTTAGGCTCATGCTCAAGTTGGTCATTCTCCAAAAGCTTGAAGGAAGAAAAACCCAAAAGAGGTGATGAAAACATGTAGTTTTCACTGTATGATATTGGAAGGCATGTAGGTTCTCTGTAGTATGTATTATATTTTTAATTATATAATATATTATAATATATGTAGTTTTTTGGTATGATTTATGGTACTTATTTATATTTATAATAAATTAATATAATCTAAAATCTACAAATAGGTTAAAAAGTGTTTATCATTATTGTGATAATATATTATTATTTCTTTATATCTAATGGTATTAAATGATTATTGTATTTGATTCATAATTTATTTTCATAGATTTATTTATAGTAAATCATAAACATAAATATAAATTATACCAAAGAAAACCATAATCACAGTAATGAAGATTTTGCCATATATTGGGTATAGCAAACATCCAACTTTTGGATAAGCAGGTTAGAATGCGACATGAGAAGTTTCTAGTTTTATATGATTCACCATGTCAACCATTGTTTTCAAATTTCTGTAAAAATCAAGAGGTACCAACTTACGTTTAGGTTGGATTTTTCTACCATTTTAGGAATCCATTACCATTGAAAAAAAAAAGAAAAGGAAAAATAAGATGGTAATCACTACTTGCAATATTTTTTTTAAAAAAAAAAATAATAAAAAAAAAAAGAAATTCGTTAGGGCAGTTTATTTCCTTCAGCCCATGGCAAAGAGTCCATTCTTACCTGCCTATTTTAAAAGCTAAAATCATGACATGGTAGGTCATGAGATGAGGTATAAATATTTATGGAATGATTGTCATTATGGTAAGGTTATCGTATGGCAATTTAGTAATCACCTATTCGAAATATAAAAACAGCCTCTCCCATTAAGTAATTTTGATCGTGACCAGATAAAAGATATCAATTATCCACACGGTAAGCTGTATAAGAAAGATTGTATAGGAGTTTAAAAATCTTTTTCTTTATACAATATATATTTTTTGAGTAAATTATAGGTTACTTCTTTTGTAATTTGCCATTAAATCAAATATATCCCGAATATTTCAAACAATTATAAATACACCCCCTTAAATCAAAATAAATTATAAAATAACCCATTCCATCAATGTATTTCCATTAATTGACAATCAAAAGTAAAATTTAAAATTTTAATGCTTAAAATACTCAAATGGTCAAGTTAACGGACCATTTTATCAGCTTAAATATTACCTATAAAAACTGTTATGTTAATAAATCCTATTGTCTATTAATATTTAAGGGGGTAAAATGATCCGTCAACTTTACCATTTGAGTATTTTAGGTATTAAAATTTTAATTTTTACACTTTGGTCATTAGTTAACGAAAATTCACTAACGGAATGAATTTTTTATAATTTATTTTGATTTAAGAGAATGTTTTTATAATTATTTGAAAGGTTTGTAGTGTACTTGATTTAAGGACAAACTACAAGTGAAATACCTATAATTTACTTTATATATTTTTTTTATGTACAATCACTTGTCATGTGCATTGATAATATAATTTGTGGTGATACCCTATCTCTAGATTTAGAGTTGGTTGGTTAGGAGGTGTAGAGTTAAACAAAGTATACATTTTAAACCTCAATTTTTTTTTTGGTAATAATTTAAACCTCAATGATACTAGAGAAATGGAGCTGTGTCTGTTCTTTATTCTATCATAAAGCTAAATCTTTAAGGTAAGAAGTATTTTGCACGGCCTAGAAATTTTTTTTTTCGGTAGACACGGCCTAGATAATTAATAAGGTCTTTTAACTTTTTGCCACGTGGAAAGATCATTTTACTTTCAAATATTGGTTAAATACTTCAGGGTCTAGAAACATCATATGCCAAAATTTAGATTCTATTTCTAAAGCTTTCTAACTTCGATATATATTTCCACAATTCTATGGTCCATTGGCATCAATTTTTTTTCATAAGATTTTGTCATTAAATCGTCTAGTTGTTGGAGAAACAATAAAGTAATCAATCAAGAAGGGCATGTGTCCAATACGAATCACCAATCTAGATGAGACACATGTCATCATCCCAATATGCACTGTTACCTTGACCCACAGTTAAATAGGAAGGTTATCCCCATGATCTCGGGGATAATCGCAAGCCAAACTCAATGGAAAAAAGATTTTCTCGTATTGGCCATGTGTCGACCATCAAGGATGCCCATGAGGCCACGAGCTTGGATTTAAGAGCAGTTGTAAAGGGCCACCGCCAGATCATCATCGAACAATTAGAAAGCTGCCCTAGTTGTGATCAACTCTTATTTATAAGGATAGATCCTGCATGGACCAATTGGCCTCATCCAACAGTCACGATAGTCCATAACTGCTGACATAATATCAATAACATATCCGAGATCAATAGAACTACTCAGATCATACCTACAATCACCCCATTCCATGCCTCTCTATAAATGGACTCCAGAACAAAGGAACTCGGATCACGAATTTTACACCCAATACTCTTTCTCTATCCAATTGCTTAAACTTCACTCCATCGAAACTTGTATATTCTACATTATGAGTTCTATCTGCTTGTTTACCTGTTATGACTTAGGCATCGAAGTGGTTACAGGACCTTCAAACCCTCCCTCTACTGTCTATTTATCATCACCAAAAATTTCGAGCAACAACCAACAACAACACTTGTAAACCATAAAATACAGAAAAATATTTTGGTATTTGAAACATTATTCTACCATTTGAAACTTTTTTTTTTTTTTTTTGGGTTAACATTTGAAACTCTTTTTGTGCTGAGCAAAAGATCTTGTGTTTTATTTATATATGAAATTTGGGTTTCATTCCACCTATTCCGTGGCAACGTAGCAGTGAAAAAAATATAATTACCTAATGGTTAAAAGATAATTTTTCCGTTGGGAAAAAACAAGTAAATATGATCGTTTCTTTTTCTTTTCCAATAACCCATTTTTACTATTATGAAAAATTATGAATACTTCCCTTGTAGTTTGGTATATCTTAAACTTTTCAAACAATTACAATAGCATCCTATGAAAGCAAAATAAATTACGAAAATACTAAGTCCATTAATCATTTTCTATTAAATCACGATGAAAAGACAAAGTTTAATTATTAATACCCAAAATATCCAAATTTTATAATGAACGAACTATTTTACCCTCATCACTACCGAAATAAAAAGGAAAAGAGAAGTTCTTTCTCTCTTTCTCAATTGGTTCACGTTCAACAATTAAAAGAAGGAAAAAAGGAACTTAAAAAAGATCAAGGAAGAAGGAACTACGGCGGAACCTATAAATTGAAGGTAGAACGAAACGGGGGAAGCAGATTGTTCGTGACGACAAGTGATTCATAGAATTATTTGTTGTGCATTTGAGTGCAATGCCGAGCCGAACCGAACCTGCAATTGAAACCCTAAGGTAAGTTATTCATTAAAATTTCTCTCTTTTACAAACTTGAACATGCAACTGCTTGCCATTTATCTTTTGGAGGGTTTGTTTTACGGTTTAAAAAATGTATGTGTTCTCGAAATATTTATGGCTTCCTCAGCAAAGTGTTTCTCAAGCATACATATGCACAAAACCATCAATTTTAAGACTGTTCCAAATTGCTAGTGCCATTGAACTCTATGTCCTAATAATGAATGGATTTTTAACAGTCAATCAAAATGTTAAAAACCACAGAAAAATAGATCCCTGTCAAACCAGAATGGTTCACCTTGTAAATGGAATTCCCATAGTAGTTGATACTTGTTCCTAGTATTAAGCCTTAATACCACTTCATCAACATACAATTTCCTCTTTCAATAGCATCATGAAGCACAATAGCCTTTGAAAGGGCAGGATTCCTTTCAAAATTTGCATCCACCACTTCTCTATCATAGCTATTGGTACTCACTAAACCCATAAGAAGCTTATGGGAATGGAAGCTTTTCAATCAGAGCTTGCAGTGGAGGAAATGTTCCACAACAACGAAAAATGATGGTTTGAAGAAAATTGTTGAAAGTGAAATATAAATGTGAAAATTTAAATAAAAAAAGATGATTAAAATAGATATTTTTCATATAAAAGTGATACTTTACCTTAAAAGGATGCAGATACATTTGTCCATTTAGTCTTAAGTTTAACAAATAATTTTTCCTTATACATGTATTCTATTTTGGATAATCAAAGAAGTTACAATTTAATCATTCCACCCGTTCGATTATAACAAAATGCATTCACGTTTCATCCAAATTATCCAATAAACTGAAATAAAGAAAAAAAAAATCACTTTGGTTAAAAATGATTAGTTTCTGTATAACAATAATACTTTGGATGGTTCATTTCCAAACAAAAAAAATATATAAAAACCGAGCCCCAGTGCCCCTTATGTATGAAATACCCGTAATACCCTTTTTAATATTTTAGGGTTCCCATAGATTCAAATCGTTTCCTCCCTCTACTTCAGGGAGGAGGGAGACGCCCCCGTTGGATGGTCGACACGTGGCTCTCGAAAAAATCCGAGCCCCACGTTCGAGTCGACACCCAGCCGACAAGACGAGCCGACAAGGGGAGTCAGCTCGGCCGTGAGGTTCGGATTTTTCCGAGAACCACGTGTCGGCCATCCGACGAAGGTGTCTCCCTCCTCTCTGAAGTATAGGGAGGAGACGATTCGGATCCGGTTCCTATCCCTGGTAAGGGTGTTGCCCCGGTTCCAAACGATCGCCGATATAAGTACAACCGAATCTTTGGTCCGAGCTTGTAAGTCTCGACATTACCTGATAAAATCCCCTCCGTTAAGTTTTAAGGGTGGTTACACTATTAAAGGTCTCCTCGTGGTAAAAAAAATATAAAAACATAGTTGAATATTACATTAATTGTTATAGTTTATTAAATTACATACATATAGAAGGAATAATGTTAATTTTATAGATGAAATAATAAAAAGGCTTAATACTCACACATAAATGGATGAGGATCCGAGCCCTCCGATCCAAACCGAAACACCTCAATAAGCCCGGTCCGATAAGTAACGACGGCCGATAGTGGGTGTCGGTCCGACCTTCGAATGGACAGTTTTGGGTCGGTTCCTAACCGAGTCCGGTGGGCGACCATCCCCGGACCGGCTTCGTTACACCCTTAATCCCTGGGTCCAAAGACCGCCAAATTGAAATCTCACATTCAAAAAAGCGAAAAGCCGTCGACTATCTCGACATTACTATAAATCCTCTGGCTGAGTGGGGTGGTGGTGCCACCCGCCCTCGGGCGGATCGAGCCCTCCACCAAATCGACAAGGCGGACAAGGGTGTCGGCTCGGACGGAGGGCTTAGATCCATCCGAGAACCAGTGATGGTCATCCATCTGGACCGCTAAGTCTCCCGCTCAAACTCAACGGGAGAGGATGTGGATCCTGCTTCCATGAATCGCATAAGCCCGATTCAATCGAGAGGGAGAAAGAGTGAGAGGGAGAAGTGTTCTATGTTAAGAAACAGTAGAGTTACGAGATGATTGAACTTGAAGATCGTTGCTCAAACAATTCTTTTACAATCCATCCAAATCCAAGCTATCACACCCTCGACCTTCCTATGCATCACCGCCTTCCGTTCCCCCTCGATCCTTGCCTTCATCAGAAACAGAAGCTGCTGATGAAGAAACTCCATGAAAATATCCTTCTGTGCTATCCTGCGCTGGATCCTTTCCCTGATCATCATTACCTTCTGTAATATCTTTTTCTGCGACATCAGTATGATCAGTATCATCACGATCACGATGCGCCTGCTCATCCACTACCAAGCTCAAGGCATTGCAATCTCACCTTTCTGGATCAATCTTTGGGGTCTCCACCTGTTCATTAGTCAACTCAACTTGTTCATCCTTCGATGTGATCTCCGCTTCCTTCGTCACTGTGGGGGGTTTTAGGGGTTTTGTAGAGGAGAAGGGCAACGAAGAGGCAGAAGTCCCATACAGAAACGGGGAAAGTAATGATGACGGACGCATAACAGATGATCCAATGGAATTGACGGTGGTATCGACCGTGGAAGTACCATTCGATTATCATGGTGAGGCCTAGGGAGAAGCAGACGGTGCTGCTTATCATCAAGAGTCGCAAGATTCTTGGGTTTGGTATGTCCATGAAGAAGGCGTGGAGACGAGCCACCACCACCTCCCGTGATGTCTTGAGTCGTCTGATTCTCTTGTGCTTGTGCTCTTCCCTCCATGTTTCCCAATGGAATCTGAGAGTCTTCTGTAACCATTTAGCGAGACTGGTGTCTAGTGACGAAAATCACTATTAACAAACTCGGAACTGGGAGATTTTTAAGAATATTCTGGTTGATTTTCAAGAATATTCTCAACTGAACCTGAAAATATAGTGGCTACAAATGCTTAGAATTCATCATTTATATGTGATAATACACTACCCTTTATCTTTTTCGGTGTAAAATCTTACTTATTTTTGGCAACATTATCTTAGTTCCCTATATCTCTCTGCGTGAAATCAAGAGGACTGAAATATAGTGGCGTGAAAACAAGGCCGGAAAACAATCTAAAAGAAGAATTCATCATTTATATGTGATAATACACTACCCTTTATCTTTCTGGAAAACGGTTATATGGGATTATCTTTATTTTGAAATGCTGTAAATGTGTTGAAACAACCAAGAATTGAACCCATCCTCTGTCTCTCTCTGTAAAAATAGTTTCGACTCCCCTTCATCTCTTTGAAACTCGCCGAGATAACTATCTTCTATGGCGAACTCAGTTCCTCCAATCTTGCGTACATATGTACGTTAATGTGACCAACTCTATTCCTCCTAAACTCATTGCACCGGCTTGATCATCTACCAAATCCACGGCAACAACAAGAGATTCCTCACCTGCCGCCACTCTCACTGTCAACCCCAATTACAGGACCTGGTTCAAACATGATCAGAGCTCCTCCTTCTCGTCCCTATCTGAACTATCCTAGCTCATGTTGTAGCTTCAGCACGTCTCAGCAGTTATGGACTGCTTTTGAGACGAGCTTTGCATCCCCATCCAAAACTCGTGCCATTCACACCATGAAATGATGCAAACTCTTTGCAATACAAAAAGGAGGTATGGCCATCTCTTGCAGCAGGAGCAGGAGGAGGAGTCTGGTTGGAGCACTCAAATTCCACCACAGCTCTTTACGTTCCCTTCCCTTCTGTTAAAATGTTGTCACCGAGCACACTCAAGATAAAAGCCAGAACTCAGCACTTTCTCCTATGAGAGCTATAAGATACCAGGATGCAACCCTCTATAGGAGTCCTGGTTGGACTGCTCATATTCCACTGTAATTTCTACCTTCCCTTCTGTCAATGCTTGTCATATTTTATGACTACTCCTTGAGGTGTTTATCTTATACTACAGAGCTACTATTTAAGATTGTTTTTGTTGGTTGTTTGATCTTTGTTTTTCCGTTTGATTCCTTCCTTTATTATTTTAGTGCTAGACCTACGGATTTCAGCCTTACGTGCACTACTGTGACTGTAATTGACAACTCATTAAAAAATTAAAAAGAAGATTTACATTGGTGATAAAAATGAAAAATGTTTGACTGATATCAGGAGAAGACATTAAATGGGTATTTTGCATTCTAGTTTTGAACACACAACCCCACCACCCTTCTTTTCTTGAAGTCTGGCAAAGTAGCGAAAACAACCAATAAGAGGCAATCATGATGATTGATGAGAGATGAAGCATCAGACTTTATTGGATTTAGTGGAAGAATATTTGATGATTTTGTAAGTACATGTTAATTAGAAGTAGAATTAAATATTTTAAAACTCCAGCTCAACCCTGATTTCTTGACCATGCCCACCTTGAGGCCTAAAAAGGTTAACCTGGTCCTACCGACTGGGTTTAGTCCAGCCCAAGCCTGCCCTAATTGGGCAGGCGTGGTTCAAGTTGGCCCTGTTTTCTGATCATTCCCTTAATGGCTAAACATATGTTGCTGACCTATTTTCCAAACCTTGTTTCAATTGTAAATGGACTCTTCCTATTAAGAACCTAAGAATGCAAGCCATAAAAAGGAGAACTAATTTAATGGGAATTGAGAAATTTAGAATTTAGGAAATCATAATTCATATATGTAATTAAATATATAAAACACAATGCCTACAAGGTTGGGTTGGGTTTGGGCCGGGCTTATCCCAAAGGTTCAGCTGAGACCTGACCCGACCCTATCAGGGTTTAACAAAACATGGGCCCAACCTCGACCTTGTCCGGGCTCAGGCAAGTTTGGCCTTATCTGGGTTCAAGGTGAGTTTGGGTTCACCCTAAGTACAATAATTAATTCCCTTCACCGGCAACTGTTAACAAAGGCATAAGACACATCTTTGTTTTTACCCATATTATCAGCATCTACGGATCTACCCTTGCAACAATTCCAATCATGGTTCAAGTAACTTGTATTAGATTAGTAATTTGTATTGGTATTGGACTTGACTGATCCTCGATTTGATTTTATTTTAACACTAAATATAAAATATCAGCTGTGTGTTAGTTTCCCATTGGATATGAACATCGATCCTCAGTTTTAGACATGGTCAATACTGTGTCCAATACCTAGATTTAGAACATTATCTCCAATGCTGCAAAGCTTGGTTCCTAGGAATTTAGCAATGAAAATTTTTACAACGAAATAATATAGCAATTCAAACACACTCTTAGCTTCAAACAGAAGTCAAGTAATGATAAAATTAATGGAAAAAGAAAGTACATGGTGCGAACATGTACTTGTGTCTCTATCTCTTTTTTTTTTTTAAATCTAGACCCCTTTTTTTTCTCTCTCCTCTAAGTGATCGATTTTCAGTTTTTCTTGTACTCCCATTTTCCTAATAACGTATAAGATTCCAATATGCCCCTCTACTTTGTAGATCCTTCACCCTAAAATTAATGATCAAACTCCCATGAATCAACATTGTAGTCCTTTGAGATAGTGTATTGTAAGGGTGTCAAAAATGGGCCCGGCCCGGTAGCACGGACCGAGCCGGCCCGATATAACTCAAATCCAGTCCGGACCGAACCTTAATGGACAGGTTTTGGTCTCGGCTTGTAAAGCCCTACACCGTTTCAACCCAAACTGAAACCAGACCGGACTAGCCCGGACCAGCCCGTTAAGAAGCCCGAACCAATAATACTTAACCCGAACACCGATAAGGTCCATCCGGGCCCAATTTCTTAATTTTAATGGTTTTAAATTTTGATGGATTATATTACACTATTATAGTTCACTTCTTGATCCGAAAAATTATATGAATCAATAGTTGAAAAAAATATGTTAATTGTTACAATTTACTGAATTACATGTATATATAAGGAATTATACTAATTTTATAGATATAAATAATAAAATAGGTTATATATCTTACATATAAAATAGGCCCGATAAGCTTGATAAACTCGGTCCAGACCGAACCAGCCCAAAATCACTTCAATAAGCCTAGCCCGATAACAAATCGACATCGGATCAGCCCGATAGTTTTTGTGTCCATCGCAGCCCAACCCAGCCTGAATTCTTAATGGACATGTTTTGGGCTGGACTTATAAAACCCGACACTGATTCAGTCCGGACCGGCCCATTGACACCCTTAGTGTAGTGGATTAGATCACGAGAGTCCATTGGATTCCATTTGCCCACGTATTCAAGTTCCTCCCAAAGAGTGCATCCAATCCATAACTTACTATAGTTTGCATCAATGAATCATGTACTTTGGTTATTTCTCTAATCGTAAAATTCTTCACAAAATATAGGATTGAAGAATGAGAACAAATAAAAAAATGATATTTGTGTCATATCAGAATGAGTTCTTGACTTAGAATGTATTCTAAAAATGCATACCAAACATAGCCATAGGTTCTCCCCTCTAAGTGACCGACTAATGATCCTTCATCTTTTCCCATTTTTTCAAACTAACCTATAAGATTTCAATGTATCCTACTACCATAAAATTCCTCTAAATATTTATTTGAAATTGTTTCTTCCTTTACCCATGTTGTTTTTCACTACATTTCAATTAAACTATGAAAATTATTGGATGTAGCATTGTTTATTGGGTAACCCACATATATACTAACTCATTAACAGACCATTTCGGCTCACCTGTGCTATTCAATAAGGTGGGTCTCACACCACATCGACTGTGATGGGATTCCATGGATGGTACATATACACGCAGATGATCTAAACTCGATTCTGATCCAAATTGAATCCTCAAATCAAGACCAACAAATACAAACACAGATAAAATTTATTCAAAAAGAAATCTTTTTTTTTACTCATTAAGATATATATAAAATCATGGAAGTCTCACTTCAATCTGAATGGATTATCATTGATAAAAATTAATCAAAAAGAAAGAAAGAAGGTCCCAAATTGATCCAAGGAAACACAACCCTAATATACAAAAGGATATCATTTCTTTGATTTCCTATTGGACTGGTTTCAAGAGTGAGAGAAAAACAAAGCATATCCATCAAATCTCGGCACTCAAAGCTAAGAAAATAACGTTAAGATTACCAGCCACATGGATAGTCTCGATGTTATCTTACCAGAAAAATATACGATCCGCGTGACATTAAATCAACCAATCATTGATTGCTTACTCATTCTGTACAAAACCTGGTTCCTCATATAAATTGCGACAACCCCCGGATTCCATCGTCAGAGTACAGCGTTCGCGTGTGGTTCCATTCTGTTTGCTTTGTAATCTCTTTTCACGTGATGTCAACGGTTGAAGGTGAAACAACGGCCATGGTGGCTGAGCTACCGCCGGTGGAACAGTCGGCGGCAGAACAACTGGAGAAGCCTGAGGTACCGGTGGAGAAGAAGAAGGCGAAAGCTCCGAAAGAGAAGAAGCCTAGATCCACGAAGGCTTCTCAACCTGGTCATCCTCCTTATTTTCAGGTAACGGACTTTTCTTTTTCGCTAATTTCGTAGATCTTGTGGACGTTGTTGTTTTTTTTCAAGAATTTTATGATTTTTTGTGGTCTGAGTATGATTATTTGATTGTCTGAATTGAATTGAAATTGTAGAATTTTAGGGGGTTAGATATGTTGTCTGCGATGTAGTTTTGATTCTTCCGTGCACAAAATGGGATTGGTTTTGACGCCTTCTGCTTGAACGGTGTAGATGATTAAGGAGGCGCTATTGGCACTCCAGGACAAGAGTGGTTCGAGTCCATATGCCATCGCTAAATACATGGATGACAAGCACAAGGCTGTCTTGCCTGCAAATTTCAGGAAAATATTGGCTCTTCAGTTGAAGAACTGTGTAGTGAAGGGGAAGCTGATCAAGATTAAGGCTTCTTACAAGTTGTCAGAATCAGGGAAGAAGGACCCGGTTGCGAAGAGTGCAAAGAGTGTTACAGAGAAGAAAGCGAAAGCACCTAAATCCAAATCTGTTGCTGCAACTCCTAAAGCTGCTAAAACGGCAAAGAAAACTGAAACTCCGAAGAAGAAGAAGTCTGGGAAACCTAAGAAGAAGGTTGCTCCGAAGAAGACGAAGAGATCAGCTCCAGCAAAGCCGAAGCAACCCAAGTCGATAAAGTCCCCTGCTGCAAAGAAAGCTAAGAAAGCCACCGTTTCATGAATTAATGAAGGAAGAAAATCATCCTTGACTGACTGATCGTTGTATATAGTGCTCGATCAACGGAGAGCCCTTTAATTTTGTATTTCTTCTTATTTTGATCTGCTCTTTGGGGGTTCTGTTTAGTTGTAATAAGAGGGTTTGCTGAAGAATTTTGAATGTAGTTATGTGAAAGATAATAAATTCTCTGTTGGAATTCGCCGAAATGCTTGATCTTATTCTAAATCTTACATCCCCTTTTAACGAACATTCTGGAGATTTGCGTTCTCGGATCGTCGGCGTAGAAGGGATTTTTTTTTCTTTTCTGGAGGGACGAAATGGTTAAAATTGCTGGATTCTAGATGGTTCTAATTTCTGACCACTTAATCAAACTTAAATATTTGTTTACTGCTGTACGGACATGACATGTTCATGGGATCTCGTCATCATCATCATCGTGGATGTCTTGTGGGATTTATTTCTAAAGACTCATTGAATATGGACACTGATGAGATCATATGAAAGATACAATTGCATGAATTATTCTATTAAGGAAAATAATGATTGATTATTAAAATCCAATCATAAAAGAAAGAATTTAAGATGATTTTTTGGTGATGAACACGTGACATTGATTTAAGGTCTAAAATCCATGATTTGGAAAAAAAAAAGGGTATTACGGAAAATATTGTAAAAAGTTTATGTTCGATCATTTGGTCTGATTCGAACAAGATGTGACGGATTGAGAAGGGTGGTTGGACCATTAATGAATTATTTTTAATGACCATAAATACTGACAACAACCATTAATGCAAGGTATGCTGATTTGATCCGTTGAATCATAAGATTTCGATTTAAATTGATGGATCGTCAAAATATTTATTGGTAAAAGTGCAATGATATAAATGGATATTTGGAGGTTACGGGGAACATAGCCCAAAAGGGGGGTCGAAAATGATATAAGGGGGTCAAAAAGTGGTTGACAAGACATTGTAGCATGGTCTAGGTGGTTGTAGCATGCGAACCTACCATATCCTAGATAGCTAATGATCAAAGTAGTGACAGACATGAGAAAACGGGCCTAAGAAAGTTTCCCATGTTTGAATCTATATATGTAACAAGAGAACATGAAATAAGATATACTGGAATTGGGAATTCTCTCTCTCACTCTCTCTCTCTCTCTCTCTCTCTCTCTCTCTCATTTCTTTGATTGTTTTCGATTAAGTTCTTTCAATATCAAAGTTTAGTAGGAAAAGGAGATAGGATTGATCAACAGTATTTCAAGGAACCCTTGTTCTGAGAAGGAGTTCCATTGTTTCATTGAGAGTTCCATATTGTCTGTCTTGACTAATCCCTTTACGGATTCCAGCGACAACAGTGATTAATTGATTGGATACAATGGCGATTTTAAGTATGGGTGGATTGTATTTTCTGAAGTCTTTCGATACCCATTCTGATACCTTGAATTTAAATCATGGCTTGGTATCATATGGGTAATAGTGGCGGATACAATATGTATTGATCCAGTATTGGTTTCTAATTTACTATTACTTTCTTATTTTAGTCATTCACCTTCAAAAATACATAAATTCTAATTGAGGACTTCACTTTTCTTTATCTGCTATATGCTATCATGAATGAGTATTGTTATATGGAACCTGGCTTCCTTATAGATGATTTGGCCAAATTAGGTTTATGAAAAGAGGTGGGGGAGGGGAGAGAGTGGGAAGAGAGGGGAAAGGGTATGAAATTAGGGATAATTTAAGAATTTTAAATTATTAAAGATAGAAAAAGATGTGAAAATTTGTTATCAAAATAAAGTTTGACATAAGGGGAGTTGGTTAATTTTTAAGATAAATATAGTGTTTGTTTTTTTTTTTTTTTAGCTCACTACAATTCCAACTTATGGCTTGCAAATGGAATTGGGCGCACAAGGGACTGACCCTTCTTTGTGGGGGGAGGAGGGAGAGTAGCTTAGGGGGTGAAATGTAAACCGCAACTGAAAAGACTTGATCCATTGATCACTTACATGTTGAGTATGTTTATTTTTTTATTATTGAGGAATGTCTAACATTGAGGGCAAGCTGAGGTTTGCTGGGTTGGTGTAAATAAGTGATAATAATTAGCCCTTATTTATTCTTCATTTTTTGGGTTTAAAAGACAGTTCAATTGCTTAGATTTGTTGCCAAGAAATGGAAAAAAAAAAAAAAAAAAAGGGAAAATCACTAAGATAAAGTAATGAATAATGAAAATAAAATGGTAATAGTGGAATGTGACATTTTTGCAGGTCACAAGATAAATTCAAATCGTTCATTTTCAATAATTTCCTCTCCCAATAATCTATATATCCTAAAAGTTGAGGGTAATAGTAATGTCTAATGCATATCAATATATAAGATGTATTTAATTGAAATAGATTCTGAAATCTGATATGTATGGTTAATTTAGATCAGGTTTTCTCTCTCGAATGGTAGAAAAAAGATACATCATTTGTGGACTAGTAGGCTTTGATGTAAATTAGCCATTGAAATTAATCATACAGAGTCTTAGACAAATGAAGTTAGTTCCTCCCTTTCCCAAGCCAAATTAACCCTTTCTTTATAAACGGCAAGGTCATTAACCACTCTTATCAAAATTAAACCCATATATATATATATATATATATATATATATATATATATATATATATATATATATATATATATATAATCTAACTTATTTTAATTTAGATAGTGTTATAGTAATGTTTAGAGTATTCGTACACATGCAAAGACATACATGGGAGTAAGGGTGTCAAAAATGGGCCCAGACCGGTAGCACGGACCGAGCCAGCCCGATATAACCCGAACCCAACCCGGACCGAACCTTAATGGACATGTTTCGGTCTCGGCTTGTAAAGCCCGACACCGTTTCAGTCCAAACCGAAATCAAACCGGACCAGCCCGTTAAGAAGCCCGAACTAGCCCGAACCAATAATACCTAACCCAAACACCGGTAAGGTCCATTCGGACCCAGTTTCTTAATTTTAATGGTTTTAAATTTTGATGGATTATATTACACTGTTATAGTTCACTTCTTAATCGAAAAGATTATATGAATCTATAGTTGAAAAGAGTATGTTAATTGTTACAATTTACTGAATTACATGCATATAGAATGAATGATTCTAATTTTATAGATATAAATAATAAAATAGGTCATATATCTTACATATAAAATAGGCCCGATAAGCTTGATAAGTCCGGTCCGGACCGAACCAGCCCGAAATCACCTCAATAAACCCAATCCGATAACAAACCAACACCGGACCAGCCCGATTGTTATTGTGTCCAGCGCAGCCCAACCCAGCCCGAATTCTTAATGAACATGTTTTGCGTTGGGCTTATAAAACCCGACACCGATTCAGCCCGGACCAAAACCGGCCCGGACCGGCCCGTTGACACCCTTACATGGGAGGATTCAAATCATTTCCTCCCTGTACTTCAGATAGGCTCGAACGGAGGGGTCGGATTCATCCGACCTCCACGTGGCGACCATCCACTAGGGTCGCCGCCCCTCCTCCCGAATCTCAGGGAGGAGACGATTTGGATCCATCCGTATCTTCTCTTCCTAGTGGTTTCTAATGGTTTTGGGAGGATGGAGATGTCTCCATCGGATGGTTGACATGTGACTCTCGAAAGAACCTAAATCACTTATTCGAGCCGACACCCCTCATCAACTGTGTGTCGATTTAAACATGTAACTTGGATTCTCTAAAAAATCACGTATAGGCCATCTGACGGGGCGTCCCCCGGAGGAGACGATTTGAATCCCTTTAATAAAGCGTTACATTGCATGGTGGCGATTGTCAGACCATTAGGCACTTATAAATCCAAAGACTTGAGAAAAAAAAAAAAACCGATTGTAACGTAACTGGGCAAAATTAAGAAAAAAACAGGACTAATTTCAGGCTAATTCCGGTCCGGGACAGCCCTAGCTGATTCCAGATCTTACTCCATGCTCTTGAACCTGACAACCACTGTCCTCTAATTTAAATTTTACAGGCTGTAGGAAGGAGTCGAACATCAATGAACCAATCAGATTGAAGCACAAGGATCGTGTGCTTTCTCCAACTCCTGTTCTCCTTCCTGTTTGAGTCCCAGTATCAGTCCTTTCAACTGTTGCTTTTGTACAAAGTTTTCTACGTTTCTCTTCTGTTAGGTAAGAGGAAATTCGTATTTCATTTACAGTTTTTTCTTATTTCTTTGTCTTGTTCTTATGGCGGATGTTGAATGAAACAGTAGATTTTATGGTTTCCTTTGTTATTTGAAGTCTTCAACGTTTGATTTGGAATATAATGACTCGTTCAAAACCCACAGCGCGCAAATCCACGGGCAGACAGGTTCCAAGGAGGCAGCTCGGTATGAAGGTATGGTTACCTTGATTTTTATGTTAGATCTTATCTGAAAGTACGTTGTTTGATTTGAATGCTGCCTTTTCTTGATGGGAAAAGATTCATCTGGTTCCTAGGGTTCCATGTTTCTATTGTGGTATTCATGTTTTCGTGCGAAACCAATACCAATACCAATACCTTCGATCTTATTTATAATTTTATTCAATTTACACTGAAGGTTGCAAGGAAGTCTGCTCCGATCATTGGCGGTGTCGAGAACCTTCCGGCACGTTCTGCTGCTGGGTTGTCCCAATATCAACTTCAAGGTACAGTCTATGTTTGGTATCATTTTTGTTTCTGATTTTTATCAATTTATCATAAAACCATTTTTGATAAAAAATAAAATGTAGTTTTAACATAATAGATTTTAAAATGAAAAATAAATTTGCTATCTCATATGTACGGAATAATTTTTATTTAATCATCTTCTTCCTCACATCTCCCTTCCTAATGCATGCAAGAATGAGCTTAGACCATAGATCGCAGCACATTCAATCCTTGCCAAGCAACTTGGGCTTTCATCCGGTACTAACAAGCCCTCCAAATCAAGGTAAAAAAATCATCTAGGTGACAACAAAAAGGCTGCAGAAAAATATTGAACCATAGCACCCCTGAAATTCTAATTGGATCCCACCAACAAACACATTATATGGAGAACATTACTCAAATCAAAGATAAACATTGAAATTAACATCCGTACAGTTAGCAAACCAAGTTGCATAATCCAATGCACCTGCTCAATATTAGTCATCGAGTCCAACACAAACATGGGCCTAGACTCAACTGCCTAGATTCTCCTACAGATTTGTATGGTGCAGACAAAAACAATGAACGCGCTCATTCCAAACCCGATCACTTAGTGATCAGATTCATACAAGAACCCAACATCCTAAACCTAATGGATTTCCAATGATCCAACCAAAGTAGATGATTCAAGAAAGACAAAAATACTCGTAGTAATAACAAAACATATCAAGATTCTTCCACGAATCGAAATCTTGAAGGTGTATCGCATCGTCTCATCCCAATTGACTCCGAATGAGTGGCGGTGTATTTACGTCTTCATCATGTTCGTCTTCTGATTGTGAGAGATTCTGATTGTGAACTTGTTCTGGTCTCTTTTTTAGTTTTTTAGTCTTACTGAAACCCGTTCCATGAGTGGGTGGTACTATTTTAGCCAGAGGAACGCGAAAAAGCTTCTGGCGATATCTCAGAAGTTCTCTTCCATTCATGGGTAGAAAGAGAAATTCTTCTTCGTGGGTCCCTCGATTGGTGGTCCTGCATTGCCTCTGTCCAATGCATGGCTTGTGGTAGACGTGACGGGGTTCAACAAGGTTCCTTTCTTGACCTTGGAGGAGCGGTGGACCTATCGCAAGGTATTGGAGGGCCAGACCGTTCGGTATGCCGACCTAGCGGATCCTCAGAAGTTGGCCGAGCACGGCTTGCTAGGTAAGTTTTTATTTCCAACTGTTGTAATCTGATCGAACATTTTCTTGCAATACTGACCGTCTGTCTATACTTTTTGTTGCAGTGAACTTCTCCAATGACCAACTGGTGGCCCGGATTCTGCGTAAACGGGCCATAGATGCCGGGAAGCAGGCCGATCGGAAGGATGATCAGGCTGGCGGGGCCGCCCCAAGGATGCGGGCGATGGCAGATGACCCCAAGGGAAAGAGACCAGCAACCGAGGGTCTTCCAAAAAAGAAAATCCGGTCGGCCCAAGATTTGTTGACTGACATCTACAAGGCAAGACCGACCGTTCGGCTTGGTCGGAAGGAGGACCACCAGAAGAGGACTGCGACGAAGGAAGTCCAGCCCCTCCGGGCGGTTAAAGTGGTCGACCTAATCGAAGCCGCCGACGCGAAGGTACAAGGGGAGTCCGTTCCTACGGCGAAGAGCAGCTCTGAGAAGAAGGTGGGGGCGGCGGTGCTCGCTCCAGAACTTGGTCTGAAGGACACCGACTCGGTATTCAAAAGTACGAGGGTGGCCAGGATCATGCTCACCAAGAATCGTCTCCCAGAGGACGTGGCCTTTACTTCTTCTCTGGAGACCACTGAACTGCTGAAGAGGATCTTCCTTGCCAGCTCCCAGGTATGATGGTTTGATCTTCTTCTTACAGTACTTACTTTGTCCTGGCCGTCAGAAATTTTGTTAAGTGTTCCGTTTTCTTTGTATGCAGGGAAGCAACCTCATGGCTGAAATTTGTCAGAGGGTTGCGAACGTGATGATGGAATTGAAAGAAAAGGAAGAACTGGAGTCTTCCCTACGAGCGGCTCTGAAGGGGACTAAGGACAAGCTGACTGAAAAGACCTCCGAGGCCAAAGACCTTGTTTTAGAGAAGTTCAACCTCCAAACTTCTTTGGACAAAGCTGAGGATGCTCTTTCGGAGGAACATCAGGGACTGCGGGCGGTCGAGGAGAGACTGCGGGCGGTCGGATGCCCTTTCGGAAGAACATCAAAGGGTGCATCAGGCCGAGGAGAGACTGCGAGCGGCCGAGGATGCCAAACGGACAGCTAAGGATGACGCAAGAATGGCCAAGGAGGCGTTGGCTAAGGCGGAAGAGCTCCAGGCCGAGATTCGGGACCAGGCCGTGGCTGACTACCGGTCGTCTTCCCAGTATGTAGATGACTTGGAGGAGGCCGCCAGCAGGTTCTTCCAAAAAGGAGCTGTCTACTTGAAGGAGCAGCTCGTTGGGAAGGGCGTTGTCTTCAACTGGTCAAACTTTTTGATCTTGCCCGAGGAGGAGGTACACGGGCCTCCCTAAGAGGATCTCTTGCCTGCTTGGGCTTCCTTGTATATTTTTCCCTTTTTGCTTTGTAAAGTTCTACCCATTTGTGGGCTTTGTACTGCTACCCTTGGTGGCTTTTATGAATAAAATTCAGTTTCTCTCATTCTCTGTGTTGTCGGATTTTATCCAAACTGTTCGTCTTCATTCCTTATGTATTATCCAAACTGTTCAGCTTCATTCCCTTTGTTGTTGTATTGTTTGTATTGCCCTTACCCCGTAAGTGTTGTCAGCTTGATGGCTGAGCAAGTTGAAAACACTTAAGTTATTACGGAAATGGCTAAGGCATGGGAGACTTTGGACGTTCCTCTGAGTAGCCAAGCGCAGGTAGTGTGGAAGTGCTGTGCTCTTATCAGTGTCACACCTCAATTCTGCACCATTCAGAATGGTGTGATGAACCGCTAATAAACCAACGGTTCAATCAGGATCTTTAATAGGTTGTGTCCGTTGAAAATAAAATCATACACATCTATAACCATAATCAAAATAAATACACAATAGTGGAAGTCTAAATAATAAATGAATTGAGGAATCTAACTGTGATAATCATAAATAAAGTATCAATTTATGTTATATCAACTGAGATATAAGTAAATAAATATCAATTACATTTCCTTAATAATTCAAATCAAAATCTAATCGAAAACGCATGCGTTGCACTTGCATGAAGAGTTATGCGTTTCCACTAAGTCTTCAGCTTCCATCGCAGCGATGTGCACGTACACATAAGCATTCATATAATCTTTCACCGTGGTATCTGCATCAACTAAAAATATTTGACGTCGAAAGGGTGAGCACACATCACGGCTCAGTGAGCAAACAAAACAATGCCACAAACATATGCATGCATTCAATTCATATCTGGGTCTGGTTTATAAGTTTGCAATGTGCTATAGAAAGGTTCGGTGTCCGCCTCACCTCTATACACGAGTGTGTGAATCCGTCCGAAGGTTAACGTTTATTGTCGTCCCACATGCACTTACTATGGAATAGAGATAGAGCTAAAGTGCTTAGGACCATATCGTATCACACTTCCCCTGATACTCTACCCATACCAACACATAAGCCCCTGCTGGCGAGGGTTTGCAAACTGGACTCGCAACTAACAAATCCTAATGTCAAACAGTGTACCTATGGCCTCACCCCAGCATCCCTCAATACGTCCATAGAGATAGAGCTAAGGTCCCCCGGTAGAGTCGAAGACTACACGGTCCGAGGCCTCCTCCCTTGATACCCTACGACGTAATAGTTCTGTTAAGGTAATGGCGATATGACGATGTCAGTGGACAAGAATTGAGTAGAGATAGAGCTAGAGTCTAGTGACCAGGCTGAACCACAATGTCACATTGCCCCCCTGATACTCCACTCACATTAAGCACACTAACCACACACACACACATTCACATGTCTATTCCTAGCATCATCATCATTATCATGTTATAAACAAATAGAATTAAATATGCATGAACATTAATAGCAGGAATATTGGATGACATGTTGATTGCACATTACAAGCATACACGCATAGAATTAGACATGGCATTGAATTAAAGAAAAGTAAAAACAGTTTATTATTAGTCAATTAGTTTAGGATTTGTTCCCTCACCTTTGCTTGAGTGTTGATCATCTTTCAAGCTTTAAAATCACTTTTATATCAATAGGAAAACCTAACAAGTCGATAGATTTTGGTTAGAAGTCATTCCGGCATCATTAGGCTTGTTTTTAAGCACGGGTCGCAGGGTGGGTCGCAGGTAGGGTAGCAGTTTACTGCGACCCCCAGGGTAGGGTCGATGCCAGGGTCGGATGTTCCATCGACCATGGGTGCGACCACCCCTTTCCTGGACTTCCCGAACACTGGGGGTCGATCCTGTGGTCTGGTAGGATCGATTCCCAGTCGACCCCACGTGCGACCCCCCGTGGGTTGAGTCGAGAATATCATTTTACAGTTTATTCTTTCATGTTTGGGTCCTATGGTTTACTTTCACAATCCATCCTAAGCTTGTTCTATGGCTTAGAACTCTAGGTTTCTTCCTTACTTTGTCTACCATGATTTCTCAATGGATTTCATTGAAATCTTCCCATGGGTGTATGATTTGGGTTTCTCCTAGACCATACTCTCTTCATGAACTATTCTAAGGTCTGAGATTATCAATGGAAACGTGCTCATACCTTAGGTTTGCTGAGATTCAGAGATTTATCTGAATTCTTCAATTAGGTCTCCCTCTCCAACTTTTCTTCTCTTCTTCTTCTCTTCTCTTTCTCTCACTCTCAATTAGGGTTTCAAAAGGAGTGAAAGAGGCTTAGGGACGTCCTATTTATTGAGTAGAATCTCCCAAAAGAAGTCCCATTGAGATTAGGAAGGAGTCCCATTGAAATTTGAAAAAATTTCTATTTGCGATTTCTGTTGGCAAACAAGGGGTCGATGAGGGGGTCGGAGATCCCGTTGACCCTCAGTTCCTAAGTTGTCCGACCCCCAGTTAAAAATCAAGGGTCTGACTTCTTACTGAGGGGGGTCGACCTTGCCTATCTAGGTATGCGACCCTACCCTCCAATTCACTATTTTTGGGTCAGTTTAGTACCTAGTTTCGCTATTTTCGTCACGCCCTTGGTCCATTTGGCTCGACCATGCTGGGTAGACTTGGTACAAGGTGGTAAGACAGGTTAGTTCGATACGGGTCTTACATTATGCTTAAGCGTGATTAAGTTTATTGTTCAAGTTGAAGTTTGTGCTTGAAAAGATGAGAAACCCTATGGGTTAGGATCTGGATAGTCCATGTGGACTGATAGATAGTCCTAGTGGATCTAAGAATAACCCTATTTGGGTCAAAATGTGGATAATCCTTTTTGGGTTAGAATGTGGATAAATACTATTTGGGTCAAAATGTGGATAAATATCCGAGTGGATCTATAGATAATCCAAGTGGATTAATGTGTGGATCCGAATTTGGGTTTCTCCCAAATAGCCTACGTATCATAGGGTTTGCCCTAGAAATCAGAATTCGCGTAGTTCGAAATCTGGTCGAAATGTGGATAAATATCCTAGTGGATCTATGGATAGCCCTAGTGGACTCAAATGTGGATCCGAATTTGGGTTTCTCCCAAATGGCCTACGTATCCTAGGGTTTGTCCTAGGAATCAGAATCCGCGTAGTTCGGGTTGAATAACCTGTTATAGGTTTAGGGTTGAGAACATATTCTAGGTTTAGGGTTTATAATCTGTTCTAGGTTTAGGATTTTGAACCTATTCTAGGTTTAGAGTTTACCGAGGGGCAAAATCGTCCTGAATTACCCTTTTCAACCTAAGTTCTAATTTTAGAAGGTTTGGCAAAATATTCTCTTTCTTTATTAAGATTTTTATTATTCTCATTATGTCCTTCCTAAAAACATGGGTGCCTAAATGCACGTCCCCACACCTAATATGTTTGCTAGGTGTACAGATATGACAGTTCAACTAGGGTGCAACATAAATTAAATTATCACCAAAAAAAGAATATTTTAAGAGCATGACATGTATGATATTTATGGTTACAATCAAAGCATTAGTAAGATTATAAAAATCTCCCTAATATGACATGTATTGCAAATATTGCAAGAACCTAATATGGTAAGATCTAAGCATGACAAGATCTAATATGACAAGATCTAATATGCATCTATATATCAATATGGTAAAAACCAATCATAGAATGCATATATGACATGAATTTTTCAAAAAAAAAAAATCTTATATGCTATTTTCTAAGCATAGTAAGACTTAAAAATAGTAATTATTAAGATTTGTTAAAATATGTTAAAATTTATCATATTCTACCAAAAATAGCAATACATGGAATGTGACAAACATGGTATGCACAATCCAAACAAAGCATATGAATACTCCAAATATGGCAGAATTCACTTAAACAATCATTGATGTTATAATGAATGAGACATCAATGAAAACTTTTTTGAAAAATACAAAATTATCAAAAAAACATATATTCAATGTTCTTTGAAAAAAATGTAATTTTTATGAAGAAATTTGGGAAGATTAACGACTCAAAACTGTTAAAATTGTGACACAAGGTTTCAGATAATGGACAAAACTATAACTGTATTCAGATTTGTCACATTATACAAGAAAGACCATAAGTAGGTCTTTTGAAACTCAAATAAAGCTCAATTTTTTTTTTATATAAATATGACTTAATATATTATGTTTCATATGAAGGAGTTGAATCCCAACAGAAAGCAAAAACAAGTCAAATATATGCCCTAAGACCGAACATGTGCACTGATCAAGTTTGTTCGAGATTTTTGACCAGTTGCACCATAAATTTCAAATAAAATTCTATTCTTAATGAAAATTAAATATAAACATATGTCTATGTAAATAACTGTCTGATATAAAATTTCATCAAGAAAAACAAGTTAAAACAGTATATTTTCTTTGTGAAAATTGATTCTTTTCAATCATGCAAATCAGTACATCATGACAGATTCAAAATCAGATCACTATGCACTTAAAAATTGATATCAATTCAAAAAAAAATTGAAAAAATATGAAACCAGTGTCATTTTTTAGAAGACTTTCATGTCTAAAAATTTTATATTAAGTGGATTTTCTGATTATGGCCATAAGACCTTTGTCTAGAGACTTTCTGATGGAGGATTGCATTACATCCGAGAAAAACAGCAATGTCAAAGACAATTTTTTTGATATATTTTTTCAATTCCAAATGGAACGAAATTTTTAGGGTAGTCTTCTAACATATCAGAGAGACTCCCATAAAAATTTGGGCTTCAAAATCTTCGAAAAAATACATGTGATGTACGTCCTAAATTTGAATCATAAATTTAGAATTTTCAGATCAAAAAATCACTTTATGAAATTTACAAAAAACATCAAACATCATTGTATATCATTCAAAAATTCATAATTGAATAGCTTAGACAAATTATCATTCATGAAAAATGTTAGACATAGGCATCCTAACATTAACAAGCATGTAATAGAGCATTCATGATTGAGATTTCATGAAAATTAATCTTTTTCAAGCAAAATTGGATTCGAACATTCGAACGTCCTCTAAATTTGTTTAGAGTACAAACCTTGTGCTCAAATCGAACGAAACCGTCGATGATGGGTGATTGGAGGTTGTATCAACCCCCTTTGAATGCGAATTCTCCTTCTCCTCTCTTCTGCTTCTCTCTTTTTTTTCTTTCTCTCTTTTCTTCTTCTCTTTTATTTCTTTTCTCTTTTCTTCTCTCTTTTTTTCTCCCTCTCTCACGTTTTCTCTCTCACTCACGTTCTCCTCTCCCTCACTCACATTTTCTCTCTATGGTCTGAAAAAGGAGACCCTCATTTCTCTTTTCTTGACTATTTATATTTTTCTCTCTTTTTTTAGATGATCCTTCTTTCCTTTCTTCTTTTTCTAGAAAATCTTTTTCTCTTCTTTTTTTCTTCTTTCTTTTCTTCTCTTCCTTCCCTTTTCTCTTCTCCCTCTTTATTCTACACGTTTTCTTCTTTTCCCTCTTCTAGAAAATCCTCTCCTTTTCTTTTCTTTCTTCTCTCTTCCTTCATTTTCTTCTTTTTCTTCTAGAAAATCTTTTCTTTCCATTTTTCTTATTTCCTTTCTTCTCTTTCTTCCCACGTTTTTTCTTCTTCTTTTCTTTCCTTTTTCTCCTTCTTCTTTTAAAAAATCCTTTCTCTCTTTCCTTTCTCTCTTTCTTCTTCTAGAAAATTCATTATCTCTTTTCTTTCTTTCTTCTTTCCTTTTTCTTCTCCCTTCTTTTCCTTTTTTTTTTCTTTCCCCCTCTCTCTTCTTTTTTTTTCTTTTATTTCTCTCTCTTTCCTTTTTTCTTTCTCAAATTCTATTTCTTATGGCCTCTCTTTCCTCTCTCTTTCCACAGCCTCACTTTCCTCTATCTTTCCTATAATATATATATATATATATATATTTTACATTATACACATATAAAAGAAATGCATGCATATGAACTGACATAACTTATTCTGGATTGGTCTGGGCTGGGCCGGACTAAGTTAGATTAAACTGGATTAAGCTGGTTTGGACTAAGGTTGACATTTCATAGTCCATTTCTGTCACTCTTCGATTTGGAATTTTTCGATAACATCTATTCTAAATTTTCTGCGTTTAATTTTTTAGAACATTAAAAATGAAGAATATTGGAACTTGAATCACCTCATTTGAAACTAAAATGACCAACTTATGAATTTCTAAAGTTTAAGCAGGTTAATTATCGATAATTTGACTAACCATTCTGCATGGGATTCTTCGGAGACTTCTATCGAAAATCCTTTACGTCCACTTTGTAGAGTACTAAAAATGGAACATAATGAAACTGAAATTACCTGATTTGGATATGACCAAAATATGAATTTTTGAAAATTAAATGATTATTTTCATGTGTAATTTTGCATGGGACCCTTCGGAGATTTCTACTCGAGATTTTTTACGTCCACTTTGTAGAACATTACAAATGAAGAATAATGGCATTGGAATCATCTAAATCCGACATAAAATGACAAAGATATGAAGCTTTGAAGTTTTAACGATAATTTTGCATGAAAGCTTGCATGGGCCCACTGGTGACTTCTACTCAGGATTTTTCACGTCCACTTTGAAGAGGATTGAAAAAAAAGAATATTGACCTTTGAATCATCTGATTCAGATATCAGATGACCAAGATATGATGTCTTGAAGTTTAAATGATAATGCATGCATCATACGATAATTACGTAATTGCCCTTGCACTTTCAAACTGTGATATCTTCCTTGTTTGAAGTCAGAATTTGATGATTCCGGTCTCATTTCGAAGATAATTTCACAACCTATTCATCCAAGTAGATAATAGCCCATGATCCTGCTGTGGGGTTTAGTAGAGAATCACCAACCTTTGGGTTAAAGGTCAAAAATCTGTCATATTGGTTCACTTATGCAGAAGGTGGCAAAAATGGGGTGCTTACAATATGACGTACATGGGCTGATCCGACTTGGCCCGGACCTGTCTGGTAAGGGTGTCAAAAATGGGCCCGGCCCGGTAGCACGGACCGAGCTAGCACGATATAACCCGAACCCAGCCCGGACCGAACCTTAATGGACAGGTTTCGGTCTTAGCTTGTAAAGCCCGATACCGTTTCAGCCCAAACCGAAATCAAACTGGACCAGCCCGTTAAGAAGCCTGAACTAGCCCGAACCAATAATTCCTAATCCGAACACCGGTAAGGTCCATCCGGGCCCAGTTTCTTAATTTTAATGGTTTTAAATTTTGATGGATTACATTACACTATTATAGTTCATTTCTTGATCTGAAAGATTATAAGAATTTATAGTTGAAAAGAGTGTTAATTGTTATAATTTACTGAATTACATGCATATAGAAGGAATGATGCTAATTTTATAGATAGAAATAATAAAATTGGTTATATATCTTATATATAAAATAGGCCTGATAAGCTTGATAAGCCTGATCCGGACCGAACTAGCCCGAAATCACCTCAATAAGCCCAGCCCAATAACAAACCGACACCGAACCAGTCTGATAGTTATTGTGTCCAGCGCAGTCCAACCCAGTCCGAATTCTTAATGGACATGTTTTGGGCTGGGCTTATAAAACTCGACACCGATTCAGATCGGACCGAAACCGGCCCGGACCGGCCCGTTGACACCCTTACTGTCTGGGTTGGGTCAAGTAAGGCTGGTCGAGGTTGACTGGATTGGACTAACTTGGGTTGAAGCAAGTTGGGTTGAGACTGGTTTTCTTTTCTCTCTCTGTCTTTTCATAAGCCAATTCGGATCGCTGCTCTGCATGGAATCCTTTAGTGACTTCTGTCCCAGATTTTCCTTGTCCACTTTGAAGAAAACTGAAAATGAAGAACGTTGGCTCTTGAATCACCTGATTTGGACGTCGAATGACCAAAATATGAAGAATTGAAGTTTTGACGATAATCCGGCTGACAATTTTGCATGGGACCCGGTGGCGGTTTCTGCCCAAAATTCTTTACGTCCACTTTGAAGAGGACAGACAATGGAGCACACTGGCACTTGAATCGTCTGATTCGGACTTCGGATGATCAAGATATGACCGATTGAAGTCCGATCAATCAAATTTATGATAATTCACCCAAAAGTCCTTAATTTATGATAATTTGTACAAAAATCCTTGCACTTTCAAATCAACTAAAATTGCGATCTCTTCTCCGTCTGACATCAGAATTAAGTGATTCTAGTCACATTTTGAAGATATTTCCAAGACCTAGGCATTCATGCAGATTATAGCCCATGACCTTGCTGTGGAGTCCGCTAAAAATCGCTTCGAAGTCGCCACTTAACATCCAAACCTTGAATTGACTCGTAGCCCTTTTCGAATGCATTCACCAGAACTCTTGCACATTGGGGGCACTTTGGCTCTGCTCAGAACACCATAGAGAGCACACAGGGACTGATCTACTGTTGGTTTGAGAGGGTTTCACTCGCCTCCCCTATACTTTCCAAATTTTCATTCAATTCTGCTCTCTTGTTGTCTATACACCAATAACGCTCTGTTTTGCTAGGGATGGCAAAAATGGGACGCTTACACCCATACGTCGGAACAGAATGGCAGAGCCGAGCGCAAGCATCAACATATTGTGGAAATGGGACTCTGTCTTTAGGCTCGGTCATCAGTCCCCCTATCCTTTTGGTCAACAACATTTGCCACTGCGACATTTCTTATCAATAGACTCCCAACCAAGGTACTTCAAAACAGAAGTCCTTATGAGGTGCTCTTTCATGGACATCCGGATTATACATCTCTCTGCACATACGGCTGTGCTTGTTATCTGTGGTTCCAGACTTACAATGCTAATAAATTGGAATATCACTCCAAGCAGTGCATATTTCTGGGTTACAGCCTTCGTCACAAGGGGTACATCTACTATGATCCATCACTGGGAAAAGCATACATATCCCGACATGTTGTCTTCGATGAGCTGTTATTTCCTTTTGGCCACGCCACATCATACCACAATCCCTTTTCAACAAGCCACCTCCCCATGCTTCGGTTGGCATTACTTTAGACAACATAATTCCCCATACCTCCCAAGCCCCACTGCCACTTGTCCCTCCTCTACCTTCATCCCCTACCACTATCCCAAATCAAGATTCTGTTGGTACCACCTCCCTCCCACCCGTAAACTCAACATCCTCTCCATGTGTCGATCCAACAATTCCCTTACCTATTCCATCGGTGCCTCTGTTCACTCACCCCATGGTCACGCGTTTACGCACTGGCCATACCAAACCGACACACAAAGTCAACCTCATGGCCTCTCGGTATCCTTTATCAATCGCCTTTCTTGCCACCCAGCAGCTTGAGACTGAACCCACATGCTTTACCACTACCAATAGAGACCCCAAATGGCGATCTGCTATGGGCGAAGAGCTTGCTGCCTTACTCCGTAATGGGACCTGGATATTGGTTCCCTCTGATCCCTCCTTTAACATTGTTGGGAATAAGTGGGTATTTCGCATCAAAAGGAACTCAGATGGCTCTGTTTCCCGTTACAAAGCCCGTCTCGTGGCTAAGGGTTTTCACCAACACGAAGGGCTTGACTATTTCGATACCTTCAGTCCAGTGGTTAAGCCTACTACAATCTGAATTGTTCTCGCCTTGGCTGTATCTAAAGGATGGTGCATTCATCCACTAAATGTCCAAAATGCGTTCCTTCACATAACTCTTATGGAGGATGTGTATATGGTTCAGCCCCAGGGCTTTGTTGGCCCTGATCGTCCTCACCATGTGTGTCGTCTTCACAAGGCTCTTTATGGCCTTAAACAGGCCCCACGTGCCAGGTGCCAACGCTTGGGTACATTCTTACTATCTCAAGGATTTAAATCCACCCTCTCTGACATAGCCTTATTTGTCAACATTGGATCCCATCATACTCTTTATGTATTGGTATATGTTGACAACATTGTCGTCACTGGCACCAGCACTCAGCTCATCAATGATCTCATCACTGCCCTTGGGATGGAGTTTGCGATTAAGGACCTTGGGGCTCTCCACTATTTCCTCGGTGTTGAAGTCCACTGAGACGTCACTGGTCTTCATCTCTCCCAGACAAAGTACACTTTGGACCTTTTCCGTCGCACCAACATGGACTTAGCCAAGCCGATGCCAACCCCTAGCTCCATCGGCCATCTGACTCCCTGTGGATCCATGCCCTTCGATGATGTTACCACATACCGAAGCACCGTTGGAGCTCTTCAGTACTTAACACTAACGCGCCCTGACATTGCCTTTTCTGTTAACAGGGTATGTCAGTATATGCACAAGCCTTCACTGGCCAACTGGGGGGCTGTCAAACGCATTCTCTGGTATCTTAAGGACACTATGGGCCTTGGTATACACCTCAAAGCCTCATCCCCTACTCTCCTACGAGGTTTTACAGATGCTGATTGGGCATGTTGCTCTCACGATCGCCGCTCCACCAGTGCCTACTGTGTCTTCCTTGGCCACAGTCTTATCTCTTGGAGCTCCAAAAAGCAGCCAACGGTTGCACGATCGTCCACAGAGGCTGAGTTCAAAGGTCTCGCCAATGCGGCTGCCGAAATGCTTTGGGTCCGCCAATTGCTACTTGATCTTGGCATGTCTATACCTCCACCAACTCTCTACTGTGACGACATTGGGGCAACCTACCTCGCGGCAAACCCAGTGTTCCATGCTCGCACAAAACACATAGAGATCGATTATCATTTTGTGCGAGAACAAGTGGCCTATGGAGAATTGCAAATCAGATTTGTTCCTATTGCAGATCAAATTGCCGATGTCCTAACAAAGGCCCTTCCTGGCCCAAGATTTCGATCAATGCGCACCAAGCTCACCGTGTGTCCATCACCACTTCGCTTGAGGGGGAATGTAAACAACCTGGAGAGTCCACCTCAACACCACCACGCAACAAGTACATGCAACACTGCTGCACCACGTGGGCACCTCATGCAACAACCATCCAACAGCATGAAGCTTCATCTGGACGCCACATAGGACTCCTACTTCTATCATATTCTAGAGCTCCCACTGTCACACCCCAATTCCGGCTGAACCAGAAGTGTGAGTGAACCGGTACTAAATCACGGTTCACACCAGGATCTCGAAAGACCGTGTCAACCAATCATCCCTGAGCAAACCATCAAAAACCAGAGTAATACTAGCAGCGAAAATAATATATCAATGAGCTGAACTAAATAATAAATTAAATAATTAATCCAGTTATTCCATCATCCATCAGAATTTAAATAATATTTTATTACAAGCTTTAATTGAAAATAACCAAATCAAAGAGGAAAGACACAGAAGGAGCACCCGCATAACGCATCATGCTCGTCCTCCACACTCTGTGTCTCCAGGGCAGCCATCGCACTGTAGGCTGGGGCGGTCACGTAGTCCTCCACCGTATACCCTGCATCCAAATCTGAAAAGAGAGATATATATATCGGGGTGAGCTACAACACAGCTCAAGAAAGCACAAGACCAATGCAACATCCACATGCATGAGTTAACATTACACTTTGGGCGGTATAACTTGCAATTGTGCTATGGTAAGGTTTGGCGGCCACCGCACCTCCATGCACGAGAGTGTGAGCACACCCAATAGTCGGGCTCCTACCACACTACTCATTGTTGCCCCACATCACTCACTCCCGGTATAGAGATAGGACTCGAGTCCGGTGGGCGGGAAGAACCACAATCCCACGTCCCTCCTCCCGATACCCCATACCGTACCAATACCTAAACCCCTATTGGCAAGGGCTTGCAAGTGGGTTCCGTTTCTAACCAGTCCTAGATGTCAATACAAGTAGGCTCCACCCTAGTACAGCCGTCTACGGCATAGGGATAGAGCTAGAGCGTGCAGGCCAGGCTGGAGACCACATTACCTCACCTCCCCCTGATACCCTACCCGCAACAAGCATACCAAGATAGAACTATACGCAAGTAGGCCCTATCCCAACATCGCTCCCTATGGCATAAGGATAGAGCTAGAGCGTCATGGCCAGGTCAACGTCGACATCGGAGATCACCATGCCACATCACCGCGGGCCGGATCAACGTCAACATCGGAGACCACCCGCCATAACCTCCCCCCGATACCCCACCCATACCAAGCATGCTAAGATAAGGTGCTATCGAAGGCGTCGGAGTGAGGAATGATCCCAGGCCCCCTGGCCCTTCCCATTCCACACTCCAACTAAAACAATCACATGTCTAACATCCATCACACCTAGCATATGAAATGCATGAACAGATAAATCAAATAAAAGTTACGCTACATGACATGTGATATGCACAATCCATCAAACAAGCATATAATTTGATACAGAAAATTAAAGAGCTCTCTAAGGTTTATTATTACATCTTTAATTTAAGTTTCGGGTCTTGTCCCTTACCTGGCGCGTGGTGTTAATCCTTTTCGGCGTCAGAAGTTTCACATACAAGTCCTACACAACCATATTTTCATGTTAATTTTCATTTATTAAAGTTTTAGAAGCCAAAACTTGGCTTTCCCAGACAAACAGGGCTCAAAACACATACCGGTCTCGCACATACCGGTCGCAGGATAGTGAGACCGGTATGGGTGAGACCGGTATGGTGCCCGCGGTATGCATACCGGATGCACACATACCGGTCTCACTCAGATCTGACCGACTCGTGAGGTGCAAGCCGGTATGGTGCCGGCCGGTATGCATACCGGATGCACACATACCGGTCTCACTCGGATCCGGGCCGAGTGCGACCGGTATGGTGGTGCCGGTATGCATACCGGATGCACACATACCGGTCTCACTCAGATCTGGCTGAGTGTGACCGGTATGGTGCCAGCGGTATACACCGCGGCCCATACCGCGGGATTTTCCCAAGGATATACCCTACGGCGTGATTTCCAAGATCGAGGTCTCCACGGTAGCTCCCTAAGGTTTCACCTATCTTCTGCTAAGGTCCAGTCTCTGAAGGGTCCTACGGATCTTGGCTAGAATGCCAAAAATCAACCAGATCCGAAAGAAAGACGAATGGAAACTAAGCATTTTCCATCAGATCTCACGCCGCTTCGCGGCTCCGATCCGATAAACAACCCTACAGGAAGGATAGAGCACTTTACCGGTAGCGGTTGTCAGTTGGCGGCGAGTTCCTCCACCGACAGCTCCTTCCTTGGCGGCGTCAACCTCCTTGAACCCTCAACTCCTTCCCGTAACAAAGGGGTTCACGGAGCGTCTCCCCCCTCTATTAATAGAGGGAGGCCGTCCAAAACACGCTCCCCCCTCATATGGAAACTTTAAGTTTCCATTTTTGAGAGAAACACAGCTCGAACACATACCGGTCTCGCACATACCGGTCGCAGGATAGCGAGACCGGTATAGTGAGAGACCGGTATGCCATACCGGTTGCAGGATAGTGCATCCGGTATGGTGAGACCGGTATGGGTGAGACCGGTATACCATACCGGTTGCACTATAGTGCATCCGGTATGGTGAGACCGGTATGGTGAGACCGGTATGGTGAGACCGGTATGAACTTAGCCAATTTTACACATTTTTCGTACCTGAAAATGATTGATTTTTCACCCGGCTTCTTGCGCGGTCCCTTGCCCGGCTTCGCTTTCCGGTCCGGTTATGATTGGGGCACCTGCCATCGCATAAAACCATGGTTAAATCGGGTTTTAAAGCACGGTTCTTACAACTCTACCACCCTTAAAAGAAATTTCGTCCCCGAAATTTGCATGCAGGTCTTACAATTCCCCCTCCCTTAAAAGAATTTCGTCCCCGAAATTGTACGTACCTTCAGAGTCGAAAAGACGGGGGTATTCTTTTCGCATGGCATCCTCCTCTTCCCAAGTAATTTCCTCTACGTCCTGACTTTTCCAAAGCACCTTGACATAGTAGATATCCCGCCTTCGAAGATGTTGTACCTTTCTGCTAAGGAGTTGGATTGGCACTACCTCAAAGGTTAAATCTTCTGTCAACTCTGGAGGATCAGCAACAAAGATATGCGAAGGATCTCGCACATACTTCTTCAGTAGGGACACATGGAAAACATCGTGGACGCTAGACATTGCCGGCGGCAATGCAAGTTGATAGGCCACTTTGCCGCACCGGGACAGAATTTCATAGGGCCCCACATATATTGGACACACTTTCCCTTTTGATGCGTTATGCTCTGATACCAAGTTGTCACACCCCAATTCCGGCTGAACCAGAAGTGTGAGTGAACCGGTATTAAACCGCGGTTCACACCAGGATCTCGAAAGACCGTGTCAACCAATCATCCCTGAGCAGACCATCAAAATCCAGAGTAATACTAGCAGCGGAAATAATATATATCAATGAGCTGAACTAAATAATAAATTTAAAATAATTAATCCAGTTATTCCATCATCCATCAGAATTTAAATAATATTTATTTACAAAGTTTTAAATTAAAAATAATCAAATCAAAGAGGAAAGACACAGAAGGAGCACTCGCATAACGCATCATGCTCGTCCTCCACACTCTGTGTCTCTAGGGCAGCCATCGTACTGTAGGCTGGGGCGGTCAGTTACCACCCAAAATAGTTTTAAAACATCACCTACCACCCACAACTTTCAAAGAACATCAGCTACCACCCAAATGTTTACCACCGTTAATCAAATAGATTCACTCCGTTAAATGAATCCGTTAGTTGCTGATGTCATCTAAAATCGATTTTAAAATAGACAATAATACCCTTAAGAAAATATTGAAAGACAATGTTACCCTCCTTCACAACTCGTGAAATGGTAGGAAAAAAAAAACTCGAACTCGACTTTGTTGGTTCATCCCTCATCTTCAACCTCCCTCGGTATACGTCTCAAACAACGAAGGAGAAGAAAGAGGGGAGAACGATGAAGGAGAAGAAAGAAGGGAGAATGAAAATGTGAAGGGTTATAATAGTCATTTTATTAGTTTTTTAAAAAATTCAATTAAAAAGAAAAAGGGTAAAAAAATCTATTTTAAAATCGATTTAGATGACCTCAGCAACTAACGGATTCATTTAACGGAGTGGATCTATTTGATTAACGGTGGTAAATGTTTGGGCGGTAGCTGATGTTTTTTGAAAGTTGTAAGTGGTAGGTGATGTTTTAAAATTATTTTGGGTGGTAGTTGAAATTTAACATAAAAGAAATGGAGAGCTGAAGCTGTCTTTGTACTTTATCTTGGATTGTCTCTTTGTTTGATTGAACTCATTTGCAGGTTTTCTCTAATATGAAGAGATGATGGATCAACTTCGTCCTGCGTGGGCAGTAAAAGCAATAATAGTGATCCTCTTGTCGTCAATCCTTTTCCGCTGCTTCACCGCGACTAATCATACTGTCGACGGACCAACCGGCTGGGGTCTTACATCAGACGTGAAGAATTGGGCTTCGAACACATTGTTCTTCGCTAAAGATAACTTAGGTTGGTTAGCTGAACCATTTGATTTTAGCTTCATCGAATTCGAAACACCGTTAGCTGTCATTGTCCGAAACAGATCCCTATTTTATGAATGAACCGAGAAGAGAAGAGCAGAAGATGACACACGAGAAGAAGAGAAGAAGAGAAGAAGAGAACTAGAGAACCAGAGAAACAGAGAAGAATGGAAGAAGAGAAGAAGAGAATTACCTAGCGGCATCGAAGACCGACTATGTCTCACTGCAAACTTGCGATGGAGAAGGCGAACAGATTGAAGCCCGATGACTGGGATGGATTTGGGGTTTAATTCTCTAAAAACGGTTTAAAAGGTATTTTGGATTTTTTTTGTTGGTAAATGGACTAGGGTATAACGGTCCAGAGATTTAGGGGGTAGTATAAGTAATTATCGTCAAGTTATAGATTGATGCGTAGTAAGTTTGGATTCCAACGATGGTATGAGTAAATTTAATTTTACTAATTTACCCTTATTAAAAACACATATTCATTAAACATATACGTAAAAATAATTAGAAAAAATTTCATCTACACCCCATCAAGGATTACTAACATCATCTACATCCACAAGATTACAAAAACATCACCTAGGTTCCAAAAACTTTGTTGTGCTAATCAAAGAAGTCCACTCCGTCAGAAAATTCCCGTTAGATGCTGATGTCAGCTGCATTGAACTATTTCATGGACGATATTGCCCTTAAAGTAAAGGTAAAAGATAATTTTACCCTTTTTCTTTGTCTCTTCTTCTTTCCTCTTCTTCTTACCTTCTTCTTTTACTGCTCTAGATTTTGCAGATCACTTACTCAAACCCTTTCATAGCTTCCGCATCTCTTCTCGTTTCTAAGCTTTTTCGAAAGGCCATGAAACTTGAGATCAAATTTTTGGGGAATCGTCGTATCGATCATCTTCTTCAATCTCCTCTTTTGCTGATCTCAGAAACCATGTTTCAAAGTTCAAACGCAACACATCGTCTCGTCGGAACCTGATTCAATTGGTTGTTGGTTGTCTACTTCCTTCACCAAAACGAAATATTAGTGTCGTTGATGAAGGCATTCCTTTTGGTCCCCGTCGACTATTCACAGACACTTCCAGGTTAGCCTCCTTTGTAAATCCCTGAAACCTTCTAGGGTTTTCAGCAACCCTATCCACAGACACTCCCAGACTAGCCTCCTTTGTAAATTCCTGAACTCTTGCCGCCGCCTACAGACCATTCCCTGCATCCATCTACAAGCACAGGAAACCCTCGCTTGAAGCCTTCATCACAATTAAAACATCAAATTGTACATGTTGGATCTCGATTCCCTTCTGTAGAATGGTATAGCGACGATGACGATGATGACCTTCATGGCATGCCTCATTGCATTCTTGATGAAATCTTAAGCGAATCCGATTCTTGGTCTTCTCCTTCCTCTCCAACAATGCTGTCTTTCTATCTAATTCTCACTCGTTGTTCAACAAAGATGGGCAGAAACAAACATGGCTGCCTGGATGATCTCGATGGGTTTTGAAGTTTGGGTGAGATTGGAGGACTGAGTTAATGAGCCCTCGCATGAGTTGAGAAACCGAGTTGCCTTGCATGCTTGGTGGATGATTTCGGGAGGAGCGGAAGCAAATGTTGGAGTGGGTTTGCAGTACTGGTGATGGGATCTTGCAGAGGAGAAGGAGAGGAAGAGGAGGAGGAGATGAAGATGAGAGAGATGAGACAGAACTTGAAGGTCAAATTAGTAAATTAACATAATTTTTTAGTTTCTCAATTTATAATATGAGGGGTAAAACTGTATTTCAACAATTTTAGTGATTTCGGTCAGTTAGGTGGACCTAGGTGATGTTTTTGTAATCTTGTGGGTGTAGATGATGTTAGCAATCCTTGATGGGGATTAGATGAAATTTTTTTCAAATAACTAAAAAGAGTTTTTTTATTAAAAATAAAAAAGATGGCCAATTTTTATTTTTATTTCCGATAAATAACATTAAAAATAATACCAAACTGATTTAAATACAATAAATTGAAATAAAATAAAATTAAAAATGTATCCAAACTTCTCTATCTAGTGGTTGAAAAGAAAACAAATACATTATCTGTCAAAGTGATAGAATATCGGTCTTGTAGATCCCGTACAAAAAACACTCAAATCTAGCACAAAACATGACGGATCCTCTCCCGGATGCACATCGTCTCCTCCCAGTGATTTTGGGAGGACGCGGCAACCCATCTCGGATGGCTGCCACGTGGCTCTCGGTTGAATCTGGGACCCACGTCTGAGCCGACAACCCCTGTCGGCTTGGCTTGTCGGCTGGGTGTCGGCTCGGACGTGGGTCTCGGATTTACTGAGAGGCACGTGGCGGCCATCCAGGGCAAGTTGCCATTGTCCTCCCACAACCACTGGGAGGACAGGATGCGGATCCTCCTCTCCCAGCATACTACCCATCCATCCATGTCTAGTGGATCCCACATAAACTAACTCAAAATTGAGAGAGAACCTACGGATCCGCATCGTCTCCTCCTAGTGGTTTGGGAGGACAGTGCCAACCTATCCCGGATGGTTGCCACGTGGCTCTCGGTGAATTCGAGACCCACATCCGAGCCAACACCTAGCCGACAAGCTAAGCAGACAGAGGGTGTCAGCTCGGACATGGGTCTCGGATTCTCCGAGAGCCACGTGACAACCATCCGAGATAGGTTGCCACTGTCCTCCCAGAACCACTGGGAGGAGACGATGTAAATCCGAGAACCTACACTCCAAGATCAGAAGGTCCTCATCACTCTATAGGCAAAATTTGAACCCAAGAAGACGTATCACTTGGATTGAGAGTGGGATGGGAGATCCTAAGCGCCAAGAGCCGATCGTAGTATGACAGATCCGCATCCTTTTTTCCCAGTGGTTCTGGGAGGATAGTGGCAGTCTTATTTGGATGGCTGACACGTGGCTTTCAATGAATCCAAGATGCACGTGCGAGCTGACACCCAGTCTTAAAGCTAAGCCGACAGTGGATGTCGACTTGAACATGTTTTTTAGATTCACCCAATAATCACGTGTTGGCAATCGGGTTAAGGCTGCCCCGTCCTCCTAGAACCACTGAGAGGAGACAAATGTGAATCCACTCAATCTTAATACGACAAAGGCAAAATTCAGGGAAAAACAGGACCAAGATCTTTGGTAGTGATTGGCAAGGGGTGGTGAGATCTTGATTGTTGATATTCCATCGAAACACCTGTCGATGCCCTATGAACAATCAGGATCTCATCGCTAACTGCAACCACTACACATGATCATAATCGGAAAAACACTGTCCTCTAATTTAAAATTTTGAGACTATAGGGAGGAATTTGTTAATGTGAAAATACATGGTGTCGATCTGTGTCGAACGCTAATGGACCAATCAGGGTTAAGCACACGGATCGTGTGCTTCTCGAATTCCTCCAGTTTTCCTTCCCGTTTGAATCCCCCTATCCGTCGTCCCCGAGAAAACCGTTCTTTCCACGAATATATAAACCAATAGTATGGTTTTTCAATCCACTATTCCTTTTGTACACAGTTCTTTTCTTTTATACGAAGACAAACCCTAGCTTACGACTTTTGATAGGTAAGGGGAAATTGCGTCTTTGATCTTATTTGTTTGATTCTTATGGGGTTGATATGGGGTTGATGAATGAAACGGAACGGTTGTAGATCTGATGGGTTTTTTTGTTTGTAATTTGTAGACATTTTTTTCAACGTTTGATTTGGAGTACTAATGGCTCGTACGAAGCAAACAGCGCGCAAATCCACCGGTGGCAAGGCTCCAAGGAAGCAGCTCGCTACGAAGGTATGGTTACCTTGATTTTGTGTTGGATCTTATGTCAATTTACGTTGTTTGATTTGAAGGATGCCTTTTGTTGATCGGAAAAGATTCATCTGATTTCTAGGGTTCCATGTTTCTCTTGTGTTTTTCATGTTTTCTTGCGAAACTAATATCTTTGATCTTGTTTTTAATTTTGTTCAATTTACACTGAAGGCTGCAAGGAAGTCGGCTCCGACCACTGGTGGTGTCAAGAAGCCTCACAGATACCGTCCAGGAACTGTTGCCCTTAGGTCTGCACTTAAACATTGCTCTTGACCCTGGTTATTCATGTTTTCAAAAAACCCTAATTTATTTTAATTCCTTTTTTGATGACAGGGAAATTCGAAAGTATCAAAAGAGTACTGAGCTTTTGATCCGTAAGCTTCCCTTCCAACGTTTGGTTCGTGAAATTGCTCAGGACTTCAAGGTACCACTTTTTTTTAAACATAGTTTTAGTGTTAATGCAAGTCTTTTCTGGATTTTGAAACTATTCGATTTATTCCGGGATCTCTGATACTCTTTTTTTCCTTGTCAGACCGATTTGAGGTTCCAGAGCCACGCAGTGCTTGCTCTTCAGGAGGCTGCAGAGGCTTACCTTGTTGGATTGTTTGAAGACACCAACCTCTGCGCTATCCATGCCAAGAGAGTGACCATAATGCCCAAAGACATTCAACTGGCTAGGCGAATCCGCGGTGAAAGGGCTTAGTAGCTGCAGCGCAATAATTTGAATTATTAGTTACATTAGGCATTTCTCAACTTTTTCTTTTGATCTGCGGTAGTGGTTGTGTTCCGTTCTTCTCCAATCTTAAGTTTTTGTATATATTAATCCGTCTGGGTATTTATAAGACAATCGTGAAGAAGACATTTTGGATAATTCATGTTTTTATTCTTTGGTGATGATCAAGTTCTTATAAGAATCAGAAGAGTTCTGTGGAATGTTATTGTAACCGAGATTTCCTGTAATTAGATTCCATCCCTTTTTGGCTCGCTCGTTGTATTGATTAGATTTTGTTTTGGTAAATCGTTGGTATTCATCCATTCTAATCGGGTAGCTGCCCTACAAATTGAACAAATTGTATGAAGAGATCATAAAAAAGGATTGCGTTCCAACAGCCATGGTGGCATCTTGTTTGGCCAACAATTATTCTTGTAGCCTCATCGCTGCCCATCGCTCATTTTCTGCAATTTTTTTACACTTTCATTCCGGCATTATCTCCCAAACTCCCTCACCTTACTTATTGTTTACCCCATTTTGCTTTTCTCAATTTTCCTGCCTACTTAAACTTCCAAAACTGATTGGGTTCTTCATTCTTTCTCGTCCATTCATGGTTTTATGTTCAGTTGCAGGACAAGGTATTGGTCATGTCCCAGACCATCACGGATAAAAACCCAGGTATTGGAGATCAGTGTGCGAATTCAATGGGAAAATTGGTAAAATAGTATTAAACTAGGCTGGGATTGAAGATTGGGGATTGGTTAAGTCAAAAACTGGGATCGGCTGATCTGATACCGTCACACTCTAGAGCCAAGGCTCTAAATCCAGGTATTGGGAGATCAGTGAGAGACTTGCATGTCTATTGTCCTTGCTAGAATAGTATTAAACTAAGCTGGGACTGAGGTTTGGGGAAGTAAAAAACCGGTATAATTAACCGGATTCCATTACAGTTAAAAATTAGCTGGAATAGTAATCAAACCCAAAAATGAAATTTGTTGATGACAAAATAGGAAAGTATTGAAAGAGATCTATTCTGCTTGGATTTGGATTTCACTCAGTTGAAGGAACCGTTAAGTTAGGATCGCCTTCTTATTTGACGGCAGTCTGGGTCCAGAACGGCTGCCCAATTCTGATTCCAAACTGGTGGTCGCTATTTTTCTTCCCTTTATTGATAATGCAACCAAATGCAGCCGTCGTGGATTTACCTGTTCTTGGCAGAGCCGAACCGTTTTTCTTTTATATGGCATTTATATTCTCACAAGCCTGTGGCCGAGATTTATGAAAGTTCGAACAAAAGCATTTAGGGGGTGTTTGGTAGCACTTCAGAAGTTGGATTCTGATTTCTGTAGCATAAATGGAGTAGAAGCCTGTTTGGTAATCCGGTTCGGACTTCTGGAGAATCCATGAGTGAACCGGTTCCAAATGAGTTCTAGAATCCAATTTTTTAGAGCATCAAATAGATACTTTTCGACTTCAAAACATAATTTTGGAGTAAAAATCACCCTACACCACTACTACCACCACAACCCACCAGCCACCAACCACCACCCACCACTGCCACCACCCTCCACCACCCACTGCCGCCACCACCACCACCACCACACTGCCACCACCCACCGCCACCTACCATCGCCACCACCACCAGCCACCGGTCACCAACCACCGCCACCTACCATCGCCACCACCACTAGCCACCAACCACCGCCACCACCACCTACCACCACCACCAACTATCACCCACCACCACCGCCACCACCACCACCACCACCCCTCGCACCACCCACCACCACCAACCACCCACCACCGCCACCACCATCCACTACCACCCACTGCACCTACTATCGCCACCACCACTAGCCACCAACCACCACCACCACCACCACCCACCCACCACCACCCGTGCCACCACCACAACCACCCACCGCCACCACCACCACCAAACCACCGCCACCACCATCCACCACCAACACCGCCACCTACCATGCCACCACCACACCAACCACCGACCACCACCCACCACCTCCAAATACACCCACCACCAACCACCACCACCACCACCACCCACCCACCGCCACCCTTCACCACCATCTCCCACCACCACAGTCACCAACCATCACCATTCACCACTAGTGCCACCATCCACCACCCACCAATACCATTTTGGAGTTCATGACTAAATTAAGTTAACAAACATGTTTCTACTCCTATATACTCCTGAATCCTTTTGAAGTTGGAGTAGAAATTTGAATCAGAAGTAAGAATCCCAGAATTGAAGTTTTAACAAACAACCCCTTAATGATTCAGATCTGAGAACGGGTTTAGAAGGTAATGGATCTAAGCCTACTTCTACATAACCTGATGTTTCAGGCCCTCCATTACTTTTAGTGCTGAAAGACTGCTGGAAGTCTTTTGTTGTCCAATTTTTTCAGCTGTGATCTAACTATTAGAGTTCACTCAGTGCGAATACTGATGTAAGGTATGCGCACAAAATGAACTCCGACCGCTGAATTATGATTGGAGTTTCTCTAACGATGAAGAGACGATCCAAACTTGAAACTCAATTCCAAACCAATTTGATATTTTTTTCTTTTTCTTTTTTTTAATGTAAACGGTTATATTCCTTTTATTTATTTATTCCTTTTTTGGCTTGGTTTTCAGAATTTCATCATTCCTTCGTTCATCACTTTAGATGGCTACTTGGCTGGTTGGCATCCTTATCCTTAGGAGCATTGTTTTAAATTATAAATTAAGAGTAAGGGTTCTGTATCTCAAGCCACACCAATTAGTGTGGAAAATTTTTGATATTATGGTTTGGCACTTTGATGTTAGGGAGGATTATAAAAGATAGTGTTAGTTATGCAAGATGGCATTAGAAAGAAACCCTAAATGACCGGGGTATGGATTTTTTTTCTCATAATTCATTTCTGACTACTCAATTTTTTTAATACACTTATTGGTGTGATTTTGACCAAAAAAAAAAAAGATAAAATTTATTTCTGTGATTAAAATCATTATGAGAGAGATTCTTATTCTATTTAGGTTAACTTTCTATCCTTGAAATTATTCAAATGCATGAAGAGGTCTTCAGATAAGGTTGCATTTTGGAAGCCATGATAGGAATCATTGTTTTCCCAAGACAAGGGCCCATTTGGTCAACAATTGTGCTCATTGCCTCACCATGCCATCACTCATTTTCTCCTATATTGTTAACCGGAAAAGTTCGCTGCCCGGTCACTGATCTTTGCACTAGTACGGGGCCAATGAAAGTGTATGTAGGGCATTCAAGAGGAAGAACACTAGTCATTTCATTGTCCATGTGAGAAGATGCATGGATCGCAGCTGCCGGGCAACGTTCTTTTTCCCTTTGTTCCCACCTTCATTACCTCTCTCCATCTCCCTCAACCTTTCTTCTAATTCCTCCCTTTTCAGTGTTCCCACTTTCCAAATTACATCCAAAATCACTTTATTTTTCTGCATGGATGACAAAAAGCCCTAGATTTCTAGAATGGACCCTATCAAACTCTCTAATTCAGGCTTAGCGTAGCTATAATATTATATTAAGTTTATATATTAAAAAGTAATACTGGATAACATTAAACTAATTATATATTAGACCTGACTCTGAAGGTCATAAGAAAATGATCGAATAAAACCAGGGGAGCCTGGCGCATGCCAGACCATAGAGCCATGGTCTGGCATGGCATGCAGCTAGGCCCTTTCGAACACTGCAAACAGTAACATGGATATGGTTCCCATGCCGGTCAGAAACGATGATTGAATCAACTTGTCTGTGGTCAACTACTACAAATGCTGTTCAAACCTATCTCCACCGTGTCAACTGCTACAAATGCTGTTCAAACCTATCTCCACCGTCACCTTAATTTGACCCATGCAACTTGAGTCTCCCATTTCATGATCGTCCTCTTTTTTTTTGGAAATTTTCAGAAAAATTAATCATAGGTTATTCTCTCCATCAGAATAATAGAACCCTCATGCTTGTTATTAAACTTGTTGAACATATATATATATATATATATATATATATATATATATATATATATCAATCAGAGGTTGAATCCATCGTCAGAAAAGAAAAACAAAGACAAAAAATTTAGATACATTATATTCTAGGAAAATGAAATTTCTATGGAAGAGAAGCAAATGAAACGTTTTCATAAAATTATCATAGAATCATGAAAAATCTCAATTGTTTCAAATTTTCTATTTTTGAAAAGGAATATTTACAGAACCCCCATGAATACGATCAAACCTTATTTCTTCTAGTTCCTAATGGCAACTGTGACCCTAACACAAATGAATCCGGATAGACTACAGTTATACTAATCATTAATAATGAGATTGCATTTCTCTAGGTGGATTAGGATTTTGCAGGGAGCTTACAGGAATCAAAGGCAAGAGGACTTGAACCAGAGATTTACAGAGCACATGCAATCACTGGGATGCGGAAGCTTGGACATTGGATGGACTTGGGGATATTTTCATATTATTTTTGATATATTCTCTATTATGAAACCTTTGCATCTGTATCTATTATTAAATAAACGGTTTCTTCTGATAGATACCGCATGGATGTCCGTCAGATCGGCACAAAATAATACCTCAACTTTCAAGGCCCCCAATCCCCACCCCAAAAAAGAATGGGATTCAATTGCAACAAGACCCTTAAACATGAGACAGCTTATTGCTTTAGCTCATCTAACTCCTAGCCCACAGAGTTAGGTCGACCAAAATAAGAGGTGAACCTCAAAGACTGTATTTTTGGTTTTTTGTTTGGAAATAATATTTAATTTCATTAAAAAAAATAGAGATCTTCCACACATGGGGTATTCCTTCTATCTGGATTCGTCTGTATTCAATCTGTCTACATTTCTAAATAATGTTTCGGTTGCTAGTTAGGTTTTCTAAAGATTGTGTATCAAGCATGATAATTATACCCAATAATTATCACTAATATGATGGTTGATAATTAATATGATCAAACTCCACTCCTTGGTTAACAGTAATGTTTCGGTTGCTAGTTAGGTTTTCCAAAGATTGTGTATCAAGCATGATAATTATACCCAATAATTATCACTAATATGATGGTTGATAATTAATATGACCAAACTCCACTCTTTGGTTAACAAAAATCGCCTCTTCAATTTATTCATCTTCATTCATACATAGAGAGATTTTTTCCACCCATCCATAACGATATTTCACAAAATTTATAGGTCCTTGAAAAAAAAAAAAAAAAAAACACCCCTTCAGCAACCAATCTCCACTGAGTTCCTTTGGATTCAAATCGTCTCCTGTTGTTGCAGGAACTCCAACCGTGATCTGATGGCTGGAGTTCACTTGGTGTGCATACCAATATATTGGTATGTGTGCCCAGTGAACTCTCTAGTACTTGGATCATGGCTGGAGAAACTGGACAACAAAAGACTTTTTTTCTTTCTCTTCATTTATCGAAGACGCAAATTCCAATATCACATTCTGCATTCAAACTTAATAACCCATTCAACTTGTTCCCTTCTTCCCTTGAACTCTGCAACAAAAGTAATGCCATATCCGAATTATGATGATCTTCAAAGCTTGAGATCCCTTCACCATCATATCTATCTTCTTGACTCAATTGGGAAGCCACAAACTTGTCGAGGGTCCTCCAATCTGTGACTTTCTCCGCGTTATTGCACCCTCTTCCAACCTCTTCATCTTCCTTATTATTCTCAGGCGACATCATTGATATCAGGCTCGGATTCTTTATTAATGGTAGAGTTGGGCTCTCAAGCTGGGGAAGCTGTATAAAACGATGGGAGTGCAAGAAGTTCAACTTTTCTGCTTCCATCTCTTGCTTACATATGAAATTATGGGGTTGTCTTGGAGTGTAATCGATGGGATCAACAATGGAGCTGACCCCACTCGGTTCATCATAAAAATAACTTGAATCCCATCCTTCATTGCCTCTCGACTGGCAGTTGCTTCTTTTCTTGAATGCTCGACAGACCACCCATCCTTCTTCCTGTAAAATTAGACCTAAGATTTTAGGAATGAATTGTAGTTCTAAGATTAAAAAGTTATGGTCTCTAACCTGGAAATCTGAGCTTATTCAGCGTGGAGAGGCCTTACCTATCCCTCTCATCATGCATAAAATAAGACAGATCAAAATAGAAGTTCCTTTCTGTCATGGGTGTCATGGGAAGAGAGAACATAATCAAAAGCAATCTTTTCGTTTTTTTGGTCTTCGTCTCCCCCCCACTCTCCCTTTCCTTTTTTTTTTTTTTTTTTTTTTTAACTTTTTGTTTGATAAAGAGTAGATGTAGAACTGTAGAAGCATTACTTATATTAAATGTATTGAACTGAAAAAGGAAGTGATAAGAAGTTTTCTCTGGTGATGTGATTTATATATATAGAAGAAAATAGCTAGGGAGAAACTTCAAAACCAACAAAGTAATTGGATTAAGGCACTCAACAATGCCTTAAAAAAAGTCTTAGAAGATCACTAGATGGTGAGAGTTTATCTCTCTAGAAGGAAAAAGAAAATTTTGATTACTTCATTTCTTGTATCTATAAGTTTGAAATTGAAGTGATTCTGTTGTTACACAATTCCAAATTAAGCTGATAATGAGACCAGATCACCAGAACAGTATGTATCCAGAAATAAGAAAAAAAAATTCATTAATATGAAAATGGTTTTTTTTTTTTTTTGGGTATAAATATGAAAATGCTTTCTCAACATTAGAAATAGGGTTTAATTATGCATATGATCCAAATTTAATGCATATCAAGTGGCTCCTAGGCGGCTAGAATATAGAATAGATCAAAAGAAAGAGGATTGATGGGATAAGAGAAAATATTTTCTTCTATCATCTCTCTCTCTCTCATATATATAGAGAGAGAAGTTGGAAAGAGAATAATGGCCGGAGAAGCAAATTAAGAGAGGATGATGATGATGATGAAGCATGAATTATTTGTTCAACTGAGGTTGTTAGATACTTGCCTGACGAGGATTGTTCTCTTCAGACTCGAGCCTGTATTCGTGCATGATCCAGTCGGATTTCTGTCCATTGGGTGCCCTTCCTTTGTAGAAGACAAGGGTCTTCCTCATGCCGATGAGTTTCATCTTATCATAAACAGCCTTATCCCTTCCCGTTGCTTTCCAGAACCCAGCCGAGGTCGCCCTGTTAGTCCTTGTTCCTGTTGGATACTTCTTGTCCTTATGACTGAAGAAATACCATTCATTCCTCTCTTCATACCCTATTCGGCACCTCTCTGTTACAAATCTCATCAGTCATATGTAGATCATATTTGATTAGCTTCTCTTAATTCATAATTATTCATAATATAAACAAGATAAACAGATCTTAGAAAATTATTATAAAAAATTGCAAATCCAAAGAAACAATCTGTATACATGCATTGGACGTGGCCGTTTCTCAAGATTCATGGTGCATATATACCTTTGAGGTCCCATGGTTCGATTCTGTATAGATCAACATCTCTGATAACGTCGAGATCAATCTTTTGTGATAATATCTTCTTCTTCAGATAGTACCCAACAAGCTCCTCGTCCGTGGGATGAAATCTGAAACCTGGTGGCACGCAGGATTCCATCGTCTCCATTACCAGCAGCAGCAGCAGCACTGCACCAGAAATTTTTGCTTCATCATACTTAAATCATAACAAAGACAAAGAGAGGAAAAACCCAATACCAGAAGGAAGAAAAGAAGATGAAAGAAAGCTGGTGTGAAAGATAATCAACCTCAACAAGGAAATAAGCGCTTGTTATAAAGAAAACCCAGTTTTTATAAAATCCAAAGTAGAAGTTGGAGGTTAGGGGAGGGTCTTGTGTTGCTGGACTGACGAAACAGACAAGCTGAAGCAAAGGTACGTCCTAATGATGTTGTGTTGTGCTGGTGAATGGTGTAAATGATTCATCAAGAGTTGCATTTGGGTTAGTATAATAAAAAAAAAAAAATTATTTTTTCAAACATGAAATATATAATATATTTAACCCTAAGACTCCTTAAGCCACAAGCTTCATTCCCCAGTGAAACACGCGATTCGATCCCATGGTTTCAATTCAACTGAAGTTACAAAAACAGTCTCTCTGTGTTGTGGTGTAAGGCTTTTGTCCCTCACCAGACCTTACGTGCACACCGAACACCCTTTTTGGAGTTATAGAACCCAGAAAAATAATTTAAAAAAAGAATTAATTACATCTAACAAACTGGTTTGCATGAGGACTGAGAAGAAGAGAAATTGGGAAGAACTAAGATCTTTTTTCTTTTTTTTGGGAACTTGGAGGACGTTAATGGCTATAGAAGAGGAGGAGAAGATGGGTGACGTGAGCAGAAATGAGCACGCGTTTGCTGAGGGTTAAAAGGTTACTAGGCTAAAGAAGAAAGTGAAGCGTTCATTGGAGCAATAAGCAAGCCTGCAGCCTGAGATGGAAAAGAAAGGTGGAGGAAGAAAGGAAATCATGAACTGTCTCTTTGTCGAGGATTTTCATGGCACCTCTGACTTTTTTCTTTGATCGACTGTCGAAATCTCCTACTCAATAAAAGGAATTTTCGGGAAGAGGGTGCTTTCCTGCATTACTTTGTTAATCATTAAATAATCTAGGTTCGGGTCTATAGGTGAGTGTATGCGTGTAAAAGAGAGAGCAGATCTGGGCTGGATAATGAACTGATGGGAGTGCAGACATGAATTTTTGGAAGATCAATATTGAACTATTGACATACGGGTTAACTGTTACATCAGATGAAGAGCAATGCAGGCGAAGAAGATGAAGAAGAATAACTTTAGATAATTCATTTGGAAACTGCAAAATAGAGAAAAAGAGAATAAGAATGAAAAAACAGAAAGAAAAAAAAAATCTCAGTGATTCACACAATCCCAGTGATCTGTGATTTCAGTGATTAATGCAATTCACACATCTCAATTATTCTTATCACTCGAAAAAAATTCTGAAAGTAGATCAAGCTACACGAGTGAATCAAGACTACGAGCTTTGAACTAGTTGTCGTGTGTTTGTGTACCAAAGCGTTTTTAGATGAATTACACCAGGAAGAAATACCTGATCAGACTGACAGAAAAGCACTGTCGCAGAGTTTGCTGTTTTGGTTTTGGGTTGCAGAAGAAACGGAGGAAGAAGAAGAAGAAGACAAGGAAACACCAGAGGGGAGAGAAAGAGAGATGACATAGAATTCCGCTAGAGGGAGACAAGAGGAGATTATAAAAAGAAAGGTGAGGACCGCGAGCTCGATTGCGCGTGGGTCGAGGGGAATGAACGACCGTACTTCCCCTCTTCTGGATGACGTCACTCTTTCACTTTCTTGCACGTTCCTCGATGTCTCGTATTTCGAGAAATTAATTTCATTTCCTACTCATCTCTCGTTTGTCTACGCCCATAGTGTGACAATATTTCACACCAACATGGTTTTTAGGCATATAGATTAGCTTTCGTTCATTTTGGTGTGGTGTGTTCGCGTTCGATATGGATACTTGATCGATATGGTATTATTTGAATGAATCAGTATGGAGATTGATCTTTACCAAAAAAAAAAAAAAAAAATATTGAGATTGATAGTTGATTGACACATATCAACAAGTAGGGATTCACATCGTCTCCTCTCAGCGACTTTAGGAGGACAGTGACAATCCTATTCAGATGGTCGACACGTGACTCTTGATGAATCCGAGACCCATGTTCAAGTCGACACCCCAGCCGCAAGCCAAGCCGACAAGGGATGTCGGCTTGAACGTGGGTCTCGAATTCACTGAGATCCACGTGTCAGCCATTTGAACAAGGTTGCAACCGTCCTCCCAGAGTTGCTGGGAGGAGAGGATGCGGATCCCAACAAGTAGTCCATATAAAAAAAATGCCATATTAACATATTGTCAATACTTGATCAATACTCGTATCTGATACCAACACAAAATACCAACACAAATATCGATACCCATTCTCATACTTGAATTAAATCCATATCATCAATGGATCCTCTACAATCAGAGATTTATGTGGGATTCATATCATCAATGGATCCTCTACGATCAGAGAGGGGAGACAAAATATTAAGAAGATAATGTATTAAGAAGGTCAAATTTCTAAACTCCCTTGTACCATACCTATAATTACTTAAACTTACATCTCTCTTTCTCCCTTCAAATTTTTGGATCCCTAAGTTATCCCTCTCTCTCTCTCTCTCTCTCTCTCCTCCCAACCTAGCCTCGTAAATCCTCTCTCCTCCCTCTCTCACTGCTCTATTACTTATTCTCCCCATTTGCTCCCTTTCCAAGAAATCACTAGCTCCTTTCCTCCACTCTCAGCACTGAAGGCAGATCCATTTTTCTACGAGACATGAAGGTTGGCTTCATAGAGATTCAAAAATGAGCAAAATGAGCATGAAACAACCCCCTAAGAGAATCACAAACTCGGAAATAAACATTGCATTTGGTATGCCTTCTAGGAATCTGTTCTATTGTAGAATGGGAATGGCCTAAAATGTGAGATATTTTTGTTCTAGAGTTAAAATGAAAAAAAAAAAAAAATAATAAAGAAGTGAAAAATGGATTTCAGAATAGACTACATTATCATACCAAATTCTACAACCCAAAGCTCAAGAATACACTAGAACGCCTTTCTAGAATAATTTTGGCCTAAGAAAGATTGAGTGGAGTTGGCATACGTAAGGTGATAAGGATGTATGTAAACTATGCTCACACTCATGTCCTGGTTTCAATCTTTGATCGTCTCCCACTACTCAATGGAGTTCGCAACTGCACGAAAGAGGGGGGGGAGTGAACAAGGAAAGAAAACGATGGAGCAGTTTGGAGAGACAGAGGCGAGGGAGGTTACGTGTGCTGTGGGAGGATGAGCTGGGAGGGAGAGAGGATAAGGAGGGATGAGATGCATAAAATGGTATTGCAATTTATGACATCATTAAGAACTCATTCAAATCTCCTCGAGGCCTATTCATCCCCCCTAAAAAAAAAAAGTCATGGCAAGCAATTAAAAAAAATGCCTATTCCCACATGTTCATTGTTTTGTTCGTTAGCTACCTCTGTAGCTAATGTGGTTATTATGATCGTTGATTAGTGAGGTTATTGTTTGGATTAGCTGTGTGGCAAATTCCAAAACCTAATTCAATCAAATACGATCCGTAGAAGATAGACCTGTACTAGTCTAGCGCAAGCATCTTAGGAGATCACGTGTCAGATTCATGTTTCTTCATTGTGTGCTTTAGGCCATGCACCCCTCCCTTCTTCCCCTCTCTAGTATTTGTAGTCAAATTCCCATATGATACAATAAGATAGGATGAAAACAAATTTTCACAATATATGTATCAGCATACATCCTTATAAAAGCTCTGGAGCATGATCATAAACTTAACATGCATGTGAGCAACTTAGGTTTAACTTCTTCACAAAATTTGAACCCATCATAGTTGTTGGCATTTTAAAGTGGGTGTGGAAAAAATTCCTACCATGCATGGCGTATGTGGGAACTAGACTCCCTTATCTTATATGTTAAATGAATATTTTCAATTTACCAAAAACAAATTTTTCCCTAACTATATGACCCTCAGATTACATGTGGCTAAACAGTGGACATGCCGTCCATCTTAGCTCTAAAAGGTTGGTTTGATTAAATCCACCCTTGATGTGGTTAAAAATAAAGAAATTTGTTTTAATTTGGTAATGTAAAGAAGTGTTTCCTATAGGTTAGGATTTACATTTATTTACATTTTTACAAAATGTAAATCATTAGAACTACACTATGAAGGCTCAATAGGGAGCAAGATTCTAACACTGTCAATGTAAGGATCCTTTCTCACACCCTCATATAACACTCTCTCTTCTTTATATTTTCTCTCTCTTTGATCACATTGTAAATTTACATTGATTATACTAATTCCCACATGCTGATTGGTGTAGCTAGCCTTGGAGATTCCTCTGCACTGGCAAGGCAGAAAACTGTTGCCCTGCTCAATATAAATGAAACACCACATTTATGTTAAATGATAAAATGAGCAACTAATACAATACAAGAGTACCAAACTGATCAACCTGATGTTCCAACTCCCCGTCTTTCGCAATCAAATCGTCTCCTGCAGACCTGTCGCCTGCCAAGGGTGAGATTTCAGTCGACCCACCTCCCCATGTATTGGTAGGCAGGCCGACTGATCCCCAACCCCTTGGATCAGCCATAGGACCCTTCTCGCAGGAGAGGATTTGAATCCCCGTCTTCCCTTGGTTACAGACTTACTGGTCAGAGACGAGGATTCCTAGGTAAGTCGGCCCCAATAGGCACAAACGAACTCAGTTCAAATTTGCTTGTGCTGAACAAGAAAAACCCACCCGGCCAACCACACCATCGATTAGATTCGGTTGAGATTCAACTAGTGAATCAAAATTTATTTTTTTTAGAGGTCCTACCTATCTATTTACTCAATGAGATATCAACTAAGCTAAAGAGTTGTAGAGGCAGATGGAGGGAAATTGATGCGTTAAGATGCAATGTGAGACAAGAGAGTTAAACCTATGACCTCTCGAGTGTCTGCATTCAACTGTAAATTCATTAAATAACTACGCTAAATTGTTCAGGTCAATAAAAAATTAGATGCAGCAAGCACTCTCTTCTGTGAGGGGTGGGGAAGGATCTAGCGGGGCCCGTCCAGGCCCGGACTGGGGGCAGAACCGGTGTACCAAGGAACCCATCATCCCTCAAATCTGGCCACATATGAACTACGAGAAAATGGAGAGAATATGACGATATGATGAATTCCATTTTATCGCCTAATTGGCCGACTAACGGCTAGAGTTATCTAGGAGAGGAGCGGTCTCTGACACACACCGGCCACCGATGGCTACCTTCAGGCTATCCACTTGACACCGCCAAACAAATCCCCTCCATCCTTTTACGCTTTCAACCTTACTCGGCTGGCGGCGGCTCTCGTGGGCGTGGCTCGTTCGGTTCGGCTCTAATTTTAAAATTTACCAAAAACTCCCCCATCTTAACACTTTTTATGGCTAATCGACGGAAACGTAACAACTAACGCTATTATGCGTAGAACAAACTTCTCCTAACAGCTGAGTCCCGTCATAATAAAATGACCATAGTAGCCTCAAAGACCAAAACGGTTGTGGGGATTCGAATCCACTCCTCCAAATAATTCGGGAGGAGGGGGATGTCCTGTCGGATGGCCAACATGTGAGGCTCAGGTGAATTCCAGTTCTCCATTCGAACCGATAGGCAATGTATACTCAAATAGAGGACTTGGATTTATCCAAACCCCACGTATCGATCATTCGACAAATGTATCCCCCTCCTCCCAAATCATTAGGAGGAGAGGAAGTGAACCACGGTTGTGGTGCAACATCCAAGGTGTTTTACGTCCTTTATTGGTAGTGGAACAGTAGAAAGTGTGGCCGATGGTACCACGCGTACGCAAGCGGTTGGTGGAGGAGGAAACGTAGTACTTTACGTACAAGATAAACAAAGGGAAATACTTGATAATAAGTGTTTGGGGTGGCTAAAGTAAAAAATATCCTTAATAAATTAAACCCTTTTATTGTGGAAAAGATACAAAAGGTGGGCCCTCACTTTTATCAAAGTGTATTTTTTTTTTTCTGATTTCTAATTGGACACCAAACTCATTCGTGCAGCACAAGTCTGGTAGTACTCTCTTTTTACTTTTTTGTAGTTTTGTTATTAACCCTAAAATGGAAGATGTTTGTAATGGGTATTTATGAGAGCGAGAGATCATAGGATTATAATTATTATTATTTTTTTCTGTGTGCCAAGGGGGCCACCATTTTGGTGATTCCGAATTGGAGGAGGGGATTGGGCATCTGACGGGATTGGAGACTGGGGGAACAGGTGTGTCACCGGCCAAGGAGAACTCGAATATGAGACCTTGCTCCTCAAGGATTAGGGGAACGAGGATTATAAGATTATTTAGATGGATCTAAGGGAACAGTTGGATGGATACTGAGCGTAATCATAATGATGACCTCCTACTTGGCCGAGAAAATGGTACTAGCGACGGTGAATTCTTAGGTAAGGATGGAGAGGAAATAGATAGAGAATGGAATGATGGCATAACTCCCACTCTACGGTTCAAAAAATCGACATTTGCCCATTATTATAGGAGTACTCCTATTATAGTTACATCCATATATAAATCACAATTGGCAGCCTTTTACTGATTAGCCGGACCTATATCGGCTGCCCGGTTGGACCACATGCACACTCTTTCTTTCTTAGAAATTAAGATGTGTGGAAATATAACTAAATAAAAGTTGTGTTAACCCAAAAGATGATTTATTTGAAGGATTAAGAACTAAAGAAAGGAAACATTCAGAATCTCACACAAAAGCACAAGGTTCACTTCAAATGGGTATTGGGAAAGTGATTCTCTTATCACCCCCAACTGTAACATTATCTGTAATAAAATAATATTAAAACAGGGATACAATCAGGTATCGGATCGAGATCAGCCACTCTCAAAATCAATACAAATCAATCGAATTAATCAATCTGATACTAATATCTTGAACCATGCTTTGATGTATATAACATAATAATTGTGTTGGCCACTTGGCCTACTGTCAACCTCGTCTTCCTCTGTTCTTTTGGTGTTGAAGTTAAGGACAAGGGGTTCGTACACAGAAGATTCCTCTTAGTAGTTATATATATAGGGGCTAATTATGAGTTCGGATCACCTGCATGTACATGTACTTTTCATGAGATCCTATCACCGTCAATATGGTGTGGGACCCACCCACTAAATATGGACGGAATGAGATCTCAGGAAAAATACAAGTACATACAAGTGAACTACTATCTTTCGAGTGAATCTCATGCTCTAAAAATAGGTCCCATACAAGGTTAAAGTGCACGAGATCAGGAACCGAATGGACCATAATCAGACCGAATCCCTACCCGATTCGACACAACCAAGAGAACCTCAAGAATCACCTTGCACAGTTTTTTCCGATTCTGAGGGACTGACTGGCATACTGCACGGGAACGACCCTGATTGATCCCGATCCGGATCGACCAAAATCAGCCGATCTGATCCATGATCTTAACCATGGTTCGATACTTCATGAATGGTGATAGATCTACAGGAGGGTACATCTATCGGGAGAGGATCGGGCTCAACATCAACTGCTTAAAATTTCATTTTAGTTAAATGGTGTTGTATTATAGTGGTTGGTGAAGCCAAATGACTGACTTCTAGAGAGATAATCGATTGGATTAACCGCATTCTTCCATTACACTCTCTCTCTCTACTTTCTACTTTCGATTCTCTTTCTAGTTTCTAGAACCCTGAACTATCATTCCTCGCTCTCCTTTATAGCCATCTAGGTATTGATTGGTGGGACCCCATTTCCTTTTTCTACAAATATCCCTCCACGGGATTGTGTGCGTAGGGTCCATCCATGACCATGAGAGCCTTGTTTTGAATGTAGAAAACCTGAAAACCGTGGATGATGGATAGGAGTGTCCCATGTACAACTTTCCATATGGGCCCGGCCATGAAGAGATTTTTTTTTTTTTTTTTTTTATCTGTGGTTTCTAGATAAAATTAAGGTTCCTTTTTTAGTAGTTTTGTCTTTCATTGCCAAGAATGATTTTTCATCATGCTGGTTAGAGTGGGCATTCAGTAGCTAATTGATGAACAATTATCATTAAGAAAAGCTCAAGTGATTGCCATTCCTCCTAAATGGTTGCATATTATAGTTTTAGTTCTAGTATCGGACATGACATCGGTTGGAGCTGAAACCGATCCAATACCCATCCGGTTTGGAGAATCCAATGACATGCTGAAACGTGGTTGATACCGATCAAAAAGTAACTTTAAAAAAAGTCGGGCATTAGATTTAGGATCGGCCAAGCCCAAAATACGGTTTTTTTTTTTAATATTTGTTTATTACTATATCATTATAACAGAGGGAGAAAGAGAGAGATTGGAAATTGAGTTGAACATCTCAATGTGAATGGTGTGTGAATGAAGGAGTATTTCAACCCTAAAAAAAAAAAGTTGAATGAAAGAGTATGATGGGAGGAAGGAAAAAAAAAAAAAAAAAAGGAAAAGCAATATTAGAGTTACAGGTTGAGATGACAATTTTATAGGAAAGTGATACGCTTCAGTATCCAGAGAGAAAATCTCTGGACAAATGGCAGGATGTGTTGGGGGGAGATTGAGAAAGAAAGGAATGGAAGAGGTGCCATAATGAGGGCAAGGTGAGTTGAAGTCTTCATTGAGAGCTCTTCTTAGGTTTCAGTGGAGGGGTCCAATTCATCTCATGTAGATGATGATGCAAGGTTGTCAAGGCCATCACCTAGGTGTTCAGTGCATTGATGGTACCTTAAAAATTAGGCTGCCTTGGACATCCGATGACCCTCCAACGCTTTAGATCGCCATAACAATCTTATGATGATGTGCTTGGGAATTAGAATTGACAACCTTACTGTGTTTTTGTCTTAGCATTACACAAGCTTACCTTCTCCTCTTAATTTTGCTCCGATAACCCGACTCCTTTTGCTTAATTATGTGCAAGGGACTGCTACATTGTCAGAGTGGAATGTAATCTCCCAAACTAAGGAGCACTAGAGAGGCTGTCACGCAGTTGTATACAGGGACAAATGTCAAGGAGGAAAGAGAGTATAAGATGACACATTATATTAGTTATATTATGTGTCCATCATTTCTTTTCTTTTTTCATTAATACAAAAATGTATAAGTTTTGGTTATTTGATTTGATTTTTAAATATAGTTTGGATCCATTATTGATAGCTTCTCTTAATTGAGAGGTTATAATTAGGGAATGTAATCCCACTAATTGTATCGTCTATTAATGGAAGAAGGCCTAATGTCAATATATAGGATTATGATCTTCTCTCTCACACACTGGTTGCTTGTAAGTCCCATTGATTGAAGTGCATTAAGGGTGAGCAAGAGAGAGAAACCATAATCCATTGCTATTGCAGAGAATCATCATGCTGGGCAATGGTCAAGGTATCATCTACTAAGTACGACAATGAACAGTATGCAACGTTTACCCACTTTATGATTCAAAGGATGCTTAGACAAGATCCTTATTTATGTAATGAATGTTAGGAATGCATGTTACAATTCTTTCATTACATTCACAAAAGAAAGAAAGAAAAGAAAAAGTACAACAGTGAAAGATCAAGATAATTACCAAAGAGAAAGGATCCCCAAGATCAAACTCAAACTGTCATGGAGGCCCCTTTAATTCAGTGTCTTATCCTCCTATAAGTCCTAATAACTCAAGACGCGACCACACGAACAAGTGGTGGGATCCAAATTCCCTAATAAGTAATCTTTGTGCTTAGTTCTCCTCTCAAATGTACCAGACAAGGATGAGCATTTAAGTGCAGATCCATGTTTCATCACTTAAGCTGTGGCCTTGACTAAAGCGAAGCGGATCAGAATAATTTCACCCCAAGACACGGAAAGCTCCGTGCTAAGTTCGAGGAGGGTAGAGTTCCCACAGTGCCACTGTGGTGTCTTCCGAAGAGGAAGCCATGAGCTTGCAATCGGAGGAGAATGATACAGCATTACACTGCCAAAATGATATCTATCAATTGAAACTCCGACACTGAATAGAACTTGATTATGGCAAGCAAAACCAGAAACCCCAAATGCTGTGGAATTGTTTAAGGTACAAACAAGTTGGAAAGAAAACTACTGCAAAAACAATTGATAAACACTGGAAGCAAAATGCTAGTGGGAGTTTATGCTGCAAAGATGTGCATTTTTAACAGGATTGAAACCAGGCAACTTTGGTAGCGCACAAAAATTATGTTAGGCCCGGCACCCCCCCACCCCTCTTTGAAGATGTGGACCAGCAATTTAACCCGTCAAAACTCAAAATCGTTTCCAATTTGAGTTCATATACAAAGGTAAAGAGGATGTTGACAGTAAAGAACAAAAATATAGTAAAGGTAAAAATAGACGAGCATAATGATTCTCATCTTACCCTCTTTTGGACGTTGGGCGTCAAAGAAGAAGCACTATAGTAGAATTGAGACCAGTTGAGCACATTGAGATGAATGTGGTGAGAATAGGAGTATAGATTTAGAAAAGAATGCATTGTCTAGAACAGAGGGGCATCATGCAAAGATGAGAAAAGGAAAAGTCATGTGTTTGGGCATGTGCAACAAAGAGCAAGGATTTCTCTGGTGAGAAGCCGCAGGTTGAAGACGTTGAATGGAGAAATGGAAGGCCGAAACAATTTTTTTCTACTGGAAAAGGACATCAGAGCTTACAATTAAACTGAAGAAATGGCCCTGGAGTTGGGATGGCAGAACAGGATCACAGAGCTGATCCATGTAGTTGTGAAAAGGGATGTGTTGAGGTCAGTTAAGATAATCAAACAGACAAGCATGTTTAGGTATAAAAGTGTCTGTGTATCTGGGGGCGTGTGTGTGTGCCCCTTTTTTTTTCTTTTCTTTTTTCTTTTTTTGTGTGTTTTTATTTTTATTTTTTATTTTTTTTGGGGGGGGGGGGGTGCTGGGGCCGCTTTGAGTTGGAAGGCAAATCCCACTAAAGCCTTCATTCTTGGATGATTGAAAATAAGATCTAAAAAAAAAATGAACTATGAAGATTGATCTTGAATCATGAGAATCAAGTAGCATACCGTGGCACTATGATACTTTAAGACGGCTAAGGGACTTCCTTTGCGATAATTGTATATTCTTATCCTGAAAAGGGGTTCGGGGGGAGGGGGGAATGAATAGAAATCAATTCCACAATCAGATCATACACCTAACTCTAATGCACACACAGAGGTGCACAAGACTGTAAGTACACAGAAAGCATAGATGGATGTCCCTGATATTTACATGAGTTGGTTAGATTCCATTACATACTAAAAATCCAATTCATATCATTCTTTCTATACCTTTGATGGGTTAGGTTAGCATATAAGATGACATCAAGCAATTTAGAGTATAAAAAATTACATTTTAAAGTATTTAGAAACCAAATTCATCACAGAACAAACAAGCAGACATGATGCTGTACAGATGTGAAACATAACATAGATAAATACCCCCCACACGCACATACACTCACAGAACAGGCAGTGTTTTGATGGCCAAGTTCTAGCTCTCTGAAACATGGTTTTAAGGATTGGCAGTACTAATCCACATTGTCCTATCTGAATTGGTATCACATGGGATAAATGATAAATTCATTCTACTATGCATAATTTGGCTAGTACAATAGAAATATCATGCTCCTGCCTCATGATCCCTGAACCATTATTTGGATTATCTGACTCATACCGATCTAGATCAGGGGAAAAACACAAGTTCCAAAATTGACTGTCAAAGTCATTCAAAGGGACTACTTTACAGGAAATACCAATTATGTTTGTGAACTTAAATTTGTAAATCAACATTAAATCACAAGCCATTTTCACTTAATGATCAACAGCCATCCACTCCACCATTGTAATCAATTTATCAATTTATTCTTTTCCAGAACAGACAATAGTTGGAACAATTTCCTTTCTAAAATTCCCTCCAACTTCCCAGCTCCTCTGCTGTTTATTAGCTTAGGCACACTTCCATTTTCATAAACAATTTTCTCATCAATATTTGACTGTCCTGGAAATTTTCTGCACTTCCATTTCCTAATGTTATATACAGAAAATCAAACTAAAATATGGATCGATAAAAAAAAAATCTGGAAATAATTCCACTGCAATCAATCCAATCAATATCCTGTTATGCATTTTTTGCATATTTCTTTGCTTGCTCCTGTAAAATTCTTTGCTTCAATATTTTACCTAGGCATAGTCATTGCTGAACTCTTCTGCAGTATAAAATGTCAGTCATAATTGGACAGAAACTGGTAAACTATTACATTAGCAAAATCATCTTCCAATTCATTGTTATCACTTATGTCTCCTCTTTACAAGAACAAGATCATGTATTTCTATTTAGGGGGTGAGATATTTGCACCTAACAAGAGAGAATTATTTGTCTTCCTGTTCTTTTCATAGATCCATGAGTTAATTTTCAAAAATTTCTACCAACTCAACCCACCATATAACAGCAAAAAAAAAATTCATATATGCGTTTTTCTCTATGGTCCAGGGGGATTTAAAGCATTGATTTTACTCACAAAAGTCCGTATCAAGAAGGTTGACTAAGAACTTAAATAAATAGCACAGATGGTCTTACTATTTCAGTATTTAGTATTGCACTGAACAATTTCACCTCAGAACTGTCTAGTTTGGCATCAATCGGTTGTGAAGGAATTTTTTAATTAGAGAATTGTGAAGGAGTTAACCGTTAAACAAAGCAACCACCATGACATATTTATTAGCTTGTGTATTTCCATTCTACTAGTTTGGCATACCTACAAAAGCACCTCAGCTTTGATTGCTTTCCAATTTGAAGTGTTTTTAGAGTTGGCCCCCACAAAAGATATCTCTAATTTCAGCACATGTTGGACAACTAAAAAGTAATTCAATTATTTTTGTCAAAGATTTGATTTGGAATTTCAATGAAGAGGAAAATTTGAAAACTTGAGCCAAAAAGAGGGTATCTGCACAATAAGCATTCCAACCAACATTTATCTGTTCTAGTGAATATTATCATGGAAAAAATAACAGTATTATCATGTTAAGGACCAATGGTTTCACTGCAACATTCTTTCAGGAAGCATTTTAACCTGCTTAGTTTAAAAAACATACAAAGAAAAATTTCAAGGAATGCACAGAGGCATGCACCTGGTTATTTATTTAGGAACACATCCAGCATTTTATGGGCTGCAAATGATAAGACCCCTGGTTCCTAAACTCTTTGAATAAAACCACAGAAGATTTTCTGATAGGGGGAAAATAAAGCATTTATCTAAAGGATGGTGTCCCCATTATATTATATTCTATTCTTGCAAAACCATGAGTGGTCACTGGTCACTGGGTTGTCATCACTTGTAGTTTTCATCCAAATTTTGAATGAATCGTGAATCCCATCATTCATTCAATTCAACTAAGACAAGCATATTTTCAAGACCAACCTAAGAGGGAACAACAAGACCCTTTGTCCTAAATCTTCTCAGAGTTCTTTTAACTCCTCAGGGAATTGTGAATAATTAAAAAGACATTAAAGTCAAGCTGCAATTTCTATGCTCTTCAATGCGGACAATCAACTGAGCAACATGAAGTCGCAAAAGTTAGAATATTTTGTATGATTGGATATTCATAATGCATTTTATGAATCCAGATCTACAAAAAAAATGCCAGCAAAATTATTATCCAATATTTTCTTTTGTGCTGACTAAAGCAGTGATTATTAAGCAGTCCGTGAGACAAACGTCACCATAGAGATGCATATGCAGCAACAAGACAACGGAACAAAGTAAATTGAAGAAAGCATGAACCTGTGATCCCAGCCGGCAGTTGCGGCAATTTTGCCATCTCTTCGAATGGATGTGCCTCCTATGCCAGGCCGTTGCAAACTAATTTCTTTCTTTACTAGACAACAACCCTATGCCAAACAAAAAATTAAATAAGCTAAGACCAAAGGATATAAAATCTGAAATACCAAGAAGGAAAATGAATGCATGAGCCTGTCTTTAAGAACAATTTCTTAATGCGTGGATTTATACATTCTGTATACATTAACATGTTAATATTATCACTTTATATGAACTTGATAGCAGAATATGTCGAATCTAGGATCTTAAAAGCTGAGGATAATTGAATAGAAATGAAACATGGCAAACATCAATACAACAATAGAAGATCTGAATGCAAGAAGATAGGTGGATGTAAGGATTTTAGTCACTGCACTGAAGTTCCAGTAGAATGGGGCTAGGTTTCCAATGATAGCATAAGGTAAGAAAGCTATGATTCCATAGTTAGGCTTTAGGATTTATGATTTTCATAGGAAATCTATGCTGTCATCATCACAGTGGAACTTTAGTTCAACAGCAGAGCACAGTAACACAGTTACTTATGAAACAAGAAAAGATTGGCGCTGCAAATTGAAAGCAATCAAATTTTTACGTCGAGAAGAATCTAAGAGATTCGCTGGAAATGACTACTATACAAATCTTATTATTCAATGGTTCCAGAATCCACTCCTTCCAAGACCCATTTCTGTATTTTCTGAATTTCTGCAAATCAGGAAGCATCAGAATATCAGATCTTCTCTCACTATCATGACCAAGGATTTAAATTTCAGTATCAAATTTCGGATTGGACATCACCGATCCCAATCTGGCCTAATACTGGCCGATCTTGGAGGGAATATTGATAGGTATCAGCCAGTATTGGCTGAATTGGCACCAAGGCTACCAATTCAGAGCAGCCGGTCCGCCTGATCCAATCCAATACTCGACCTTGACATCTATACTTTCTTGCCTTCTCATTGTCCTTTAGAGCCTTCAACACACAATGTTCTTTCCTCTGCATAGTTTCTTCATTCAGACCCTTCATGGACCATTAGGCACGTTATTTAAACTGTGATTGGATAGTCTAGACCATCAACTGCCAACCCTGAACAGTATGTTCTAGCCCAAGATCAGAGATCATCATAAAGCCTTGCATTGAACATCAGACTACCAGTCCAAATGGTTAGAAATTATAGACTATTCATGTTGGATAGTCAAAGTGCAAGGCCTTGACCATTGTTGCTGTTACAGGAAGAGATTCTAGGGGAAAAGTATGCAATGGAAATTGATGAACACATTTTATGTGTGAATTTAGGGTATAAAGTATGCATTTCTTATTCTATTTATGATGCTTCCTAGGTATTTAATGTTGATTTTATGTTTGTAGGGTGTAGATGAAATAATGGAGAAATTTGAACTTGAAAAGACTATTTTATGAATTTTTGGTGATCTTGTCAAGTTAACTCACCTAGTCAACTCAGTAGCCGGGCATAGGGATAAATTTTATAAGGAGAGCCACGAATTTTGTGTATAAAATCAGCCTTGGACCAAGTCAAAGAGCAGCCCAATCTCATGTGAAAGATTCCATTCTCTTGAGAAAATATTCCTTACTTATTTGGAATCAAATTTACAAGATTGGCATGACATGGAAGAATGGAAAGCTCCAATAGATTATGGAAGTTTTCAAGAAGAGATAATGATGCTAAAGATATGATGAGTTGGTACAAGATTTTTTCTACTCAAAAATTGTCCACATACAATGAACCTACAAGATTGGAATTTAGTTAGCAAAATTATCTCCACAAAATCTCTTGTAATCCAATTGTAAAGATTGATTGTGATCTTTACTCACTTGTATATATATGTGATGCTCAGCAAAATAGAAAAATCATCCAAGAATTTTATTGTAAGTTTTTTTTTAGTTTTGAAGATTTATGAGAGAGTTTGAGTTTTAGTTTCTTCTTTTCAAGTTGTGTTCTTCTTACTTAATTTATTTATTTTGTTTTTTTCTTCAAGTTTTAATTTCAGTTATAGAACTCAGTAGTAGGGTAGATAAGAATATGTTGTACCTCATTACTAATTTAATTTAAAGGAGAAGGCTCCCTTTGTAATCGTTTGCACATCACTTTGGAGTGACAACAAGACAACGAGCAACAACAGAGGAATCTTCTAACAAGATAAATTTTTCTTACATTCTTTTACTTTTAATTTCGTTCCCTTCTTGCAATAGATTTGTGTTAGTTTATGATTAGTGGTTTTGTAAATCTCCGTACCGTTATGAATGGTTATTATTGTTTTTATTGCTTGATTAATTTTTATTTGAAGTAATTAGGGTGTTAAATCAATCAAATCTCTTTGGTACGCTTTGTCTGATTTGAGTTAGGATAATAACGATTCCTCCCTGAGATCGACCCATTACTGCACGATACTATGCACTTGCGGTTACATACACAATTAATTTACATCAGAAATCAAACTCAAGAAGAGGGTTCTAAATTTCGCCAAAATTTCTTCTTTTTTTTCAGGTTTTTGACAAGGCCAAAACAAAATGACATCCGAATTAGAAAAATGCAATATTTCAGTAAAAATTTTGGTAATTTCGGTCAGCATATCTCCATCGTATGTGTTGAAGAGTGTTGAAGATTGGACCTACGTACCATGAGGGTACATAGTTTGACGAGTTAGTGCTATTTAGCATAGTTGTCAAGGCGCCAAGGCGTTGGAGACCTGACTGGGCGCCTAAGCGACCAAGGCACCGGCCTAGGCGATCAAGGCGCCCGCATAAGCCACCAAGGCGCCTGATTTTCCAAGGCAGCCCTAGGCGATGCCTTGACAACTATGCTATTTAGTATGGTGATGTTTAGTAGATGGGTTATTTATTTGATTTAGTTTCCTTTATATTTAAGGTCGGCTACATAGTTTAGCCAAATAGCTTTCCTTTATTTCCTTAGTTAAGTAAGGGGTGTTCATGTAATTTACATTCTTATTGATTAATATAAAGCAATGTTGTGGGAGGGAGAGAATATACAATACAATCGATCCCTCCTCTTTCCCATTTGTTACTTTCTCTCTTCTTCTTCTCCTTCTCTTGCACTTTACTTCTCTTACAATTTACAGTATGTAAGCATTTTTCGGTGGATATTTTTGTATTCCGTCATTTTTGGTCGATATTTCAGTCATTTCAGTCGGATTTTGATAAGCATCTCTAGTCTGTGTGCCAGATGAAAAATGCAATATTTCAGTGAGATTTCGGCCCATTTCAATCAAAGTGGCACCGAAATCCAAGATTTTTATCCTTTAATCATGATCACATGTTCTGCAAACGCCAAAATCACTACACCGAGAGGAATTTAGACTCATGCTTTTTTGGTAAATTTGCAAAAAAAATACAAAGAAATGAATTAAACATAAGCCCGTTTTCCAATCAATTCTCAAAAACTCAATGAAACTTGGATTTTTTTTTTTTTTTTATCACCGCAAACAAGACGGTGGACCACTACAACGGTGCTAAAAAAAGTGCACAAACAAAAACATAAAATAAACCCAGAAAAAGAAGGGACAAAACCCATTCGGGTTTCTGCAACCAAGACATTAGGGCCGACTAATAATTTAAGAGGGATCAGTTCTAATTTTCACCCACATCATCCACCCTACTCCAATCTTAAGGGTAACAAACTTTCAATGCCTACCTCCTAAATGATTCAACCAAATTAATAAACATGTTGTATCGGTTAACTACTCTATCCTTCTTAATTCAACTAAAGTTGCACATTATATATTCCTACATTGTTCTACTTACCATTACAGTCTCAGTCATGTGGAAAAATTATGTCACTTGAAACTATCTTTCCTAGTGATACTTTACTGAAACTAGAAGAAAAATGAGAATAATGAAAAAAAGGATCTCAAAATTATTCTTAAAGGAAAATGATGATATAAAACAGCAATAATTTGGCACTAGGCAAGACATGCCGGACCAAGTTAAAGTAATTATGATGAGCTTAACGACTAAGAGATACCGTCTGATGATCTAGTGTAAATAGCACAATTTTGTCATCCGCAGCCCCAGATATACCACCAGTGCATGGCTCATCAACACTCAGGCTTAAAACTGCACAGAGAATAAACAACTAACATTCCACATATGTTGAAGAAAGAATAATCAAAGAACACATTGATAGGCAAGAGTTAAAATGGATTCAAAGATCAGGATAATCTGGGACCACTCAAGTGATATAAAATGATCATCCAATCCACCAGCAGGATTGGTATGGTCCACAGTGAATCATCTGATGCAGTCAGTAGATTGGGTTAGCCAGAAACAGTCCAGATTGGGATCAACCAGGAACGAACTGAATCCTTATCTCAATCTTTGAAACATTGAGGATTAACCTACAATTAGGTTCTATTTATTTTTCCAAAATCAGAAACCGCACCATAAGTATATGGAAACATATGCAAGAAGTTGTGTCACTAACCAGGCTCTGAATGAAATTTCACAGAAGTTACCGGAACCCCAGGATTCCTCAGATCCCACAAAACCATGCTCCCATCTTCATAACTGCCACATGCGGGGGGGATAAAAATCAGAGGAAAGACCATATCCCCTCTGTCATAAAAAAGATGGTACAACCGTTGCAATAGTGGAAGACGGTATGTATTTAAAAACCATGCCATTTCTAACAATTGGTCGTGTCAAAAACCATAATCATATATTCATAGTCTGAGATACACTCATACAAGACACTGGTGCACAAACAATTATATTGTATGCATTCTGGTCTGAACTTTTACTCCTACACTATTTATATGTCATCCATTTAAATGTTCTAATTCAGCTTACATTCTTACATTAACCAAATCATTTTAGGAACATATCCAATAGAAATAGATGTGTTTGTGTTTTGTATATTCCTAAGCAACGGAATTAGACATCTATCAGCGAGTGCTTTCAGTTCCCTGGTTACATAAAATATAGTAGATCAATCAACAAAATTTGCAGTAATTTTAGGATTTTGCCCCCTTTCTTTCATTCTAAAATCCTATAACAAGGACCGCTTCATAAAGATTAAAAATGAATATCGTATACCCTAGTAGTCTTATATACTCTTATATATGCTATGTAAGGAGATCTAGGGGTTCTACCAGTCCACAAAGTTTGGGCCCCATCTGATCATGCCACATGGCAATACCGATCGTGAAGAGATCTCCATGGCCATAAAGGAACCTTTCACCCATTAACTTAATTGTGACATACTTGGTTGCAGTATGCATCTTTTAGTTGGTTCAATGCATAAGAAGATACTTAAATCCATATTTTCTCTCATAGGGTTCAAGTGAAAACATTCGAAGATTAGTTTTTAGCTTCAAAGGATTCGACAAGGTCGAGCATTTGATGTAGAGGGTTCGTGTACAATTGGGGATGTTAACCTTAACTCATCATGTTTGGGTTAAATTTGGGAGTCAGCAACCAAGAATCACCAGAGAACTGAATTTCCAAGCTCCAAGAGAAATTTTGTTTCTAAATGGTTGTGGTCCTAAAACACCATCAGATTGTAAATACATAAAAGAAAAAGTTTGCAGACGAAATTATCTCAGTAAATATATGCCTTTGCAGGATTTTCGACAATAACAACAGAAGAAAATAAAATAAACAAAAGGGAATACCAGTTGCTTATAGTTGAAAAGAACACATGAGGATATACTAATCATACTAAAGATATTTAACCCACCCGGCCAAAACATTTAGGAATCCCTGCAGCTTTGGCGGTAAAAATGCTTGAACAGCCATGCACATTCCTGCAATGGAAGCATAAGCTTAAAACATAAGCATTCATGCAGAGGGGTCTGATTTGGAAAGGCACCAATGGTCCAGGTTTCGATTTTACTCGGTAGTAATAATATAATATACATTGCATTTTCTTATGGAGTAGAGAATCTCAACTCAACTCAAGTCACCCTTATCTGAACCAAATGGGGTAAACTACATTGATTTTTTTTCGCCAATCAATTCTATTCAAAGCCATACTGATTACCAGAACTAACCTATGCTTCAGCTCAATTTCAAAAAAAAATTATAACAGAGATACAAGAAATAATCTTTTGAACACCCTGGTCTTCTAGATCCGATACCTTTGTGAAGGAACTGTAATCCAAAGATGCATTTAGACCCAAACATATCAGAATTTTTCAAAGAAAACATGGATGCAAACAATTAAATTGGGCTAATGGATAACTCTTCCACAACACAATTTCAGTTCATTAATGTGTTCATTGGTCCATTACATCTTAAAATTATGAACCTTCCATTTTTCTCTTTTTTCTTTTTCAGTTACAAGCAAAAGAGGGTTGGCACTCAGCGTGAACCAATAAGGGAACAAATATCTAGCAATATTAGTTGATAGTGTGCCGGCAAAAGCAGAGACAGATAAGACCTCACTCCACAACTGGTTTAAACATTATTTCTATAGCTAACCGATAGAGCACCCCGCTTAGCTTCTATGAACATGTGACTCACTCTGAACTTCTCAAAAGAACTAGCAACCAGACTAATGTCATCGAGAGTTAAACAAAACTTCCACAGGATGATAATATTTAACCAAAATATGCTCAATGACCATTCTCACGTCTCCTCCAAGCAACACCCCTTAAAATTTAGTTCATTAGCTACTGGTTGGTCCTGCCTTGACAGATTTCATAGGATGGCCAGCACTATTTCTTGCTAAAATTCCTTGCTCAGGAGCACCTGATTTGCTGAGTGTTAGGGGGGGGGAAACATCACCCAATAAAAACCTCACATGTGGCACCCAAAACTGTCTAGGCCAACCAGGCTCGATAAAGTGGTGCTCGGCCTTGTCAACTCGGAGGAATAGTCCCATCCGGGCACGTCTCCTGGACGGAGGTACAGTCCTATCAGGACACGGCGCCTGGTCGGAGGTATAGTCCTATCGAGGTACGTCTCCGGGTCGGAGTCCAGAGTTCTAAGGCGACTGGCTTACGTCGTAGGAGTCCTCCTATTGCAACACTATGCCGATCCTCACGGCTCTATGACCAACCGTATGGTGACACTTGTCACCCTTGTCTTCACCGACTTAGCTTCCTTGGCTACAGTCTCCTACTCCTACTCGGAGTCTATGACCTAGGCGTCCCACAAAGCGACATCTGACAATTCTATTGGCGAACTGCCTCCCAAGAGTCCTAGTACCTCCATGCTTCATCCCAATCTCTATAAGTAGAGGGCAATCCCTTCAGGTAAATCATCTCACTATTCATCCGTTCCTTCACTCACTCCATCTCTCCTACACTCAAATTCTTTCTACGTTCCCCTCTCTTTAAACTGAAGATTGCCTCTTGCTATCTCTTGACTGTTTACATTAGGAATCTGACTTAGGCATCGGTGTACCCGGGGCTTAGTCGTCCAAACTTCCTTGTCTCATCTCTGTGATTACAGGTTGCTCGGATCGCAGATCGGCGAGACGATTTCCAATCGTAACACTGAGTAAGGTATTAAAGTTTAACTTCATCACAGAGAACACCAGCTAACGAAGATAATATACTCAGGTTTGAGCTTCCCTGAGCGCAATCAAGTCATGGGTGGCTCGGTTGATGATAAACAGGTCAAACTTAAACCTGCAAAAAGAACTTCAATCCCTTGGAACAAAATGTAGTGCCTGAAATGAGCATCCAACATCTAAATCAGGTTAGTTCAAAGGAGCATGCATCCTAATGTTCTTGACCATGATGGAGTGTGCCACCAAGCAAGTATAAAATATGATCAACCATTTTAACCACTCCACATGATTCATGTGCATCCAGTATTGCCTTTCCTCTTGCATTTCAATAGAAGAGGTTAATTCTAGGAGAAGAAAAATTAAGACACATTCTCCATTAAACATCTAATGAGTTCCATATCTTCTTCAAGAGGAGAAGAACCCAACCAGATCAATTTTAGTGGACATGTTCCTCAAGTTGAGGACACTACCACGTCTTATCAGGAACACAATTAATAGGTAACAAAATGTTGAGTCTCCTCCCAATTATGCACATACAAAATAGAGCCTCAGTTAGTAAAGCTTGCCTCCAAGCCAGTTGTTGATGGGATCTATGAAGGTCTACATTGCAGTAACAGTCAACTAACACTTTGAGTATAATTCAGAAAAGCCTATGTTAGTCCATTTAAAAGCCAAGTGGGCATCCTAAAAGATTATTTCTTTGCTATTCCCAATCATTCATCGAATGACTTAGCAGGTCTATACCCTTCAGAAATAGTTTCCATACATTGGAATGACCTTTTTGTTACTCACTAGAAGGAAAGGGTACTAATCTCCAACTATGTTAAACAAAGTTGAAGTTTCAGATCTATATTATCATTCTATTGCTTAAGATTTACAATATTATTTCAGAGAAGGCAAAAATAGTACAGAAAAATGTTTTTGATGACAGTGATGTCCACTCCAATGATATGGATAAATGTTGTCTCATGAGTTCTAAATTGGATGTAGATAATTGCTAAAAGTTAAGTAATGATCCAGATGTAGATAACAAATCCTCAGCTAACAAAACTGTGTTACAAGTCAAAAGTTGATACAAGCATCAGAAACAAACCTCTTGCCTTTGTTGAATTACTTGAGGAGCTTTCATTACAGATCTGTGGCAAGCATGCTAACCTTTCTGCAGTATTGAGATCCCAAATCTCAACCTTCGCATAATAATCACTTCATAAAGTAAGTCAATAATAGGGGTAAAATGAAACCAATAAAACCATGATAAGAAATTTAGTCACCTCAGAAGACTGCGACCCTGCTATAGCCACATATTTTGGTCCTTCAGTAGAAACAGAACCTGCCAATTAATTTAAAATGTAAATCATACTATACTGCCCCTGAAAAATTATTTAAAAGGGACAAAAAACAAAAGGATAATTTTGGAAAACTGAAAAACTAAAAAAGATAAAGCAGTAAACACTAAAAGTAGAAAAGAAGAAAAGGCTCAATGCTTGAAAATGATAGTTTGAACACTTAAATTTTGCTGAAATATAAAATTGAACAATTTGCAAGGAAGCATACCTTAAGGATGCTCTGATAAATCTTAATTAATGTGATTCAAATCAATTATAATTCTAAAATTTACTCATGCCTTATAAAATAGTTTGACCGATTTGCCCTTGACTACAAGAGTTTACTTTTCAGGAAGGTAACTGAAAAGGAAAAGGGAACTGATTTGACATGACCCAGGATGGCCAATTAGTAAGACAGGGAGCAATGTGGAATGGGGCAGGAATCGAAGGATAAAAACCAAATGAAATGATAAGAAAATGACATAAATTCAAACAATTTTAAGATCCTAAAGTCAGATCGAGGCCACCCAACCTGACACGGTCATCTTTCTAAACCCAAAGTTCAAAACATGATTAGGCCATTCCAAACCACCCCACAGGGAGCATTTAACCCATCCTATTGAGATTTTATCGTCTTTAAACTCCATAGAAATTCTGTAAGTATGACTAAAGCCTAATCCTGTTAAGCCGTGTAATGTTTAATTGTCAAAACCTTGAATTTCACAACCCTAGATTAACTAATTTGATCACTAAACTAAGCGGCTTAGCTAACTGCATGGTTAACTTGTATCGGTCCCCCTAAAGTGGGCGTTTCAGTGCATGAGGCCCCCACTAATGCAAGGTTTGGGGAGGAGCAGAATGTACGCAGCCTTACCCCGGCAATGCGGAGAAGCTATTTCCTTGTTTCGAACCCGTGACCACCAGGTTGCAATATAACCTCATCGATCCCCCTAAAGTGGCATCTAACTAAATTATGTTGTCTGTCTTAACTTTGTATGGTAACATCATCCTACTTTCATTAGAACAAAATCTCAAGAGCATCAATCTCCTCGTATCAAATATTAACCTAATTTAGTCAAATTAGAGTTGACATGCCACATTCATATTAAAAGTCATTGTAATGATAAAATGTAGTTCAATCCCAAATAAGTCTATGGACAAGCTCCAAAAACTAATATATGTATATATATATATATAGTTATGGTCACCCATGTGAGAATATTGCATGACAAATGGTTCTTCTTAATCCAAGATATATCTGATATAATAAATGCATTCAACATTTCAATCATGTACAATATTAATCCCAAATAGATAAACCTCACATTTGGGCTCTCCATCATACCTCCTTGAGTCTTTCCTCCATCAACGCCATCTAGCATTGCTGCATTAACAGTTTCCCCAGCCTTCATATCACAGAAGTTCTTAGGATGTTCTGTTGTAGAGCCTGATTTCTTGACAGAAGCATTGACAGATGAAGCATCTTCAGTTTGCTCCAAACAAGTAGAAGGTTTCTTCACTAAGGATAGTTTGCAGAAATGGTAAGAATTTGTTTTAATGATAAGAGATGGTGTCCTGCCAATAGTAAAAACTCAATGTTTATAACCCACAAAGGAAGGCACCAATTGATTTGGGACCACTATAAAAATATGATCCCTTATGAGGACAATAGAGGCATCTCTCTATTTAAAAAAAGGGCATCTGGAGCAGTGGATGTGAAGTACAAAATGAATCTGATTCACTCTTCTACAGATAAAGTGGGTTTGGGTCGTTAAAAGAAAATGAAATTGATGGACGCATTCAGGCAGAAACCAGAGAGAAAGCAATCCAGTCCAATTGGGAAAGGTGGAATTAAGAAAGGGTCATGGCAGTAGCTGAAAGTAAGTATGGAGTGTATCTTTGGCAAGCCATCTCTATGACTTTTGATGAATTCCACCAAAATATGCCTCCAAGTTGGGGAATAGTGAAAAGATAAAAATGTAAAATTAAATGAAGACCAACGCCATAGATTCTCCCCGTTATCTCATGACATTGCCATCCAGAATTGTAGTTTATAAAATGTGCTGTGGTAAGAGACAATTTCAAAGTCATTGCTAATGTAGTTGTGCATAAGCTTCAGCTTAGGTATCCAAATGATTGATCAGTAGACGTCATCATTGCATTCTGTACTAAACTCAACTGGCTTCTTCCTATCAGTAGGTGAGATGGAAGGGCTCTTCAGATTGAAAACCCAAAGAAGACAATCTCCTAGAATTGTTCTTCAACACTCTTATTGAAAGATGGGACAGATACTTCCAGCCAATTTCACTTGGTGATTCCAATTCCTACTAAGTTGGTCTTCTTCCTACCTACAGAAACACGAAACAATATTCTAACTGCAATTACCTTATCTCAAGAAGAAACCATTTTGAAATATATGATTTATATTTCAACTGGATGTGAGATACTACTGACTACCTGGTTGATTGTGCCTTACAGGCTTTGCAAGAATAATGTGGTCATAAGCATTAAGACTTTTCTGTAATCAGTGGATCATGCATCCCAGCTTGATGGAACTTACTTGCATTGGAATTCATTGGCACTCAGTGCAGGGGAAAATGTCTCATTCTAGTACATACTCTCCCTTTAACAATTTATAGATGCCTTTCAAATTAATAACAAAAAAGAGACATTTCCAAGAGCAGGCAACACTATGCTGACGAAGTTCTGAAGTTCATCGGATCCTTGCATTTACTTTGGCCTTCCACTCAATGACTTCAAATGACCTAAAACCCCAGATTCTATTTTGGCTGGCATCCCTTATTCTACATGGTTCTTTACTCAGTATATAGCACACTTCCATGTGCTCAGCTTTTTCTTAACTTTTAAGTGAAAAAAAATATTTGTGTGTGGGTGAGGGGGAGGGGGGATGGGGAGAGGTGTTGTGCAGGTAGGAGGGAAGTACCTGGAAAGGCCTCCGTCTTCAATATCCCAACATTTTATAGTTCCATCCCTACCCTGGCTACATGCATTTGGGGACACAAATGTTATTACAAATATAGCACGAACCTAGTCAAAAGTGAAAAGGATTAAAAGAAAAATGGATATGACAAATTTATTTTACTGTATATATCAGAAACCCTTAGCGCAAATTATTAAGCTAACTACGCATGGAATGATAATAAACTGACCTAACAACTTTATTGTCTCCAATCAGAGGACTTGTAGCAACACCAATGATCCCATGTGCAGCACCGTGCACCCTGTAATCCATTTTATACGAAAGATTGTCACGCTATACGCACAACACTGGAAATTAAGGAGCTCCAGATGAAGAAAATAGTTCCAGCTGATTAAGGGGATAAATTTTACCTCGAAGAAGAGACTGTCCTGTGCTGAACTGTATCCCAAATCCGCAACTCACCGTCTGTAGCACTGTGACACCATTCACCAATAGACATCAATGTATTGATACTAGGAAAATTCTTCTTCTATCTCAAATTGAATACTCCTCAGTATATACAACGAATTTCAAACTAGCTTTTGTCCATAGATGGAAAACTACCCAGTAAACAACAAGGGTCTGGAAGAATGGAAGCAAACATCCATTACAGAAGCTCGATGACCTCTCAGCACTGCAATTGGATCAGGAGGGGGGCGTTTTGTGTCCATTTTGCAATTCCAACTCCAGTTCTGCCATCATAGATAGGAAAATCGTCAGTAAGCACTTATTATTAATTTTTCCCCTTTTTAGAAAAGCATCCCTGCTTGTGCTCATAATTGAACTGCGTAGTAAAAATAAAGAATAAGGAATGGGCATTTCACTCTTATATTTGCTAATTTCAAGCTACTCACAAAGAATCTAACACTGGAAGCAGCAAGTCTCAACTGTAAAGATAGCCATTAAAATTGTTTCTTCGTTGCAATTGTACCCCAAACAAATGCAATAGATGGAAATGGTAAGGCCGCAGAGATTCACCAAAACAAATGTACTAGAGAGAGATTAAGCTTGATGTATACATATAAAAACTGTATGAGAAGAGCAAAACAGTCATCAGTGTTTCAGAATGTAAGGCCCTGTTTGATAACACTCCGGCTCCCCTAGAGCTACTTCTGGTCCGGAGTCAGTTGTCTACTTCTTCTCTGGAGTCAGTTTTTTGAGAGTATAATGCTGTTTGATAATGCTACTCCAGAATCAATTCCAGAGCTTATTGGGAGTAGAAGCCCGTTTGATAAAAATAAATCTGGAATTGATTCCAGAGCTGTTTGTGAGTAGAATCCCGTTCGGTAAAATGTAATTTGGAATCAAATTTTTTGTTAAACTACAAGTCAGCCATTCATTTCTAAGGTCCAACTTAAAATACATATAATTGAAAGTTTTCCTCCTTAATACCATTCATTACAAATGACCTCAATACATCATGCACCATATGTAAACAACAAAACATGTCAGCAAAAAAAATCCAAACTGATAAGAACACAATGACCCCGTATATAGGGTATGAGTACGAATGGTCTACATGCACTTCATGATGCACAAGGTGAGTGTTCGTAGTCAACAGCAAATCTTCAGTGGACTGAGATAGTGATGCTTCAGTTCTGAGTTTGCACATCTTGTTCTTCAGCTGTTTGGGATGAAAAGGTCTCCCCACCCTCGCTTCAAGTTTCCCCTTGATGTTGGCCCAACCTACCTTGTTGAACGTACTTGTGGTTTTGTTTCCCTTCACCACTTCCTCAACCAAAATATCCACAAATGCATCAACATCGGACTTTGACCATTTCATCAATTCAGGTTCGTGCCTCGAACTACTAGCCATTATATCACTAAAATGATACGAACACCACTACGAAACTGTTTGGACTTCAGGGGAAAAAAAAGGGAAACGAAATCTAACAAAGACCACTAAGTAAATAAGTGCTGCCAATTGAGTATATGAAGGTACTGAATTCCTAGTAAATGATCCAAGAGAGTTCAGTAAATCAAATGATTCATAACACAGCTCCACTAGCTAAAACATTATAAAAGGATGCCTCGTTGTAGCAGATATGCAAAGGTATTTTAAAAATTGAAATAGAGCAAAATCATGGTTTCAAGATAGGTCACATAACTTAAAACATGGGAAAAAACAAAACAGAAGCACACATTGACTACAGGAAAACCATCAACTGATACAGAGCACATAATTAGTTCTCCTACATAGGCCCAAAAGTTTGAGCACCATGGATCTCTTTTGAGGGGGGTCCAGACAAATGTCTATAAGCTCTTTCTGAAGTTCTATGATTCAGAAACAATTTCTAGGACAGAATAGATTTATAATGAAAAGTAGGTCAGGTATTTCTATATGAGAATAGACTCAGCAATCATGTGATAAATTCTGATATATAATAACCTTTTACAAAACCCTGTCTAGCATTTCCCCTATCAATTGTGTGGGTTAGTATCCCCTCTTTCTTTGTCATTCACCATCATCCATCAATAAAAACACATTAATCTCCCAACCATTACAAGAGACTACCCACCCAACCACTGACATTTAACCATAAACCCAATTAATGTCAGAAAATAAGTTCCAAGAATCCAATCAATCAGTAGTACAAGAAGGTCATAAAGTATCAGTTTTCCATTAGGCAAATACATAGGTATCAATCAAATTCAACCAACAAATACTTCAACCTGTCTTGATCTTAAATTCTGGAGGGAAAAATTGAATCACAAAACCTGTCTTGATTTCCAATAACTTGTAAAAATAACAACCAAAAAATTGGAAAGTGTGAAACAACTCCTTAAAATTCCCATTTATTCCTTTATAACCACAAGGAAAAGATGGAAGCACGAAAATAAGATTTCTTGTGTTTGGTGGAGGCGGAGGGGACCAATTTTCAGTCAGGTCCATATTCAAGATACCACATAAAAGCTCGAAAACTACTTTGTCATCTCAACCAAAAAAAAAAAAATCAAGCAACAGCAGAAAGAGAAATTACCCGTGAACTTGAGTTCAATCAAACTTCTGGAAACTAATAGCATCAAATGAACCCAAGTAATTAGCTACTGAGTTGCATTAAAAAATTAATCAAAAGCATAACTTCTGTTATGGGGGAAAAATATCACCCAATAGAAATCTTACACGTGGCACCCAAAATCACCTAGACCGACCAGGCATGATAAAGTGGTGCTCGGCCTTGTCTGGTCGGAGTCATAATTCTATCCGGTTACGTCTCCTAGGCGAAGATACAGTCCTATTAGGACACGGCGTATGGTCGGAGGTATAATCCTACTGAGTTACGTCTCTCGGTCGGAGTCCAGAGTCCTAAGGCGACTAGGTTACGTCAGAGGAGTCATTCTCCTAGTACAATACGATGCCGATCATCAAGGCCATACAACCACTCGTATGGCGACACGAGTCACTCTTATTACTGATCGACTTAGCTTCCTTGGCTACAGTCTCCTACTCCTGCTCGGAGTCTATGACATGTGTGTTCCTCAGAGCAACACCTGGCAGTCCTATTGGCGATCTACTTCCCTGAGTCCCGATCATTCCATGCTTCTTCCCAATCTCTATAAGTAAAGGACGACCCCCAAGGTAAAAGGACGGATCTCATCTTTCCTACACTCAAACTCTCTTTACGTTCCCCTCTTTCTCTAAACTGAAGATAGCTTTCTGCTATCTCTTGACTGTTTACAATGGGAATCTGACTTAGGCATCAGAGTGTACTCAGGGCTTAGTCGCCGAACTCCCTTGTCTCATCTTTGTGATTGCAGGTTGCTCGGATTGCAGACCGGCGGACGATTTCTGATCGTAACAGTTTGGCGCCCACCGTGGGGCCCTAGACTAAGTTTGACGAACAATGTACGAGAGAATTCAACCACCATTACATGACTCACCAAAATATACGTGCTCAAACAGCAATAATCTTAGTGGAGGTAAAGGAAAACAATGACGCTAGCACCACCAGAGTAGCTCCAAACCCGAGCCGGAGCACACCTCTTTTGTGGCGCCGCCAGCACCACCTCTACCGGCATAAGCAGCACCACCGGCATATCAGTACGTGACTTGCGAGAAGTTTGAAGTCCTAAGTCAACAGATCACACAATTACCTCCTCGAGGCCGACCCGCCATCTTTAGGCGTGTTCGTTGCCTACTTGCTCTCGGCCGACCTGGTCAGGGCCGACCAGCTCATGGCCGACCTTCTCATGGTCAACTTGCTCACTGCTGACTAGCTTTTGGCCGACCTTGATGAGGACATCTAAGAGTCCTAGTAGGTTTAGGATTCTATTAGCTGTAGGATTCTATTTATTTTTTATTTTGTTTTATTCTGTTTTATTGCTGTAAACGTGGGAATTTTAGTTTGTTAGAGTTGTGGGTCCCAGCTGTGGGCCCTTTTTGAATTTCAGTATGTTGGAATTGTGGGTCCCAGCAGTGGGCCCCTTTTTAGTTGTTTAGTTGGCTTATTATTAGTTTTTAGAGTTATACTCTAATTAGGGTTATAAGCCTTATAAAGGCTTTTTTTTAAGTAATAAAAATTCAGATTATGATTATTGAATGCAGAAAAAAAAAAAGAGAAGAGAAAAGAAAATATCTCTCGTACTCTCTCTTTTCTCATCTCTCTCCTTCTCGTCTCTCTCTCTCTTTCTTCTCTCTTTCTTGCAGGTACAGCAGCTATCTTCTCTCTCTCTTGCAGGTACAGCAACTACCTTCTCCCTCTCTCCCGTGGACAGTATACTTCTTCCTTCTCTTTCTGTTTTTTTTTCTGGTTATAAGGACAATACAGCCCTACTGCTGTAACGCCCTTATAGCTGGTTCTTTGTTTCAGTCTAGTAAGTCTACATCTTCTAATTTTCTGGTTTGCTATCATATCTATTTTTTTGTTATCGTTTCTTCCCATTGTTTTTGCTGTTTATTATTTCAGTTACATCTATGCTTTGCTGTAAGTCTATTCCACACAATCTCTATCATAGTCTAGTCGTGTTTAGTACTTACTAACATGGTTAGCACTGTGAGAAGTTTCTTTATAGCTAAGCCTTCATATTTAGTATGTTATGATTAGGATTTCATCTCTTTGATTATTGGGAAGTTACTGTTTTGCATGTTCATTGGTTTACCTAATCATTAGGCATTTAATCTTGTTAGTTTTAAGAGTTTTGACATCTTTTGCACATTAGTACTTCTTAACCTATGGTTTATTATGAACATGACATGAAACCTAATTAATAATTGCTTAGTTGATCATGTTACTTGGCTTTATACTGTTCTTTACTTGTGGTTATCATGATACTAGTCTCGTAAGCATGTCATGTGTGTTGCTGCCCATAACAGTCCCTACACATTAGTTAATTATTTCTTTAATCCTTTTGTTAGTTGGTCGTGTAAGAGTAGGATAAACTAGAGACCCTAGGTTAGCCTACATCAGACCTTCCCAGGGCTGACTAGATCATGGCCGATCAGCTCACGGTTAACTTACTCACAGCGGACTTGCTCACTATCGACCTGCTCACGACCGACCTAATCATGGGTGACTGTTCAAGGCCGACCCGCCATCTTTAAGCGCGTTCGTAGTCGACTTGCTCGAGGCCGACCTACCATCTTTAGGCTTACTCGTGGGCAACCTACTCACGGCTAACTTGTTCTCAGCCAACCAGCTCATGGCCAACCAACTCAGGGCTAACCTGCTCACGGCTGACTTGTTCTTGGCCGACCAGCTCATGGCCGACCTTCTTACGGTCAACTTGCTCTCGGTCGACCAGCTCATGGTCGACCAGCTCACGGTCAACTTGCTTACTGCTGACCAGCTCTTGGCCGACCTTCCCAAGGCCGACCAGATCATGGCTGATCAACTTACGGTCGACTTACTCAAGGGCGACTTGCTCACGATCGACTTGCTCACGGCCGACTTGCCCATTGGCGACTTGCTTACGGCTGCCTTGCTCTAGGCCGACCAGTGCCGTACCTACTAGAAGAGATCTAGCCGGATCAAACACATAACAACGGCGACACAAAGAAGCATAAGTCAAGTAAGGACCAGCCAGAGAGGTACCCCTACAAAACCTTCAATTATTACATGCCGCTCACAGTATCCATGTCAAAAAACCTTGATGTAATAAAAGGTAACAGATTACAAGCTGTTCTATTTGGCTTATCCAAGAATATCAGCAGACTTGGATGGCGCAGACTTGGATGGCTCACGCTTAAGATAGCCCAAGTCATTCCATCCGGCCAACTCAAGTCTTCCATCAGACTTGAACAATCTATGCCGTTCCATTCGGCTTATCTAAGCCCACCAGCAGGCTTGGATAGCGTATGTCGTTCCATTCGGCCTATTTAAGTTCACCAGCAGATTTAGCTAGCTCACGCCGTTCCATCCTGCCTACTCAACTCCTTTAGTCGACTTCAACATCTATGCCGTTTCATTCAGCTCATCTTACAACTTGAACAATCTATGCCATTTCATTCAGCTTACTCAAGTCCTCCAACTGACTTACACAATCAATGCCAACCAGCGCGGGTCGAAGACAACATTTCAAGCGTACTCGACATTGCACGAAACAATACCGACTACGCTTCAGGGGTACCAAGGCATGCACTTAGCAACACACAACAAATAAAGACATTAAAAAAAAAAAAAAAACTACTACGAATTACGGCCGACCGTGAAAGGCCGACCAACAAATGAGTGTCATGTCAATGGCCGACCATGAAGGCCGACTGTACCATGTCAACGACCGACCATGAAGGCCGACTGTGCTATGTCAATAGCCGACCACGGAGGGCCGACTGTCCCATGTCAATGGCTTACCACGAAGGGCCGACTGTGCCATGTCAACGGCCGACCACGAAGGGCCGACTGTGCCATATCAGTGGCCGACCACGAAGGGCCAACTGTACCATGTCAATGGCCGACGGCGAAAGCCGACCAACAAAGGAGTTCCATGTCAATGACCGACCACGAGGGCCAACCAACAAAGGAGTGCGAAGTCAATGGTCCATTGTGCCACGCCAATGGCTGACGGTGCCATGTCAAAGGGTTTACACTATCGATAAAAAAAGCAGGTATCGTAAGGTAACACCCCCGACTTCGAAACACACTAAATGAAGTTTCAGGTAGTTGCACCGAGCATTGTCAGTTCGATACAAAGGTAAAGTATTGTCGGTTTGGCATAAGGACTTGGTCAGGTAGCCGGGCCCGTTAGGGGCACCCGACATTCACAGTCATAAATCCAGAGGTCTTTTATTCCAATAAGGGTCTACAGTGCAAAGTTCAACAACTCTCCAATGCCGTTCCATTCGGCTTCATCATACCTGAATCTGCCTACTGTCCACAAGCAGACCAGAGTAGCACGCATACCATATCTGAATCTGCCTACTCTGGTCCACAAGCAGACCAGAGTAGCACGCAGACCATACCTGAATCTGCCTACTCCGGTCCACAAGCAGACCATACCTGAATTTCCCTACTCTGGTCCACAAGCAGACCAGGTAGCACGCAGGCCATACCTGGATCTGCCTACTCTGGTCCACAAGCAAACCAGGGTAGCATGCAGACCATACCTGAATCTGCCTACTCCGATCCACAAGCAGACCAGAGTAGCACGCAGACCATACCTGAATCTGCCTACTCCAGTCCACAAGCAGACCCGAGTAGCACGCAGACCACACCTGAATCTACCTACTTAGGTTTACAAATAAGCCTGAGTAGCACGCAGACCTCACGCATCTCCACCTGCTCAATTCCACAAGCATACTTGAGCAGGGCAAGGGGTAGGTAGATCTGATCCAACCTACTTACGTCAACACTCGGCACATTCAACTCTTAGCAATTTTTCTAGTCCTTTACAAATGCACTTGGCGTAGCAACATGCAATACCGACTAGTCAGACTCGGCTAAACTGTTAGCTGTCGAGGCTACCAGCCAAAGGACATTTGCACTATCGAATCCCTCGCATCCGACAGTACAAGGGGCATCTGTTATGGGGGAAAAATATCACCCAATAGAAATCTTACACGTGGCATCCAAAATCACCTGGGCCGACCAGACATGATAAAGTGATGCTCAGCCTTGTCTGGTCGGAGTCATAATTCTATCCGGTTACGTCTCCTAGGCGAAGATACAGTCCTATTAAGACACGGCGTATGGTCGGAGGTATAATCTTACTGGGTTACGTCTCTCGGAGTCCAGAGTCCTAATGCGACTAGGTTACGTCAGAGGAGTCCTTCTCCTAGTACAATACGATGCCGATCATCACGACCATACGACCACTCGTATGGCGACACGAGTCACTCTTATTACTGATCGACTTAGCTTCCTTGGCTACAGTCTCTTACTCCTGCTTGGAGTCTATGACCTGGGTGTTTCTCAGAGCGACACCTGTCAGTCCTGGCGATCTACTTCCCTGAGTCACAGTCATTCCATGCTTCTTCCCAATCTCTATAAGTAAATGACGACCCCCAAGGTAAAAGGACAGATCTCATCTTTCCTACACTCAAACTCTCTACGTTTCCCTCTTTCTCTAAACTGGAGATAGCTTCCTGTTATCTCTTGACTGTTTACATTGGGAATCTGACTTAGGCATCGGAGTGTACCCGGGGCTTAGTCGCCCAACTCCCTTGTCTCATCTTTGTGATTGCATGTTGCTCGTATTGCAGACCGAAGGGCGATTTCCGACCGTAACAACTTCATATGAACCCCAAAACCCAAACCATCGGAGCTTGATTGTATTAAACAGAGGGGAGAAGAAAAGTAACAGCTTGAAATCTTCCACCGACCATATTAAGATGAATCAGAGGTCCTCACTCTCCAAAACATAGCATATTTTCCATAAATTCCAAAACCCACAAAACAAAGCAGATGTTGAGATCAGGTTCTCTCTCTTTCTCTCTCTGCCTCGTTACTTCTTCGCTGCAACTAATTTCATTTTATTCTCAAATTTTCTTCTTCTAAATTCACATCTGTTCTTTGTCCTAGAATTGATTCACAACTGCAGCATTACTGACAATCAAAGAAGCTTCCACAATCCAAGTTTTAGAATTAGACGACAAAGCTTTTGCATCCAAACTTGAATCTGGGATTAAGCTTAGAATTCAAGACCCTAGAACATCGGCTAGAATCCGAAATTCTTGTAATTAAAATCTGAACCAAAACTTTCAGGACGCGGCCAAGGTGGGGTTCAGCGTTTTTCAGCAGTAAAGCGAAAGACGAGAAAGGTCGCCTCACCTGCTTCTTCTCTCCAACGAATTGCCGCAGAGGAAACCGTCGGCTCACCACGCTCCCTCTTTTTTTATTCCACAGTCCACACTGGTTAGGTTTGTTTTAAAAATAAGTTTACTATTTCTTCAGTTAACACTTCCAAAAGCCCAAAACGGAGAATCAATCGAAACCCAGAACCACATGAAACAATAACCTATGAGAAGGTGTACGATAGGTAACAGTGGGTGAGAAGGAGAACGAGAAGGGAAGAAGAAGGCTCACCGGTGGAAAAGTCGAAGGCCTCTGCAATCCAAGTCCCTCCTCCGTCTCTGCACTCCAAGCTTGTCTGTGCACAAAGAGCTCGATTTCGGGAAAAGCCGGGAGTAAGTTGTACCCAACTCCCCTCAAACGTCTTCCATAAACCAGTTCCGGAGCCAAAGAGTGACCTTTTTTTCTTATTAACCTCCAATTTTTTAGCTCCCATACCCAAAATCTGTCCGATTCACTCGTATTTATTTAATACTGTAAATTATTCGTAAATTATTCTTTGAAATTGAATAATGCAAATAATTCTCTCGAATTCAAATCATAATTAATTATTCTTTAAAATTCTCACATTTCTTATCTAGAAATAAATATTATGAATAATTCTTTCGAATTCAAATTATACCAAATAATTCTTATACTTAAAAAAAAAACTATTAATACCCTAATGGAAAACTTAAGCCTTAACTATTATTTTCAAACAAAATTTTTCAAAAAAAAAAAACTTAATTCCTTAACTATTTGTGTCTTTCCCAATGTATGACTAATTATAAGTTTAAAAATCAATTCATAATACAAAACAAATCATTAATTTCATTTATTTTTATTTTGTGAGATTAAATATGAGTATAAAAATCAAATCATAATACCAAATCATTAATTTCGTTTGAAAATGTAGAATTACATATGATATAAAAATCATAATACAAAGCAAGTCATTACTTTTATGTGCTTTTTTGATTGGGATTTGTTACAATTGGAAATCATCCGTCGGTCTGCAATCCAAGCAATCTACAATCACAAAAGTTAAACAAGGGAGTTGGGCGACTAAGCTCCGGGTACACTCCGATGCCTAAGTCAGATTCTCAATGTAAACAATCAAGAAATAGCAATAAGCTATCTCCAGTTTAGAAGAAGAGGGGAACGATGAGAAAGTTTGAGCATATGAGAGAATTGAGGGTGAATAGTGAGATTATGAGCTTGTGAGACAGCATTACCTGAAGAAATCGTCCCCTAATTATAGAGATTGTGAAGAAGCATGGAGGTATTAGGATTCAGGGAAGTTGATTTCCAATAAGACTGTCAGGTATCGCTCTGAGAAACGCCCAAGCCATAGACTCCAGGTAGGAGTGGAAGACTGTGGCCAATGAAACCAAGTAGGTGAATGACAAGAGTGACATGTGTCACCACACGAGTAGTCATACAACTGTGATGATCGACACCGTATCGTACTAGGAAAATGACTCATCTGACATAACCTAGTCGCCTTTGGACTCTGCCCTCTGACCAATAAAATGTAATTGAATAGGTTTATACCTCCAACCAACATCGTATCCTAACAGGACTGTAACTCCAAGCGGGGAAAGCCGAATGCCAATCTATCATACAAGGTCTGCTTCAAGGATATTGATTGCAACGTGTAAGATTTTAATTGGATGATGTTTTTTCCTATAACATGATTAAATATGAGTTTAAAAATAAATATTATAATACAAACCATAGGAAAATAATTAACGAATATGAAAAATATATGGATTTCATGAGAATGATTGGATGAATTTATGAATATGTTTGATTTTATGAACATCAGGTCTACTAAATTGGTATTACAATTATAATAAAATATAATGATCCACATTATATACTGTAATGAAATCTAACAAATCGTTTATCAAAAAGAAAAAATCTAACAAATATATTTTATACACGTATACCTATTTATTATGTATTATATTGTTATTTATAAATTAAATATTATTCTAATGTCATTTGTATATTATGTATGTATGATAATTAATTGATAGTATAAAATAGAAGCACCAAATATTAAAAATTAACATCCGAATTTTTTATTCAATTTTTTTTTTTATATAACAGAATAATTTCCTAACCGATCCAAATTCGAATTTTATTTTAAGTCCTCTTTTTTTACTACATAACTGTATTATTGAATTATCGAAACGACACATTCTGAATTATTTTTCTTTCGAATCCGAATTAAATAACTATGTGATTCACTCCATGGGAATCAAGAAGCATTATCAAATGCATCCTAAGGCCTCATGAGCAGGGAGCAGCTGCAGCAGCCCAGCAGGGACCGAGTTGGATACATGTTGTACGTGCGTGCCTACTGCCTAGCTCCACCTCCACCGCCTCTCGAACAAATCTTTGTTGTGTATATGTAGAATAGAGTCCTGGACCATGATCCAGCCAAAGTGTATGTCCAGTTTAATAGATCTGCATCCTCTCCTCCCACTCCCAGTGGTTATGGGAGGACAGCAATAACCTTATCCGGATGACCGACATGTGGCTCTCTGTGAATCCGAAATACATGTTCAAGCCGACACCCAATCGTCAAGCCGAGCCGACATGACGTGTTGGCTCTGACGTGTGTATCGAATTCACCTGAAAGCCACATGTCGGCCATCTGGGTAAGACTATCCGCTTCCTCCCAGTGTTCTGGGAGGAGAGTTTAACTGGGCTCAGAAGCCCAAAATCGAACCAACCTGGAAATCAATCAATCAAAAGTAAACTTGCTTGTTGCAATCGAAAATTGTCCCACTAACCACATATAAGAGGCATAAGTGTTTGAGTAACTCGCCCGGGTGACATTTAAATGTCAGATTCCGAGTAAAGCAGTCAAGATTTGTCAGGGACGAGTTACAGTTTAAAGGAAATCCTAGAAAGAATTCATGTGTAAAAAAATTCATTAAAGATTACCTTCGGGGTTGCTTGTATTTATATAGAGCAAGGCATGGAGGTCAAGGTCCTAAAAGTCTTTACCATCGTACCATACAAGGAGTAGAACCTAAGAGTCTTTACTATCGTACCGTACAAGGAGTAGAACTCTTCTGGCAGATCCCACAAGGAGTGGGACTTTAATTGATGACTTGATCACAAGCTCAGTCGGTTGAGCATGCATGTCTTCCATATGCACTCGTAGTTCGACTGGTCGACCTTTTCCAAGTGACAGGCCACATTATCATTTTTTTTATTTTTATTGGGGGATGTATTTTCCCTTTAACAATGTTCATCTGACTTTTGAAACCCAAATAACTAAACAGATCGGTCATGGTGCGAGGCGACCGGAAAAACGGGTGTTGACACCGCGACTCATACAGTCACCGTGTACCGTTACATGAATACTACCCTAATTTATTTATTATTTTTTTTTGGGGTTTACCCCGGTTGGGTTTTTTCCCGGTTAAATAATAAAATATCAATCTGTCTTCAAATCGTTGAGTAGGCGAGAGAGTACGGGACTCAAACACGATTCCAGGAAGTGCAACCAAAGCAAGGCTCTTGAATTTCGTTATTTCACGTATGGAATCTGTTAGAGCTCACGTCGGGTATAAACTACAAATTTCTGCATGAATTATCAGATGCTGCTCGCATGGGGTGGAGATTCAACCCCATAATTCAAAACTAGGGTTTAGTGCTCCTCTCCTATTTCCTTGTTCCATATCGGAATCAGCTTTGGTGTAATGGAGATAGAACTAGCATCGTTGTTGAGTGCAGCATGGATTGCAGCAATCTTGCCTATTCTTGTGGTTTCGATCCATTGTGGTCGTTTCAGTTCGTTCCATCGAGTTGTAATGACATTCGCTAGCAGAGGGAAGACCATGCAATCTTCGTCACGAGTGAGTGCAAGAGAACTTTAACCAATTCTCCACCCCCCACTGAGGCAACTTTTAAGATTTGAGCTATGTTGATGTTTCTTCTGGCATTTATAAAATTCTGTCTCCAGTGTAGTGAGCAACTTGAATCCAAGTAACGGCTGTGGAGCTTATATTAATATAATCTGATTGAATTATCAAATCATGGAAACCAAAAAAATAAAAAGATTCACTTAAAACTGTAGCTGTAAACACTATTTTACACAAGAAATCACATCAGTGTACTATGGAGTACGGGGCATTCCATTTAAGTACAATTACGAAAGCATAAATTCTTATTCCAATTTAATATTGATGACCGTGTCGACATTAAGAAGACCATCAAGGGAAAAAGTAAAATAAAGGTTGAGGTACTTAGATGGTGGTCACTTTACTTTCTTTTCTGTTAGATTCCTTATTTATCATGTGTAGTTATTAAACTAGTGAGCTTTGAGACACTAACATACCGATGACAAGACTAAAATCCTTCAAGCCATGAAACAGAGAAGAGTTGGGTGGATGGAAGATCACCTATAACCCCTTAATACTGGTGATGTAATGCTTTTTTGAAGCTGCATAACATCTAAACAAGTTCTTACATTCACTTGGCAAGCCCCTGGGAAGGATGCATATAGCCCTAAAGTTAGACGAAACAGAGATTGATTCCTGAATTATAGAACTTATAACTATCCAATTTAGAGGTAATCTTTGAATTGTAAGCTAAAATATAAAATTTAATGAAAACAACCAGAAAAATGTCAATATTTCAACATATCTAGCTTGTAGTGTTTGTCTGAATTTCCATATGTTAATCTGTATCATGTGATGTTTGTCAATTCAATCTTTACAATCATCAAATCAATGAACTTGTCTATGCTTCTCCAGCTTCTAATTTTGTTGGGTTGGAAATCTTTGGTTCTAAAAGTAGAGAAGATTCAGATGTCTCTCTCCCCCCCGGTAAACATATATCACGTGGCTTCGGTGTCTAAAAAACTCAAAAGGTTTCTTGTAGTAATATCTTTCAGGGTAGTTGGGTCAATGGTGTTTGAGATTTGTTCCTGCCAATTGCCTCGTTAATGCTAGTTTTATCTATCCTCTGAAGGCATAATAAAATTGAATTTTGACTGTTAAACTACTGGCAGCCTAGGGGTGTGAATGGGGCATATTCTTAGACAGGGAGAAAAATCGTGCATATCTTAAATTTGGCAGTTACAAGTGGTTCAGACAAAGCTAAAGCACTTGTTCCACATCTGAATTTTCAAATGATTTTTCTCCCTTTCTACGATGAAAACTTGTAGATTTATGTGATTCCCTGTACAAGCTAAAGCACTTGCACAACTGGATGGAGCAGAACCTTAGATCTAGGACAACCAAATCCAGAAGCTACAATCAGATTTGGGACACCATTTCTTTTGATATCCAGGGAATTTTAATCCTCTTCTCAAGACTGTGTACGGATCCACCGAGGAATAGATTTATTATTAATGCTTGGGACTTACCTATCCAATTTAATGTAGATAGGACTTCTGATGTAGCCCAGGCCAAACAGCACCAAATATAGGTGGAGATATTAGGACTGTAGTAGATGGGTGAGATGTTAGGAAGGCAATAAGGGAATATAAGTGGGTATGATATGAAAGGTTGACAATGAGAGGAGCCTCCTTGGATAGGCCTTGGTTCAAGGTCTGATTCAAAATTGATGTAGGAATACACACCTTCAAGTATTAACTGTAGCAACACAAGAGAAATCTTTTTCATTCCACTTCTTCCGAAATGCTTACAAGCAGCTCCTTTTATAGAGTGGCTGGAAGGTTCTAGACTTCTATTGGAACTTTCACTCATATTTCTAGACTACAACTTTAGATAATATATATACTAATTATGTTTCACACACATGCATTAATTCCTTCTTTGACTAAGACTTGGACTGGATTAATTAGGAGTCTAGGACAGATCTGGACTTATCGAGAATGGGCGTTCCAGTGCACGAGGCTCTTGCTACTGCAGGGTTTGGGAGGGGCAGAATATACGCAGCCTTATCCAGAATATTCTCTTAATTAGGAACAAGCTTATCCAACTTCAACATTCTAGAAACTTTTGTCACTGGATTCTTCTTTTGTAAGTTTTCAGCTGGGTTTGGTTCCCATCAACTTCCCATGAGCATCTTATGTAATTTTCTTTTGATCCTTCTTCCAGTTCTCCCATCTTGGGAAACCGTCTTCATTTCCTTTTTGCTTTCTCTTTAAAAAATATTATTCTCCCAAAAAAAAAAAATAGATTTAATGTGTTTTAGTAGAAGGTGTTTTTAGGACGTGGAATGTGATTGCTTGGGCACCAGGTGGAAAAAGGGTCCCTGGAGGTTGTCATGAAAAGGCATTTTTTTATTGCAAATATAAAATAATAATATGAACAAAATTAATGGTATGAGTATGAGTTTATTATGTAATTATTTTTCCGTACCTGTCCTTTCTACTTTTATTTCTCAATTATAAATCATTTCTGTTGATAAATGAATTGGCAATACTTCCTTTTATACTAGAAAATTGTTCGTTGCCAGCATCAGCTAATGTACCTGAATTGAACCTTCTCTAATTTGTTGTTTTGTTGAGCTATAGAAATTCACTGTTCCCCAGAGGTTCTTCCTGCATTTTTACGTGGTGGCTGTGGCATGGACAACCGTATTGTTGCTTATGACTTGGTTCTATGCGTATTGGATGGTGCCACTCAGTTCTGAGTCTTTTCATTATTCTACCGTTGCAAGCCACTTGACTGGAGGTTCTCATATCTTATCCATGCATAAGCCTCGCCCAACTCCTGAAAAGCATAAATACCGGGTATGGAAAACCTTGTTTTTGCTTTTACTGATGCATGTTCAAGTCCTGAGACGCCTTTATGAGACAGTACATGTTTTTAACTACAGCCCTTCAGCTCGGATGCACATTTTTGGCTACTTAACTGGGCTTTGGTAAGTTTCTGAAATCTCTCCAAGCTTTACCTTCTTACAACCATGCCATCTTTCTGTGTCTGTCTTGGTTTTGAATATACTGGCTTTACAGGATTTGGGGAAATGTAAGGCTTCTAACCACTATTGTGCAATTTGCATTTTCTCCTCTCTGTTTGCATATCTGTTAAGTTCTCCAAAGGGCAGGAACAAGCATCTGAAGTGTAGACTTAGAAATACATTGGAAGTTAGGGTCATTGATATACGCAATGTGCTTGTGTAATACCCTATTGATGATTCTTCTCACCATGTGCACTTGTCAGCAGGTGGGCACAGGGAGGAGAGAACATAACAGATGTTCTGAGTTGTCTTGATTCATCATTTCTCATAGTTTATTTGTTAGAACATGTTTCTTTAGGCATTTAAAACAGTGTATTGCTTTTTTTTTTTTTTTTTTTTTATTTATCTCAATTCAGTTAATGATTTCTTCAATTTCATATCTTGGAATGGCACTGGTGTGGTTTTTGGGTGTCAAATATAGCATCCTTTGATTGTCTTCCCCTTAGAGAGTGCAGAAATGAATATTTTATTTTATTTTATTTTATTTTATTATTATTATTATTTTTTAACTGTTTGGCAGTTTGTTATGAGGGTGTTTCTTTTGTTCTTAACCTTCTGAGAACAATAAAAAAGACATATTTCTTTGTCTCACAAACAATCTTGTTTTTGGCCTTTTACTTTTTTTTTTTGGTGATAAATAATCATTTAATGTGATAGATATGAGCAACCTATAGGAGAGATATAGATCAATAACATTAACAATAAAAGAAGCAGGCACAAAAGGTACAAGTCACAAGAGACTACTTATCTGTACCTGCTTTAGCTAGATTATTTACAAGAAACCAGACCTTATCCTCTGGGTATGAGGTATGTGTGGATGAGCATCAAAATTAAACCTACCTTACAGGGTGTAAATATCTCTAAGTCCGAGGGGCCCCACACTAGACTTCTTCAGGCACTTGATAGACAACCAAGGTGGCATCTCCTTTGACTGTCAGAAATTTGGCTTTCCTGTAGAAGGAGAAGCCTCATAACTGTGATAATGGCCATCAGTTTCACTGTTTGATTTTGCCCTTATATTTTTCTTTCATGATCAAGTGGCATTGATCGGCAAGGGACGGCACTTTCCTGCACCCAACTCCAACCCCCATCCCCATCCCCCCAATCCCCAAATAAAACGGAGAGAAAACTCTAAGACAGTGCAAACAGCCTTTGCTCCCCAAAAGTTTGTGAGTTATATGGAGTATTATAGATCATGTTAGGCTGTATTCTATATTATATGGAATTTTAATTCAATACTGGCCCCACACATGATGTTTTTATTTTTAATGCTGGATTGTAATTAAGTTAATACCCACACATCCCATTGTATTGGCATGAGTTCCCTTTGATCCCAATTTGATATTCCAAAAGGTTCCCCATGACATCCGGGCCTTTTTCCCCCTTATCATTTACTTATTTATAAAATACTATTATACAAGAGAAACAGTCGTGGTCATGGTGCTGTCATAATAGTTAGTACCTAACTAGATAAATCAATGGTATATAGCTTCTTCAATCTGAACTCTGCAACTGATGGACCCCTTGTGGAGCCTTCTTTGACAAGATAAAAGCTGCACTGGATGATTCTAATCACTAAATAAATTGATTTTTTTTGGGCCCTCCAAAATGTTCCAACTGATTTGCTGGTTAAGATGACTTGATAGGACTAATTTTTGCAAGGTATTTTGAAATTGAAAAATTAAACTTGCCCTATATCATTCTACAATCTTTGGCGCTAAACCAACATATTGTTGCCTTGTGTCAGAAGAGGTGGCTACTGCCCACCTCTTCCAACAAAATAGTCATTATTAATGGTTATGGATTAACTCTGATCTATGGTTAGCAACAAATTTACCTTGTTGCTGATGTTGTTGGGACTTGAAATTTCTTGCCATTCCCATAGTCATGCGTTGTTTCTGACTGTATGAGTGTGATGTTGGCCATTGAGTTATAATGAAAATCATATCCAAATGAAAGCTGTTCCATGATAACTTGGAACATCAGATGGTATTGGTCGGGTTGTATGAAATCCAAGCACTGGCAACAAATTGGCGTTCGGTTTCTCTTTTTTGTCTGACTGCAACTAGTTTTGACCAAAACTCTGATGGTTCACTTTGGGTGAGGCTTTGCTGTCATTTGATTTGCTTTTGATATAATATATGTCACATGAAGCTTATGATTTTGTTTTTTTGGGTGAAAATTACCAACTTGGTTGCTTGAAGATTCAGGTCCTGTTTTTATCTTCTTCCCTACTGGTACAATTGTATGTACTTATGGTTTTCTGGGATTTTTTTTTTTTTTTAATTCATTATCCCTTTGCTTGAACTGGAGTTTTCCCAAAAGGTGCTTTGGCAGCTAAAATTTTTTTTGAAGACATTCCTCAGCCACAAATATGATCAAAAGCTATATATCAGATGAAGCTCTTATGATAATGTTCGTTTTGGGTGAAAAATACCAACTTGGTTGCTTGTTGATTTACGTCCTGTTTTATCTTCTTCCATACTGATACAATTGCATAAAAAAAAATTTCTATGCAGCAGCGCCACTATCACTATGTAGCAATTGTGCACCAGAGGTCTTGAGCTTTACTGCTCATCAGATGGCTGAGTTAATTGTTAAAGGTCGGGATCGCATGCCCAACATTGAATTTAATTGGTCAGGATACATGAAGCCTCTCACAGAGCTTGGATGGTGCCAATGGATTGGTGCGGCCATTTTTATTTGGGGTTGGGTTCATCAGAGCCATTGTCATTCAATTCTTGTAAGTGTTACATTCTGCTATGATTAGTTGCTACCTTTGGCTGTGAATATTTGTTATACATCAGGCCCCAGTGCAATATTGTGCATGTTTGTTTATTTATTTATTTTATTATTATTCTTCAACCAAGAAAAAGCATATTCTTTTCTTGCTGTTTTGAGCAGAGAGCTCAAAATACTAGTTTGCAGCCACTGCTTAAAATTATTCAGAGGTCTAAGCATTGCAGGCTCGAAGTACAGATATCCTTCAAATTGTTCTGGTATGTCCCTTCAATTCTTGATCTTCAAACCCTTAGAAATCCAAGAATGGTGCCTGATGTCCAATAATCATCATACGTCCATTGTAATCTTCTATTTTGACCACCATGATTATCCTATAGCCATCTCTTCTTTCTATTCTACATAACTGAACATTGACAACCCCTATTTCTTCCAATCTAGTCCCATCTTGATTCCTCCTTTCATCTCTGCAGAAATCTATCATCCCCTGATAAGGATAAGAACACAACCATGGACATGGAAAGAGGCATAGGAAACTGGGATACCACTCTTTGTTTCTCAAAATGAAGGGCTTTCCGTTGAATATGCATATATCTTGCATTTAGTCATAAATATCTAAGCCAATTGTTGTTTTTATTGTCTATATCTCTCAAAATATTTTTTATTCTCTTCCCAGTTACATTTACTCGTGTCTCTATATCCATATTTTTCGTGGTTCCTTCAACTACCTTCCATCTGCTTTGGTTAGATAACACATGCAGTTATTGAAATTCATGTCATTTTGTCAATTTTTGTATAGGATAAATTTACTTGTGGTTCTTCTGATGGTTATGTTTCACATCAGTCTGTCTTCAACTCTGGTTATGAATGTTAACCTGTCTGTGTGTTCCTTTATTATTGTTGTTGCATGCTATACCTGTTGTGTGTCTACTACATGGTATCTTAGCTGGCACCCCATAATGTCCACAGGTAACCGAAGTCACTTTCTAATATGTCAAGTTCTTGCCAGATAGATTACACCATGTGGCAGTATAAATTTTCGAAAAATTGTTGAAAAACCTTAACATTTGGGGAAAAAAAAAAAATACTTTGACATGTTGCCAACCCAGAAGAATCCCTGTCAATTAAATATTAGGAATTACTGAATCACTACGTCATCCAGCTTAATGGCTGAAACCAAGGACCCAAGCACCCCAGCTTGGTTAATTGATCTGGCTAGCTAACCATGCTGCCATCTCTATTATTAAAATGAAGGCATTCATCATGTTCAAATCCTTTTCTTTCTTTTTTTTTTTTTTTTTTTTTTTTTGCTGCCGTTTAGGTTATATATGCTGGTCTTCTGGTTGCTAGTGGAGGTTCAGACTTGACAATATGGCTACTTTTTGCTTTTGTGGTGTTCATACTGTCCATAACTGATAGCTGCTTAGAACTTTCATTTGATTGCTTCTTTAGTTCAGTACGAATGTACTCCATCTTTAATAATTCTCTGAAACAAAAAGCTTGTATTGAATGTGTCACAGGTGGCAAATCTCATCTTTGCAGCAGGAGAGACTCATAGGTGGTATCTCCAAAAATTTGATGATTATCCACAAATCGGCATGCCATTATTCCCTATATTTATTAGAGATGTTGATATGACCATAATTTAGTGTACAACACCAGTGTACAAAAGAACATATTTAAGGTGGTTAGTACTTTAGGTAGAAACGAACTGTGTTTGATTTGCTTCCATCCCTTATTTGTAATGTAGAAAAGGTGTGTATTGCCTTATAGAGGAAGATGAATGTTTACAATAAGCTTTACATTTGGTGGTTTGTTATCCTGACCCTGGTTCTCGGTATCGGTATTGGATCGGTCAATTAATATCGGTTTTGGACCTGGTTTTATAACCTTGATCCATACTCTAGGATGTCATAGAGATTCAAGAGATGCCTATTAATCTCATGCATATTCTATACATTTTGCATTAACCTTGATCTCTCGGGCTGTTTACAGAGGCTATAATTTAGTTTGGTAATTAACTATGCTGCTTCAGTGGCTCCATAAAATGGACGAAAATTGAAAAATTAATGACAACCTCGAACGATACTTCAACCTTTCACATGCAGGCTGCTGAAACAAACTAAGGTTCCCCCAATTTTTGTTAGGGTTAAACATGATTTTCTTAACGTAATTCTTGATTTTAACAATTTCAGTAGGCATACAATAATAAGAGCAACATGTTCGAGTTTACAAACAACATTCAAACAAATTTTAACCTACTTTTACAGGAAACAAGGGTCCATCCTGTGCTTATGGAATTATCAGAACTACTTATGCAAAAAGATCTACGCCCCAAAACTTGGCTGGCACGTTGGTCCTATGTTTCCGGTCCACGCTCTTCACCAACTCCATGTCCTCCTTGGTCAGCTCAAAATCGCCAACTTCAAAATTCTCCTTCAACCTCTCTACTTTTGAGGACTTTGGGATGACAACAGTGTTCCGCTGGATTCCCCATTTAAGAACCACCTGAGCGGCAGTTTTCTTATATTTCTCAGCCAGACCCTGGTCAAACAGAACGAACTCGGAAAAATTAAAGGTAAAAAAAACCTTATGACAAGCTTTTTGCTTGATAAAAATTAAATTTATTAATATGATCTATGCAAGAAAGAATAATTTAAAATACCTTGATGACTGGGTCATCCAAACAAGAAACTGAACCAAACCATTCTGTGTTGGCAGCAGCACCCCCAATAGGAGTGTGTGCTGTCACACATATGCCATGCTTTTGACAGAACTTGACGAGAGATTCACGTTGGAAGTAGGGGTGCGTTTCAATCTGATTAACTGCAGGCTTCACTTTTGAGTAGGCTAAGCAATCTCTTGTGAGAAAGATGTCATAGTTGCTGCAAATAAATAAATCACGATCAGAGGCATGAATGGGTCATACCAGGCAGGTCTGGTTCAACTATTTGGCATTCTTAAACTGCACCATTAAACTAGGATATTCCAAATATATTGGACTAACTGTAAGGTTCCAGATGACCAGAATGGATCACTTTTTTAAATTCTAACATAAAACGCATATTTTGTAGTCTCATGAAACGATGTTCTCTACTTGCCTGCTTTTGGTTAATGTGTATGCTAATTGCTGACTGAGGTAGTTTGCCTCATCCATTCTGCCATAAGGCTTTACCATGGTTGTTTCTATTTATCCATTTATAATGTTATTTACGTGCCTGCCTTTGGTTAATGTGCAGACAGGGTGGGATGGGTTGCCTCATCCATCTTGCTATAAGACTTTACCAAGGTTGTTTCCATATACCTATCAAAGTAAAATATGCAGATCAATGATGCTGACTTTTTTTTGTGGGGGCAGGGGGGGGGGAGAGAGAATGTTTATCTAGGATTACTAGCAACTGGGGAGCCACATAAAATGCAATAAAAACATCATATGGAATTGTTAATGCCTGCCAGAATGTGGTTGGATATGTCCAAAGGTTAGTGTACCTGATACCAATGCTGCGAACCAAACCCAAGGAAACCAGCTCTTCCATAGCATGCCAGGTAGTCTCCAGGGAAATGGTAGTGTCTATTTCCAGCTCACCATTTTCATCCAGAGCACTGTCAGTTGTACCTACGCCTGTGTGTAGATAGCCATGCAACGAAAAAAATCATGATCATCAAGCCATCATAACTTGAGAAACAAATTCAATTGAAACTACTTTAGGATGCCATAAGACTTGAAGTTACTGAATCTTAGAGGTACATGAACTGGCTCAAGAGTATATCCATTGTATAAACCAAGAGAACTGAATGTAAAAACTGCAGCACATTATAATGTAATTTATGAGAAGGCAGGGAATCTACCAGTGTGCTTTGTGGCTACAGGGAAGTGAACAAGGTATAAATCAAGATAATCTAGCTGAAGTTTCTGCATACTGTCTTTACAGGCCTCAAGAACATGTCCGTGGTCTGAATTCCAAAGCTGTAATAAGAGAACAATAGAGGAAAGAATCCGCCATTGGTTTAGATGAAGCTGAACTCGACAACAAAAAAAGAAGAAGGGTAAACTGTAGACCATTGCCTCTGTTACAATTACACTGACCTTGGTGGTGACGAAAATATCCTCACGTTTAACAAGGCCAGTCTGAAATGCTTCCTTAAATGCCTCCCCAACTTCTGTTTCATTCCTGTAATCAGCTGCAAGAAACAGCTGTCAGACATTTACTTAGCAAATGCATCTCAGAACGTAAAACATGCTTTTGGGAGGAAGGTGAAGGGCAATAGCTATATAATACAGGATGCAGACAATAAAATGGCAGACTTTTCACAGGTGTAATAACTTTACAAAGTTTTAGCATGCACAGTCACTCTTTTGGGTTTACAATAACTTTGAATGGCCTCATTGTGAAGAATTGGGTCCTTTTGAGTTTATCAAGTGAAGTGAGGATAAAGAACGTATGGGAATATATGAATAGTTATCTGTGTTGGCAGCGGCACCCCCAATAGGAGTACTACACGAGGCTTTTGATCTTCGTCAATAGGAGGTGGAGTGAAGGAACAGTTATCGTGGAACATGATCCCCCCTCCCCACCCTACACACACGCACACACAAAAGTGGGTGAGGATTAAACCCAAGCATAAAAACTGCATGGTGCATTGTTTGTTTTCCATCAAATGATCTTGAGTTTCTTACTGCAACTGGTTTATCGATTACTGAAATGCTTCCCAAAGTATGAGCTCGTTTTCTCAGTTCAGGATTTGGCATGGCAAACCATACAAAAATACTGGCTTTAAAAGATTGTGTTTCCCTGCCCCATCATCACTTTGATAAAGATCCATCCAGTTAATACCATGGAACTCCATCATGTAGATGAATTATAGGCGTTGACCCAGCTCAAGAGTCTCATATTACCTTACAGAAGCAGCATTCTATCCAGGCAAAGTATCAGGAAGTGGATGACAAATACAGATTTAAGTATATAATGAGGAGATACTGAAATTAGCCTGAGATAGTTCATGCTACAAGTCGATCGGAACTTTCGGATGATCTACTTTCATAGATGAACCGATTTTCCGTTACTAGCATCGGTGCCAAACTCTCCTGCACAGGACAAGATGTGGTGGTGCCATGAAAAACCACAGGAGACGGTGGTCTCAGGTGATAGTTTAGATAACTTTTGCTAAGAAACACGCATTTTTTTTAAGGATCAAACTTGAGAAGCCCAAGAAATACAGATCGAATATGGGAAGAGTTGTATGAAATAACAATCAAACATATTCCAGAGACTGGACAGACGTTGATGCTTCTTTGATAGTGAAGGGTTCCAATTCAACCGATTCAAGTTATTTATGAAATTCGATTGATGATTAACAACTTAAACCCTCACAAACACGAAAACACGCACTCGTAAAACTTAAAAAAAAAATCATTGCCACTCCAACCTTCATCTCTTTCCAGTTCTATAAATCCAACACAGTACGGATAATGGGAATAAGACTCATTTGAAACATTCTAAGGAATATTCGCATATGACAATAAATTAAAAAAAAATAGTGACTACGAATTAGAAACAGGAAGTGATGAAGATAAGTTACCAGCGCAATCGAAATGACGATATCCGATCTTGATGGCGGTTGTAAGAAGGTCTTTGATAGACTTCCCCTCCATCCGCCAAACACCGAGACCAACTATGGGCATCTTGAAGCCATTGTTCAGAGTAATCGCCATTGACATCTCAAAATCTCAACCTTCCTTTCTGTAGATTGTACTGCGACTCTCTGTAACTCGCAAGCGCAGCTCTGGAAGAGAAAGAGAGATGCGGGGAACGATAATTGAGCACGTATTTGTAAGTGGAGTGGGGGAGAGTGACGGGGTACCATAGTTGAGAAAGTTTTTATCACCTGCATCGCATGCCATAAGTGGCTCAACTGATTAAATAAGTTGAAGGACACCTGTCCCTGATCGATTGGGAAAGGGCATCATCAGATACGGTTCAAACTTGATAATATAGGTAATCAAATCATTAAAGTGGGACCGTTCCACAATTACAGGGTAAATGTGACGGCAAGATAAAGGCCGTCGTCTGATGTCTTTTCTAATTGCATCATGCCCCAGGCCGCTCTCGTAAAATAAAGTTTAATTTGATGAAGAGACACATGACTTATAAACAATGTAGTGTCTTGGGTTATGACTTATGACCCATATATCTTAAAAAAAAATTGTATTTTTTATGAAAAAATATGAAATAAAAATTTTAAGATATTTTTTTTCCCTTTGATTGATGATGTTTTTGTAAATAGAAGTACAAAATAAAGTTGTAATTATGTGTTTTCTTATGGTTATTTATGATTGTTATGTTTTTTGTTGGTAAAAGTAATACTTCTTGCTTTGTTGTATGGTATTTATATTTTTATTAAAAATAAAAATAGTATTTATACTTAATTATTTATTGAAATAAAGTTGGTTTTTTTTTTGGTGGGAGGGGGGCAAAAATAAAATTGGTTTAGACTTTTGTTAGGTCTTGTGTTTGGCTATATGTCACTAAATTATAAAAATACTATGTACGAGGAATATAAAATAGAATAAAAACTGTAATTCACAAAAAAAAAGGATAAAATTACGAATTACCCTCCTAGCACATAAAATGCCATCAAATGGAAATGCCCTAAAAAATGCCTAGAGAGAGAGAGGAAATACTATGTATTGAAAAAATGCCTCTACATAGAGAGAGAGAGAGAGAAAATTACATGTATTATTCTTGAACTTTGAACTAATTACATCTATTACACAGTTTTTTCTCACAATTACATGTACCACTCAAAATTTTGAAAATATGTAACAAATAGACGCATTCTGTTAACTGATTTTCGTTAAATGTTGATGTCAGTTAACCCAAATCATTTTACGGACAACTCTACCTTTAGTGGAACTTGAAATGTCCATCTTACCTTTCGTCTCCAGGAGCATAATCGTCACCACATCCCACGGGAACTTTCTTTTTTTACTCTCTCGGTCCACTCTCAAATACAAATAGTAAGTAAAGATCACTCAATCTCTACCTCTTTTGAGAGTACAACTTTCTTTAAAGCTATATACTCTATATATGTGAATTTAGATTGTCCATTGCACTTCGTTCACATACTCAAATGTTAGAATTATTGGCTTACAGATCTCTTAAAACACAATGGTTTTCATATCAACAATGAATATAATTAGTAATGTAATCACATACCTCTTTGAGTTTGATCTTCCTCTATGTATTCAAGCTTTGATCGAAATCCTTTGATTATAGTCTTCTGTGGTGGTGGCGGTGATGGTGAAAGGGGTGGCGGGATTGTGGAAGGGGGGGGGTGGTAGTGGCGATGGTGGAGGGGGGGCGGCATCGGTGGTAAGTGATGGGTGGTGGTGGTGGTGGCGATGGCGGCGGGTGGCAATGGTGGTAGGTAGTGGGTGGGGGTGGTGGCGCGTAGTGGTGGAGGCGGTGATGGTGGAAGGTGGTGGGTGGTGGTGGTGGCGGTGATGGTGGAAGGTGGTGGGTGGTAGTGGCGGCGATGGTGAAAGGTGGTGGCGGCATCGGTGGTAAGTGGTGGGTGGTGGTGGTGGTGGTGGCGGTGGTGGCGGCGGGGCGGGTGGTGGGTGGTGGTGGGGATGGGGCGGTGGAGGGATGGTGGTGGCGGTGCTAGTAGTGGTGGTGAGACTCTAATCCAATATTTCGGGGTAAAAGTTTTTTAACTCGGGTTTTTAGCTCCAGAGACATTTCTAATACCTTTGCTGAACCGTGAACAATAGAAATCAAACTACTAACATAAAAAACCCATCTCAATCTTTTATGGCCACAACCTTGGCTGAAGAAGGTTAAGAACCCTTAATACCAAAATAACCGGTTCTCCAAATAACGATGCCTTTTTTTTTTCTTTTTTTTTTTTCATCAATCTCAACATCGGAAATATTTCTAAGAAATTGCTTGGTTTTTTCCACACATGGGTTTTGAAAGTATCCATCCTCTGCAAAAGGTTGTAAGAGAAAAGTCAAGAAGGTGCTACAGGGCATCGATGGTACGAACGATGAAACCTTGTTTCAGCTCATAATCTCAGCAGTCTTCCTATCTTCCATTTGGGTTCTTCTTAGACAATTATTAGCTTCTAAATCACGCAATAACTAAGTTTTTCGCTTTCAAGGGTTTACACGATGACGATCAATTCACCGCAACAGAAAGTAACAGTGACCGAAAACGTCAACGCCGAGACCCTTATCAGGAAGCTCTTGAAAACAGGGAAATACGCGTAGCTCTGGCCTGAGAAAACCGAGAAGAATAATAAGAAATCAGGAGGAAAGGGGAAGAACAACGAGAAACTAAGAGACCGTCGATGCCAAATCTGCCTCCACTGACACTGAAAAATGCAAAAGTAGCGAAGGTGGTGTGTCAAATACCAAATACAACAGCGGCAATCAAAATAAGTTATGAGGATGCTTAGGTTATTGTACAGAAAGAAACGAGTTTGTCACTTCATAACTGTTTTTCTGTTAAGGTTTTCAATAAGAGGTTAAAATTGTCATTTTCGTCTTTTCTAGTCTAAATTCATAAGGGTAAAAGTGTCAACAAAATTTTTGGGTTTCCATCGTCAATTAAATGGGTGCGGATGTAATTGTCAGAAACTAAACTATTGGGTGGTAAGTGAAATTAGTCTATTATAAATTTTTGATTGGCTGTAAATGGGTCTTTCGTATCAAACGATGGGCTGATGACACTATAGAACGGTACAAAACCCGTTCGGTGGCTAAATGCTACAATCAAACTGAGGGTCTTGATTATGGTGAAACCTTCAGTCTAGTCATCAAGTCGTTGGCCATTCGAACTATTTTAACTTTGATTGTATCATGGGGTTGGTCCATCAGACAACTGGATGTTCATAATGTCTTTCTTCATGGGTTTTTGCAAGAGGAAATTTATATGGCCCAACCTCTTGGCTTTGTGAACTCAAATCGCCCCAACAGTTGTTTTCGGCTCCATCGAGCTCTAAAAGGGCTCAAAAGGCCCCATGGGCCTTATTTTCCAAACTCAGCCACGGGCTTTAGACATTGAGTTTTAGTGATGCTAAGTCGGATGCCAACCTCTTTCTTTGCATGAACAATGGTAAAACCAAATTACTTCTTGTTTACGTGTATGACATCATTGTCACTGGGAGCGATTCACATGAAGTCCTCGCACTCATTGCCGAGCTCAATACTATGCTCAAGTTACGTGATCTAGGCCCATTAAGGGTGCGTTTGGTAACTCTTTGAAAGAACAGTTCTTCTGTTCTTCTGTTTTCTCTCTATTTCCATACTCTATTCTTTGTGTATCATAGAAACGTTGTCTAATTCCCTTTTTTTTTTTTTTTTTCGTAAACAATTTGTCTGATCCCTTGATTGAAGTAAACTGTAAAAGGGCCCTTCTTCAACCTTCTTAGTTTCTCAGGGCCATCATCTCTTTTGAAAGAATTTTTTCTACTCACCTGTATTTTTTTTTTGGAAGAAAAAAAATCCCTTGAGACTTGCATCCCATATAGGTATTATTCTCAGTTTACTAACCATTATGCTAGCAATGATAGGATTGAAATTATTTTCAAAATCCCCAAGTTACTTTTCTGGCTGAAGTTATGTTTGCAGCAAATTTAATGGAAAAAAAAAAAGAGAGGCTAAATTTATAGAAGTTCAAGTCCTAAATTTGGTCTGATACTGCTAGCATCCTAGTTGTGGATTGATTGCTATCAGTTTTCTCTCAATTCTGGTTTCTAAGCCATCACTGCAATTTTGGTTTTTATTTCGAGTTTCTGAACCTTAGTCGATCCCATTTAGTTGAGATAAGGATGGGATGAGTTGAGTTGAGTTGAGTTGTATTAAAAGTTTTTGAACCTAATCCTTAGGCTACTAGAAATCCATCGCCAAAGGCCTTTGATTGGAATCACCACAAATCAACTTGCTGAATCACCACAATAGGGTCTGGACTGCGTCACCGCACTACCAAAATTCTGAATCACAACAGAATAGAAGGCTATATGGGGTCAAAATATTTTCAGAGCATCATTTCTTATACATGAAAATTAACTCAAATTAGGTGATGATGTCAAAATGTCCATCTAATTTAAAGTGATGAAGGTGGGAAAGCAATACTTGATTAGCCAGCGAACATGAAGCCATGAACAGATTGGAACTAAACTAAAAGCAAAACTTCTAATAATATTTTATTATAAGCCTTATACAGAGGAGTCTTTGCTGTTTCTCAACATTATTTACTGAAACTCCCAACCATTAAAATTCTAAAATCCTTAAAACTAAGAAAACTTCTAATATTTGAACTTCTTAATAGATAGCCTCCATAACAAGTTTCTTGGAGAAGTCACTGCCACAATTACTTGAGCCCAAATTTGCTTCTAAAGCATCAATGGCACAACTCTCCTGCCCAACACAAGCCTTCTCAATGATTGACAAAGCATTGGATGCCTCACAAGTACTTTTCTTAAAAGCTCCACTAGTCCCTTGAACATCACCAAAGCTTGCAAACCGGATCTCAGAGATGGTTCGATTACCTTGGCATGACAACTCCAATGTCCTCCCTTCAACAACATTTCCCCAAGCTGACCCAACAATGATGGTTTGGAAATTTACCAGTGAAGGGTTCCCTCCCATCTCCTCAAACAAGACTAATGTGTTATTCTTATCATTTAGGAAGGAACGAGGCACATGGTAATACCTTTGAGAAGGTTGCCCACAATTTGTCAAACACTTATTGTTGTTATATGGTCCTCTGTAGTCACATGTAAAGTTAATGCTATAGCCATCTTCATCAGCAAGGAAGCTTGGCCAGTATCTACCAATGCTCTGACCATTTACATAAGCATGCCCCTTACCCAATCCTTGTAAGTCCACAACAACTGGTTCTAGTCCTAATGGAGCCTTTAAGCTAGCCTGAAAATACTCATATGAGAAAAAATCAGACATAAAAACAAATAGTTTGAAAGATGATAGCAAACAGAAAACAGTGAAGGCTATTTACAACCTTGTACCAAGCAAACATCCTGTTGATGGGAAGACTCTCAGTGTACCAAGGCTTGTGGGGCTGGTCATCAAAGAAGGAACCATAGTTCTGCAGCCTAATTGTGGCACTCAACAATACAATCAAGTTCTCCCCAGCTTTAAAATTGACCTTCTACTCAAACTCAAAATGAGCCCCACCAGTTTGATCCCATTGAGATCCAACATGTATGCCATTAACAAAGGCATGGAGTACATGACCAGTAATGTTCACTCTATGTCACACTCCAATTATGGACTAACCAATGGTGTGATGAACCGTCATAAAAATCAACAGTTCAAACCAAGTTTTCGTATAGACTATGCCAACCATGTTAAATCAAAACACATTCCACAGTAATAATCAGAGATATTTGAGTAAATAGCGAAAGTTTTATTAATAATGAACTGAGGTCTACATGATAAATAATTTAATGATCCAGTTATCTCTAATTAACCAAAACATAATTAATACATATTACAAGTATCAAAATACGAAAGTTAAACACTAAGCGTAACTATGGTGGAAACACTCGTTTGACGAGTATTGCTCATCCTCTACAGCTTGCACATCCATAGCCGCTACATGTTCATACATTGACGTATTCATGTAGTCTTCAATAGTAACACCTGTAATATCAGAAACTAAAAAGAATTATACGTGCAAGGGTCAGCTCTTCAACTTGAGCTCAGTGAGAAAACAAAACAATGCAACAAACATATGTATGCATTCAATTCATATCTTTGGTATGATTTTTAAGTTTGCAATATGCTATATAAAGGTTTGGAGGCCCTCGTACCTTTATACACGAGTGTGTGAATTCTTCTAATGGATCAAACACCATTGTCATCCTACATGTACCCACCGTGGAATAGAGATAGAACTAAAGTGTCCGGATCACATACCTCCAATACTTCCCCTGATGCCCTATCCATACCAACACGTAAGCCCCAGTTGGTGAGGGCTTGCAAACTGGACTCGTAACTAACCAATCCTAATACCATAGAGTGTATCCAAGGCCTCACCCCAGCATCACTCAATATGTCCATAGAAATAGAGCTAAGGCCCCCTGACAGAGTCAAAGACTACACGATCCGGAACCACCTCCCCTGATGCCATACGACGTAATAGTTCTGCTAAGGTAATGACGATATGACGATGTCAGTGAACAGGACTTGAGTAGAGATAGAGCTAGAGTCTACCACAATGTCATGTCTTCCCCCTGATGCTCCACTCGCATCAAGTACACTAACCATACACACATCATCAGATGCCTATTCCTAGCATAATCATCATTATCATATTATAAATAGACAGAAATAAATATCCATGAGCAGTAATAACAGAAATATTGGATGACATGTGAGATGCACATTACAAGCATACAAGCATAGAATCAATCATTGCATTGGACACAATAAAATAAAATATTTTTTTATTAGCCAAATAGTTTAGGTCATGTTCTCTCACCTTTGATTGATGTTTGTTTCTCTCCCAAGCTTTGGAAGTTACTTTGAATCTACTAGAAACCTAAACAATTAATGTATTTAAGTTAGAGTTCAAGTTTATCAAGTTATAGTAGTCAAAAATCTTGTTTGGTTTCAAAATATACTTGCTGTTATCCTATGGTCGATCCTATGGTCGATGCTATGGTCGCAATATATGCCACCGTAGGACATACGGTCGATACCCTATGGTTGCATTACATGCGATCGTACCTGCTACCGTATGTTTCCTGAATTCTTCCCGAATGGCTGTGGTCAATACTTTTCTCATCTTATGGTCAAACATATCTGCGACCATATGTAGTTTGGTTGATTTTTATATTTCTCATACGAGTTTCTCCTCATGGATCATCAATGGGATTCACCCTAAGATCATTCAATGGCCTTTGATCGCAGTTTATCCTTATCAATTATCCCTAACCTATTCTCTATGGTTTTCCATAGAAATTCCATAATCGAAATCGTTACATTAGATTCAACACATCAACTTGATGGAAAGGAACCTATCCTATCTGATCTATCCTATAGGTCAAGTCCATACCTTAAGCTTGCTGTAGAGAGATAGAACTCTTCTCTGTAAAACCTTCCTCTCAGCCTTCTTCTCCAAATCTCCTTCTCTTTCTCTTCCTATCTCTCTTTCTCTCTTAGGTTTAGAGTTTCAATTTGGATTCTAAAAGAGTGAGAGAGGCTAAGGAATGCCCCTTATATAGAGAAAACCTTTATATAGAGTCATCTTTCAATTAGGAAATAGTCCTCTTTAAATTAGGAAAGTTTCCTAAACATGGAGTCGGTTCTGGGTTCGTATAGTCAATCATACGATCGCATAAACTGTCGACCATACAACCAAAACATGCGACCATAGGTCCTACGGTCTACCATAGGTGCGACCATAGCCCCAAAACTTCCACCGTAGGTCCAAAATTTACTGGTTTTTAGTTTTTGACTGGTTGCTTCTACACAAACTTAAACAGTTAATCATACTAACTAAATTTGACTTATTGCTTACCTCACCTTGTGGTTTCTTCATACAATTGATTCACTTGAGCCGATTATGATGGAAAGATCGGTCATGATACGAGAATATAAAGTTAGACCGATTTCGTGGCATGCGGGTCTTACACTCTAGGGTCATGTTCTGACCGAAGATTGGATCTTGTGTATCTAAGTTCACATTGGTCATGTACCAGAGATAATCACTGGGATCATCTTCTGCTGGGTTCATCTTCTGCTGCATTTGGGATCTTGACCATGATGGAAGTTTGAACATTAACCTTGGCTGTGTTATAGGCTACATTCTTGCAATCTGGTAGGATACTAACAGACCATGCAGGGACTGTATATTGAGTTCCTTGGAAGGTAATAGTGGCATCACTGGTCTAATTGGCATTGCCCAATAAGTAGCTAGATTTTTCACTAGTGTTGTACATAGTTGCCTATAATAAATCATCTCAAAAGTCATGTTTTTGAAAGTTCAAGAAAATTAAAATACTTTAGTATGGAAATCTAAAACACTTTTTTTCCCAACTAAAACACTTAGTAGGGTAGGTAGTTTTTAATTTTTATTAAGTTATTACCTTAGTTTGTGTAATTGATGTTTTTGAATGAATATCTATTTAGACCATTAATAATACTCATATTTTACTGTATCAGACTATAATGACAAACAGAAGCAATTTGAATGTTGATACTGCTAGATGGTCAGCAAATGAACTTGACTGTTTCATTATTCTGATGTTAGATAACGTAAAAAATAGAAACAAAACAAATGCTATTTTTAGCAAAACAGGATGACATGACGTCAAGACAAGACTTGAGAGTAGAACCGGTCGTAGTTTTACCAAAGAATAACTACGCAATAAGATGAACAAATTGAGGATCGATTATAGTAGCTTCAAGAAGTTGGTGGGGCAGAGTGGTATTGGGTGGAAAGAAGAGAATAATACACTAGAAATTTATGATGAGAGAGTATGGGAAGCTTCTGTCCAGGTAAATAAAAAAAACAATAAAAAAAATTTGATGATATATTCAATTGATGTAAATCTAATTATTCCAGGCAAATCCTAGTTGGGCTAAATTTAAGAAGAGCGGATTACTTTACTATAAAGAACTGTGCATCATCTTTGGAGATTCATATGCACGAGGTGATCTGGCAGTCAGTCAATCTACTCACATTCCAAACCCTGTGAGCTTGGATGATGATGATATGAAATTCAATGTAGATGAAGTTCAGTCATCGATCAAAGAGACAGGAATTGATGATGTAAGAGAGACTGAAGAAGAGCTGCCTTCACATCCAACTCCAACTGTCAATCGAGACCTGGATAGAACTCCCACAGCACAGAGGAAACGCAGTCGTACTACTAATGTCAATAACGCAATTGTGAAGATTGGTGCGCTGTGTGGTGCGAAGTTGGATGATAGTCGTACAGTTTCTTTAGACAACCCCTCCAAATCTGTTTCTGATATCACTATTCAAGCATGTCAGCAGGTTTTGGACTCCATAGAAGATCTGCCTATAGAGGTGTATGTGAAGGAAGTGAAGCGTATGTGGGAAGACAGCAAGTGGAAGGACTCATTTATTTCAACAAAGCCAGAGAAAAGAATTATATTTCTAAATATGCTTGAATGAAGAATCATCATTTGTTAGTTTATCTTGAACAATTTAAACAATTTGAACAATTTGTCTGTGTTATTGTCTTTTTCAATTTAGATGATGGACGAGTAGTAATTAGTCGTACAGTTTACGGATGATGAACTTTTAGTTATTAATGGTTTTATTTGGAATTTTATATTATGGATGCTATGAGTTGATCTCCTTTTGGAATTTTATATCATGGACGCTATGAGTTGATTTCTTTTTTATAATTTTATATCATGGAATTTTATATCATGTATGCTATGAATTTATTTCTTATTTGGACTTTTATATCATGGATGCTAAGAGTTGATCTCTCTTAATATAATGTATTTTACTAATTTTGGAACAGAGATGTTAAATTCCTCTGATACTGAAGAAGAGGAAGAGTTGTTGCTCCTAACAGTTGTGCCACTATTACATTCATTACTGACAATTAGAGAACCATGTACAGATGGTTCTCTACCTGGTGCACAGTGGGTTAATGAAATATTTGTTGGTAATTCTAACCGAATCTTCAACATGTTCAGAATGAAAAGACATGTTTTTATAAACTTGTGTAACTTAATGAAATCACGACATTGGTTAGCACATACACGTTAACTTAGAGTGGAAGAATATGTTGGGATCTTCTTGTATGTTGTTGGTAGATGGTCATTTAATAGAGACTTACAAGAGAGGTTCCAACATTCAAAAGAGACAATTAGCCGAATCTTCAAGAAAGTCTTGAAAGGCATGAGAATGTTGTCTGATGAATACATTAAACTTAAGCCTTTTGATGTCATTCCTGATGAGATTCTGACAAATCCTAAATATAACCCATATTTCAAGGTAAAAAATTATAATGCTATTATTTTATAGATACTTCTAATACATTTTAGGATTACATTAATCTTTACATAATATTTCTGTATTTTAGGACTGCATTGGAGCCATTGATGGGACACACATAAGTGTGGTTGTTCCCAAATCAGACCAACAACGATACTTTAATCGAAAGGGTTTAATTACTCAAAACGCCATGTGTGCATGTTATATTTTGCTATGAAATTCATATACATTTATGTTGGATAGGAAGGAAGTGCAAATGATTGTCAAATATTTAAAGATGTTTGCACAAGCACAACTACTAATTTTCCTCATCCACCTCCAGGTATCTTATAATAATTATGAGATTCTTATGAGATACTTTCTACTTGATTTGTTATAATAATACTTATATTTTTTTTCTAGGTAAATACTATGTTGTGGATTCAGGTTATGCAAACCAAACAGGTTATTTAGGCCCTTTTAGAGGTGAGAGATATCATTTATAAGACTATAGAGGAGGGAGACAAAGGTGACCAAGATCAGTTAAAGAACTTTTCAATTACAGACATTCATCGCTGAGGAATGTCATTGAACATTGTTTTGGGGTATTAAAAATCAGATTTCAAGTATTGAGGAAAATGTCAGCATACCCTATGAGAGTGCAGAACGACATAGTCATAAGTTGTGGTTTGCATAACTTCATTAAAGATGAGCATCTAGTTGATATTGAATTTACAAGATTAGGGAATGAAGAAGTGGAAGTGGAAGATGCATTAAACTCAGAAAGTGATGATGATGTTATTCTATTGCCTAACCAAGAACCTGCTACTCAACGAGAAAGATCAATATAGATGGCTTTCATTAGAAAAAGAATTGCAAATCAATTAGCTAGATATCATAGAATGCAAGAAATTGTGTAACCTAACAGTTACTTTTCTATTTGAAAGAGAGATAGGTTAGTTTAATTATTTGCCCTCTCTTAATCTTAATATAAGCTTCTATTGATAATGGCATTAAATCTCAGATATTTTGCAGGCTAAGGCAATGCACGATCCAGAGGTATAGAACATATTGTCTGATCCTATTATGAGACAGGTAATCACACATGGTGAATGAAGATAGAATTCTGCTAGCTCTTTCAACTAGTCAGTGCAGGGATTGTGCAACTCAAGTAAGGAGTCTCAAAAAGGAAGAACAGATTTTGCATATGGGTGAATGGTGGAGCATCATCGTGGTGTTCATCTCATTTGACTATTACTCCACATGTGTATTTGATCGTACAGAATCATTGGTGCACTGATTTTGTTTTTTGAAAATTTTGAATTTACAGCCTAAATGTTATTAAGTTTTGTGGTTTTTAGTATTTGACTCTATGTAGTTGCTAATCCAACAAAAAGTTAATTTTGATATCAAGTTGATTTTAGCTGGTTTTTGCTTGGATCACCTGTACTTCCTATTCTTTTTTCTTTGCCCCTATGCCCTGAAAGGCTGAAAATCACCTATCCTTTTTCCACTCACAGTTTATCACTTTATCTGATCCTTCTACTAAAGAAACTATTGCATTTCCCGAATAATTTCTTGATGTTTTTCAGAACTTTAAGCCCCTTCGTAGCCACCATCATTTGCTGTCTCGAGTCGACATCAGAAATAGAAAACTATAGGATCCCTGGATCAATCCATGCATGTGATCCACCATTCATTTTTACTCATTAACAAGGGTAGTTTGCTATTTTAAATACGGTCTTACCAAGTGCCTGCCACATTGGTTACACTGAGAAATCTATACCCATACTGGAATTGCCCTCTTTCATACTATAGGGGAGGTGTTTTTTTTTTTTTTCTGTCTGGTAGGGTGTATAATATTTTTTTTGGATCGATAAATAAACAAAAATTGGATGTATAATTGGTAACGAAAACTATTGATGTTCCATACATGATGATTAATTTCATATTATTATACTTTTTATCTTATGTGATCCACGTAGTTGGTAGTAACTCGGTGTTACACTGTTTGAAAGGATCTTGATCTTCTTTTATCGCCTATCCGCGGCAACTGGGATGTCGTTTTAAGACTATTCGTTTTCATATAAAATGATAGAAAAATAGGAAAGTTTTTTGAAAAATATGATATTTTAATGCTTGTTTTAATATTACATATATCATTTATCATTTCCAAGATAATTTTTACAACGAAATAAGGGTTTAACAAGAATTCAGATTACCTATATGTTAAGTCAAACAATTGAAAAATATAGTTTAATATTGAAAAATGGTTTTCTTAAAACAAATTTCCATATAAATTTGAAAAAATGTATTAGTTTGCCAATTCTGTGGAAAAAAAAAATGTTCTGGAACAAATGTTACCAAACAGCAAATTGATTAGAACTTTGTTTTCAGATTAGTTCTATAACATATTTGCCAAATAGATTAAAGGCCAAAAGAACAATCAAAGAACACTATTCCATAACATAAACAGAAAAAGACCATCTCTTGAAAAGAACACCGGTTCGGAACAAGAACGTGACAGAACGTTACCAAACGTAGCCTCAGGTATTTTATAGATGTGGGAGCTTTTTGACACCTCTGATGGTTTGATCCTTTGTCAACATAAGTATTTGCACCAACATGGATGGTGCCAAAAGGTATTTCAACTCTGGCTACAAGTGTAGTGAAACTTACTAAAAAAGCTGATACACCACCATGACGTTAGAGTTTTTCGTAGTGCCATCGGTGCTTGGTAGTATGTCACCCTTACGAGGCCAAAAATTGGTTATGAGGCCAATAAGTTACGTCAACTAATGCATAGTCCAACTGAGGAACACTGGACAACCATCAAGTGCATTTTGCGATATCTAAAACAATCCATCAATTATGGTCTTCATCTCCGATGGTCCTCTGACTTATCACTGTAGGCATACTTTGATGCCCACTGAGACAGATGCCCCGATGACTTTTGCTTCACAGGCGGATACTGTATTTTTTTGGACCCTAATCTTGTCTCATGGATCCAAAAAGCAGTCAACTGGTACTCGCTCAAGCATTGAGTCCGAGTTTCGTAGCCTTGCGAATGCTACTGCCTAAATCACCTGGTTATAACAACTCATCTGTGAGCTCCAGGTTGGTCCATCATCTCTCCTTGTTTTGTGGTGTGATAACCTCGGGGCAACCTATTTATCTATTAATCCCATATTTCACGCACGTACCAAGCATGTGGTACTTGACTTTCATTCGGATCCTCTCCATTGTGGATCAAATCGTGAACATTATTATTAAACCATTATATACACAACAGTTTTCTAATCTACGTGGCAAGCTCACCATCCATACTACTCCAGTTCGATTGTGGGGGATGATAAGATAAAATCCGACCCTCACGGATAGTTATCCCCAACAACCTTTAGAATATTTTTGAACTATTGAATATGTTTAAACATTTGAATATATGCGCCATTGTATTATTTGTATGTATCAATTGATTCTTGGTTTCTCTCCATAAAACACTGGAACTGGAAGAAACAATCATAATGTTACAATTTTTATTTAAATATATAAGTTGTACACAATAAGTGTACTGGAGATTTTCTCTAATTCTTTAATTGTTTATTATTATATATGATATCAATTACGTGTCAACTTTCTATTGGATCCCTACACTCAGATTTGTTTTGGACACGATTGATACTATATCTGATACCTGAGTTTATAACCTTGATTGTTGCCATCTAATTGTTGAGGTGGGTGAATTCAATTTTATTTCCCATATATTCTGGTCTGCAGTGTCTAATTGGGTGTCTCAATGCATGAGATTCTTGCAACTAAAGGGTAAAGGGAGAGACAGAATGTACGTAGCCTTACCTTTATAATGTGGAAAAATTATTTTCGTGTTTCAAACTCGTGACCATCAAATTGTAATATGACAACTTCACCATCACATTTACAAATCCCCCCAAAAGTACAAATCCTTCCACCTCCTATATTTGAAGTTCTGCTCTCCCCACCCATCACGAGTCATAATAACTCTCTTTTCCATACTCAAGGGTGTCAACGGGTCGGTCTGGGCTGAATCGGTGTCGGGTTTTATAAGCGCAACCCAAAACATGTCCATTAAGAGTTCGGACTGGGGTGGGCTGCGCTGGACACAATAACTAACGGGCTGGTCCGGTGTCGATTTGTTATCGGACTGGGTTTATTGAGGTGATTTCAGGTTGGTTCGGTCCGGATCGAACTTATTGGGCTTATCGAGCCTTTTTATATGTAAACTATATAGCCTATTTTATTATTTCTATCTATAAAATTAGCATTATTCGTTCCATATGTATGTAATTTAATAAATTATAACAATTAACATAATCTGTTTAACTATAGATTCACATAATCTTCTAGATCATGAAGTGAACTCTAATAATGTAACACAATCTATTAAAATTTAAAACCATTAAAATTAAGAAATTGAGTCCGAACGGACCTTATTGGTGTTCGGATTGGGTTTTATCGGTTTGGGTTAATTCGAGCTTCTTAATGGATCGGTCTGGTTTGTTTTTGATTTGGACTAAAACGGTGTTGGGCTTTACAAGCTTAGACCAAAACCTGTCCATTAAGGCTCGATCTGAACTAGATTCAGGTTATATAAGGCTGGCTTGGTCTGTGCTATCCGACCAGGCCTAGTTTTGACACCCTAACATACTCTCCTCTTCAAAGTACCTTCCCATCAAGATACCTTCTCATTAAGAGTCATAATAACTCTCATACTCTACTCAAAGTACGTTCCCATCGATTTTCACTAATGCGTTGATCCTTATTCCCATAAATATTCTTCCCTACATTTCCCTGCAAACAAACATGGTCAAACGATTTCTTTCCGAAAATCCAAACGAATCATCTCTAAGAAAACGGGTCCTTCGCGCGAATATGCTCATCAGATTTGTTTTTCCGCGCATTATTAGACTGGCTAAGGCAAAAGCCGAGAAGTAGGCTAACATACGCACTTCCCTGGCTTTGGCGGATCCATGAAGAACAAAAATTACCGGAGCTTTAACGTTTGAATACACAGGTGCGGCTGATCAAATCCTTTCTGTTCAAGCATACCTCGAACGGAAACCCGAGGTTTTCCTGTTTTTTTTTTTTTTTTTTTTATATTTTTACAATTTTTTTAATTTTTAATTTCTTCCCTCAGTATTGTGTGGACAGTAGAAGAGAAACCCTCGAGGTCAGTAATTGCATGGAGAACTGACTGATTGAGAAGATTCGTTTTGATTCTTCTAGTTTAATTATTATTTCTGTACATCTATGTGATGGGCGTTGAGATATTGGTGTATGTTTGATGGTTTATGGTGGTGCTTTTGTGTGGTTGAAGAACAAAAGCTATATGAACGATGAAGGTTATCTGTCTTTTAAGGAAGGGATGGCAGGTGAGGGATTGCATTCTAAATCAGCAGAAGGGTTACATGTTGAGTCAGACTTCAGTACGATTAGGCCTGTAGGAGAGTCGCCTTCTTCGAGAGCTAGGGCAGGGGATGCCGAGATGGATGAAAAAGGAAAGAAATCAGGTTCAAAGAGGAGATCGAAGATTATTGACGTACGAGTCGATTATGATGACGATGATGAACCCATTGGGTCTCTGTTAAAATTGAAAAGGGCTCGGAACCCTAAACGAGCCAAGCCTGGATTAAACGGCGGCGAGTTTGAACCGATTAAAGTTAGGGCAGATGAGGATTTGGGTGAGATGGATGATACATTGGCAAATTTTAGGAAGAAGTTGAAGGGTCCAAAGATGGGTAAAGATGGTGGATCTGATAGGGTAAGGGGAACGGATTCTGCTTTGGGTGTGAGTGTAATTCAGGGTCGTCATTCCCACAAGCCTTTAAAGGATGGGGTAATTGAAGCAAAATCACCTGAGAAGCCGGTGGAACAAAGCCCTGCGGCTGGTATTGATGACTTGGGTTTGCATTTGAATGAGGGGTTGGAGAATAGGCCAAAAGGCCGTGGTAAAAGATCTAGGGTTGCTTCATTTCCAAAGAAGACAGAAGAGTTAAATGAGGGGTTGGGTCAGCATCCTGTTGTTTGGAGATCTCGTGGAACTCTGATGCAAGAAAAGAGAGAAGATGAAGATTCACTCTCTGCATTTGTTAGGAAGTCACAGTCTGGTTCAGTCAGGAAAGCTCGGTCTTCTAATATTCGTAAACATAAAGAGGAAACTGCAGCTTCTGGCGATGACTTGATTCGCGGCTCTGAGGTTTCAGAGGATGTTCTATCCACGGTGACCCGGAGATCACAGTCTGCTTCTACTTCTAAGTCAGCCAGGAAAATACCCAATACTGAAGGCAGGATTCATCTGGTTTCTGGCAAAAGTCAAATAGATCCGGTCATTCAAAAGGAAGCCATGGAAACTCAGAGATCTGATGCTGATGCAAGTATATCTTTTGAATTGATACAAGGAAACTCATTATCTTGTCCAGCTCAAGAGCTTGCTTCTGTTCCGGAGACAGACATTGTGGGATGTAATGGCATTAAATATAATACATCCCCTGATGGAATTACAGAGGATCTGGAAAGTCATTCGGTGGCACATGTTGAAGAAAAGGCTTCGACAGTCCATGACTTGGAACGTAATAGAGAGTCGCCAGGGAACCTTGATAATTCAAACCAACATTCTTGTGGTGTTTCTAAAGACTTTCCGTGTGGCAATGGCCAAGAATCTTGCACTGCTTCTGTCCAAAAGCTTACAGAGAAAACTTGGAGGTTGCAGGGAGGGTTAAAACAGTGTTCGAAAGGAAAGCCTAGTGCTTCGGTGCATGCCATTGTTAAAAAATCAAGCATCGAATCTAACCCAAAACTGATGGAGAATTTTGGTGTGCTTGATGCTGATGTTTCAAATATTTCTGAAGATCTTCCATCATCCATTGCTTCAAGGTCTGCTGAAGTGAGCCTAAAATTTGATGGAGCTTTGGATGAAACTTCTGATGTCCTGAAGACAGCTGAGGAAGTTGCTGGGTCTGATGATGAATATGATCAATCAGCTGTTGGTGTTCCAGAAATATGCCATTCAAATGCAATTGCAGAACTTTCTTCTCTTTCCCTTCCAACACCAGTCAAAGAAACTCTAGTTTCTTGTTCTACAGATGATCAGTTGAACAAGTCATTGGAAGAAACCTGTAAAGGGAACACTATGGAACATAGTGATTGTTTGAACCAGTCTTCTAGAAATAACTTAAATGAATTAAGCAATCATTTCATAAAATTATCTTCTGCACCCTGCAAAATTCAGAATGGGGAAATGAAAAGATATGATGAACTATTTTGGCCGCTCGGTGAGAAGAAGTTGGAGTACATCCCAAAACCTCTGGACAGGCTTGATCAATTTCCTGATGGCTTTTCAAAAGACCAGCTTGTTCAACTCCATCCATCTTCTGCTTCTGATTCAAAGAGGAGTGAAGGAACATACAGACATAATGATGTTCCAAATCAAACTCCAGATACTTCTGCAGAATGCCATCATGATTCAATGTCCACACGCACAGAAGAAACGTCTGGACCTGATTGTGGGTTATGTCCAGTTTCTCTGCCTTTTGATATAGTTACAAATTCCGATCCTTCTGCTGTGAATCAGGAGGAGGAAGCTCCAGTTACTGTAAATGCTCCCAGTCCATTCTCTGATGGGCATATAATTGGTTCTGATACCTATTTTCAGATGCAAAGCCAAACTTCCGATAATGCCTTGATAGTGATAAATGTTCCAAATCAAGATTCTGGCTCTGTAACGGAAGATGCCAAGGGGTTCTGTTCTCCATCCCTATCTCTGCATCCTGAAGAAATATGTCCAGAAGATGCAGAAGGGGCACCTGATCCTGAAAACAAGGATAAACTTTCAGTGATGCAGCGCGCTATGCGCAAAATTAAAAAGCGTAGGCATGAGGATATGGCTTATGAAGGGGATAATGATTGGGAGGTTCTTATACATGAGCAAGGTTTTCTGGAAAATAATTGTATTCTCGATGGTGATCGGATTTCTAGAATCAAAGATAAGTCCTGTTCACCTTCATTTATGGTTTCCGAGGCTGACAGTGGTGTGGCAGCGGTGGCAGCTGGCTTGAAAGCTCGTGCAGCTGGTCCAGTTGAGAAAATTAAATTCAGGGAGGTCCTAAAACGTAGAGGTGGGCTTCAGGAGTACCTGGAATGCAGGTTTGTTTCTTTTCTCAAATCTATAGACTCTTTTTTTTTGAAGGTTTTGCTTGCTGTGTTGTGGTTGTTTTGCATCTCTCAAGTTTATTCGAATCATGATTACCCATTACTCTGAAAAATCATTCTCCTTTATTGGTTTCCAACTTTATGGTTTCACCCATTTTTTGCTCTGAACACTTCATGTGTCTTGTAGCTACGCAGAAGGTGTAATGTAGTGTTGGGAGAATTGGATCGTTAATAGTGTTACTCTACTTTTGTTGGTGTTGATTTTTCTTTTCAGTGGATGAAGTCATTTTGTCTACTATGCTACCTTGTTTGTAGTGGTATGATGTGATGAAATCTCAATATCATGACTCATGAGTGGTATGAATTTATGTTTCATCGTAATTTTTTAGCGTCTCCATTGAATTTGAGTTGAAGATGATATTCTGTTTTGTTATTTTGTATTGCTGCACGATCTTGTTTGATGCAATGGTTTTTTTCTACCCTAATCCTGATCATATATATTTGTCATATACAGGATATCTAATAACAGTATCGAAATGGTAGAACAGCCTCCCAAAACAGTTTACATTCCCGGGAAGGATTTGGTGGCTATACAATTTAGGGAGTTGTGAATTATGGCTAAAAAAAATGCCTTTTGGAACTGTTTAAGCTTGATATACCAGACAAGTAAGAACTAAAAGAATCCCTTCCATAGTTGTATCATGTATGTAGCCCCACAATATCATTATCTGTAAGGAGCTCTTAAACAATGGTAGGCATTAGTTGAGAGACACCATTACAGGCCCAAACACCACTGTTTATCTGTGTAACCTATTCAGCTTAAGACTGTTTATTAACTCCTTGTCCTTTTAGAAGATTTCAAAATTGTGGATTGGGGATTGAAGGTTAAGGCCTCCAAGTTTTTGATAAATTAGGTAACGCAAATTTACCAACCCCCCCCCCCACGTGTGTGCCGGAAAAAAGGGTTATTTAAATATGTATGCATGAGTATATATAAATTAGGTCAGATGCATGCATGAACATGCAAATGCATCAACATTAAGAAATACCGATGCATTTGTACCATGTATCATGGATTCAGTGGTGATCCTATTGATGAGTGGGAATCACAGAAAACCATTTTGTTGTTAGATGTTTATGTGAAAAATACATTGTGAGGCATAAGATAATGTATGCCATATTTTTAATTTCTGATCTGTAATTTGATGAATAGATCATTGTTATGCAGGAATCTAATCTTAGGCCTTTGGAGCAAAGATATGAGTCGCATTTTACCTCTCGTTGAGTGTGGAGGTACTGATGTTCCTTCCAAGGATGAGCCACCACATGCATCCCTTATTAGGGAGATATATTCATTTCTGGACCAGAGTGTAAGTTTCCTGCTTTGTTAATGGAGTTGGATAAATTTTAATATGGTGATCTTATTGCTACTTTTTTTTTTTTTTTTCCCTGCTTTTTCTTTGGTCCCTTTCTCATGCTAAGCCTCTTGACAGTCTCAGATTGAACTTGCTTTTTTTGTTGGGGTATCAATTCTCATCTTTTGCAGCCTTCTGGCTTATTTCCAATTACTGACGAGTTTTGAACAGGGTTATATCAATGTAGGAATTGCTTCTGAAAAGGATAGAGCAGAACCTCATTCTAAGGCCCGTTATAGACTTTCAGATGAGAAGATAACAGATGAAAGGGTTAGGAGCCGTGTTGCTGATTCTGAGGATGGAGTCTCCTTCATTCTTGGTCAGCTTAAATGTTCTGAAAATAATAGGGAGATGAAAAATAATGTTTTATTTAAGGATGCAAAACTGATCTCAGATGCCACCAAAGATGGAAAACTGCGAGTGTTGGGACCTGAGTTATCCACTCCGGAGTCACTAGAATGCCTGGTTGATAATGGCAATACTAATGGTTGTGTGGATGCTTTGACCATCTATCCATCTAGTCATGTAGTGGATGGTGGACCAGATTCTATTTTAGCTACGGAGCATATAAGAGATTCAAGTGAGGCTAAATCTGCTGTAATTCATCCTGTAGAAGGAAATGATAGTATGCAATGTGATTCAGAAGCTCGCAAGAGAATTATTGTTGTAGGAGCTGGCCCCTCTGGCTTGACTGCGGCTCGTCATTTGCAACGCCAAGGTTTCTCTGTTGTAGTGCTTGAGGCTAGAAATAGGATGGGTGGTCGTGTTTATACAGACTGCACATCTCTTTCTGTCCCTGTGGATCTTGGGGCCAGCATTATTACTGGTTTTGAGGCTGATGTGGCAACTGAAAGAAGACCAGATCCATCCTCCTTGGTCTGTGCTCAGTTGGGCCTTGAGTTGACTGTATTGAACAGTGACTGCCCACTTTATGATATTGTAACAGGTGAGAAAGTTCCTGCAGATTTGGATGAAGCTCTTGAAACAGAGTATAACAGCCTACTTGATGACACGTTGGTTCTTGTTGCTCAGAAGGGTGAACTTGCAATGAGAATGTCACTTGAGGATGGATTGGAATATGCTCTAAGGAGGCGTCGTATGGCTCAATCAGTTTCAGATGCTGGAAATTTTGAATTGCTTACTTCAATAAATGCTTCCACTGAAACTGGAACACTTTGTCTCACTGAGGAACACCTGGATGAAACCAAGTCTGAAGATGAGATTTTGAGTCCTCTTGAGAGGAGAGTAATGGATTGGCACTTCGCTAACTTGGAGTATGGTTGTGCTGCTTTGCTCAAGGCAGTGTCTCTTCCTTACTGGAATCAGGATGACGTTTATGGAGGATTTGGAGGGGCCCATTGTATGATCAAAGGGGGTTACAGCACCGTCATTGAATCTTTAGGAAAAGGGCTCAATGTTCTCTTGAATCATGTGGTGACAAAAATCTCATATAGCACAGGGGATTCCAGAGAAAATGGTGAAAATTGGGGCAAAGTGAAAATATCCACGTCAAATGGTGATGAGTTTGTAGGAGACGCAGTTTTGATCACTGTGCCTTTGGGGTGCTTAAAAGCGGATACCATTAAATTTTCTCCAGCCCTACCAGATTGGAAAGAGTCTTCTATCCAACGGCTTGGTTTTGGTGTTCTTAACAAAGTGGTTTTAGAATTTCCGGAAGTCTTTTGGGATGATACTGTCGATTACTTTGGAGCAACTGCTGAGGAAACAGATTGGCGGGGCCAGTGCTTTATGTTCTGGAATGTCAAGAAGACTGTTGGAGCTCCTGTTCTTATAGCTCTTGTGGTTGGTAAGGCAGCATTAGATGGACAAAATTTGAGCTCATCTGATCATGTGAATCATGCTGTAATGGTTCTTCGTAAGCTTTTTGGGGAGTCCTCAGTACCTGACCCAGTTGCATCAGTTGTAACAAATTGGGGCAAGGATCCTTTTAGCCGAGGTGCCTACTCCTATGTTGCTGTGGGATCATCAGGGGAGGACTATGACATCTTGGGTAGGCCTGTTGAGAATTGTTTATTTTTTGCGGGTGAAGCTACCTGCAAGGAGCATCCAGACACTGTAGGTGGTGCAATGATGAGCGGGCTACGAGAGGCTGTACGCATAATTGACATCTTGCGTACTGGAAATGATTGCACAGCAGAAGTGGAAGCAATGGAAGCTACACAGAGACAGTCAGACGGTGAAAGAAATGAAGTTAGAGACATGTTGAGGAGACTTGATGCAGTTGACCTTTCTTGTGTTCTATACAAGAGCTCATTGGATGGAGCGCAGATGTTGACTAAGGAGGCCTTGCTAAAAGATTTGTTCTCTAGTGCTAAGACTACTGCAGGACGTTTACACTTAGCTAAGGAGTTAATGAATTTTCCTGTTGAAGTTCTGAAATCCATTGCTGGGACTAAAGAAGGACTTAGCACACTCAACTCATGGATACTGGTTATTTTTTATCCATTTTCTTGCTATTATTTTATTCTGTTATCAGGTCTAGTTGGAATATAAGTTTTGCCTTTGTCCTCCACTCTTCTTTTTGTCTTTTCTTTCTTCTCTTTCCCAGTTTTGTTCATGCTTTTCAGCTGCAAAATAAAATTGCTGAGACAATCTTCTTTTCATTTTAAACAGGATTCAATGGGAAAAGATGGGACTCAACTGCTGCGACATTGTGTTCGCCTGCTGGTGCTTGTGTCAACTGATCTGCTTGCTGTACGTTTGTCTGGTAAGTGCATTTATAGTTTACTTTTCTTTAGGTGAAACATGAAAAACTGAGTTAGATTCTTGGTTTGACTGCTTTATCTTGGACTGCATATATTTTTCTTTTAATATGTTATGCGTGTGGGTATTGGAATCTAACAAGCATGGGGAGCTAATATTTTTAAAGATTTTAAGTTTTATTGAAGAGAGCTTCCCATGCCGCCAGTGTTGGAGGAATCTTCCATGCTACACCAATGTTGGACTGGGAAAAGGTATAATTCACATGGGAGATGAGAGAGAAAATAATATTGAAGTCCCATGTGAGAGTGTGTTTGTTGCCATGGCAGCATGGGATTTTTTTCCCAATTTTTTGTTTTATATCCAAAATTCTTACTAAGTGGAGTGTTTTCAAAGAGATCATTTTTATATGTTGATGCAACAATGTTATTTCTACTATCTTTACATGTTGTGTTTAGACTTTAGGGTAGTTATAATCTTTTGTGATAAGTTGGTTGTCACTTTTTCCATTTTTTTGGCAATTCTTTCTCTCTCTCTTGCATCCCGTGTTGGTGCCTTTGGTATCTACATAGGTCAGAAGTGTCTGGGCAACATAGCTCTTATGGATACTGCAGTAGAGTTCTCTCTCCATCCCCCACCCAAGCACTCCCTAAAGTATTGAGATTTCACTTGTTAATACTAGAAAAAACTTATGGCAACTGATAAGATCTTTTCCTTTTGCTGGTTAGGTATAGGAAGGACTGTGAAGGAAAAAGTTTGCGTACATACGAGCCGTGACATTCGAGCTGTTGCAAGTCAGTTGGTCAGCATGTGGATTGAAGTGTTCCGCAAGGAAAAGGCTGCTAATGGTGGATTGAAATTACTGAGGCAAGCAACTGCTATGGATTTATTAAAACATAAGTCATTAAAAGATTCAAGTTCAGGAAAACCACCTTTACGCACTACTCTTGGCACACCTGATAAAGGGGCCATGCAGGTTCCTTTGTCAGGAGGAAGTCATTCCCCTTCCAATGTAAATAGTAAGAACGATAAGAAGCTGAGCCGCAAACCGTCCAAATTGGAAACTGGTACTGACTCAAAATCTGAGGCTTCATCACGATCAGAAGGTGTTGAACAGGGGTTGGATTTGAAGGTGGATGACAACAGTGTTGCCATGTCAGAAGAAGAATCTGCTGCCTTTGCTGCTGCTGAAGCTGCTCGTGTTGCCGCTCTTGCAGCTGCAAAGGTCTGTTTTTTTGTTTTCACAGTATATCCTAAATACAATGATAAACCTCGGGTTGCTTAATAGAAATAGTAAATTTTATGAGTAAAATATTGTCTGGCCCTCTAAGCGCCCTTGTTTCTTGAGAGTAAGGTCCCATGTTAAACATCCCTTGCTGTAAAGTAGTTTTGTTGAATGATGAGAGCTATCTGATCCATTCTGTTTATTGTTTGGATCACTTGTTTGATTCCTTTGGTTGGCTTATTTGAATGCATTAGGTGATATGGTGCTTTGTTTCTGATTATGTTCTTATTCAGCTAGGATATTACCTTGATAAGTTGTGTTTATGATTGCCTTGGTGGTTCGATGCACACCTTGTGTACTGCTTGTACTGCTATTTTGTTTACAGCAGCAGTGTATGTTACTTCCAATTCCCCTAAAGCGTACATATTGTTTAATTCTCCTTTTCCTAATCCATTTCCTTGTCCCCAATTGCTTTAATTGTGAACCTGTGTTATATATGTCTTTAAAACTAGGTGATTCCAATATCTTGCAGGCATATGCATCTTCAGAAGCAGAGTGCAGTTCATTACGTGAGCTTCCGAAGATACCATCATTTCACAAATATGCCAGACGAGAACAATATGCCCAAATGGATGACTCGGATCTTCGGAGAAAGAAGTGGTCAGGGGGTGTTTTGGGAAGGCTAGATTGTATATCAGAAATAGATTCTAGGAATTGCAGAGTTAGGAACTGGTCTGTAGACTTCTCTGCCACCTGTGCCAACCTTGACAGTACTAAAATGTCTGTTGACGACTATACCCAAAGGAGCTACTCAAATGAGGTTGCATACCAACTCAATATCAGAGAGCATTCAGGGGAAAGTGTAGCTGTTGATAGTAGTTTTTCAAAGGCATGGGTTGACACTGCTGGTAGTGAAGGGGTAAAGGACTATCATGCCATTGAGAGGTGGCAGTCCCAAGCAGCAGCTGCTGATTCTGATTTCTATCATTCAACCGGACACATTAGGCATGAGGAGGACTCAAACACAGTGATGAAACTACACTCTGGAAAGCATGACAGACGGGCAGAAGAAAGCTCTGCTTCACAACTCTCTGAAAGCAATTTGTTGGTGGAAAATCAGCGAAGAGGAGTGGAGCGTATTAAACAGGCTGTTGTTGATTACGTGGCATCATTGCTCATGCCTCTATTTAAAACAAGGAAGGTTGATAAGGAAGGTTACAAGTCAATAATGAAGAAAAGTGCTACTAAGGTTACGTTGTGTTTCTGTTTGTGATTATTGTACTAGCCATTATCTGTTTTATCTGTTAGAACTTTTTTTTTTGTGTTCCTTAGAATTTTGGTGATGATTTATTTCTCCATATCATGGAGGAGGTTTCAATAGTTTTTTTTTGTTCTCCCTCATGTTGTTTTCTTCTTTGGTCTGGTCAGGTTATGGAGCAGACTACTGATGCAGAGAAGGGAATGACTGTTTCTGAGTTTCTCGACTTCAAGAGGAGGAATAAGGTAGGCTTTTGACATGTTATGTGGGTAGTTTGGATTTAAATGGGGCTTGTTATTTCTCTTGCCTTTCCCACTATTACACTTAAAAGAACTTTCTAGTCATCTACTGATTTATTTTTCTTTGGGTAGGAACCTTGACAATATGTTCTGTATATGAAATTGCAGATTCGTGCCTTTGTGGACAAGTTGATTGAGAGGCATATGGCAATGAACTCAGATGCGAAATCATGACAGTCGGAGGATTTTTGGGATGTCCATGGTTTATTGGCATTGTGGGCACTCTTTTTTATAAAACATGGAGGTGTGCCCTCAATACCTTCTGAACCGCTCGATTGTGGTGTTTGTTGGAGGTGGTGAAGCACCAGAGTGCAACTGCAGACAGACATCTGCTTAAGATGCTTTATATAATCTGCCCTTAATGGTCGGTGATCCCACAAATTCAGTGCAACTTGAAAATGGGGGAAGGGGCCAGTTTCTTTGAGATCCTATGCTTATTAATGCTGCTGGGGTGGGTCCTTTCATGCTTAGTAGAACTTTGGCCACTTGCAACTTTGGCCCCGAGTCTAAGATATAGGGTGAAAGGTTAAGCATTAGAGGCCCCTTGTGTTTGGAGGTTCATCACTATTTGGCGTCAAGGAAATGCTTTAATGTGTCCATCTGGATGGATAAAACCAATATCAAACTCCAGTCCAAGATAAATTTTGGATTGTTGGCAGCAGTTGTTTTTCCACCCATCAGAGGTGATGTTATTTCAGTTTCAAGATTAAACCCTGTTTTTTTATCTGGGGTCGCACACATGAGATCTTAGATCTTTTTCATTCAATTTTTTGTACAGCTCAAGATTGTTTCTGACATGAACAAGCTTCCTTTAACAATTTAACATGTTCTTTCTTTCTTGTGCCTCATGTAGACAGTTGTAAATTCATAGCAATCTTTGTAACTTTGTCTCTGGTTATTGAAGGGATGCCTGCATTAATTAGCTGCCAGATCTGATGATTGTTTCAAGCTTCTGCTTCTTCATTTTCTTCTTTGTGCAGCAGAATGCGTGGATGAACGTACTTTTACCTCACTATAATGGAGCCAATTCTTCATTGCTTGACGGTTTTGATGCTGGTAAGTAAGCTATCACCAGCAAGATATTACTTCAAATTTTGATTTACATCTCTCATTCAGACTGTTTTCCCATGCGTGGGAGTATGGGAAGGTCATTGCATTGATACGGTACAAATACATTGTTTACAGTGAACACTTAAGATTTCTGTACATCTACAATGCTTATTTTGAAGTCAGAGAAACATAACATGTAAACTATTGAGACCCCGTTAAAGATTTAATTCAAAGTGTAGTCCCCACCCCCAACCCCCAAATCTTGCCTGCCGGGGTTTGGCTCGTTTGAGTAGTTTATAGGATGAGCATATACTGAAATTACTAGAGATTATATTACATGGAGGTCATTTGATTGGTTCCACCCGTTTTGAAACTCTTATGTCCATAGTTGTCAAGGCGATAAGGCGATCCAAGGCGTTTTGGGCCATCCTGGGCGCCTAGGCGTTGCCTAGGCGACCAAGGCGTTCCCAGTGCATTTTTTTTATTTCTAAAATATTAATGTTTATATATATGCAACATTCTACATAAGTAATCAACATTTAAGACATAACTTAATTAATATGTGGTGTGGATCCAAGTTTGCTAATGTATACTAAGACATGGGATTGTGTCTAGAGTTAAGTAAACAATTATTTATGACTAACATTTGCGTACTTTTAACGAATTTGATCGGAGCATAACTCCTTTAATATAGTTTAGTTTCAAGCAATCTCGAATTCGTTGCAAAGCTAACATAATCAGCTTTCCAACAAATCCGAGATTGTTTGAATCCAAGTTATAATGAAGGAGTTACATTCCGGTCAAACCTTGTTCGGAATACGGGAATGCTGTTTAAAGTTGTCTGAATGTAAATTATTTTTTGGGCATCAAAGCAAAAGATTATTTTGGCGCATTCTTGGTTTTTAGTGATGATTTATTATAATAAGATTTATAGAATTTTTATATTTAGAAAAAAGCCTAGCATTTAAAAGTTGAAAATCGCCCTTGCACCCAAAAATATGATTTTTGTTCTTGAACTGGGGGGTTGACTTTTTATCTTTATGGAATTTGAATTTTAGACTATTTTTATTGGATTCAAATAGGAGGGTATTTGTTTAATTATGAATAATATCTTAAGTAAAAGAAACATTTACTTAAATGATATTAGTCATAAATAAGTACTGCGTGATAAATGTTGTTCCTATCTAGTCTAATAAATCTCTTAAATAAAATTCAAAGATTAAGGAAAAATATGAGAAAAAGATGGCCGCCCAGGCATTCTGGGCGTCCAAGGCGACCTAGACGTCGCCTAGGCGACGCCCAGGCACCCTGGGCGACCGCCTTTCTCATGTATACAAGGCGCCCTGGCGCCCAGGCCTGTATAAACTACCCGGACGCCTAGGCGACGCCTTGACAACTATGCTTATGTCCAACCAAGATAATGTATCAGGCCCTTTATTTGAATTCAGAAGTTATTTTCCTCTTTTTTTTAAACGGAAACTGACTTATATGCTGGTTACCCCTCCACACACATGCACTCCCTGGGAGGGAAGAAAAAACTCATAGGTCATGCCGTCATGGTACCTTTTATGGGGTTGTACGTGGTTTTTGCTGCTTGCCATCATCATTCTTGTTGGGATAGAGATGTCTTTGATTGCTGGGGCCTGATATTTATTTCTTTTGGGTATTCTTTTCTGAGAATTACTTGTGTTTGGGAATTGAATTTGTGCTCTGCGCGGATGATTTTTCTAGTGTTTTGGCTCTAGAGATTTTGCCATTGGTTTTAATCTGTGACAAATGGACAACAGCATTGATTGAAGAGATTAGCATTATTCCAAGAACTTAGAAGGCTTAACTGTAGTGTTGAATGGACTTTAGAAGCTGAAAGTGACTGTGGTCAGAACTTCAATTTCAGTGTTCCATGGGAAAACTGTGGGCCAGAATCATAGGCTTTGGCATATGAAGAACCAGTGGATCTAGTCAGTGCACTTGAAATCTCTAAGAGCTCCTCTGATGTATCTGTAACCCGAGAATCTCAGCCTCTATCTAGATGCTCTTTGAGGTTGGTTGGTTGGTGCTTGCTTCACTTGTCCTAAGCATGGCCGTTGGTCAAGCAGGTGCAGCTATAAATTTAACGAGTCATGATGGTATGGGCTTATGGAACAGAAATGCAGTATTGGAACTAGGGGAACTAGGATGCAAATCCCAGCATTGGTCTGGCCTCTAGTGTGCGAATGGATCTCTGTTGCCCAATCCTGATGCAACTTGACCGATATATCCGATTCCTGATACATTGACACCAAAAAGAAAAAAAAGGGGAAAAGTAACTCTGAATTGGCATTGTAGGCATCTAACATGTTTTTGTTTTATTTTTTAAAAAACTAATAAAATATAAACAAGGTAGCCCATACCATCAGTTCAGTGATCGCTTTTTGTCTTATATATATATTCTTGATAAAAGAATATTTTTGGGCTGAAAAAATTAATGGTTTTGAATTTCAACCCTCAAATTTGTCATTTGCAAATTGTGTTTGGGGGTTTAGTTATTTGTTCAAAAAATTTGGAGCCCAATTCAATTTGTTCCATGGCAAATATTTGGACAGCATATTTGAGTTTGTCGAAGAGTTAAAATGCCCAAAAAGATAAGGTGAAAGATTTTTAGAAATTTCTTTTTGGTAAGAAGTATAGGTTTCTTGATATGCATGATTAGTTGTGTAACATGAAAGGGTGATGTGGTGATGGTGATGGTGATGGTGATGGTTGGATATTTAGAGAATATTCATGATTGACACTGTCTCAAATTTCAGCGGCGACTTTACATCTTTTTGATCTTCTGTGTTCTGAAGGGTTAATCCAGAATTTTTCAATGTTGGGAGGGGACCTTGGGTTTTATGTGTGCACAAAATCTGAATTACTATGTGAGAGAAATAAGCCCGCCAAGCAAATGTTATTTCCTCGGTGGCCAAGCAGGTAAACCCCACCTAAAAGCTAAGGTCTGTTAGTATGTTAGTATAGTTTAAATTTTTAGTATAGTTTATATTTATATTTGGGTAAATTACATCAGAGGTATCTGATATTTTGAGAAATTATACTAGAGGTATCTCACATTTCAAAAATCATACCAAAGGTACCTGATGTTTTGAGAAATTATACCAAATATATCTGATGTTTCAAAAATCTTACACTTGGGTTACTTTTTATCTTTGTACTTATAAATTTGCTCCTGTTTAGTATAACTTTTTGGTCCCTTTTGGTTTATTCTCTCACCATCCCGTTGTCACGACGACTCATTATTAGGATTCTCATGTACTCGTTGCTGTCTCAATTGCCCACCCCTTCTTTTGCCCGTGTCTTCTCCTGTGACCCTTCTTCACTGGCGGTTGCTCATCATCAAATCACAAATCTCGACTATGGTACACACCTCCGTCAAAATTTGCACCCCAACTTACTGTTTTTCCTACGGGTGTATCAACGATCAGTCACCAAATAAGAGTAGTTCAACAAAAAACGATCAGTCCATGAAAATTTGAGGTTGATCTAATGGTTAACTTAGAAAATGCCAACGTTAAATAGGGTTAATGTTGGAAATATAGAAGATGTACATCTGATATGATTTTTGAAACATGAGGTACCTCTAGTATGATTTCTCAAAACATCGGGTACCTCTGGTGTAAATTACCCTTTATATTTATTAGTTATTTATGATAAATTGTTTATGAAATAAATAATGAACCATAAATAATAACTATTTAGTATTATCACAATAATGATAAATACTTTGGAACTTTTTATATATTTTAAATTATATTAATTTATTTTAAATATAAATAAGTATTATAAATCATAGCAAACAACTAAATATGTCATAATGTATTATATAGTTAATTTTACATATACCAAAGAGAATCTAAGTATTTTTTTTCTTGTAGAGAATCGTTTCTCTAGGGCATATTTGGATATACTTATTGGGCTTTTGGTCCTAGCATTTTAGGAACATCTTCTCAAGTTTAAAACATGTATCCAATAAATTTGAAATGTTTGGAATATTATAATTTGATTGGTCGTGTGTGTATATATATATATATATATATTATTTTTTTTGGTAAGTATTGGTCATATATTTTTAAATCACAGAAAGTTGCAACAAAGTCACCCCCCCTCGCCCCTCCCTCCCAAGGTTCTCATCTTAGTTGAACTGTGCCAACTTAGGGAGTCCTTTCGAATTACAACTCCCTTGACTTAGTTAACCGAAAAGGGATTAGAAATTTGAACGCATGGGAAAGTGTGAAGATAGTTTTCAAAATTGAAGTCGAAGATAAAATTTTTTAGATTAGAAGATCCCACAAACGGTTCCTTAATTGCACGAAATTGGCAAATGACAAAATAAAACTTTAAAAATTAAAGAAAAATAACTTTTAAATAAATAGGGAATCTGATGGATTCATAATTTTATATATTTATTTTATTTATATTTAGTCTATTTAACATATTATATGTCTTATGATACTAATTTGTGATGATTCCATATATATAAGACATTGATGGAAAATATTGATAATTTATGTTTAAAATAAAAAAATTCTAATATTTTCAATAATGACCTTTTGAATTTCATTCAGGTTTTTAATAAGAATTCTAGAAATCAAACGTGATCCAAAAATTTGATCTGAAAAACTGATTTGAATTCAAACCAGAGAATGAAGATTACTACCCATAGAAGGTTTATTATTTGAAGGATTTGATTGATTATCATAAATCTTGAGGAGAATATATACCTATATAGAATATTACAAAGATTGACAAATCTAGAGGTGACATTTGGTTAATGATGAAATGATTCTTTATCTAATCTAGGCAAAAAGATTTTGTTTAATCTTTATTTCCATGTAATAAGGTTGTTAATTCTAGACATACCAGTTTTAATCTTCTCTACTCTGACTATTTAAGTAATGTAAAGACTATGTAATAGAGCATCCAATAATTATTGAGAAGATAGTTTTATTTCTTTTGTCTTTCTTTTCTATCATGTCTAGCTATGTTCTTTAGTCCATTCAAGGGGATTTCCATCCAGTTAGTAAAATTGTGAGACTCTGTTCTTAATTTTAATTATTTTTCTATTCAAATATTTATATTTCTTGATTTTTCAAGTTAATGGTTGCATGATTCAGTTTATTAAGAGGCCTATTAATTGATTGAGTTATGTGGTTTATTGCTAACCTGAATCCATAATCTGTAATTGTTATGGTGTTCAGAAAAAGTAGCAATTGAGCAAAACAATTATGATCCAAGTTTTTGTTACTTGCTTAAAGGAAACATAGAATGAATTAAATAATCTGACGCTTGTTAGATTGTTGTTCATCTTTAACTCCCTCCGAGAGTGTAATGCTATCAGTAAATTCATGAGATTGCTTAATACCAATTGGTTTATTGATAAGAATTAATTTGTGTACTGAGCTCAAACTAATAAAATTAGGGAAGGTAAGGATTGTATGACTTTTTGATAATCCTTGGTTAAATATTTGAATAGAGAATAATATATATATATGAGATCAGTGATCAATTTGCAACCGTGAGTAAATTTTCTTGAATCGACATCATCTTCGATTGAATTTTTATTACTTAATTTTGTTGTCAATTAAATTGTAGAATAAAATCCTAATTTTTCTTGGTAAGTAGACAATTTGATTAACTAGTCTCTGTGGATCGATATTTACTTATTATTACTATTCATTGTAGGTAAAGTAATTTATTTTTTATTACGTTTGACACGCATCAGAATCCACCAACGTATAAGAAGGTGTATGGATGAATTGGATCTTAAATCTAATATGTGATCAATTTAAATCATTTTTTAGATATCCATGATATTAAATTATCACATCACCTTCTCTAGTGGCAAAACTTGAAATTTTTATTTTTAGGGTTTTCAAAGTGATAGAAAATGCATGCATAAAATCTTAAAATGTTCAACAAATAACTAAAAATATATTTTTATGGGAAAACAATTTACAAAAAACATTTGTATCTGGTTCCATGAAAAAATGGTGTTGAACATAATTTTTAATTAAATTAATTTTGATGATTGAATCAATTCCAGTATGCTCATACTAATGTATGGGTTTTTTTTTTTTTCTTTATTTACCAAATAAGGAGTTAATTGCTGTCATCAAATTGATGATATAAAAAATTGAAATCTATTTTTGATTACTCTCTATTTTATTCTTAAAAATTATTATATTAAAAAAATAATATTTTTATATCAAAAGAATAATAATTTAATACTACGATATATTTTTGGACAACTTTCGTTACAGCAAGATTTCACCAGGTAATGTATCGTTTTTCAATTTTTTTTTTCATAAATAGTTTTGTTTCTAGATATTTTATTTTTAAAAGGAGAAGCTCGATTTATATTTGATGGGTAGATGACTGATTTTCCCAATTGTAAATCTGCTTCGAGCTTTCCACACACACAGACAGCGAGAGAGAGAGAGAGGAGAGGAAGAAGGATCCTGCATCCATTCTCTCTGTAGAGCTAAGAATTCTTTGATCTGATTGCGGTCTCTGCATATTGGAGGCATAAAAAATGTCATCTACCTTCAGCGGCGATGAAACTGCTCCATTCTTCGGCTTCCTCGGCGCTGCGGCTGCCTTAGTTTTCTCCTGTAAGCGAATCTTAACCCTAATTTAGATCACTATAGCATCTTTTTTCCTTGGACATACCGTTTTGTGAATTTGAATTGTGCTTTTCTAAGTTCTCAATGCGGATCTGGGTTTTGATTGCTGTTCCAGGTATGGGAGCTGCTTATGGAACCGCGAAGAGTGGTGTTGGTGTGGCTTCCATGGGTGTTATGAGGCCAGAGCTTGTGATGAAATCGATCGTTCCGGTCGTTATGGCTGGAGTTTTAGGTATTTATGGACTGATTATTGCCGTCATCATCAGTACTGGAATAAACCCTAAAGCCAAATCTTATTACCTATTTGATGGTTACGCACACCTTTCTTCTGGTCTTGCTTGTGGTCTCGCTGGACTCTCTGCTGGAATGGCGATTGGGATCGTTGGTGATGCCGGTGTTAGGTATCGTTCTTCCCTAATTTCTCTTTCTGTTTACGATTTCAGTTTGATTACCTTGGATCGATATTGCCTTTCGAATTTTTTTCGTCGTTGTTCTCTGGAGATATTGATTTAAACCGTTCAAAGAATGGTGATATGCCTTTGACTATGTTTAGAGCTACACTTCTAGGACTGAGGCCTGGGGCTTGGTCTGTTGATTGTTGCTAATGCCACTGCTAATCTTTTCTACTAGAGTGCTGGCGTGAAATTGAAGATAAGCTTTTTTTTTCTGATATTGGCGTGTTATTATCATGGTTTATCGCTTGAATATGGCATTTGCGCCTTTTATTTTCTGTGATTGATAAGCTTTGAGGATTGCAATGTACCCCTACGTCCCATGTCACTTAATTTTGGAAAGGTGTGAGGGGGCAGAAGAGTTGTGAAATCAGAATCAGTGAGTTGTTTTACGCTCTTAAATGTAGAAATCATCCTTCATTATCTGTTCATGCATTTGGTTACCCATGTGAAAGCTGGCTGTATTTCCATCGTGGTGGCCATATTGATAAGCTGCTTGATCGTGTTAAGTCAGTTACTTTTCTTTTATTTTCCTTTTTAGGAGGGGTTCTGGGACTTAAATTTGAAAATAGTGGTTTCGGTAATTTCTTGCCTGATTGAGGGTTAGTGGTCTAGAATCTAGATTGGTTGTTCAGGAGCATAAGTAGCCTCTAATAAGAGGTGACATGAGTCATGGGTTATAAAAGGTCTATGATTTTGACTTTTAGTGGTTGCTTCCATCTCTCTCTCTCTCTCTCTCTCTCTCTCCCCCCCCCCACCACCACCCCCCAAAAAAAAAAATTTCATTAATATAATCGTTGGATAATCTCCTTAATAGAGCTGTTTTGTGCTCTGTACCTGTTCATGATTGCTATCCAATCATGCAAATAAGTTTGTTGTGGTTCCTTACTTATTCCTCTGACCTTAATCTTCTCAATATTTGATAGGTCTGCTGTAATTTGTTTATATTTGATATTGTCCTGGTTGGTGTTGGTGTTTTAGTTGGTGCTAATTGATTTTTAAATTGAATTGGGGGTGTATTCCATTGATTTTTTTGGTATTTTATTACATCAGTTACACCCAATCTGTTGCGAGATTTCAATCAAGAGTGCTTTGCTTATTATTATTATTATTATTTTTTTTTTTTAATTAAGAAATTTATAGAAGCTTTTCTACACTTAGCCATACCATCAAAATCCATGCAGAAATTTGATTTCTCCCAATTAGTATAGTTCAAAATCTCGGTTTTCTCGAAGTTCTCGAGGGGGTTGAGACGAGACACCCCCACGAAACTGAATCTTGACCAGTTATCGAGCTAGTCTCGACCATTTCTCGACATTTTCGACCAGTTTTCAACATTTTCGACCAGTTCTCGACTAGTCTAGACTTAATGTATGAATTATGATTGTATAGTCTACTTGACTACTTTGGTTTTTTTGACTATGATAATTAACTAATCAAGTGTTATTATGTTTATTCTTCTCTTAAAATATAGTTTTATTGACTCATTTAGTCTTCTTTGATCTTCTACTAGTGTAACATAATGTAGAATAGTCAATATTATCCTAGGTTTACATTTGAACTTCAGATCGATACTGCCAAACATGGGTGTAAACCCAAACAATTAACATGTGATTATTTTTATAGTTTTATGGTTTAACTATGTTTATATATGCTAAAATAGGGTTTTCTTGGAGTATCAAGCTTTAAAATGGTCATTTTAGGGTCAAAACACACATTTTAAGCCTTTTGAGGATTTTGTGCAGTCTCGCGGAGATCTCGACCAAATTTTTGAGAGTCGAGACACCCTTGAGACTTGAGATTTTGAACCATGCCAATTAGTCAACCCATCTCGCCCTACAAACTGCTTAATTTTTACTTACCATGGGAACCTAAGACTATTAACTTGGGGATTTAAAGCACTACAATCAAGAATGTGTCTATGCTTTGATTGGAGACTGGGACAAGCACATTAAGTAACTGATTTGATTTGGGTTTATTTTTGAATTTCAACCAAGACTATTAACTTAGGGAGTTAAAGCACTACAATCAAGAACCTATCTGGGGGGGGGGGGTCTCATCACGTTTGATTGGAGACTGAGATCAGGGGGGGGGGGTCCCATCACGTTTGATTGGAGACTGAGATCAACCCATTAACTAACTGATTTGATTTTGGGTTTATTTTTGAAATTCAACCCATTTCCTCCAATAAAATAAAAGGATATAACTGGTGACGTCCTCTGTTTCATTTTCTCAATCTTTTCTCTTAGCATTGCTTGGTGAACTAAGGTGGGTTCAGGGTGTGGTGATATCTTTATGCATCTGATATAGGGCTTTTGATTCTCCAATATCGATATTTGATATGATCAAAGCCTTATTGGCTGCATAATATCATATCTTTGGGAACCACCGTAATTATCAGGATCTTCACAGATGGATTGGGTTGCTAGACACTGATACATAATTATATCATGCTGGCATGGTCTATGATTATAATATTGATCAATGCCTTCCTCTTCTCTTTGGTCCGAGCATCAATAATCCTGTATTTCTTTTCACTGAGTAGCCTATCCAAACCATGGATCTGTTGAAAATGAACCCTTCTGTTTAATTTCTGGAGTGATTCCCTTCTCTACTGAAGCATTGAGAATTTGAATAGGGGCTGGTATAGGTCCATTGGAATGGGTTCACTCAGTTTTTAAATCACTGTGATGTGAAATTTCAAGAAGATAACTGGGGCCTGGTTCTCAATGCTTTGTGCAGGGTTTTTGCAGGAGCTGGAGATTATGAGTTCCTTAAGCTGAGAATTATGGTTGGGTTGTTAGGGTTTTTCATCAATTGGTTGATGACATGATGTGGAAGAGAAGGGGAGAGAGAAGGGGAGGGGGGGAGGATGGAAATAATTGGGGAAAAGCTACACTACGGTGTTTTGGGCAAGACATGGCTCTATAATTGGAGGAACCTTTGGCTTAAAGGGAGCCATGTGGTTTTGAGAAATGTGAAGAGATTGTGGATCCTTTATAAAATCCCAATCTGATTGTCCTGAAAATATTAACAGCCCTCATTGGTCTGCATTGCATAAGCCCTATTAGTCCGTGCAAAGTAACCCCTGCATGGATTAGTGAGGCAGATTAAAATATTTGGATATAATACTGGCACCGGTCCGTGGTTCAGGCTTAATTTATATTGAAGATATATAGTTTCAATATATTCTGAATTATAGTCTCCATAGGGAGGGCCTTGGTGTGACGCTAAGGTTATCATATTGCAACTTGGTGGTCATGAATGATAACATGGAAACAGTCTCTCTGTGTTGGGGGGTAAGGCTGCGTATATTCTGCCTCTTCCCAGACCCTGCAGTAGTGGGAATCTCACCCTTACATTCTGAATTTTAGTCTTTACAGGAAAGAAATAAGTTTGAAAGTGTTCTGTCTGATCCATATGTTCACTGCCAATTGCAGCAGTAACATGGAATGATTATTGTTCGTTTTATTGTTATCTTGTTGAGTAATTTAAAAACGGAAAAAATAAAAATGAATCTGTTTGTTGCTCCTCTGATTTTGTGCTTGAATATTTTGCAGAGCTAATGCACAGCAGCCAAAACTTTTCGTTGGAATGATCCTGATTCTCATCTTCGCTGAAGCATTGGCTCTTTATGGACTCATTGTTGGTATCATCCTCTCTTCCCGAGCTGGTCAGTCCAGAGCTGACTGAGAAATAGGAGAACCCTGCTATCTTGTGTGATTTATTGGTATCATTTGGAAGCTCAAATTCTTCGCAGTCTAGAAATTGTAATTCAGAACATTCTCTATCTTCTCAAATTCGTCACTCGGAACATGATTGTTTCACTGCATTTGGTGGTTGCTTTGCACTGGTTGTAGAATTAAGACGGAGTTCCTTGCCAAAATAAAGCTTATGAAGCTTTTATTTTATCGGTTGCTGTATTTTGCAGATGCAGGTAATAGATAGTGTAGAACTCACTTTGGATCAAGCCTGTATGGCTGTTATTTATCGTACCCAGCTATTCCTTTTTCTCTCTATTTTTAATTATTTTTGTGTGCTAAGCTAGCTAGGTAACCGTATGGTATATGGATGCCAATAGAAGTAGGGGCCTGTTGCAACCAGCATGGTAGTTGCATCCTCCTCCGTCCTCTTCTTTTCTTTTCTTTATTTATTTTGTGATTCCACCATTTAACCATTTGCATGCTAACTAATTAGGTACACATTTTTTTTCTTTGAAATTATTTTGTTAGATTTAAATGGAAATCAGGATTATTTACCCAAAAAAAAAAAAGAAAAAGGAAATCAGGATTCGTATAGGTAAACTGGATACAGTATTTCATATTTTAGTAGCCTATAACACCTGGGCGGCATCATTTCTGTGTTTGGCCCATTTAATGTATCCCTTGTAAACTGTTGGAAAGAGGTTCTCTGCTCTGGGAGCAACGAAGGAAATCAAGGGATGGGCTTATGAGTGGGGTTTTGATGGAAATTTCATAAATAGAAACAGGATTTTGTTTACTTTTAGGGTGGATGTAGTCAGACTTCGTTTTAAATTTAGAAAGATCTTCGGCTGTCTGACCTTAGCTATGCCGAGGGAAGTATTTGAAATTTAGGTTCAGTTTGGTTGTAAGGGAAATTAAAAGGGAAAGGAAGTAAAATTTTTAAACTTAAAATGAAATTTGTATAAGTATAATGACACAGTTTGGTTGCAAAAGAAATTGAAGGGAAGAGAAGTGAAAATTTTAAACTTAAAAAAAAAAAACTTTTATATTTCTAAGACAACATGATTGTATAAATTATTGAATTTCTTAACATATATAGTAATGATACTTATAAGATATAAAATTTATTTTATTTTTTTCAAATGGGAGGGATTTTGATGCAAAGTGAAGTATAAGTTAATAATTAAATGTAGAATAATTTGAAATTAATTATATAGTAATGTGATAGCATGTGATGTAATCATTATAAAAGTTTTTATTTAAAGTTTAAAATTTTTATTACCTTTCCCTTCAATTTTCCTTGGTTGCAAAGGGAATTGAAGGGAAGTGAAAATTTTTAACTTTAAAAACAAACTTTACATGCTATCACCTTACTTTGTAACTAATTCAAAATCATTCGATATTTATTTAACTTACATTTTACTTTGCATCCAAATCCCTTGCATTTGAAAAGAAAAATAAGTTTTATATTTTATAATTATCATTACTAAATATGTTAAGAAATTTAAGTAACTTATAAAATTATATTATATTATAAATTAAAAAATTTTCATTTCCCTTCCCTTAAATTCCCCTTGCAACTAAACAAAACCTTAATCTTTCTAAAAAAAAAAAAAACCCCTTAATGAATCTGATCTAGAATTTCAATCCATAACCCTTGCTGCTCATATGATAGAGAAGTCCTTACTGTCTGGTTTACCAGAAGTTATTTCCTGAGTAGAGAGAGTTTTAGTATCCTCCCGTAAGCATTGCTTCTACAATTACAAAACTATGCTTATGACAATTATGATAAAATGTATAAGGTTTTGGCTGGACTAGTCTGGGATTCACATCCTCTCCTCCCAGAGGTTCGGGAGGAGGGGGATGCCCCCGTTGGATGGCTGACACGTGGAGTTTGGGTGAATTCGAGCCGACAGCGGGTGTCGGCTTAGATGGTGGGCTCGGATTCACCTGAGCTCCACGTGTTGGCCATCCAACAGGGGTGTCCCCCTCCTCCTGAACCTCTGGGAGGAGAGGATGTGGATCCGACTAGTCTGATTGCAAGGGAAATAGAGACAAAGAAAGTGAAATTAAATCTAATCTTTAAAAAGAAAAAAAGTGTTATAATCATTCTCTAACAAGAGTACAACTAATTTCAAATCATTTTAAAATTTATAACTTTAATTTGCAATCAGATCTCTTGGATTGAAAAGTAAACTAAAAATTATATCAGAAAATTATAAGGTTTTAGGCTGGCTGGTTGATGTGGTGTCAAAATTGGGTCCAAATTGAAAATGAAATTGAATTAATCCGATTTAGCCCAAAACATACTGAACCTTACCGGCTGTGTTTTTGAAGTCTGGTGAAGAATTGAAACTGGACTGGGCTGATTGAAGGTCAAATCAAATTGATGAAATAGATTCAAACTGAAACCGAACCAGCCTAATAGTGGACTAGTAACAGTCCATTAAGCCAACCTATTACTAAATATACATGTAGAAACCGTCAGCTAGTGGCCTGATGGAGCCTATTAAGTTAACTTTTTACTAAATATACATATAGGAAACTGAAACCGATAGTGCATCAATAAGAGTCTAAGTTAGTCCAACAAAAGCCCGAAACTGAATCGGTCCAGATCAAATTAACTGATCGACACACCTAGCTGGTTGGCACAATTATGGTGTGTGGATAACTTTTGTAAGCATTTTTTTAGTGATATGGTCACAACTCATGACTCAGGACTTTGATGGCAGTTTCAAACATTTGGGGGCATTTAGTCACATGACCTCAACTTTAATTCAACTTTCAGACGTTTGTGGGCATCTTAGTCATACTGTCACAACTTTGATGGCACTTTTAAATATTCGTTTTAGGGAAATTTACTCAGACACCCCCTTGACAATTGGTTTACTCTACAGAACTATCCTCTCTTGACAAAAGTGATAAGGACTACCCATGAAACAATGTTTTATAACAGTATAGTCCACACCGGGCGTCAAAAACTAATGGAATTTTTTTAAGACAATATTATCCTTACTAAATGTAAAATTACATAAATATACCATCGTTTATCTCTGGAACGAGGCCTATGCAAGTTCTCCAATTGTCAGTAGGAAGAACTTGCAGAGGCCTGGTTTCAGAGATAGACGACGGTATATTTATGTAATTTACATTGAGTAAGAGTAGTATTGTCTTAAAAAAATTGGAATTTTTCTTTTCAATTTTTAATAAGGGTGTCAAATCTAGGCCTGGTCCGGTAGCAAGGATCGAGCCCGCTTGATATAACTTGAACCCAACCCGAATTGAGCCCTTAATGGACAGGTTTCAGTTTGGGCTTGTAAAGCCCAACACTGTTTCAGCTTAGACTGAAACCGGACCGGACTGGCCAGTTAAGAAATTCGAGCTAACCCAAACTGATAATATCCAACCCAAACACCAGTAAGGCCAGTTAAAAAGCTTGAGCTAGTCCGAACCGATTCTTTTTGCTACTCAAATAATAACCAGTTCACCAAGGATCTAACGATTCCAATCAGATAAATGCAAATATGCAATCCATTATCCATGCTCAGATGCCCCTAAGATCAATCAAAACTCAACCACTTACAATTATATTAAATATGAACAAAAAGCATCACAAAAAAATTATTGTCGTGCTAAAATAACAACATGCAAAGGCAGCCTGATAAGCCCGATAAACGTAGCTCGGACCGAGTAGGCCCGAAATCAACTCGATAAGTCCAACCTGATACTAACCCGACACCCGACTGACCCATTAATTATTGTGTCCAACGCAGCCCACCCCAACCTGAACGCCCAATACTGTTTCAACCCAGACTAGACACTCTTAGTTTTTAACACCCGGTGTGAACTAAATTGTTATAAAACATTGTTTCAGGGGTAGTCCGTGTAACTTTTGTCAAAAGAGGATAATTCTGTGTAGTAAACCAATTGTCAAGGGGGTGTCTGAGTAAATTTCCTTTCATTTTGTAAAGTGTCAGAGTAGGAAATGATTGGTAGATAAATATGCACATAAACCGTATAAGGAATTATTTATGAAATGAATATTTAAATCGATAAGAAACTTATAAGTTATAATCCAGTTATTAATTGGTTTGATTTTGGTTTGAAACATAAGAACCAATTATTAATTGGTTTAATTATGATTTCTATAAATAATAATTTCAAACTGAACCGAACCGAACCGTTACATTTGACTGGCTGTAACATCACTGTAAGTGAGACTAGCATTATTGAAATAGGAATAATCCCTCCAATTCAGGTGGTAGAGAATCTGTATTAAGTTTGCCTTTTCTTTTCTTGACATACAAGACACAAGTGATAAACCAAAGATATAAAATGGATGGCTTAGGTTCTATAATGGTATTCCCTCTTTCCCCCCCACAAATGGAAATGAAATGAGCAGTTCAAAAAGATGAAACCATGTAAACCAACCACATTTCTTTTGTATTCACTAATTGAGCACTAAGTCCACATTTTCGTCTTCCTTTTCTTAATTTCTAAAGCTTTCCAGTCAGTCTTTTATATTCTTTGGATTTGAAAAGGCAAATCTTTGTTATTGAAGAACTATGATGGGCAAGTCCTTGGACCATGGATTAAGGAATCGGATCGGATCCATCGGAGCTGATCCCGTGAAGCCCACAAATCAGAACGATTGAATGGGTTCACGTCAGATGAGTCTGATCTTTCATTCTCACACACTACTCTTGTTATGTGTGAAGCTTGATATTATCTTAATCAGGAAGTAATACTGTTCACTCTGCCACAATTTTCTAAGGTGGTTTACCATGGGGAGGCAATCTTGTACTTTGAGAGTTTAGGGTTCTCTTGACTAAAGTGTGATCTCAAAAGGAGAGAGATTAAGCGTTATAACTTATTCATTGGAATATGGGAAATTGTGACTGATCTCTCTGTCGTAGACGTAATCCATACACATTGTGTGAATAAACCATGTAATATCTTTTATGTTGTGTTCTCTTTCGTTTTTTTTATACTATTATTCTTTCGTTACATTGTTAATTCTTAAGAACTTTGCCTCCGTAATCCACTTCAAAGTTCAAACTGATCTACTCAGGACTCCAAAAAAAGAAGAAAAAAAAAAATTTAAATTTTCCACTCAAAAAGAAAAGAACCAAAAGATGGTGTTGAAGAAGCAACTCGAAGAACAATCACAATGGATAAGATAACATCTCCATTCTCCATCACTATATAGAATATACGGCTCCTCTTTAGTTTATGAAAGCCCTAGGCCATAAAGAATATATGAACTACAAGTCATGTTCTTGTTTGGTGGATTATTGCAATAGTGGGTTTATCAATGTTGCATTATTTGGAATTATTCTTATCTTCTAATTCATGGCTATGGATCATATAAAGCTAACCCAATTATTTATATTTTAAAATTTTATTTACTATACATAAAAGCAATAAAATAAAACCACTGAGGTTGCGATTGGTAATGTTTCGATGTTGGAACATTATTCTTTTCATGATTTTTTTTTTCCTATTTATGTGTTGGAATAGTGTTCTTTGGCTCAAGAACAATGTAAAAAGCTGTTTGGTAAACATCTTCTAGAACTAGTATAAAAACAGAAAAAGAACATGTTACCGTTTGGTAAAACTTGTTGCATAACTGTAATAATTCCAAAGAACACCACTTTTGCGTTTGGCAATCCCAAATCGTTTTTTTTTTTTTTGGGTTCTCAAATGTACAGACTTAGGAATGACCGCGATCCCACGTTGAATAGCTCGAACTAGGCTTGGCTCGAAAAAAAAAATAAAACCCAAAATTAATTGACCTCACATGCGTAGATAAATAGATCCTGAGAAATGACTTGGCATGCTGACTAGGGATTGGCTGATCCAAACCTTGCAACTCGATACTAAAAGTATAACGAAGAACTGATGGAATGGATGTTCTATGGGCTTCCCTGATGAGAGATCTTAGGAAAAAGATCCTCTCCTATTGTTTAGTTCCTTCAGCCGTGATTCATCAATTGAAGTTCACTCAACGTGCATACCGGTTGCTGGATCATAATTGAAATACCTCCAATGATAGAAGAGGATCTGAACCATGGCATTTCTATTCATTCCCCATATGGCCATTGTGCAACCACAATCATGAAGCACCATTGAGGTCTCAAGAAATACATAATGCATCGGAAGTTAGGTTTCTTAGTTAGGTCTTGAGAATGAAATGTCTTCAGCTGCTTCTTATTGGCTCTAAATTCTCAAGTTGAGGATCTACTTTTTATTTATTTTTATGAGGAAACAAAATGCCTTTTGATCATCTCTTATTTTATTAAACGAAGTTAGGTTCTGATAGCACAAAAATCTTCTTCATCCATTCAGTCGTTTAGTCGAACATCGTTCTTCAATGAGGTTTTCTCCCCACTTACTCATCCAATATATAATTTTGTATTGAGCTTGTGACATAAGCTTGTAAAGAGAGAAAATAGAATTTTTCTTGTGACCAGATTGGACGAAAATGGTGCACAATCCCAAAATGATTTATTATAAATTATAACCACTGTTGCAGTCAACTTTCCTTAGGTACCAATATTTAATTTAAAAGACCTATTAAGTAAGGGTATTTAACTTGGAAACCCTATTAAATAAGGGTAAAAGACCTATTAAATAAGGGTTTTAATTTACAGTTGACATCAGCAGTGTCAAAGACCCCTTGACTGTACATTCATTAGGTCATCATCATTTTCTTAAACAATTATACCAAAACCCCACTCACAATAGCCAGAGTTGTTCATAAGGGAAAAAAAAAAAGTCATTTTTTTTTGTTTTTTGGGATTAGGGTTAAGAAAGAAAAAAGTCCACGTAAATTTGAAAGAAGGAAAAATAAATATTTTTTTTTGAGGGTAAAAGAAGGGAAAATGATTGGAGAAAGACATTTTGTTGAAAACATAAGGGTAATTTTAATAAGTTGAATACAAAACTAGATAATCCAATCATTTTAAAGAGAGTTGGGTGGAGATTGCGCAGTCCATGCAACAGGAGAGGGTTCTTTCTCCCGTTAAGAAAAAGTACAGACAAACAATTGGCCTGATAAAAAAAGGCAAGAGATCCGTCCAGACCGATCTAGGTTGATACCAACTAGTCCAGGACTCTAGATTCGGATCGGGTTGATATCGGCCAGGATCGATACTAATTATTGAAACTATGTCTGTGAGCATGCTTTAGGTATCCTGATTGAATACACCGTATTGGCCGACACATATTGGTTTCGATAGCGATCGATCTTGATACGATACTTGATACTTTCATTTTTTTAATTTAGTATTGACTACGTTTCACTCTACCATTGGTTTCGTACATTCTGTTTTAGTTTTCAGAGCACCGATAGCAGTTTTGATACGATGAACTAAAACCATGCCTACAAGGCTAGCAAAACCCTTTACACTTGGCAACATATCCTCTCCAACCGCTCACTTTTTATGTATGTAATCAGAGGGGGATCTCGATCGATCCTCTATAGCGTTGCTAGCCGGTAATGAGGCATCCGATGGCTATGAGTTCATTGGGACACACGCTCGATACACTCCATTACTGGATCCCCTCACTATCAGGCAGCAGTGCTACAGAGGATCTTTACGCACCAGAGGGATGGCCCTACATGGTGATGATATAGGCTAATGTTCCACAGTCGTCTATACTCATCTGAAGGGGGAGATGCTCTCCTGCAAAATCATGTATCCTCCATGTGATGCCATTTTGTCTATTGAGTGTGAAACCCATACTCTAGAAGTGGATCCCCCCGCCCATGAATGGAGATGGGATCACATAAAGGATGCACTTACGTGCAGAGGAACCGTTCTCGTCCAATGGGATGTGGGGCTAACATTCATGGGGACAGAGCTCGTCTCAAGTTGAGCTTTCCCTCCAGCTGTGATCCAAGGACTGGAGTTCACTCCGTGCAAATACCAATGTATTGATATTGCAAACTGACTTCAGCCGTTGGATCACTAACTTGAGACGGCCGAGTCATCATTCCTCACGTAATCTCATGCTACTTTTTTACGATCTTATCTTTTTGACAGGTGAAAAGGCTATAAAACCTTCACACCGGCCTAGAAATCTGTGTTGCGTTCCTACTTCACTTCTTTTCTCTAATTCTTTATTTGTATCTCCATATATGCGAATATGTTATAGATGCACCACATGTTTACGGAAGGACCAAAACTCCTACATGAATATGTAACCAGAAATATGAAAAAAAATTTGGACTAGGGTTTGAGGGACGGATAGAAATCGTCTTATGTTCTCAAATCATTCCAAATATACGATCACGGTTAGCGTCTCTTCAACGATAGGAGAGGATTTCTATCCTGAAATCCAAAAATCCAAATCCGATTAGCTGATTTGGATCAGAATTAGCCAATGCTGATCTATATTCAAACCATTTCGAATTAGTCCACTTTTTATTAAACTTTTGAAGTTCAAGATTGGCCAATCCTAGCTGAAGTGGAATGGACAGATGCCATAGGCATTGTTAATTCCAATTACTTGAACCTTGGTGTGAGATCCATTAAATATGATTTTTATAGCCATAGAAGGGTCCTACATCAATAGACGGCTCCCAAGGCTGCAAGATGGTTACTAAATGGGGGAGACTATCAGCATTTTTCCTTTTTAGTAAATAAAAATTTTATAAATCCAGAAAAATGAATACAAACAAATTGGACCACATAGAAAAAATAAAAAAAATACAATACACGTCCAGTCTTATCTTTCAAAACCGAGAGACAACCTAAAAAACAAGGAAGGCTAAATTCATACCAAAAGCCAACCTCAACAAATTATGTAGGCCTCTCAGTCTTAGGAAAGATGCAAGCGCTGGCATAATGGACTAATGATGGCAAGGGTTGGGGAGTGGATGGAGTGGAGTGGAGTGGTTGTGCTTTGACCTGCCGCCCATCAGTTGGGTGGCTCTTTGATGGGTGTGATCCAATTAAAGTTATCAAGATTTTTCAATTTATTCATACTAGATTGGTCTAATCTAACGTTCATTGCACCAGTTTGGATTCATTAAACATATAACATATTCTTCTCTCTCCTCTATCGTCTTTCCTCTCTCTCATAAAAAGCATCCCTCTTCCACAGTGATGATTTTTCTGAAACCAAATAGATAAGAGAAAAAGTGATACACGTATTGAGGTCGTATATAGATATTTAGATTCTCCAAAGATAGATTTGGATGAAAAAAAAATCCTCTATAGTGACTGGCAATTGGCAATGAAGATGTTGACCACTCATAATGCATTGACACGTGTCCCAATGCATTATGAGTGTCCAGGATCTCACTGGTAAAACGAAATAGATAAGAAAGAAAGTAAGACACGTAGATACACGTATTGAAGTTGTATACAGACATCTAGATTCTCCGAAGATAGATTTGGAGGAAAAATATCCTTTGTAGTGACTGCCACTTGGCAGTGAGGTTGCTGACCACTCATAATGCATCAATACATGTCCCAATACACTATGAGAATCCAGGATCTCACTGTCGAAACGAAATAGATAAAAAAAAATGAGACACATAGATACATCAATTGAAGTCGTCTACAGACATCCAGATTCTCTAAAGATAGATTTGGAGGAAAAAATATCCTCTGTAGTGACTGCCACTTGGCAATGAGGATGCTGACCCCTCATAATGCATTGACATGCGTCCCAATACACTGTGAGAGTTCAGGATTTCACTACCATTTTGCAATCACTACAGAAGATCCAGGTTCAGATTTGGATTCTATTCTTTATATTTATTTTGTTTCCCCAATTGGAGATGAGGAGGATAAGGTAAAGTTGTTGGCTTAGGTGTCATCTTTCTCTCTCCCCTATATCTACCTTTGTCTTATCCATCACATTTTTTCTCATTCTCTCTTTTAGTAGAAACCCATTTTCCTTATCAATCCTTCACTTCGCCTAACGCTTCGCCAGTAATTTTGTGCCATCATTTGGGGTTCGGATCACCTGTATGTGCATGTACTCTCTTTGGATATCTCATCACCATCCTTATTCAATGAGTCTTACACTTTAAAAATGGGTTTCACATCAAATTGATAATGATGAAATCCCATAAAGAGTAAATGTACATATAATTGATTCAAACTGTATTTTGAGAAAAAGATCCTCTCCTATCAACTAGCTCATTAGTCGTCCATGGAATGAACCAGAACGCATCAATATGTGATTCATAAAAGAATTAGTCAGAGCACACAGGACCGAATTGGAGATTGGAAATAGCTGGATCAATGGAGTTGTCTCCCACCGTCTAGTCACGGGAGCAATTGGACGATAGAAGATGAGCCCGGTCCCACATAAAGCGTTTCAAACTGTGGGCCCCAGCGCTTTTAGTGAGAGCAATCCCCGTCCCCATCCTTAAAAATGATCAGGGAATTGGGACCCACCTTCAACAGGTAAGCCCGATCCCACCAAAATTGATAGACAGACGTCGTTATGGTTAGCAGACGCGTGAAAAAACGTGTCAGAAATAAATTACCTGAGCGGTTAATATGGGATTTTTTTTTGGTAAAAGTAAATATGGGATTTTAGTAATTAGAGACGATTGAATAGGAAAGATAAGATTGTGATTTAAAGCGTACCAAATCCTGATAAGCATCGTCTCTACAGTCAAGATTTGTGTTCTTGGGCTCTCTTTTTCCAGCCCAGTTAACACCGGACTGGTTCCTCTCACAAAGGATTTAGCACGAAACAATTATTACTCCACGTTGAATACAGATTATTGGATTCCCAGTCATTTTCATATTAGGGTTTTTAAACTGTTCGGTTCGTAACAGTTCTTTAATGGTCTATCGGTTTTGGGTTTGCTAGAAAACCCATCCCAGAACCATCCCATCACATTTATTATCCAGTCCCAAAAGTGATTCACAAAACTGGCCTATTTAATGGTGGATGGATCTAGAATGGGTTTCAACACTTGATCATGGAATCAGTTTTCTCATTCCCCACCCAAATCGACACCTTACAATATTTTCCAAAAAAAAATCTTATCCTGTTGCCCAATCATGCCAAAAAGAAACATGAACAACCGTTTTACCTGAGAAATATAATTAATTCTTATCTGGCAAAATCTAGGATAGATATCTTCTCATGTCTCTTTTGTTGGTACGAAAAAATCCAGTGATCGTAATTTATCATGTGTATATACCAATGTATGATAATAGATGATCGTCACTAGATTTTCTTGGGATCCACATCGTCTCCTCCCTGAAATTTGAGAGGAGGAGCGGCAACTCCAATGGATGGTCACCACGTGGAGGTCGGATGAATCCGACCCCTCCATTTGAGCCGAAAAGGGAGTGTCGGATCGAACGAAAGGGTCAGATTCATCCGACCTCCACGTGACGACCATCCACTGAGGTCGCCGCATCTCCTCCCTGAAATACAGGGACGAGACAATTTGTATCCATTTCCTTGTGACGACATGAAAGACAAGACAAGATTTGAATCCCAGAATCTAATGAGTTGGTTGTCGAGAGTCATCTAGAAAACTTCTTCCTATTTTTGTCGGACATACCAAATAAAAGAACCACCATACGTATTCAAATCGTCTCATCTCTGTAATTTAGGGAGGAGACGTGGCGACCTCACTGGATGGTCGCCATGTGGAGGTCAGATGAATCCAATCCCTTTGTTCGAGTCGACACTCTCTTGTCAGTTCGGTTTGTTAACTCAAATGGAGGGGTCGGATTCATCTGACTTCTACATGGCGACCATCCAATAGAGTCGCCGCCCCTCCTCCCAAATCTCAAGGAGGAGACGATTTGGATCCATCACCATGCACGGCCACTCGGCGTGTGAGCAGTGGTGGTTTTGGATGAGAGGAAAATACGTTTCACGTTTTTTCTTAAGACTTGATGGATAAAGAAATTGAAAAGATATTTATTTCGGTCAGAAAGAAAACAGGACGGGCAACGTGAATTTTAGACTATATAACCCCATCGGCTCCATGCAAATCTCGCCCATTTCTTCTCTCAAAAGTTTCTTGCCAGTTGTCATTCACACTCTCTCTTCTTGCTCCATTGGGTTTCCTTTTAATCTTTCTTTCTTTGCTGTCGTTTCTCCCTCCATAATCTCGTTCTTGAATGACCTGTTGATCCAGTAAATTTCTGTTCTTCGAATTTGAGTTTTCTTTTTTATCTAATTTGCTGCAAGAGTTTTGACTTTAGGATTTGTGATTGGTTACAAAATCTGCTTCTTGTTCTAGTTTTGTTTAGAATCTTTTTTGTTTGAATCTGTTATTCTGAGAATTCGGTGTGGGGATCGCTGAATTACAGAGGACGAACTAGGGTTCCTTTCCTTTTCCTCAGAGGACGAACTAGGGTTCCTTTCCTTTTCCTCAGTTCTATACTGCTTCTTTTGTGGGGGTAGCCGGGGCTCAGGCCTTCGGCATTTTCTAAAACCCCCTTCTTCACAAACCTAAAATTTTGAACCCTTTGATTTTCTTCTTTTACTAACCTGATCGGAGAGATGCCGGCCTTGACATGTTGTCTAGATGCTGCAATTCCTCCTGGTTACGCTCTAGCCGGGGATGGTTTTCTCCCCGCGCCGGAAATATCTTCCGGTGTGTCTCCGGCGTCAAACACCACCACCATCTCCAACATCGACCACTCTTCCCATCAATGGTCTCCATCCCTCTCTGCTTCTCTGTATAGGATCGATGGCTGGGGCACTCCTTACTTCTCAGTAAACTCCTCCGGCAACATTGCAGTCCGTCCTTACGGTGCCGATACCCTTCCTCACCAGGAGATTGATCTCATGAAGGTTGTTAAGAAGGTTTCCGAATCGAAATCTGCCGGCGGTTTAGGTTTGCAGTTCCCTCTTATTTTGCGCTTTCCAGATGTTCTCAAGAACCGTGTGGAATCTCTGCAGTCGGCGTTCGATTATGCGATCCATTCTCAAAGTTACGAATCGCATTACCAGGGTGTTTATCCAGTTAAATGCAACCAGGATCGCTTTGTCGTGGAAGACATTGTTGAGTTCGGGTCGTCGTACCGTTTCGGCCTTGAAGCCGGATCGAAACCTGAGCTTCTTCTCGCCATGAGCTGTCTGTGCAGGGGAAGCCCCGATGCTTTTCTTGTCTGTAATGGCTTCAAAGACTACGAGTATATTTCACTTGCACTGATTGCGAGGAAGCTTGATCTTAATACTGTTATAGTTATTGAGCTAGAGGAAGAGGTTGATTCGGTGATAGAGATCAGCCGAAAGCTGCTCGTCCGCCCTGTCATCGGTGTGCGAGCGAAACTTCGCACCAAGCATTCTGGCCATTTCGGAGCGACTTCTGGAGAGAAAGGAAAGTTTGGTTTGACGACGATGCAGATCTTGCGAGTAGTGAGGAAACTCGAACAAGCAGGCATGCTCGATTGTCTGCAACTTTTGCATTTTCACATTGGATCGCAGATCCCTTCAACGTCCTTGCTAGCCGATGGTGTTGGTGAGGCCGCACAGATCTACTGCGAGCTAGTCGGTCTGGGTGCTGGCATGCGAGTAATTGATATTGGCGGTGGCCTCGGCATCGATTACGATGGATCACGCTCGACTGACTCAGACCTCTCGGTTGGTTACGGACTTGAAGAGTATGCCGCAGCTGTAGTTCAAGCAGTTCGTTATGCTTGTGACCAGAAATTTGTGAAGCACCCAGTTATTTGTAGCGAGAGCGGGCGGGCAATTGTCTCTCATCACTCTGTTCTGATCTTTGAGGCAATGTCTGCTACTGTAGCTGATAAGCAGACGATGTCGTCGTTCAGCCCCGGTCTCCAGTACTTCCTCGACGAAATTACAGAGGAGGCTCGAGCTAGTTACCGCAACCTGTGCGCAGCAGCAGTGGGAGGCGAGTGGGAGACCTGTTTTCTGTATGCTGATCAGCTCAGGCAACGTTGCGTCCAGCAGTTCAAGGAAGGCTCATTGGGTCTTGAGCAGCTTGCAGCTGTAGACGGTCTCTGCGATTCCGTTTCGAAGGCATTGGGATCATCAGATCCAGTGTGTACGTATCATGTAAATCTGTCTCTGTTCACCTCGATCCCTGATTTCTGGGCAATTGGGCAGATATTCCCAATAGTTCCGATTCATCGCCTCGATCAACGGCCAGGGGTGAAGGGGATACTATCGGATTTGACGTGCGACAGTGATGGGGTTGTTGATAAGTTTATCGGTGGTGAGTCGAGCCTGCCCCTACATGAGTTGAATGGTTATGGTGGTGGAAACGGCGGAGGATATTATTTGGGGATGTTCTTGGGCGGGGCTTACGAGGAGGCGCTCGGTGGATTGCACAACCTTTTTGGCGGCCCCAACGTTGTTCGGGTGTCGTATAGCGATGGACCGCACAGCTTCGCATTGACGAGGGTGGTGCCAGGACTGTCGTGTGGAGATGTGCTACGAGCGATGCAGCATGAGCCGGAACTCATGTTCGAGGTACTGAAGCATCGTGCAGAGGAGTGTGGACACGACGACGAGATGGCGGGTACCGCGCTTGCGAGCGTCCTTGCCCGGTCCTTTCACAGCATGCCATATTTGACAACAGCTGCGACTTGTGGGATTACAGACAATAATGCATATTTTTACTGCAGAGAAGCTGATCACGATAACATAAACGAAGACAGGGCTGCTGTTGGCGACGATGATCAGTGGACCTATTGTTGTGCTTGAGTTAGCCTGTTCATCGCCGCTCTACCAACATCTATGAATGTGGTTTGTCGTCAATGGAGGTCGTCTTTTTTTACTTTTCTCTATTTTCTCTATTTTCTCCTTGTTATTTTTGTTTGTTTTTGGTGATGGAGATGTGAAGAGTATGTGTCTTTTTTTTAGCCATGCCTGTAGTTGTGTATGTGTCTTTTTTTTTTAGCCATGCCTGTAGTTGTTCTTTTGATAGTAGCTGGGTTCTGTAAATGGTATGCCATGCAATTCCCTTGTTATTTAAATAATAATTAATATTTCCCTTTTATCACCATGGCTTCTTTGAATTCTTTTTCTTCTTCTGTCATCTTCTTCCTCTGTGTGTGTATGTGTGCGCGTTATAATTTTTTGGGTTTCCTGATTTTGTAACTTGTCTTGCTTGATTTGTAAAATGATGCTGCTGTTGTAGTCACTGTTGTTGATGAAAAGTGGTGTGGTGATGGATGAACAGTGATTTGGATGAATCTTTACGCCCAGTTTGTTTTGACCACCTAAAGTTTTACATATAATTTTTTATAAATATAATAATATTTCAATATTTATTTTCAAGGAGTAAAGAATAATGATTTCTAAGGGGATGGATAAAGACCTTTGTCTTTCCCTTTCTTTTCTCTATCGTAAACAAATATTAATTTTTTTTTCCCATATAAAAAAATCGCGTAAAATTTTATCGGAGCGCGTAAAATTTTATCGGAGCATTAATGGATTAATAAATGTTCTCCCCCATCTGGGTTAGGCATTAAAAAAACAAAGAAAGCAATACTAAAATTTGCATGGTTTTCGTTAATATATTAGGTCATGTTTGTTTTAGATTAAAATTTTTCAACGATTTATATTGAGTATTAAACTTTAGTTTCACTACTTCAACCTTCTAGAAGTCTGGTATCGGCTTTAATCAGATCGATAACAACTTGACATGCTAAGCACAACAACAACAACTCAGTTAAGCATGACAACAACTCAAAATCGGATCGACCCGTTAGTTAAATTGCAGAATGTAATCTACCCAGTCCAAACCTCTTAATGAAAATGTTTCAATCAAATCCTATAAAGTCCGATACTGATTTGGCCCGGACCGAAACCAGTCCGGACTGCCCGTTGACATCCCTGAATCGTTCGTTGTTGACTTGTTTTTATATTTCTATTGTCTGTCTAAGGAAACCAATGGGAAATTCGATTCTCGACATGTCACGGCACACGTAAGCGAAGACAATAGATTCCAAAATTTCTGAGTCGCGAGACACCGTGTTAACTAGTTTGATCATCTCCGCCAAAAATCCATAATTCCTCTGCTACGTCGGTGGGAGCTGGTAATCCATTCTATAGACGGAGATGCAAAGTATCCGAGGAACGAAGGGCTATGAATCCTGCAGATCCTAAGGAATTTTAGATACCACGAATCGCAATGTACTAGAACAGTACTCCCTGTTCATCGCCATATCATCCATCGTTTGACTCTAGAGAAGTCTAGACTCTGGGAGCTCCGTCAACCCGAAAGGTTGAAACTTGAAACCTCGCATCCCCAAAGTCCCAGTTTCCAATCTCACATAGATTTGGTCGATCCATCGAGCTTGCATCATATGTAATCTCTCTGCCAACCTGTATGGAATGAGCCGGAGGTGGAGGAGCTCGGTGGTGAGGGTGGCGGAGGAAATCAGCAATTCCACAACATCATCGATATCTTCCAAGTCGAGATGGGCCTGGCCTTCTGTTCTTCGTTGGATCCCTACCTCGATCGACCATATTATCGCTGCTGAGAAACGTCTTCTCTCGTTAGTCAAGTATGACCCTCGTTTAAAACCCTAACTTATTAACTTAACTTTCTTCCCATTCTCTTATGGTGAAATTGAGATTTCGATTTTAAAGGTGCATTCAATGTACCATATTGAATTTCGACGTTATGTATTGAACTCAATTTCGTTTCATCGAGGTGTGACGTGTTTCACCCTGGAATTCTGGTCCAAAACTATTCCAGTTTTTCAGATATCTTTGTATTTCGAGCTTTACAAAACATGGCTTTGGAATTATGCTTCCTACGAATTCTTTCCATAATAATTCAATGGGAGATTCCTTTAATCGAAGTCTCGGAATCGTATTCGTGAAAAATACTGATGTCCGTAATCTTACCACCACACCACTACCGCAAAAAGCCACAAGCCCTGATGAAAATACATCAACACCACTTGAACATAAACATTGCGTGCTTGCTTTCCCATTTAAGCTTTTAGTGTTTCTTTTGGCTGATTCACTGAATTAACTGGTGTCACAGAACTCCGTATGTTCAAGAACAGGTTAATATAGGATCTGGGCCACCGGGGTCTAAGATCAGGTGGTTTCGTTCTTCAAGTGATGAGCCTAGGTTTATCAACACAGTTACATTCGACAGTAATGATGATTCTCCCACACTTGTTATGGTTCACGGTTATGCTGCTTCTCAGGGGTTCTTTTTCCGGAATTTTGATGCTCTTGCTAGTCATTTCAGGGTCATTGCTATTGACCAGCTTGGGTGAGTTAACTTCTTTCTGATAAGCACACACCACCACCACCCAAAAAAAAAAAAAAAAAAAAAATTTTTTTTTCTTCTTCCAATGAATTATCTGGTGATTATCCTGAAGCATTTGAAAATCAAATATATTCCACTCTCTGACCTGCAATCAATGCCCTACTGTTGCTTAATTTGTGGAGTTGGAAAGTCTCATCTCATGGCAAGATGGCTTGTTAATTGTTTCCTCCTCGCTCTCTGACCTGCAATCAATGCCCTACTGTTGCTTAATTTGTGGAGTTCATCTCATGGCAAGATGGCTTGTTAATTGTTTCCTCCTCTTCTGAATTTGCTTATATAATCTTTTGCTTATATAATCTCATGATTCTGGAAGTAGTGCATTTCAATTTTTGTTGAATCCTTTCAACTTTTTCCCACCCTCCCTTCTAATCACACATAGGGATGATAAAGGGAAGTAAACCCAGTACATAAACAAACTAAATACAATCCTGACCATAAAACAAAAGGCTAGAGTGCCAAAAAGGAAAGAAAAATAACAATAAAGAAAAAAAGATAGAACTGGGACACATGAATAGCACTCTAGGTGGAACTCACCAACTGAAGGGCTTGCTGCGGTGCTCTTATTTTGCCAAAAAGCAGATGAGCATGATCTTGTATCTGGGTAAAGAAAAATCAACCTCATACCACATGCTTATGCATTACAAACTTTCCAATGCAAAAACTAGGGCTTAAGTTTTCTGGAAGTCATGAATAGAGTGAAGACAATATGATTTATGTAGCTTTATCAAAGACTGGCCAAGGGAAGCCCAATGCATCCATACTGATATCCTGATCTAACAAGGGCCATTTGAAGTTTTCAGGTAAACATTCTATGGTTATATTTGGTTTAAATATGTTTTGGTGCTAACATTCTACTTGATCATGAAAAAGCCAAGTGTTCCTCTAAGCAACATGTTGAGTAAACAACATCCAAGCATTGTTATTGTGTTACTGAGCTCAAGCTTCAAATGGATCTCATGGAAGGTCCCAAATAGCTCAAGTGACACTTGTCATGGTGTTACAAGCATAAGATGGAAGATCAAGATATCGCTCCAACTTCATGAAGATTCAGGCATCTCAAGTTAAGAAATTAAAAACATGTTTAGATGTTGGGATGTAATCCTAGGTTTTGGTTTTATCATGATTATATATTGATGATCCTACGATGTTAGATCCAAAGTGCTCACAAGCATAAAAAGAGTAGCTAGACTAGGTCAATCTTGGACCTATGGTTGACCTAACCCTATGAACATTGACTTAGCCAAGTGGTAAGCTTAAAGTACTCAAGAAGGCATATCTGGCATGGCATAAAAACCAACTCCGTGAGTTGGCCAAATGCCTTAAGCCATGCTGACCATAATTTCCTTTTCAAGGACATTATGGACAATGGTCGGACTATGAATCTGGTCGACCAGCAGAGGGTTTGACGGTTGTCCTGCATTGATCAGGCCCTCGCTGTCGAAGCTTGCTGTGGGCACCTGATATCAGTTGGACAATGTCTGGACAATCCGGAAAAACCAGTCGATGCTTCTCGAGAACAATGCTCTCAGTCTACTTTTGAGGCGGACGATCCGGCTCTATTTCTTGGTCGACTGACCTCCCTTGTTCAAATCCCTAGCTGCTAATTTCTAACGGCCAAAACTCAAATGACAGGCGGACGATCCGGCTCCTCTAGGGGTTGGCCAGCCCTGTTATAAATGTATCCATTGGTGTTTCTAACAACTAGTTTTCTAGCTATTGAAAGTTCTCTTATTTAAGAAAACTAAATTGGATTTTGAAGACAACTTTTGGCACTTAATTTGCACATCAGAAAACAAGAGGTAGTGATCACTTGGGATTGATCATTGAAGTCAAACTTTAACATATAACTACTCAAGAGGTATTTTCAGTTGAACTTGTAAGTCCTTATTTGGCTTAGTGAAGCTTTTGTGTATCACTACATTAGAAATATTTGTAAGGGAAAGGGTATCCCCATTGTTGGTTGATCACAAGGGTGATCTTAAAGGTTGTGTGGTACTGTTGTAAAAACCACTCAAGGGTTTTGTGGTGCTCTTAGGAAAACAACTTGAGGTTGATATTGATCCAGAAAACTATCTTGTAGGGCCTGCCTCCTACTTGGGAAGGAGAGTGTTAGTGGATTCCAAACAAGGGGCTTGAGGAGTGGACGTAGGATGGGAGGCTCATGCCGAACCATTATTAAATTATAAAGTAGACTCTGAATCTCTCTCTACCACCTCACCTAGCATATTTGTGATTATTTTCATTCACACCCCTATTACTCATCATCATTCTACATTCCCTAGGTAAATTAATCAATGGCACTCCTAGTGTTTGTTGCTTCCGCATTTGCATCAATGGCTTGCCATTTTATTATTTGGGTACTAAGCTATATGTTGTTTAAATTCATTAAATCCCAATTCACACTCTCTTGGGTTGCACACGGTTAAACATGTAGGTCTTAGTCAGAGGGATTGCTAGGTTTCTCAAAGTCAGGGAATGTGTTGGGGCAGTGCCAGATGTCTTTTGAATTAGCATCAGATAATGTGATGGTTTTTTACTTCTCTCTTCCCACCCCACTCTGCAAAAAATAAAAATAAAAAAAATGAAGAAGAATTTTTTCTTTCCATTTTAGGTTTTTGAGTTAGCTGGCAATGTACGCTGGCATTGTACAGATGGTTAAAAAGAGTAAGTGCACGATGTCCTATGAAGAACCATTGAGGAAGTGACCTTTTTTAAAATAAAAAAAATATTTATGTTTTATTTACCTTTTTCAACATAGTTTGCCTTAATATTGGATGTCTACAATTTTTTTATGAACTTGCAACAAGTGCTTGACTAGGTATTAGTTTCCTCCTATGGGACATAGTGTTACGTGGTCGCTTTAACTGCACTAGAATTAGCATTTTTCTCTTGCTTGAATTCTTCACTGTTTCAAGAATGCGTTTCTTTGTTTCTGATTTTGAAGCATTTCTTATTGCATGGACAGGCTCTTTTGTACTCTTATTTTCATTGAAACACCTGACGTATTTTTTTCTTAATATATTTTTCATTGCAGTTGGGGTGGGTCAAGCAGGCCTGACTTCACATGCAAAAGCACTGAAGGTTAGCCATCATAAACTTAAGTTAGGACTGGCATGCTGAGTATTTTCTTTTATATTTTTCTTTTCTAATCTTAAATATTTGATCATCTCCCTCCTGAAGCAACCTATTATGATAATTTGGAAAGTCTGAAACACCATTTTTTCTCATTGTTGTGGCTAATTTCTGGGTCTGGAGAGCATCAAATGCTATGCTTCTCATCTAAAGTAACATTAAGAAGAGACCAATTGATCACAGATCATGTATGATGTTATTTATTACTTTATATTGTTCTCCACCTATGCCACTAAGAGTCGAAACTACAAGAAATACGATGAGTTCCTTTAAATGTAGTCCCTCCATCCCACAAAGACTGTCTTTTTTTGGATTTTTTGTGTACCATTTTGTATGTTCATGACAGAATTAAATAGTTTACCCCTTCCCTTCACGTGTTAAATGCATTAAAGAGGGAGAATAATGGAGGGAATTTGGATGAGTAAAAGAAAATATTGGAGTAATAAATGTAATTGTTACATAATTCAGAATTAGTAAATAGTAAAACCAAGAGAGAGAAGAAATAAAGGAGAAGAAAAGGGAGAGCAGCAGAATTGATGACACTGTCTCCCTCCTCTAGTTATTCTTATTTATATAGTAGAAAATTGATTTAAAGTAGGAATAAGACTGCTACAGATCAGTAGTCCTAGTTACACTCGTGCAAGAAAAAAGAAATTAAGATAAGAAAAGGAAACTAACTGATGCAGTAGCAGTGTCATGGATGGATCGACACGAGCCAATTTGGCTACCCAAGCCAAACCTGAACCGGCTCAAACCCAAACCAACCTTTTGGTCTGGAAAGGGTTGGTAGATGATTAATTAAAATAGAAAATTTCAGTATTAGGTTTTCCTTATTTATTATTTCTATTTTATGTCATAGAGATTAGATTTGATTCCATAAAGATGTTATTTACTTTCTAAGTTTATTTCACATTAGTTTAGGAATGTTATTTCTTTTATAAAGAGAGGTGTAATAGAGTAAAGGGTGGCGAAGATTTTGGAGAAGAATAGTTTATGAATAAAAGTGAAGTAGTTTTGATTTGTGAGTTGCATAGGCCTGCTGGGCAGGAATCCCATCTCTCTCTATCGTGCTCTCTCTCTCCTCCCACTTCGTCTTCTTCCCTTCTCCCTCCTTTCTTGCTCCCTCTCTCTTTCTTCTTTATTACTTCCCTTGTTTTGGGCGGTAATCCCAACCCCACCGACAACCTTCAAACCCCCTTGATACAAATCAATCTGAGCCAAGATTTGAGGGCTCAGTTCGTCTTCCTAAAGTGATCCAAATCCTAGGATTCATCCCCATCAAAACCCCCAAACCTGGAACTGATTCTGGTCCTTCGTGTACCGCCAGAATCTGTTGCAGAACTTGCTATGGCCTATTATGTTTGATTTTTGGATCTATTTTCAATGGGAATCAGCAAGGTTATGGAAAACAATTCTTTACCTGAAGTTTTGGTTTGATTGGAGTCCAAACCAGTTCTTTCTATCAATTTTCCTAGATCTGGGTATCGCCTGCTTCTATTCTGTTGTGAGCTTGAAGGAGACACATTATTCTATAAATAGCAAAAAGGCCCTTGACCTTTAATGTTTGTTTAGTTGATCCTTTCTTATAAGTTTCTTTACAGATCTGCCCCTTAGACAAATATATTCTTTTCAGTTTAATCCTAAGGCTTGTTTGGTTCCTCATATTATTGCAAAGTTCTGATTTATTACAAAACTGCCATTACTGGTTGAGTTTTGAGTTTATTTACAGTTCTGCCACTGTTTATTGAATCAATCTTTCTTATTGTTTTGGGTGAGCTTACTAGCGGATCTAATTAGGGTTTTCTCAACCCGGATCCCGCATCAATTGGTATCAGAGCGAATATCCTGCAGTCATGGTGAGTAACAATGAGCTCTTAGCACGTGTTAACGCCGACAAAGAGGAAACTAACATGGCCATTGGTGGTATATCAAACCGACTTAATGGGATAGATGCTTCTATTTTAATTTTTCAGGATATGATGGCAAAAATACAGACGTCCATTGACTTATTGTCACAAGCTATAAAAGGTAAGAGTCCCATACTTGGGGATTTTTCCAACTCCGTCTCATATGTTCCACCTCCCAATGCATCTCCACCACCATCACCATCACCATCACGATCACGACACGTACCACCACCACCATATGGAGTTGGTCGACATGGAGAAATTTTTGGTGCTGACAAAGGAGCACGACTGGATGTGCTTGATTTTAATGGAGACCAAAATCCTGAGGAATATCTTGACTGGATCCATAGCTTGGAGATATTTTCCAAATGGTACGGATTGTTAGAGCCTAGGAAATTGATGTTTGCAGAAGCTAAATTGAAGGGCACGGCACGAGTTTGGTGGATTAAATATCAGAAACAAAATCAAACTCGAGGCATTGGTGAGATAAATACTTGGGCTGAGATGTATGCGGCAATGAACCGACGATTCCTACCTCTTGATTACAAGCAACGGACGCATCTCAAGTTTACTCAATTACGGCAAGACAATATGACTGTTGAAGAATATGTGGCCCGATTTTATTATTTGGCTACCCGATCTGACTTTGATTGGGATGAAGATGTTTTGGTCGCACAATTCCGTAATGGTTTGCACCCACAGATTATTGCTTCCTTGGCTTCCAATAGGTTACATACAATGGAGGACGCTGTACAAGTGGCATATCTGGTAGAGGAAAATTTAAAGCGGCCATACAATCGGAGAAGCTTTCCAGAGACGTTCTCTAAAGGTAACAATTTTGTCAAGCAAGCTCCACCACCAGAGAAGTCTTTTAGCAAGCCCCAAGAAAGTGGTTCTAGTATGGCATCTTCACGGCCGACCCGTCCATATTCTCCGCCTCGGCGTAGTTATGATAGACCTCCTTCAAAACCGAGGGCTGAGATCCAATGTTACACCTGTAAGGGTTTCGGTCACTTTGCTTCCCATTGCCCAAATCGCTCTATTGCTTTTGCTGATAAAGAAGAACTCATGGCTACTGCCACAGAGGAGCAACGTAAGAATGAGATCGTATACTTGGCAGCCGAGCACGATAGTGATGATAGCGACAGTGATGTGGATCAGTTGCACCAGCCTTTTATGGTCCTTCGCCCTCTCTTGGCTACACAGATACCTGACGAGGATGATTGGCGACGCGACAATATTTTCCAGACACGGGTACGATGCAACGGTTCCCTATGCACCATGATTATTGACGGCGGCAGTTGCACCAATGCAGTCTCTGAAGATATGGTTAACAAGTTGGGTTTGAAAACAGAGCCCCATCCGCATCCCTACAAGGTTGGATGGATAAATAACAATAATCTTAAGGTTCATGAGCGGTGCTTGGTCACGTATTCCATCGGCGGATTGATCGACACTGTTCGATGTGATGTGTTACCCCTCAAGATCTGTCACCTTCTCCTTGGTCGTCCTTGGATGTTTGACAAGAAGGTTCAGCATGATGGGTACGAGAATACGTACACCTTCAAATTCGGTGGGTTCGATATGCAACTTTTTCCGGCAAAACACCTTCCTGCTATCAAGCTTAAGAAGAATGCTAACTCGCTTCTCCTCCAACGCATTCCATCTGATGGTATTCTTGGTCCTTATCCAGACTCGACGGAGTCGAGTTTTTTTGAGCAGCGGAGAGTTGATGCAGTAGCAGTGTCATGGATGGATCGACACGAGCTAATTTGGCTACCCAAGCCAAACCTGAACCGGCTCAAACCCAAACCAACCTTTTGGTCTGGAAAGGGTTGGTAGATGATTAATTAAAATAGGAAATTTCAGTATTAGGTTTTCCTTATTTATTATTTCTATTTTATGTCAATAGAGATTAGATTTGATTCCATAAAGATGTTATTTACTTTCTAAGTTTATTTCACATTAGTTTAGGAATGTTATTTCTTTTATAAAGAGAGGTGTAATAGAGTAAAGGGTGGTGAAAATTTTGGAGAAGAATAGTTTATGAATAAAAGTGAAGTAGTTTTGATTTGTGAGTTGCATAGGCCTGCTGGGCAGGAATCCCATCTCTCTCTATCGTGCTCTCTCTCTCCTCCCACTTCGTCTTCTTCCCTTCTCCCTCCTTTCCTGCTCCCTCTCTCTTTCTTCTTTATTACTTCCCCTGTTTTGGGCAGTAATCCCAACCCCACCGACAACCTTCAAACCCCCTTGATACAAATCAATCTGAGCCAAGATTTGAGGGCTCAGTTCGTCTTCCTAAAGCGATCCAAATCCTAGGATTCATCCCCATCAAAACCCCCAAACCTGGAACTGATTCTGGTCCTTCGTGTACCGCCAGAATCTGTTGCAGAACTTGCTATGGCCTATTATGTTTGATTTTTGGATCTGATTTCAATGGGAATCAGCAAGGTTATGGAAAACAATTCTTTACCTGAAGTTTTGGTTTGATTGGAGTCCAAACCAGTTCTTTCTATCAATTTTCCTAGATCTGGGTATCGCCTCCTTCTATTCTGTCGTGAGCTTGAAGGAGACACATTATTCTATAAATAGCAAAAAGGCCCTTGACCTTTAATGTTTGTTTAGTTGATCCTTTCTTATAAGTTTCTTTACAGATCTGCCCCTTAGACAAATATATTCTTTTCAGTTTAATCCTAAGGCTTGTTTGGTTCCTCATATTATTGCAAAGTTCTGATTTATTACAAAACTGCCATTACTGGTTGAGTTTTGAGTTTATTTACAGTTCTGCCACTGTTTATTGAATCAACCTTTCTTATTGTTTTGGGTGGGCCTACTAGCGGATCTAATTAGGGTTTTCTCAACCCGGATCCCGCATCACTAACACTAACTCAACTAGTCAAGCCCACACGGTGTGACTAGGTCAAAGTTTATCTACTTATTAACAACTATCAACAGCCTGCTTTGACAAGTCAACGTTAATTAATTACGTTATCAATTAATTATGCTAATACCCCCCTTAAGCTAGAGCATGGGGGAATGTGTGAGTTTTGGCTTAGAACAAGGTAGTAGCAGCAGCAGTAGTAGTAGTAGTAGTAGTAGTCATGGCAACAACAGTAGCATTAGCAACACAATATAGGTCACTGTGAACCAAGTAGTGGTAGTTTGCAGTAATAGTAGTAGTAGAGCAATGTCTATTAGATTATGGACAGTAGTAGGAATTTTAATAGATTAGACTTGAGAACAACAACAGATCAAGGGCAGCAACGGTGGCTGCATACCAGAACCAAGAGCATTAAACAACTCTCACACCAGCTTCGATACCATGTTACAGAATTCAGAATTAGTAAATAGTATAACCGAGAGAGAGAATAAATAAAGAAGAAGAAAAGGAGAGAGCAGCAGAATCGATGGGACTATCTCCCGCCTCCAGTTATTCTTTTTATCAAAGTAGGAATCTAACTTAAAGTAGGAATAGGACTACTATAGGTCAGCAGTCCTAGTTACACTCGTGTAAGAAAAATGAAATTAAGAAAAGGGAACTAACATTAACTCAACTAGTCAGGTTTACACGGTTTGACTAAATCAATCTACTTATTAACAACTATTGACAGCCTGCTTTGACTTAGCTTTGATTAAGTCAAAGAAGTTAATTAATTACGCTAACAATTAATTATGCTAATAGTAAAAACAAACCCCCTTCAGAAAGTGAGATTTGTCAAACTTGACAGTGTTTGTGGAACGGAAAGTATATTTATACAGACATCTACTTTCCATGCTTTTCCTTGGGAGATTTATTGGTGTGTTGATATTAATAAGTTCTTGCATGATATAACATTCTTCCCAATTTTTATTGTCAATTTGTAATGCAGAAACTGAGGCTTGGTTTGTTGATTCCTTTGAGGAATGGCGTAAAGCCAAAAATCTCAGCAATTTTATTTTACTAGGACATTCTTTCGGGGGTTATATTGCGGCGAAGTATGCCCTCAAGGTGAAAATATTTATAATTTTTAATCTACATTTTTTGTAGTTCTGGTAGAAGGAATAAGGAAAATCATGGTTTAATCTTATGAGGTCCTTTTATTATTTTTTTATAGCATCCTGAGCACATCCAACACTTGATTTTGGTGGGACCTGCTGGATTTTCATCTGAGTTAGATGAAAAATCTGAGTGGTTGACTAAATTTAGATCCACTTGGAGAGGAGCTGTTCTAAACCATCTATGGGAGTCTAACTTTACTCCTCAGAAGATTGTCCGGTATTTCTCTTTTCCCTTTTGTTTTTTATTCCTTAAATCTTAGTTATCTATATGAGTGAGTAAGTGAGTGAATCTGTGAGTGCGCCTGCACACGTGTTCTTATTCCTTTTCCTTGGAATGCATTTGCATGACTCTTTACTTTGGAAGGTTCTTGTAATGGATTTTCTTTCTGATAAGCGGCATAAAGATATTACTCTTTCCCACAATGGTTGGACTCTTTTCCATTTTGTCTGGCCCAATTTGTTCATCCATTGTGCAAGTCGAGTTAATCGATTTTTTATATGTTTATCACTTTCCCCTTGTTAATTTTTACTCAATCTTTAAATTCAGAATAATAAGTGAAAGGAATCTTTGCACAGAAAATATATGGGAAGTGTTAAGATTACAATCTTTAATCTTTCCTTTCTTTGTCTTATGATGACTAGGTCTTAGGTGTGTCTTAGTGGTGCATTGGTTGTATATGGACTATACATGGATAGCAATACATTGGCTGTATATGGACAGCTGTATATGGACTGTACATGGACAGCAGTATATTGACTGTATATACAAGTGTATATGGACTGTTGATAGTTGTACATGGGCTGCCTAATTGATTATAAATAGTAGAGGGATAGGGGGAGATAAACACAATCAATCTCCCCCTCTCCACCATTTCTCTCATTTCTATTGGTCTCTTTCTTTGGTTTTTTCTCTTTTACAGTATTACATGGTATCAGAGCGAGGTTAATAAACTTCTGCTGCAAGTTTTTGGTTGTTGGTTTGAGAGTCTATTTCGGTTCTTTCTCTTCTCTTCTCTTTCCCTAATTTTGTCCCATGAATTCTAGACTCAAACCTCGATAAGATGGAGTCGATTAACATGGGATCTCAACACGGTATTTGTTTGGAATCTGTTCTTCATCAGTTCTGCGAATGATGCACAATTCTTGAATTTTTTTTCTGATTCTATTACATTGCTTTTGTTTAAGAGCTATTCTTTCTTCAGCCCGATATTTTTTTTTGATATCAATGTGTTCAGCCACCAGCGTTACCTGGTATTTTTAACTCATCTTATTCAGCAGTTTTTTGTTGGTATTCATTCTTGTACTACAGGTTGTTCCTCTGTAGCAGTGAAATATAAGAAGCAATTTTTTTTGGAAGGATATCCCATTGCTACAGTAGTAAAATTTTGGCCAAATATATCTCTTTCTTGTTTTGGTTATTTTCCAAAAATGACTGAATCTAAGAATCATGTGGATGGTGTTCATGTCCAAATTACTTCAATCAAATTGGTTGGCTCATCTAATTTTCTGCTGTGGAAGCAAGCTGTGACCATCTATCTCACTACTAGAGATAAGTTAGCTTATATATATGATGATCCCCCGGATTCCAAGGATTCTACATATGGCACTTGGACCCGCGAGAATGCTACTGTCATGGTTTGGTTGTTTAATAGTATGGAACCTTCTGTGACTGCCAATGTCATGTTTTACACAACAGCCAAGGGCGTTTGGAATGACTTACCGGAGAGCTTCTCTCAAGATACAAACTTATCTCGGGTTTATGACTTATATGAACGTCTATTCAATTGTAAACAGGGAGACATGTTTATTGCGGAATTTTATAGCTCTCTCAAAGGAATCAGGGAAGAAATGAATGTCCATCAGCCCCTTACTACTGACCTCAATACTTTGAAGGCTCAGCGTGCAGAATTTCAGGTGGCAACATTTCTGTCTGGTCTCAGTTCTGAGTTGCAGCCTCTTAAAAGCCAATTGCTTGCTGGAGATAGAGTTTCGACCTTGAATGAGGCCTTCTGCCGTGTTCAGCGTATTGTCAACCCTAATTTCTCCAAGTCCAACAATATTACTACCAATGACAACTCTGCCTTGTTCACTTCTAATAGCAACCAAGGTCGTGGTAGCTTTGGCAAAGGTTGTGGTAGCTTTGGCAAAGGTCGTGGTGGTCGAGGTGATGCTTCAATGCGTATATGTTCTTATTGTGGTAAACAGAACCACACTGTTGATCGTTGTTGGGTTGAAAATGGTAAGCCTCCTCAATGGAATTCAAGGTCTTCTTCTCAGGTAGCCGGTGTTGTTACATCCCAGAGTGATAACCCCGCACCTTACCCTTTTGTTGATGGAGGTTCCTCTTCCACTATTACATTATCCAATGATGATTTTTATAATCTGTTGGCTCGCCTCAATCAGTTGGATACTCACGGCAATGCTTCACCCACTGCTACTTTGGCGCGTACAGGTGATGCTGCCTTCTTTGCATCTATGGCCTCTACTCCTTAGGTTATTGACTCGGGAGCCTCGTCTCATATGACTGGTAAGTCATCTGTATTTTCTTCTTTTACCCATTCTGTGCAACCGTCCAATGTTTACCTTGCTGATGGCTCCGGTACCAATGTTTTTGGTAAGGGAATTGTTTCCCTATCCCCTAGTTTATCTCTTTCATCTGTGCTTAATGTCCCTCGTCTACCCATGAATTTACTATCCGTTAACTCTTTGGCTAAAACCTTAAACTGTGCCGTCACCTTTTTCCCTACCTGTTGTGTATTTCAGGATCTTCAGACGAAGGCGACGCTTGGTGGGGAGTATGAGAAGGACGGACTGTATTACTTAGACACCATCCCATCCTCTACCGCTGCACTTACTACCACTAAGGTTTCACCAATGCTTTGGCATGTTCGGTTGGGTCATGTTTCTCTCTCTCACCTTCAACTCATGGTTCCTGGTTGCAAAAATATTAATATACTTGAGTGCGAGGCATGTCAATTAGGAAAACACCAGCGTTCCTCTTTTCCGTCACGTAATATACCTAGAAGTACAACTCTTTTTTCCTTAGTCCAATCTGATATTTGGGGTCCCATTAAGGTCAAGAGTCGTTCTGGTTTTAGCTATTTTGTCACATTTGTGGATAATTACTCTAGAACTACTTGGTTATATTTGCTAAAGGATCGCTCTGAGTTCCTTTCTGTATTCAAACAATTTTATTTCGAAATAAAGAATCAATTTGATATTGGCATTAAGATTTTTTGATCTGACAATGCTCTTGAATACACTCAGACTGCTATCTCCTTATTTTGTGCATCCAAAGGTGTCATTCATCAGACTAGTTGTTTTTACACTCCTCAACAGAATGGAGTTGCAGAACGTAAAAACCGTCACTTATTAGAGGTTTCTCGTTCTCTTCTCCTTCATATGCATTTGCCTCGATATTTTTGGGGTGATGCTGTGTTGACTGCTTGCTACTTGATCAATCGCATGCCGTCTTCAATTCTTCAGAATCAAACTCCGATATCTTTGCTTTATCCATCATATCCTCTGTTTGTCATCCCTCTTCGTACTTTTGGATGCACCTGCTATGTACACGACCTTCGTCCTGGACTTGATAAATTATCGCCTCGTGCTATCAAGTGTGTGTTTATAGGTTACTCTCGCACTCAAAAGGGTTATCATTGTTATGACCCTCAGACGAGGCGCCAAGTGTTAAGTGCTGATGTCATCTTTTTCGAACATACACCCTATTACCCTGTTCCATACCTCGATCCACCAGTTCCGATCTTAATCCAGGATCCTGGCTTGCCTTCCTCTCTTGCCCCTGAGTCGACTACTGTTGAGGCCCCACTATAGGTATATCAATGTCGTCGGAATGCAGTTGCTGTCCTTGACCAGGTGTCAGTCATCACTCCAGTCTCAGCCCCATCCTCCTCGCAGCCTTCGTCTGATGATCTTCCTATTGCATTACGGAAAGGTACACGCTCTTGCACTCAGTTCCCATTATATCCTATGGCTCATTATGTCTTTACTTCTCTCCTTCCTGTGTTGGACCAAAACTTTGCCTATGCCTTAGCTCATACAGATGTTCCAACCTCTCATACTGAGGCATTATCCCGACCTGAGCGGAAACGGGCTATGGATGCTGAGATGGATGCTCTTCTTTCACGGAATACCTGGTCCCTTACGGAATTGCCCCTGGGGAAGGATGTGGTTCGCTGTAGGTGGATTTTTACTGTGAAATATAATCCTAATGGATCAGTGGAGCGTCTCAAAGCTCGCTTGGTTGCAAAAGGATTTACTCAAACATATAGAGTGGACTTCTTATCTCATTTGCCGTCAATTTGAATTGGCCTCTTTTTCATTGGATGTTAAGAACGTCTTTTTATATGGAGACTTACAGGAGGAGGTCTATATGGAGCAACCTCCGGGGTATGTTGCTCAGGGGGACACTCGAGTGTGTAAGCTCCATAAGGCTATTTATGGATTAAAACAGTCGCCTCGGGCATGGTTCGACAAGTTTACTAAGGTTGTGGTTGATTATGGATTCACACCTTGTTATACTGATCACTCTGTTTTTGTTCGTCGTCGCAATTCCAAGGTAATCCTTATGGTCTATGTTGATGACATCATTGTTTCTGGAGATGACTTACAGGGTATTGATGAAATGAAAGCCTATCTCCATCAACATTTTCAGATGAAGGATTTGGGTGTGCTTTGTTACTTCCTTGGCATTGAAGTAGTTCGAAGCCCAAAGGTGTTAGTCTCTCCCAAAGAAAGTATATTATTGATCTTCTCACTGACACCGGTATGCTTGAGTGTAAACCAATTGACACTCCTATGGATCCTCATCTCAAACTTGCTACTTGTGATGGGGAGGATTATGCAGATGTCCATCAGTATCGTCGTCTTGTTGGCAAGCTACTTTACATTACTATCAACAGGCCTGACATATCCTATGCTGTGGGAGTCGTTAGTTAATTTATACAAGTTCCAAAACAAATTCTTGGGAAGCTGCATGTCGCATATTACGATATCTCAAGAGTGCTCCTGGTAAAGGGTTACTTTATCGGTCTCATAGTAACATTGAACTCTGTGGTTATTCTGACGCTGATTGGGTTGGGGTTGATAATGATCGAAGTTCAACTACTGGTTATTGTACATTCCTCGGAGGGAACCTCATCACATGACGCAGCAAAAAGCAAACTACTATTGTTCAATCCAGTGCTGAGGCTGAGTATCGGGCTACGGCTCAAATTACTGCAAAACTTATGTGGGTGAAGAATATTTTGGGTGAACTGGGGTTTCCAATCACTCAACCTATTCCTATGTATTGTGATAATCAAGCAGCTATTCACATTGCCAGTAATCCAGTGTTCAAGGAAAGGACCAAGCATATAGAAGTTGACTGCCACTTTGTTCGGGATGCTGTAATGTGTAAAGTGGTTTCTACCCCATTTACTCGCTCCAGTTCACAACTCGGTGACATGTTTACAAAAGCTCTGTTCAAGGAAACTTTTCTTCTCCATTGTTCCAAGCTGGGTCTCGATGACATATATGCCTCAGCTTGAGGGGGAATGTTAAGATTACAATCTTTAATCTTTCTTTTCTTTGTCTTATGATGACTAGGTCTTAGGTGTGTCTTAGTGGTGCATTGGTTGTATATGGACAGCTGTATATGGACTGTACATAGATAGCAGTACATTGGCTGTATATGGACAGCTGTATATGAACTGTACATGGACAGCAGTATATTGATTGTATATACAGCTGTGTATGGACTGTCGATAGTTGTACATGGACTGCCTAATTGATTATAAATAGTAGAGGGATAGGGGAGATAAACACAATCAATCTCTCCCCTTCTCCACCATTTCTCTCCTTTCTATTGGTCTCTTTCTTTGGTTTTTTCTCTTTTACAGTATTACAGGAAGGAAATATTGAAATGTTAATGGTTTAACCAGCTTAGAATTTGTGATCTTTGAGAAAGATCGGTCAAGTGTGGAACAGAGAGAGTACATCTACTGTCATGGAAAAAAGTGTGCAACTGTGACCTTTTATTTAAGGGTAGTAGTATAGTTTGTGAAGACAGTGTAGTGAGCTTACGTGCTAGATATATGCTATATGAGTGTCAAATACTAAATAGGAGGTTAAGCTTAATCAGAATGTTCAACATATCTTACGTGAATCTCCTAGCATTGAGTCCTACTTGTGCACAAAGAGGACATATCCTCTTAGGCAACTTCTTACATAGCACAAGCATGGTAGATGAAGTTTTATTCATCCCGGCATATGTCTAGCATAATCTTAAATATGTGTGGTTGATGTAGGCTAACCTAGGGTCTCTAGTTTACCCTACTCTAACACGAAAAACTAACAGAAGGATTAAATAAATAATTAACTAATGTGTAGGGACTGTTATGGGCAGCAACGCACATGACATGCTTAGGAGATTAGTATCATGATAACCACAAGTAAAGAATAGTATAAAGCCAAGTAACATGATCAACTAAGCAATTATTAATTAGGTTTCATGTCATGTTCATAGTAAACCATAGGTTAAGAAGTAATAATGTGCAAAAGATTTCAAAACTCCTAAAACTAACAAAATTAAATGCCTAATGATTAGATAAACCCATGAACATGTAAAAACAGTAACTTCCCAATAATTAAAGAGATGAAATCCTAATCATAACATGCTAAATATGAAGGTTCAGCTGTAATGATGCTATCAAAGTGGCTGCCCACGTTAGTAAACACTAACTTGACATTCACTATGGTAGAAATTATGTAGATTAGAGTTACAGCTCAACATAATGTACTAGAACAAAAATAAATAACCCAACAGCAGGTTATCACTATGATAATGGGTAACAGAAAAGGGTGGGTATAAGGAAACACTAAAAGAACTAAGGCTTACTGTGCTGTTAGAGTTACATAGGGATTCTTGGGTCAATTTCTTTATAACCAGTAACCAAACAGCAACAAAAAAGAGAGGGGAACAAGGGGTACTGTCGAGAGCAGTATGGGAAATTTCTGCAACCAGAAAGAGGGGAGGGAGGAAAAATAAGAGAGAGAAGGAAGGAATGAATCTGTCCACAGATTCAGGGGAAGGGGACGTACTTGTCCTGATCACAGGAGAGAAACCGAGAGAGAGAGAGGAGGCTAGAAGGCTTGCATACCTGATATAGAAGAGAGAGATGGTTGCTGTACCTGCAAGAGAGAGAGAGAGAGAGAGAGACGAGAAAGAGGGAGAGAGCCGAGAGCAATTTTTTGCTTTCTATTTTTTTCTGTTATCAATAATCATCATCTGAATTTTATTCATGAAAAAAGAGCCTATATAAGGCTTACACTCCTAATAACATTATGATTCTAAAATCTCAATAAAAATAAAGTCCTAAAACAACTCTAACTAAAACATACTCAATCGTGGATCACATAGAGGGGGTGGGGTCCACTAATCTAAATGAGAACAAACTAACCCACGTTACTGTGTGGGGTCCACCAAACAGAAATAAAATAAATAAATAAATAATAAAAAAAACAGAAGAGTCCTAAATCAACTAGGAATCCTAAATCTACTAAGAATCCTAGTGTTACTAGGTGTTGATGTCCTCATTAGTGGTTCTGTCATTCCACAGACCTATGACTATTGCAAAAGTAAGTATGCTTCAGAATACGCCTTAACTTCAAAAGGAGCAGCTGTGAGGTGACTTGGGTATTGGTATCTTTTGAACAGACTTTGTGAAATCTAAACTGCAGTGTATTAAGTAGTCATTTTTGTGAATGAAATTCTACTTTTTACATATTAGAAGTTTCTTGGAACTTTCCTGTCAGATATCCATCAATATGAAGAATTCTGTAGCAAGCACATGCAGGGTTTACCTGATTTTTAATGCTTATCTGCACTTCTACAACTGCTGCTCACATGTGTTTTTAATGCTCTTATAAGGATGACCTCCTTTTCTTCAACACCCCCCCAATCCCCCCTCAAAAAAAAAAAAAAAAACCTTTGCCTTCCTGGACATTAAATCTGTTCATCATTCTTCCCAGATAGTTTAGCTTTTATGGTAATGCACAGGAAAGTTCCATAGTTTTCCACTGGTTTTCACGTATGATCTTTGGTACTCTATTTGCCAGAGGTTTGGGCCCTTGGGGTCCAGATTTGGTTCACAGGTATACAAGTGCTAGATTTGGTGTATATTCAACTGGTGCCGTATTGAATGAACAAGAGTCTAAATTGCTGACAGGTAGTTTTATTTATTGAACTGTTTATTGGTTTATTGCTTTTTGCCTTGTTAATTGTTGACACTCTTGGTGCAATGTAAGATTATGTATACCATACTCTAGCTGCCAAGGCTAGTGGAGAGTTATGCTTGAAGTATATATTTTCCTTTGGAGCATTTGCACGGCTACCCCTTCTACACAGGTTAGTGCAAGAGTAATTTGCTCAGTTATTCACAAACCAGTAAGTAGTTATGAATTTTAGAATTGAAATGTTTCCCTTGTCTTTATTGACCCCTCTCTTGTTCTTTTCCTGGCTTGATTTTGTTGATTTGTTTCTTCCAAATTTGCATATAAATGAAGAAATATTCTATGTTACTTGAATCTTTGTTGCTTATGCTTGCAAACATGCTCACAAAGTTTTCTCAGATTGTTGGATTGTTTCTCAATTCAAGCTGAGGATTTAATTCATCTTGTAGGGATTGGCATACACATGTATTTATAACTATTAGACCATTTTGATCCCAGCTTGTGTTTATTTTGTTATTATATTTATGACATTGTGTATATTAAACAATCTCCTAATGTGTGCAATGGCCAGACCAAAACCACTATCACAGCCACCTAACTTGACAGAAAGTACGAGCTGGTACATCACTTTATGTCCAGTTTTTGGCTACTACAACATTGTGAAATGGTTTTTTCTACTGTAGGAGAGCAAAAGCAGAATATGAGATGTAACACTATTCCATTCCTGGAATCTGTTCAACAGGATGAAATATTATGGAGACCAGTAGGTAGTGGAGGAATTGAAAGTGGGTGAATGTAGATGAATTGGAGTCCAAATTTCGTCAATGATGGTTTTTTTGTCCAATAATTTCCTCACTGTGCATCATCCTCGTTGATCAACGTACTCTCTCCTTTTGTGTTTTTCTTCTTTAATAAAATCTTACCTTTTAAAGAAAAAAACAATAATAATAAATTAATAAAAGGGCCTTTTGCTTGATCAAGTTTTCAGTTTTGGTTGGAAGCCCTGTAGGACTTTTCCTGCACATTAGATTATCTGAGATTTATCGAATTTCTTCTTGAAGTGTGGTTTATCTAAATACTTGGTTAAGGAAACCATAAACTATTATAACTTTGAACATAGGGAACAGTTGTCCTTGATATTATTTTGCTAAAATGCTGCACCCGATAATTACGAAGAAGACAGAACTAATGTCAAGCAGCTGCTACTTGGAACCTTTTTACTTGCTTGCTCTGATTCCACTGGATGAGATTGATCATGATTCTTGCTGAATTATCTTCACAGACTACATACAGAAGGATGAGAATCTAAGGTCTTTTGACAGACTTGGAGCCCTTAGAATATATATATATATATATATAGGGTAAGTTTTGTGAGATATTTTACGTAGAACGAAAATGTTGTCATTAGGTTTCAAAGAAGCCGAAAGTCTAGGAGGAAGAAGCTATGCCCCAGCTTATCAAAAAAAAAAAAAAAAAAAAACAAAAAAAGCTATGCCCCCAAAATAACTAGGAAGTCCCCCCCACACACCTACATAAAAGGTTCATCAGGCATGGGCCTTTTTTTTTGTGTGTCTAGATCTTTTAACTTTTGCTGATCTTTACTCTTGTTTTGTGATTTTCCTTGGTGTAATTTAAGAAAGGATTTTGATGTGAATATGGGTGGACCAATGGAACTTAATGAAAAGAATCAGATAAAATATCATAGGATGATTTCTCAAACTGATCTTGGAAGTTAATTGCAATAGATTTGCAAAGGGCATGAAGATATGTATGATTTTTTTTGGAAAGAATCTGGAAGTTGGAATACTACACTTTTTTCTCCTACTTTCTCTATCAATAAATACAATGGCTGTTAGTGACAGTTATGTTGCATCTTTCTTTGATATCCTTTGGTTGCAGTGCATCGGAGTGGAAAGTGCCAACCACCTTCATCTATGGCATTCATGATTGGATGAATTACCAAGGGGCTCAGGAAGCTCGTAAGCATATGAAGGTCCCATGTGAAATCATTAGGGTTACCCAGGTCTCTCTCTCTCTCTCTCTCTCTCTCTCAGATTTAACCCCACGCACCCACTCACATACAAGCTGAGTCAAACAATTAATGAACCTCCCTATCCCCACTCCTCCAAAATAGAAAAAAAAATCTAAAAAAATTTCATCATGATTCTGATCTTTGGAAAATGTGAGATTATTGACCTTTTCTCGTAAACTTGGGTATATTGCTATTGTTATGCTGGTTGTGAGGATCAACCTTTATAGCTATTTCCTGACCCATTGAAAATCATTTCAACTTGAGATCATTTTCTCTCTTCTTTTTTCTTTCATTTTAGTCTTACCTTAGACCCCAAGGTCTCCTACTAACATATTGAGTTTCAGCCCAACTGGAATGTGTGAAGTCATGAAAACAGAGCTTTGAAAAATTAAAGACTAGGTGAAACTGCACAATAGTGTTTGGAATGACTGTAGGTGTGCATAGATATGCATGGGATGGAATTATTTGTCATCTACATTCTGCACCATTCTCTGGCAAAAATAAAGCATCCATTTGGAAATTCCTTTCCAAGCAGGCTGTTTACACGGATTTTGATATATATATATATATATATATATATTGAGCTGGGCTTCTAAATGGTATCGGCAGAGCCGTAGGGTGTCCTTCTGTCGGGAACTAAAGAAAAACATCTGATGAAAACAGCTACAGAACAAGGAAATTTTTTATGTAATTGTGCCACCTTTTTTTTTGGTTGGGATTACTAATGAAGGAGTTCAAAATGGTTGGATTGCACTTGCAGGCTGGTCACTTTGTATTCATAGACAACCTGGCAGGTTTCCATTCCGCTGTGTTTTATGCATGCCGCAGATTTCTTTCATCCGCCACTCAATATCATCAATCCCTTCCCGAAGGCCTAATTCCTGCTTGACTATGTCTGTATGTGTATTCGACTCTTTTTAATAGGTTCCTCCCCTTGATTTATCAAAGTTAAAATAAAATCACCTTCCCCCTTCCTCGGGTACCAACATTGGGGAAAAAAAAAAAAGGAGGGGGGGGGCGCAAATCCTGTGCATAAAAAATTAATACTGTATTAAACATTCCCTGATACGAAAATCTAAAATTTTGTATATAATGTTCATATTAACCTCTTATTATGAGAAAAGATTGGGTGTTTTTTAGGACAGCTTGGGAATGGTTCTCTTCAGCCATGAAACCTAATCTATATTTGGATGTCAAGAAAAGAAAAGTGCCTGTATCTTTTTTGCTTTTCAAAACTTTTCTTTTCTTAGCATCCAAACACAGCAAATGAGGAAGATAATAAAAATATTAAATGAATGAATATATTAAAAGAATAGTAAAGGAAGGTTCCTTCGTCCTGGGATGTGAATTTGTTGGGGAACCGTAACAGATAACTCAACGGTCATCTGGCTTCGGATTTATCATCAATGGCCTCTGTTTTTGGGTAAGTTTCAATGGCCGGTCAGGTGTTGTTCGGATTCAAATTCTCTCCTCCTGTACTTCAGGGAGGAGAGAGACACCCCGTTGAATGGCTGACACGTGGTTTTCGAAAAAATCAGAGCCCTACATCTGAGTTGATACTCAGCCAATAAGTCGAGATGATTGGGGATGTCGGTTTAGACGTGGGGCTTGAATTTTCTCGAGAGCCACATGTCGGCCATTCAACGGAGGCGTCTCTCTCCTCCCTGAACTACAGGGAGGAGACGATTCGGATCCTGTAGTTCATGTGCCATCGGTAAAAGATTCCTAATGCACGTCCAAATTGGGGATTCAAATCGTCTCCTAGGAGGGAGATGCTCCCGTCGGATGGCCAACATGTGGCTTTCGGAGAAATTCGAACTTCACGTCCGAGTTAACATTCAACCGACAAACCTAGCCGACAAGGGGTATTGGTTCGGACATAGGGTTGGATTTTTTCGTGGGCACCCGAGCCACTGGACGGGAATGTCTCCCTCCTCCTGAAGACCAGGGAGAAGACGATTCGGATCCCCAAATTAGATAGAAAGAGCTATTAATTAGACAAAAATTGAAGTGAAATCGGAGAAATGTCCCATCTCTCTGGCTCTTTCCAGTGTCTGCTCCTGGGAGTCTGGCCGTGTGGGTAGGTGGGGAGTCATTAATCATGGATGATCATCCAGTTAACTGGAATTCGGAACTCACACATTATCTGTCTGGAAAGATTCTGTCCCACATAGAAATCCGACGTGGCTGCGTATCTACCGAAGCGTCTTCTGTGGAGCTGTAGCTCTCTAGCTGTCACTGACACCGTCACGGATCCCCGACGTCTGCTTTTCAGACTGAGACACACCAGACACCCGGACCCACCCCAACCGCAACCAATGCAGCTGCCAGGGCTTCGTCAGCCGTCAGGCGATTCGGATTCCTCCCCGGCCCTAGAGAGTATTAACGGCTACTTCTCGTGGAATGAGAGCTGAGAGTTCCCTTCCCACGTGACTAATCAGGAACTAGCTGGATTTTTTTGTTTGTTTTTTTTTTATTGGCGGGGAAGAATTAAAAAATAAAGGTGGTGGAGCCAAATAACTGCGTCAACGGTCATCTTCCGCTCTCCAGTCTCCTTTCCCAGATCGTTGACTGGATTAATGCAACCCCAGGCCTCCAGGCCTACATTTATTATCGACACCGACGGCACCGGCACCGGCACCGGAGAAGGCAACCAGGAGAAAAAAGAAAAAAAAAAAAAGAAGGGAAACTAGATAAACAGGAGGAAAAGAAAGGTGGAAGCCTGGAAGGAATCCTTTCTATTTGTTTCTCTGTTCTTTTTTAAATTTATGCAACAAATCCAATGGAAAAGAAAAATGGGTAATTTCGTGATCTCGAAAACAATTTTTCCGGGGATTTTGGGACAAGTACAACACCTGACCGGTGAGCGGATGTTCTACCATTATGCGGGCGACGGCTGAGAGGTGGGATCGGCAGAGGAATGAACATCTGGGCCAACCCGGCAACCTTCCAACATGAACACAATGTCAGCCATGGAAGGCCGGTCGAGTGGATCGGCTGCGGTGCACAACAACCCCACCTTCACACCCAATAAGAACTCTTCCCACTCCGACGACTCCGGATCAATCTCCAGTAGTCCAGGCTCCAGCAACTCCGATATCTGACCCCTCTGCAACTGCCTCTTCACCCACTTCACTATGTCTTCATCCTCTTGTGTAAACATCACCGGCCGCTTCCCTGTCAATAGTTCTAACAACACTATCCCAAAACTATAAACATCAGCTTCTCTAGTCACTTGCCCCGTCAATGTCGCCTCAGGCGATACATAACCCAGCGACCCAACAGTTGTTGCAGATGTCGACGCTTCCGCCGGCGTCGCAATCGTGAGCCTGTCTAACCCAAAATCAGATAGGTGAGCTTCAAAGTCTGCATCGAAGAGCACATTCTGAGGCTTGACATCACCATGAACCATAGATGCAGTGTGCAGGAAAGCTAGCCCACGAGCAACCCCAAGAGCAATGAGATGGCGCATTGGCCAATTTAGAACATGTCCATCGTGGTGTGATGCTTCCTGCAACAGAGTAGCAAGGTTTCCGTTGGGCATGTAGTCGTATACCAGCAACCGGACATCTGGTGGGCCAGCGTAGTATCCTCGGAGGACTGTGAGGTTCCTATGCTTCACCTTCCCCAGAGACTCTGCTTCCTTTCTGAATGTTCCCTCGTCAATGGATCCATCAGGGAGGCGACGAACGGAAAGCACTGTGCCATCCTGGAAGCAAGCCTTAAACACAAGCCCATACCTTCCCCTGCTCAGCACATTCTCCTCGTCGAACTGTCTGGTAGCTTCGATCGTTTCTGTGTATGTGATCTTGCTGGTGAACATCACCAGCTTTGGTCCTCCATTACCATTATCTCCGCTCCTACGGTCTCCCTCTGCCGCTCCGGAGCTCACACGTGCTGGGCTCCTTTTCTTCTCCCCTCTTCCCCCCTCTCGGAGCCACTGCCGCCACCGTAAGAAACTGTATATGTAGCAGCAGCAAAATAATACTGTAACGAAAGCTCCAGCGATGGCAATGACTAACAATAGGATCAGCCTCCTCTTGCTCGTTTTGGTTACATTCTCACATTTCCTATTCAATGGCTTACCGCATAAATCTCTATTGGAGGCAAATGCAGAAGGATTATCGAACCTGGAACCCAGCATATCTGGAATCTCTCCTTCAAGGTTGTTGGCAGAGAGGTTGAGCACGGTCAGGTTTTTCAAGTCTGAAAGCGAGTCTGGTATTGCACCCGAGAGGTGATTGTTATTCAACAACAGTGAGCTCAGAGAGGAACATTTGGAGATCTGCTCTGGGATTTCACCCTTCAAACTGTTGTGAGCCAAGTCGAGCTCCCTCAAATTGGAAAGATGTGAGATGTCGGCTGGAATTTTACCGGTCAAACCATCTGAGTGGAGCTGAAGGACCTCAAGATCAGAACAGTTACTCAGTTCTGCTGGAATCGAGCCGGAAAGGTGATTGCTGGATAGAGAGAGAACTGTTAATGATCTGAGAAAGCCATAAGTTGCTGGAATCTTACCAGAGAAGGCATTCGACGTCAGGTTCAGATATGTCAAACTCAATAAGCTGCTGAAACCTTCAGGGACATTCCCAGATAATGCATTTTCTCCCAGAGCAATGTGTTGCAGATTAGGCAAGCCTGAAAGTTCCAGGGGCAACTCGCCTGAGAGATTCTGCCGGCTCAAATCCAGAATCCGAAGCTGCAAAAGGGATCCAATACTTGGGGGTATCCTTCCTGAAAATCTATTGGCACTCATATTAAGAACCCGCAGCCCCCACAAATTTCCTATGTTGGAAGGAACTTCTCCAGATAACCTGTTGTCGCCAAGGTCCAAAGTAGTCAAATTGCTCAACCAGATGAGCTCATTTGGCACATCTCCTGTGAGGTTATTACCTCCCAGATTCAGTGTTTCTAACTCCTGTAGACTTCCGAGATTCTTTTGAATGGGACCTGAAAAAGAGTTCCCACCAAGAGACAAAACCTTCAAATTCCTAAGCTCTCCCAAAAAAGCAGGAATCTCGCCGGTGAAACGGTTCCCTTCAAGATCAAGAACGCTCAACAAACTGCACTTCTGAATCTCATTGGGGACATCACCATAAAGGGAATTATTTGCCACTCTCAGCTCTTTCAACTTCAAGAGGTTACCGATGCCAACTGGTAGCTTGCCCGAGAATGAATTCCCGGAAAGATCGAGCACAGTTAGTGTGGACACATTCGTCAACCACAAGGGGAACACGCCATTTATCTGATTCTGCTGAAGATCTAAAACCTGCAAGACACGATAGAATGTGGCTTCCGGCGGAGAAACAAGACCCATGAATGCGTTAAACCCTAGCTGAACAACCCTTAATGATGGAGGGTATGCAGAACCATTGTTGAAAACGGAAGAGGGAATCGAACCAGAGAGATTATTGTGTGAAAGCGAAAGCACTTGAAGCCTCGGAAGAGCCACGATAGCCGTTGGGATTAGACCTCGAAGCTCGTTGCCTTGAACGCTCAACTGAATGAGCGAGGAACAGTTGGCAAGCGCCGAAGGTAAAGTTCCCTCTAACAGATTCCAGTCCAGCCATAGATACTGCAGCTGCATGAGCTCTCCGAAAGTTGGTGGAATCCCTCCAGTGAAGCTATTGAAGGAGAGGTTGACGAGCTGAAGCAGCGGGGAGGCAGAGTAGTTGCGGGGGATCTCACCGGAGAAGGCGTTGGATGAGAGTTCGAGGTACCAGAGACTGGGCGGGAGATCGATGGGGATTCCACCGGAAAGGAAGTTCTGAGCCACATTGAGGACCTGAAGATTGGTGAGGTTGGCGATGTCTTGGGGGAGACGGCCGGAGAAAGAGTTATACTGAAGGAAAAGGGTACGGAGACGGGAGCATTCGGAGAGGGAGGGAGGGATGGAGCCATTGAAGTGGTTGGAGCCCAGATTAAGCTTGCGGAGCTCCTGTAGCTTAAAGAGCCGATCTGAAAGAGGGCCAGATAGCTGGAGACGAGGTAAACGGAGCTCACGAACACTGCCATTGTAGCAGAAGATGCCACGCCAGTCGCAAGGAGCCGAAGGAGTGGAGGAATCCCAGCCGTTTAGAACACCAAGAGGGTCATGGAGATTAAGCTTGAAGGACGTTAGAGCTTCAATCTCTGCTAGGACTTGTGCACTTCTTAGGGCATAGCAAGAGAAAAAAGCGGAAATAAGCTTCAGGAAGATGAGGAGAATAGCACCAGAAGTAGCTGCAGCCATGGATGGACGATGAACACTTTGTTTCTGTGTGGGCTATATTTGTATATTTGGTAGAGATGATGCGCAGTGAGGAGCCTCTGTTACAGTTGACAGGTGCTGGAAATGGATTTGCTTGAGACCGTTTGCAGTGGAGGACAGGGCCCTCGCCAATTGTTGCAAGTACACACACTCTCACTCTCTTCGATCTCTTTCTCTTTCTCTTTCTCTTTCTCTTTCTTATTTGGTTGGTTTGAGCCTGGAGGAGTTGGGGGCCTGGGGCTTCTCTCTTTTTCTTCCAGGTTAGAATAAAATAGAAGCAAAAGGGTTAATGCTGTGGGCCTGGGGTGGGGCTTCTCTGGTTTAAAATAATCTTAAAATAAGTTGGTACTGGATCATATGGATCACAGTATAATATTAATTCTACCTTGGTTCAAGTTATCGGTATCGGATTTATCAATTCGTATTAGTTCTAGATCTAATCGATCTTCTAATCTGATCTGTTTTAATATTATAATATATAATATGAATCATGTGACCATCTCCAATACCTGAATTTAGAAGCTTGAACCTACCCTTCACTCCCTTTTCACTTGTTCCACCCTTCTATTGTCTCTCCCTCATTCTTCATTCTTTTATTTCTCTTTTCCATTCTCTCAGTCCCTTTTGACCTTTCACAGTTTTTTTTTTTTCTTTTCCTTTTGTTTATAATCATCAAACCACAGTGGACAGATACAATCTCTCTTTACTCTTTAGTTTTTCCTGTCTCTTTCACTTCCTTTTCTTTTGCTGTCTTTTAGTTTTTACTGAAGGGCTTACTACCATGATTTGAGGTATCGATTTAATATCAACCGTGATCAATACAGATACATGGTTGATGCGATATTGTTTTTACTGAATTGATATCAAACCGATACATGCCGATATTGGATAGCTAGAACTAAATCCATGCTTACCACTGTACCCAGCATTAGTCCGAAGACCAAACTGTTCTGTGATGTAGACTACTGTAGTCGTCCCTCCACTCATCCATGCCACCAACAGTATCACCGGATGATCTGTGAAACTTGGAACTGAATTTGAAATTTGTATTTATTTATATTTGAGATGCAAAAGTGGACTGATTTGTAGGGCATAGCAGAACAGTTGCCCCCATTTATGCCACTTGTAAGGTCCATTGGTCCACAAAAATTATTAGACAGATAGGGTGCCTCTTGAATTAGCCGTATGTTCTAATTCGTTGGGCCACTTGAATTATGGTACTTGACTTCGATTTCAAGCAGTGTAATCATTTTTCCTCAAAATTAACTTTTCATTTTTTTTTTAATTTTATGCCACATGTCAAATTTTGTTTGCCAAAATGTGTCACGTTGGTAAAAAGGCAGAATGCCAATATGTATTCAAATCCTCCACCTCGTTAGATGATCGACACTTCATCCGAGTTTTCCATCTGAGTTGACACTCTCTTCTTGACTTGGCTTGTTAGATCGGATGAAGAGTTCAGATTTACCCGAGTATCAGGTGTCGCCATCTAACCAAGTTCTTACCCCTCCTCCCGAAACTTTTGGGAGAAAAGGATGTGGATGCATATGCCAATATTACATGTTGAACAGTAGGAGCTATGTCAGCACCTCTGTGTTTTTTTTTTTCTCGTCTGATACTTTCACTTTCTTAGGTTTATTGTCAGTTTTTTTGTTGTTGATGGAAAGAAATCGAGAAATGCAGACCCAGAAACTTAAAAACATCAATGATAGGATAGGGACATAGGGTGTGAGTCTGTAAAACTTTCTAGTTTTTATTGAGGGCCTCCTTTTAACTTATTTATTAAATTGGTGGCCCAGAAGTCAGGGAAAATATCACACCTTTTCAAAAATAAATAAATAAAATTTGTTTATTTGGTACTAGAAATCACACCAAACTGGATGATGGAATAAGCACCCAAATTTAATACTGCTAAGCTTTTCCAGAATTTAATGTCCTCCTCTATCATCAATTATATGAAGAACAGTTTACAGTTACAGAGTTCTCTCCCCCTCTGCATTGCCCATACATATTAATGTGGTTAAGAGAACTTACCCAAAAAATGTGATTAAGAGCAGGGTTTTAGGGATTGGCTCGGATCCACTGGAATTTGTAGGTCTTGTGCTGCACCCTGACTCGGCAAGGGTGATCCGGGTCGATCCAATTTGGGATCGGATACCCGAGTCTGTGCACTTGAACCTTGGGTTTGAGTGATCAATTTTGCCCACCATCACAAAGTGGATTTCTCTCTCTCTCTCTCTCTCTCTCTCTCTCTCTCTCTCTCTCTCTCTCTCTCTCTCTCTTCTCTAATGTGGTAATTCATTAGTATTTTAAGATTTTGCTGAGTCAGTGAAAGAAAAGCATTTAGCTAAAAGTCCTAATCAAAGTGGACATTGAACCGACCACCTCCCAAATATGCTCTATGTAAACCAATCATTTCTAATCAAAGTTTGAAAAGAAAAGAAATTCTCCTACCAAAGAACAAGATCAAAGTTTGAATTTCTTTCTCTAACTAAAAGAGTAAGTACAATTTATTGGATGAAACATAAAAAGTACAATAGTATTAGTTGACCCTCCACTTTCCAAATGCAGAAAGTTCAATGTACAAGAGAAGTCTCTGAAACCCAGAGAGGGAAATCTTCCTCTTGAAATTTTTTGGGAGGGAAACCATTTATGTGGCTAATAAAAGCTTGATGCCTCTTAAGTCATAATTGGTTCCTACATTATTTGCTAAAGCCTGAAGTTTGTGTTCTTCCCTTTATTCTTACAGTTGGATTTTTGTTTAGTTAGTTATTGTCTTTCTTTCTCTCCCTTCCTCCCTCTGCAGTCTTCCTCTTTCTTGGGATATGGCCTTAAATCAAGTGAGTAACTAATAAGCTATCAAAAGAGAGGGAGGGAGGGAGGGAGGGATTCTGGAGGTGGTTGTCTACTTGTCTCAGGTTCTCTTAAAAGGCCGCAATTCCCGCATAGTGACATGCATAATAGAGAGAGTTGGTGAGTTTTTGTTTGGGACCCTTTTTGACTAAATTAAGATTCATCATCTCCTTTGGTACCCTGCACCTACCCTTCTAGTCTCCAACCTCGTTTCTTGTTCCCACTCAATCTGAGTATTCTACCTCTTTTAAGTAATCAATAAAATAGAAAAGAATCATATTCTGCAGATCTTACGGAAGGGTTTGGATCTTGTTTGCATATATTATACAGCTTCATTTTTGTGTTTTCTGTTCACATGTTTAGTTTTAACCCAAACAAAGTGAGTTTACAAGCGTTGAAAAATGAGAATCATAATGGAAATGCATAGACATACACAGGAGACTGAGCATCTCTATTCACAAGAGGAGGAGGATGGAGAGAAGGAAATATTTTGTAGGTAAGACCAAATCTGTCATTCCCTACCAGATGAAGGGCTGGATCAGGATGCATGATCAAACGCGAGCTAATTAGTTCACTGTAAAAGAGATTTTGGATCTGACATTCGATATTATTCCTCCTCATGGAAAGCTTGGCATCCTAGGCTAGTGGGGCTTTCTTTCAGATACACTGTTAAGTTTTAAGAGGTTATCATAAATGATGTCCTAGCAAGGTGACATTTAGAAAGTCATCGTTTTAGATATTGAAATCAATTACATCTTGGTAGTACGGCAATATTGGCCATTTCATTAGACAGATCTGAGCTTTGGCTTCTGCTAACATCATTTGGATGGAACCATTGATCCACCCTCTCTATGGGTGAGAAATTTAGCAAGGCTGATCAAATGGGTTCCTCTGGTTCTGGTTGAATATGATTTTACAGTTTTAATCGTTTAAAAATTCACAATTTTAAATTATGGGTAATTTCTAAAAGAATAGGAAAACCCTTTGAAGCAAACTAGGCAGTCTCAGAAATCTGTGATTAAAGAACCTCTCCAGTCGTTAAAGGGACTTGGAGTTTATTCGGTGCCTATATCAATACATCGGTATTCATATCGGATGAACTTCAGACGTTAGATCACGGCTAAAGAGACTAAACAACAGGAGATGACTTTTTTCCAATTAAACTTACCAAGTTACTGAGTGCATTACTTGCCCCAAAAAAAAGTTGCCGAGTGCAATACTACCTGTCAACCTGTACAACCCCAAATTACTCGCAAACATCATAAACAGCTGTGTCTAGTTATGATGCCAGAGGATCCAATGATCCAGAGCTCAGTAATCTTTAAGAACACTGTCTGGCTGCGTGTCTAGCTTAGTTTCCACGCAGCCACCTTACTAAGGCTTTAATCTACCTTTTATATCTAAACCATTCAAACTTTTGCTAATGTAACCCAACTCTTTCCATTGCCATTGCACCATTTCTCCCTCTATTCTCTCCCACCTTCCCTCTTCGCCCACTCGCCACCGCCACTGCAACAGATTCACCTCGCTTCCTACATCTGAATCATTCGAAAACCAAGTGAAAGAATACATAAAATCCAACTTGTTATCCAAAAAAATAAAAGGAAAACGAAGTCTCTGAAATTAGATGAAATAGACAATTAGTCATTCTACAGTCGGTAACTCCCCCACCATACAACCGAAGAACAAAGAAGTGAAACCATAAAACATCACTTGAATCCTATTACAGAAAATGAAGGCAACAACAGCCCAACAAGTAACCTACAGTGGGGCAGAATTTCAGTACCATCCAACACTAAAAACCCTAACCATGTATGCTTTTGTAGATGAAAAAGTTTGAAAGATGACCTTGAAATTCCTTTCACTTGCAAATACCGTCTCCACATGCTTTGGATTTTCAATTAATTTATCCTCGAACCAGAGATCGAGTTGCAGAAGAAAATGGATTCCTTTACGAATGAAAACTTCGCAGTTTTAAGGTTGCGTTTGAGCCGATTATGATCTTCAACATCTTGGAAAATTTGAGTACAATATCAGTAAAAAAAAATTGTTCTCTTGTTCGTGGTTTGGACTTTGGAGGAGGTGAGAAGATGAAGATGGATGAAGATGTCCATGGAGTTCCGAGGATTTTTTTCTGTTTTTAACCATTTTCTTTTCGTGGTGCAGACGATCGGTCAGAGCAGTGGACAGTGTTCATATTGATTCCGTGGATATTGTTATATTTTAATAGGTAATAAGGAAAATGGATGTGCAGTGAGCACATTAATTATTGTTCCTGCAAACCCACTCCTTCCATTCTTTTGTTTGAGAAGATTCCTGATTAAACCCTGAAATCCTTTCGTCTGGGTCACTCCTTCCATTCTTTATTTAAGAAGATTCCTGATAAAAACTGAAATCCTTGCATTTGAGTCTCGTGGGTAAAGAGACTACCAGTGTTGCTTCTGATTTCCTTAATTGGGATTGAGTTGCTTAGGGCAGAGAGGAATCTGGATCTTGTCCTTTCAGCAAACCTGAGAGACGGTGGGAGACGGGAGGGAGAAATGGGGCTTCAAATCCACTCCAGCGGCAGGAGGAACTCCGGATCACCGCTGGAGTAAGGCAGGAGAGGATTTCTATCTGAGAAATGGTGCAACAGCAGTAGAAAGTTCCAAAGAATTAAGTTACATTAGCGAAATAGTTAAGATCTCAAATATACATTACAGGGTTATTAAGGTGGCTGCATGAAAACGGTGCTACACATGCAGCCGGACAGTGTTTGTATCCCCGTATTATTTTATCCTTTCTCAACATCGCGTGTGGAACAAGTAGTCTCAAAGAACTCGGTGGATCTTCACCATGGAAAAACCTTTTTTGATTTTTCATTTTCCTCAGAGACATCACTTGCCTGTTGGATCAATGCACGGAGTAGAACATAATCAAAGCAGATTATAATAGCATCTGAATCATTTATGCTAATGGTGCTCTATCTGGATGTCAATCAAACTAAGCATCTATTTATATTTTAGATTTATAAAGGAAACCCTCATGTATCCATTGTTTTCGTGATACTAAAGGATGTGCGAAAGCGGGAACAAGCCAATGTCTGAAGCAGCATTCTCAAGGCACTAATCCAAATCAAGGTGGAGGGTATCAGGAATCTGAAATGAAAATCAAGGATGATACAAAACAGGTAGCAGATGAGACTCTGAAGATGAATGACTAATTAGATTGGATGATGTGTGTAAAACTAGAGATGCAAAAATGATACACACACTGAATGAGTTTAACAAGGAGAATGTGATAAAAATTTAAAACACATGGTAAGACATCAGATAACTACCGGGATTAAAAGAAGAGAAGCCAGAAAAGGACCAATCATATGGCTCTTAATTTTTTCCTTTCAACATTAAATAATATTTTCCTCCTGGTAAATTCCATGTGAGACATTTAAGTTCCATCCTCAGCATTTACCAGAGTAACATTTTTCTATTGAACTGAACACATCACTTAAATCTCTTGTTTATAATACAAAATATAATGTAAAATACACCTTTTCATGTTTCCTGATCCAAGTGATTGGAAGTGAAGGGAAATGCAGGGGTGAATTATACCAACCAGTAAGGATCAGATCACCCCTTCAATGAATACTTCTTCCCTGTGAATGCTTGAAACTTTGGCTCTTCTTTCTTCGGAGCCTGCTCTTGCTTTGCGTCCTTCAAAGGTTCCTGCAAGACGTACAAAATAATTTTTTTATTTTTTGGGTAGAAAGGCATACAAAACAATTAACACATACATTCCAGCTTGAAAAGTCCTTTCAAATCAAACTGCAGTTATACTTACTTTTTGCGGCTCTTTTTGACCGTGGCTCGTGGTCGATCCAAATACAAGCTTCCCCTGCGGTTGACGAGTAGTTTGTGAAGTAGATGCTGCTGAAGGCCTACCGTTGGCTGCCTCTGGTTGCTTGTCTTTGGATGTGGGGGATGAAACTGGAGGTGATTGATGCTTCAATGACTTGCCATCCAAGCGTCTCCCAACACCAGTAAATGGGTTGAACTTTGGTTCTGGCACAGCCTCTTCTTCAACTGCAAAAACAAAAGCAGTAGCAGATTTTGCCTCAAAAGGACTGGATGGCTAAGTCAACTTGAATTCTCAAACAAAATAACCACATCAAAGTGTTTCTACGCCAACATTCACAAGTACCGACTCCACTATGACATATGACCACACTCATGATTGGAAAGTCATCTATCCAACGAAGAGTCAGAGACCACCATTTTCTTGCTCTGATTTGCACTGCAGAGGGCAAAATATTCATAGGGCAAGCCAAAAACCTGTTAAAATTTACACAAGGTGGAATCATGGAACCATCTTATGGATTGAAGCGGGTTAACTGGTTAAGTAGTGTGAGGGAACTAATGATTGGTCATCCTGTTAGCCTTCCTCTCGGTCAACCTGTATAGTGGTAATGTAGTACGACCATCACCTATCTTAGTAGGATGCAAGTGTGCATGTAAGACTGCGCAAACCCCAAAAATTAGGCTAAGGTTTGGTGGGGGGTGGGGGGGAATTGGAAATATCAGTTTAAGACGAAAATGCTGCAAAATCAATACCCCTCGCAGCTCATTCCAAAATATCAGTTTTCAGCAAGAGTCTATACCTTAATTATAGACCCCGTGACTGGAAGATGGGCAAAATGGAAAAAACAAATAAAATAGACAAAAGAAACACGCACAGCTTATGGGTGTGACAGCTAAATGTGGGAAGTGGATCTTATTTCCTCAAGGCCTCAACACCAGTATGGCAGCAGCAGTGACACCCGTTCAGTGCCCACGTGTTTCCCCAGTAAGGAACCACACCCCAGTGTGTGGGCATGACCCTTTCTAATCTCTGGGGCACCAAGAACCAATTGCGGGGACAGTTCCAGCAATTCCAGCCTCCAGGTGCAAGTTCCTCTTCAATCATCTTTCACAGGCCATTCCCTCCTTGTCCTTCTCTAACGTATGCTGCTTTATGTGTGTGTGTGGATGAGCTTTGATAACTTAATTCCATCTCCATTTCCATCTCCTTATTTCCTGTGGGAGTGACAATTTCCAGCCCAGCCTGCTTAATATACTCAATTAATAAATGAATTGCTATTGGGTTCAGCCTGTCACAGCTTCCGGCATAGGGTCAAGATCCAATGAGCCATTGCACCCTATCTCCCCTGCCTGTTTAAAAGAGATTGTCAGGTGTTAGCACTCCATCTCAGCCCTCTATCATCCTCTTCTCTTTTCTCTTTCTTTCTACAACTTTTTTCTGGATGAAATAACAATACTTCTATTAGCCTGTGGCTGCAAGAAAGCTAGGGTATACATCTCTACATGTATACATGTTTCTTTCTAGCCAGTCCATTTCAAGAGGTCCTATAAAATGAACTTTGCAGCCACCCCATCGCAAAGGGCCCTATAAAGAGGATAAGCAAAACCAGAAGTGTGCTACCTTCATACAATTCGATACAGCCTTACACATATTCTATTTATCCACCCCTACCTTAGCCGGTGAATCTGCTAAGGAGTGGGCAGTTCTTGTTTTCCATGAGAATGAAAAATTACCCTCGTTGCAAAGCCTCCTAGCTTTCCTTATAAGATGCGTCAGATTCCATGGAACTCCTCCTTGTGAGAACCATTTAACATGAAAGTGAATCTCCCGCAATCACAAGATGGGTCCATGGATGGTAATAGATCATTAGTCCTTGTATGACAGCTTGAATCTCTGCATGTACCAATAGGACTTGAAATACCACCACAATGTGGCCAACATGATCTCTATATGCATCCCCAAGACCTGCTGGACCTGGGTTTCTAATGCTTACTTCCATCAAAATTTAACTTTAATATAAATGATCATCCTTTCCTCCATAAGCCAAGATCACACCACATTACCCCACTCCCTAAAGATGCAGTCAAATGCAATGTTTCAGAAGTTTTCTTGGCATAAGGCCCAATGACTGCCCTGATCAAATGATCTCACATATCGGTTTAAGCAATCTCACAGAGAAAATAAGCGAGAAAGTTGGATGCATAGCACGCACTCGATGTGGGTGCGAGAGTCGAACAAGCCACCTCCTGGGATAATACCAGCACTCACCAGCCTGGCCACCACCACAGCGCTACCCAGAGCTTCTCCTTTAGGCAATCTAATTTCCTCCCCACATATCCAAGTTCCTGTCTTGCCAAATACTCCTAAGATCTCCATAAATGTGTATCTCCAAAGAATCTCTCCCCTTACACCAAAAGGATGGAATTCCAGAAGTAGGTTAGGTCAAGTACATCTATAGGAGCCTTCCAGCAACCTCTGAACAGATCAAGGAAGCGGGTCCATATTTCCTTTTTAAAAGGACAATAAATAAACAAGTAATTAACAAATTCCAAATCTGCACGACAAAGATAACACACTTGAAGTCGGAGGAGGGTTTATGGGACCATCTTCTCTGCAACATACATCTCCCATACCAAAATCTTTTTTTTTTCTACAGTTTCTTTTTAAAATTTTCTTTTGTTTTTAAATTTTTATTTCAATGCTGCAGATTGCTCACTATCCATTAGTTCATTAACCCTCGATATTAATTTCTTTATTTTTATTTTTTCTTTGGGGTTTGGGGGCCGCGGGGGGAGGGGGACGAGGGAAGGCTAAACCTACCTGACTATATACAGGTTGGACCTCCCCTGGCCCATTTAATTTTTGGCAGGATTTGGGCTGGGCTCAAATTCTGTTATCCCCCTATCTCAACCTGCCAAATCCCATAGATTGTGACCCCTATTTTCCCCTTCGTTTTTCTTTTCCCCCAACTAGAAATCTGATCAATGCAGATTCAAATGGTCATGCGCAATATATAACTTAGAAGTTCTGATGCAGATCAGGATTTGCTCAAGGACGGGCCGCAGGCAACAATCAAATGGGCCTGGCCCATTGGGTTAAACAACCAGCAAAGCAGCCCAACTAAGCCAAGAAGAAACATTGTTCACGGCACTGTTCACGTGAACAGTGCTCACGTGAACAGTACCAAATACCAGCTCCAATAGTCGAAAGCGATGTTAGTATTTGATAGCATAGTTGTCAAGGCGCCAAGGCGAACTAAGTCGATGGAGGCCTGACTGGGCGCCTAGGCGACCGCCTAGGCGACCAAGGCGCCCGATTTTCCAAGGCGACCCAAGGCAGCCTGGGCGCCTAGGCGACACCTTGACAACAATGTTTGATAGATATTAGGACTCTTTGATATTAGGACTCTTTCGATTGAGAACTATATTCACTTTCCTAAAATATAGGTAGGATTTGATATTTAGAAGTCCTTAGTTTCCTAAAAGTTGTTTAGAAACTTTCCTATTATCTATAAAGGAAGTTTCTATTTATTTATTTCAGTTTTTAGAATCGTATTGTCTGTTATTTAGGAAGTTTTTTATTGCTGTAACTTCTATTTTGTAGTTTTTGAAGAGTTTATAAATATGAGGAAACCTAAGGCTGGCGGGAGAGAGTTTTTCCAGAAAAAATTACAGAGTTAATTATTTTCTGATTGAGCCTCACCAGGTTGTGAGACTCAACCTCTTATTCTTCTTCTATCATTCTTCTTCTTCATGTTGATCTGAGCATCCCATCTAATTTTCAAACCCGATCTACTGTAGAGAGTTTTAGAATAAACTGAATTGCTGCTACAGTCGAACCAACCCAGCACCATTCCAGATCTAGCGGTAATCTAAAACAGCAACCTTGCGACTTCAATAACTCCCTCAGTTCTAATTGGATCTCCTTCATCTTTTGACGTGTGTTCACATCTATGCTAAGGAACCTACGATCTAAATTTCATTGAAAGTTAATGGCCAGATTTTGAGATAAGTGATTTTTATTCAATACTTTCTATTTCTGTTTTGATAGGACTGTAAAGATCCGGTTGCAAAAGAGGGCTTTGTGATTTGTGCTGTGTGGAAACCCTACTTTGCACCAAGTTCTTAATGTATGGACAGACCTCGTACAGTTATGTATCATGTAAATCTAAGTAACCACGCATACATGTAACTATGTATAGGTAAATTATTACAAAGGTTATTTTATGATATGAAGCAGAGCAAAAAAGAATTAGACATACATGAGATAAAACAAAAGGTATGAAATTACAGGAAGTGTTATCAATCAAACCTGGAGCAGGTGCCTTGCTTGTAGGCACTGATGGTGCCAGTCTTTCAGGTTCCTTATAATCAAGAGGAGGTGCAAAGTCCACCTCACAATCTGTCTCAATGATACTTATCGCATTTGAAGGCTTTGATTCTATAATATCTATGTAATACTTCTTATTGTTATAGGCCACCATGATACTGTCCCCAGTGGTTAAGCAGGAGAAGTTCCTCAATGTAGTCTCCAAGCTGCAGAATAAAAACTTAAGCAATTAACCAACTGCCTCATTTGATGATACAGAAGAAACAGGAGAATCCCATGAAAGAATCCAACAGTAGATTCCTAACCTACAAAATACATTTTTTTGTAGAAATTATCATCAATATGCAACAGTAGGGGAGTCTTTTTTGCAATTGACAAAATATAATGGAGAAATTTAGAAAGGACATATCTGCTGGCTGTGGGATACATCTGTATAATTTTTTAGAATTGCAAGTCAGTAGTTCTTAAAGTTTAGCAGATGAGTTAAAGTTCTCATTTCCATTCAAGCGTTTGTGTTCCTGTAAGGCAAGAATGACTGGCTTATTTCATCAAACTATTGTTGACCAATTGGGATAGTTAAGACTACTTGACTTGAAAGATTTAAAATGTCAAGTGAAACTTCTCTGTTTTGAAGCGTTCAGACCTATGACACTTTATTTGGTATTTCCTTTGAATATTTTGTTTTGTACCATTTTGTAACTGGCTAGATGAATTCACCTTATTTCAATCAATCGAATGACAGCTCTTTAATTGCAAACAGCAAGATTTTTCCCTAGCAGGACTAAAATGATCAGTCATGGACTGGCTACCCTTACTAGACTGTATCCCATTAGCATGCATTTCTTTCAGTGGCCATGTGCCACAGAAATGATGAGTCATGGACTGGCATCCTTCACAAGAGTCTATCCCATGAGAAAACATCTTGCCCTTCTCTTTTTTTATTTTTGAAACTTTTTGAATAGCCAGTGTTGCTTCCATCATCTCTTTTAATCTCAGGGGTAGCAAGGAATGAAAATGTTAGTGTGATTTGCTAAAGCACTGATACTTTTTCCCATCTACAAAACTAGTTAAGATGTAGATCTCTTCAAACCAACCTTCATGACCATGAGCTTACTTGAGCAAATCTAGATTTCTAGTTCCAAAAAGAATCTCCATCATTCCTATTTTAGGTTGATATAAAGTTACAATGAATGGAAGGATTGCAACAGAAAGTGTGGTTAGTTAGGATGAAATTGGGTTTTAGAAGAGCTTTGTGACATAAAGAAAAACAGCCAATTTGATAGTCTACATGGCATCAAATTAGAGTGGGTGAGTAAGGTGTACATGAAATGGGCTAAGAATATGAGGCATATTACGAAACTGTAACAATAATTCAACACACTCAGAAATAAATCAACCTTATAGCAATGAATTTTGTAAACCCAAGTGAGCACTAATTCCTTAAAAAAAATTATACTGCTTACCAAATATGGACACATAACTTTCATGGAGAAAGAAACGTGCAAAAAAGATATAGGGGATAGAATCTTGGAATAAAATCTCTATTGGACAACTATAATCCAAAAAACTGCAGTTTAGTGGTGTTATGAAGCACATAAGAAAGCACGAAATTATAATCCCAAAAATCTTCATAACATGACCCAAACATAGTGATGTAATTTTTGTTATTTAGGGTCAATCATAAATAATGGAGGGGAAACTAAACAAGATTTGCTCATAGAATTGGAGAAGATTAGGTAAAGTAGACGGGAGTGTTTCTGGAGTGTTGAACTCAAGGGAAATTTTATACAACAGTCATATTATAAGATCATGTGAAGCTTAATGTTGGCCAACAACTGGCTGGATCGGTTCGACCCAACCTGAAAAATGCAGGCCACGAGGGACCACGGCAAACCATCCTAGTTTTGGTCCACTACGGGTAGATAGAGAATCTAATTCTTTATTTGGGTTATTTCTGTAATTTGGGTTTAATTTATTTAGTTTATTATGTTGCAATAGCTACTAGGAAATAGAAATGAAAGAGTACTTTGAGTTATCTTTGATTTGGGTTTTATAGTTCGATTAGTATTTTTTTTTGGTTAAATTTCCAAGTACTCCATTGTGATCATTGAATATTAGTTTTGAATAGAATGAAACATTTGTTTTGAATTGCGTAGCAGCTGTCATAGCGTCCTGGCTGTTGTCCTCTTCCTCTTTCCTGAGACCCTGGGCTCTCATCAAGTATCCTGCCTCTTCTTCCTCCTGTCTCTGCCTAATCTCTGCTCTAATCCCTTCCCTGTTTTTCTCCTTAATTCCCCCTCTTCTTCCTCTAGTCTGGTTGCTGTTATCTTACTTTTCTGCTACTTGCGAAAACGGTTGTTTGGGAAAGTTCTGTCAGAACTCCAACAACACAGGTTGGATTGAGCCAAGATTTAGGGTATCACCACCTTAGGGCAATTTAAACCCTAGGACATTGTCCTCTAAAACTTCCCCATCTATGATACTAACCCCTGCAACCAATTCTGAAACTGTGCCCTCTGCTATGGCAGATTTTAGTGTTTTTTTCATCGATTTTACTTGCTGATTCTTGCTATTGTTGGGTGGACTCAACAGCCCTAAGTGTCAGGAATCTGCTTAAAATATCTCGTCAAAAGAGATTGAAATGAAAGAGCTCTCTCATCTGAACTAAAATCATTTGACCGCCTTCATCCTGGTTCATGAGAGGGTTTAACGAGTTGAAGAAAAAGCTCTTTTTTCTAATTTTTTAAGACACCATCTGATTTTTCACACAAGTACCCTTACCTTAAAAGAAAATTCAGTTTTGTCCTCTTTTTAACTCCCTTCCAAGGCTGCCCCTCTCCATAATTACAATCCCCTTCACAAGCTTTTATTTATTGCCATTAAGAGTCCTAACGTTGTTCTTGAAATTACCAAACTGCCACTACTGTTTGGATGGGCCTACACCGCATCAGTAACACTACATAAACAAAATAAGGGTAGCTGAGATAAGGATATTGAGATGGATGTGTGGTAAACTAGAATAGAAAATAATAAATGAAAAACAGAAGATTAGTTGAAGGAGCATCCTTTCATGTAATATCAACACTAGGAGCTTAGGCCTTTGAAAGCAGCTGTAAGGAGGGATTAAAAGACTGAGAGTTCAGCCAAAAGTGACACGGGAGAAAAGAGGAAAGATATGAATAGCCTAGGATTGACAACTAATATTACCTTAAATAGAGTTGAATGGCAGAACAGAATTTGGGAGGCTGACCCCATTTAGTTCGGAAAAGGCTTAGTTGAGTTGAGTTGCTAAATTGAAACCTGAATATTGATCCAGCCACCAAAACCAATTAGAATTACCATAAACCAACAGAAAAATGAATAGCCTAGGGTTGACAACTAACACCGCCTTAAATAGAGCCTTAAATAGAGTTGAATGGCTGAACAGAATTTGGACCCCATTTAGTTGGGAAAAGGCTTAGCGTAGTTGAGTTGAGTCGAGTTGCTGAGTGGAGTTGCTAACTTGAAACCTGAATATGATCCCCGCCACCAGTGGTCCAAAACCAATAGAACAAAGACCAACAGAAAAGATGAATAGCGTAGGCTTGACAACTAACACAACCTTAAAAAGAGTTAAATGGTGGAACAGAATTTGGGAGGTGGGAAAAGGCTTAGCATGGTTGAGTTGAGTTGAGTTCCTAACTTAAAACCTGAATACTGATCCCACTACCAAAACCAAAAAAAATGAACCAAGAAACAGAGCTCGTTCTATTAACCTGCTGTGATATATCACCACAGCCTGCATCATGGAACTTCACGTAATTAAACTGATGCTGCAGCGTCACATGGCAGATAACCAAGAAAATTTCCAATTTATTTTAAAGAAAAATAATAACATTTTAAGACAAGCATGCATGCCTTTGAAGTTTTACATATATCTTGAAAAGACCACCATGAAGTGAATTTGACAGTCTCTACAGGGGAAAACATTACACCATGGACAGAAGCTATTACATACAGCATGGAATATCATGAGAAGTAACTGCCTTGATAAGAAATGGTATGTGATGGATTCTAGCTAGAAATACATCTTTCAACTCATCAAAAGTATCAAATATAGATGGGGCTGAAGGCAATGTCTAAATATAAACAGAAAAGCATAAACTCACATGGCTTTTGGATTGGAGATATCTAAGAAGTCCTTTGTGTGAGGCTGCAATTTTACATAAGTTCCTTTTGGAAGAGTCACATTTTTCACCCGCACAGTGTCTCCCTCTTGTAACAGCATGTTTTCCATCATCTAGAGAGAAAAAATTGAGAAAAAACATTAGAAGTCTGAGGCTTAGAAGGTTCAATTTCACTTTACCAAAACCAGGGGGAAAAATACTAAGATGCCTCTACCCAATATGGCATGTATATCATGCCTTCTTCAGCAATGAACTCCAGCACACCACAATGTGAAACCCGCTCAGCAGCAGCATTCCGAAGTTCAAACAACATTGGATAATCAATATGAAGAGATGCTGTGGAGAGAAGTTTTAGTATCAATCTTGCTAATAAGTTCTGGAACAACAATTGCATGATTACAAGGATGCAGAAAATAATAGAAAAGTATAACATAGCCATAAGCAATAAGAAGAACAAATTAAAAGCAACCTTTCAAAGAATGAACAAGGATGATCAGATTAAAATCAACTCACCAAGGCGGTCAAGGGCTGAGGGAGGCATTATAACTAAACAAAAACACAAAATAAAAATAAAAATCAAGACAAAAAAAATTGACAATGCTGACAAAAAAAAAAAAAAAGAAGTCGATTAGAAGGTGAACTTACTCTTATCGCCACTTTCCAACTGAGGCTGTAGCGGATTGCATTTTATATTTTCAGCAAAAAACAAACGGAAGAAGGTAACAGTTAGAATGCCAAACATGAAAAAATATCTCAGGGAGGAAGAGGAGAGGGAGGGAGGGAGGGGGGGGGGGGGGGGGGACTCAAGTTTATTATTGTAAACATCTATAAGGGAAAGGGGTGAAAAAGACCCTTCTCCTGTAGTAGAAAATAAACCAAGGCAATATCACAAGCCTTACCATCAGCTGAATGACTATATACATATATTACCTCCCTATCCATCATCCATTACAAGAGAGTTATAAATAAGGCCCCACAATTCAAGAAGTAAATACTATATTAAAATAAGGGAGAGAGGGAGACAGAGAGATGTTTGATAACAAGAGGCCTGACCAATAAACTATCGCTATCTCTGAATTGGAGTGATTTATTTTAGTTTCAATCATTTCCTAGATTAGAAAAAAACAGTGTAATTAAATTCAGATAATTTCTCTATGATTGCACCAGTGAAAGATTATGAGAGCCTTGAACCATTCAAAGCATTTTCAGTTCAAAAAATAGTTGACAATGCCCTCTCAGAAGGGCTTAAAAGCATCCCCCAATCTCAGGCACTTATGATTCAAAACTTTTACCCTGTCTGGGATGTCTCAGCATCATACTTTCCCGCAAGTCTACCTCGCTTTTGGTCTTTGTCATTGTCTGGCCACACCCATATGTTATCACAACCCATGTAGGGCCACCATAAGAGATTCAACAAATAACCTTATCGGAGTTGCATTACATAGTTCATCATCTAAACTTGTAGATCTATAAAACCTAGTCCAAAACATTCAGAATTCTGAAGCAGTCGCACAATTTGGCATCAGTTCATGCAAATTCAACATGAAGTAGCCAAAGCAAGTCCATGTTAGCAGTGGCTTACTTGCCATGGGCATAACCAATTTAGCAATAATATTTTATTTAAAAAATACATGGGTAATATCAAACAGAGATTTTAAACATACAACAACAAAAAAAAAAAAAAAAAAAAAACCCTTATCTTGTTGGAGCTCACTAGTTCAGGCAATGGTAGGTGAAACCCAATCACAATCAATAGAATATAGCAAGCAAAGTGGAATTGCTGGAAAGCCTAAACTGATTTGTAGAGAAAAGTCTTGTCGGTGTAAAAACAGAAAAGAATCTCATACAAAAAAAAAAGTAAAATTAAATCATACCCATGCAAATAGCCCTAAATAATTCAATTGTCATTATTAGCGTAATAAAATTGTAACCGTACACTGCTTCGACTTAATCAAAGTAGTTAGTGCTAGTTTCTAGGACTTGAACTCCTATTAATATATGGACTCATAATTAGTTTATTAGTTTCCTTTACCCATTAAGCTTGTTAGTTTTCTTTTCCTACTTTGAGTTTACTTTGTCTTTAGTTTGTGACTAAAACTCTAACTTGTAGAGTCTTAGATTCTATCTAATAGTTGTTTCCTATTTTCTATACGTACAAGCTACAAGGAGAGGAACAGGATAAATCGATTCTCTCCATCTTCTCTTATTTTTATATTCTGTTACATGGTATTAAAGCAATCACCTGGGTTGCCGTTTTGAGAGTCATTTAAGGTTCTCCGTTAGATGTGCGGTCACCACTATTGTTGCTCCTGCTTTTGTTGTTGCTAGGTGCTACTACTATTTGGTTCACAGATCTATACTATGCTACTACTACTACTTGGTTTACAATGACCTATACTGTGCTGATACTACTACTTGGTTCACAATGACGTATATTGTGCTGCTACGACTACTATTCCTGCCACTACTACTGCTACTGCTCATACTACTACAACTGCTTTTTTTGCTGCTACATTATTTCAAGCTGAAGCTCTTATATTCCCCCATACTCCAGCTTGAGGGGGGATAGCGTAATAAAATTGTAATCGAACACTGCTTTGACTTAGTCAAAGTAGCTAGTGCTAATTTCTAGGACTTGGATTCCTATTAGTATATGGACTCCTAATTAATTTATTAGTTTTTTTTACCAATTAGGCTTGGTAGTTTCCTTTTTCTATTTTGAGTATACTATTTGTCTTAAGTTTGTGACTAAGACTCTGACTTGTAGAGTCTTGGAACCTATCTAATAGTAGTTTTTTATTTTGTATATAGACAAGTTACAAAGAGAAGAGCAGGACATAGGCATTTTAGGCCTTTCATCATTCTAGGTACTATAAAATATTTTATTTTAGTCTAAGAGTGACGTCACAATGGTTCAGTAATATTTTGAGATTTAGAATCTACCCTAGCAAGTAGCCTCGTAATCTACGCCATATCTTTCCTTTTTCCTAGTCATTCATTTAAGATACAGCTGCGGCTTTGGTCCACATTTTGGGTCAACATCGTATTAGCAAAGTCTAACAGAAGGCATTAAACCTAGGATGACAGCGGAGGTTCCACTTTTCAATGTTTGTAAACTGAAATTTACTTCTCAAGGGTTTTTTTTTCCCCCCTTCTTTGGTGGTATCTTTCAAATTAGAAAGAAAGTTAATTCTTGCAATTTATAGGCCAACCAAGGCATGATGAAGGGTGCATAAAGAGATGACAACCACATAAAAAATATCCAAAAATAATCACATAAACATGCTTGTATAGTAAAATAAAAGTATCATGGTGCACTGAGAAAGCATTTCAACCTTATCGATAAAAGAAGCAGGGTAACACCGGTATGTCTGCTCAAATGATGTTCCATGGTATCCATATCCTTCAAAGAACTGCAGTGCCAACAACCAAGGGTAAGGAAAAGACAAAAATCAATTTATGATAATTTTATCAACTATGAGTGAGAAAATACAACAGTTCATTCAAAACTCAATTATACAGAAGCAACACAGTAAATGCATTAGAACCCTTAGCAGCAGACCATTCCTTGATCTTTGCACAAAGTGATACTTTTATATTTCGAAACTAATGGCACCACAACTTCACAAGTTAAATCTTGTATGGCTTTCAGTATTCAAATGTTTTACAAATTTCAAAGAAGTTGGATGGTGCACATTGCTGAATTTTTTCAGAGTTCTTTAAGAAAATGAATGCTTTCATCTTTCTCCATGGGCCCAGACTCTTTCGCCCATTGGTTTTGCATAAATCTCATCAGTAGAGACCATCTCTTCCCCCCCTTTTTTTTTTTGTGGAAGGAGGGGGGGGGTAATTGCATGGCATAAATATCCAAAGTATAAATTGAAATGGGGAAATGGGCAATGCTATAAGAAAAATAAAAGGAAATCTTCTGCCTAAATTAAGCATGCCAACAAATCCCATTAAGCTTTCATTTGATCAATGTGGCTCCATTTATTAATCACAATGAATTCATATATACAATAACTCAATTGGCATTGATGCATGAATCACTGTTATGTTTGCAGTGGTTGGGCATGAAGCAACTTTTTAAGGATTTCGTGAACTCAAGAAGTGAGTTGGTATGCTCAAAAGAGCATAGCTTTAGGGCATTCTAATTCTTAAGTGTCTCTAATGAGATCAATTGTCATCTCCTGTGATTCTAATGGTGCCCTTGACAAAATCTCCACCCTCTCATAAGACAAAAGCCTATCTTCAACCAAAAAAGGGACCAGTCTCCCCTTAAAATTTCACAAAACAAATGCAGCACTCCCTATTTCTCAAGGTGATAAGGTTGCACCAAAATAAAATAAAGAAATATTTTTTTTTTTAAATCTATAAAATATAAATGCATGTAAGCATATAATAAAAACTAGATTGAACTAAATAGGAATCCTTGAACAAAGGTCTGTTGAACACTGGGTAAAGTTTGGCTACTTTATTCTATTAGTCGTAAGTCATAAGAATTCTGGCGTACCAAGATCAAACAGGACACCCTGGCAAATATACCAACCTGTTAAGCAGTCAATAAGCTATCAGCTCCTAAGAAAATATAAAAGAAGATGCCTAACTTTTTACTCATGATCCAATATTCAGTGCTGTGTAAAATGCATAAATGTCGCATGCTAGAACTAGAATGAAATCCACGCAACAAATATGTCAAAGTTTTCTGTATTTTATGGTTCAAAATCGATGCAGCATGCATACTCAAGCTTTTCTCACTCAAGCTTTTCTCTTAAAAAAGATTGGACACTTCCAATCACATGTACTTGAAGATCCACTAGACTCCTTTCACTCATATTTTTCACAACCACACCAGCGCCTGGCAACAAGTATTCATCCAAGCCACAAAAGGTGATTACGTATGCAGAATTGAGTTAATCACAAGATTATTGGTATTTTCTTGACATCTTTTCCGTAAATATATTTTCTTGACTTTTTTTTCCAAGTCATATTCCAATACTTCTATTCAACAAAGCTGGTAGTGCTCCATACTTACTAAGAAGCATAATACAATTTCACATGTTAGCAAATAAAGCTTTCGACCCAAAAAAAAAAAAAAAAAAAAAGAAAAGAAAAGAAAAAGCACAAAAAGCGATAACATCCCATATATCACAACTGCTAATCTTTTACGAGTTTACCCTACATTAAAACGCTTGATAAACCTCTATTCCCTGAATCAGTAAATCAATGATCACAAAACATACCATTGTAACAGATTCAGTAGCAGAGGTAGGTATCAACCTTGAAGCTACCTATAAGAAGATCATACCACCAAAAGTCAGATAGAATCACAACTAGAAATTCAAGCTGATCTTGAGTTCAATCTGTATAGTCAAATGCCCACAATTAACCGATCAGAAAACCAAAATACAATTAAGGAATTTTTAGAGGGGTAGGAAAAATTAAGGCATTATTAAGTTCAGTAAATTACTAGTAAAGTGGATAGAAATTGTTGAGGAAAAAAAAACCCACGTCCGATTAATAAACAATAACGGAGACAGAAAAGGATGATCTAGTGACAATGGAGAAATGTAAAAGTTAATACGATCAAATTTAAAAAAAAAAAAAATCAACACAGACGAATCAGAAAAGACCATATTACAAAGGCAACACTGAACTCAAAACGAAATCCAACCGATAAAAAGAGATAAACAGAAAACGCAATACCTTGAAGGTCGAAGGAAAGGACGGAGATACAGGAAGGTGAGATTCGAGTTACGAGGAAGCGTGAGGACTGAGGAGAAGCCGAAAAGGTATAAACCTAAAATATATCCACGCTTGCTCTCCTTCCTTTTGCCACGTAATTATTATGCTGGTGAAAGGACCATCGAGTCTTGTTGCTGAAGACCGTAGGATCCCGCTTCGCCGTACCTTGCCTTTTCGGATTACAGGATTAAGTGAACTGGTGTCAGATCCGAAAAAGATCATATGTAGCACTGCCATGTGGTAGTGCTGATCTGACCATTGAGAGTGCATCAATCACGTGTCTCGATGCACTCCCAATGGTCAGATCAGCACTATTATACATCAGCTCTACCGATCGTAGTTCAGCCGAAAAGGCAAAGTCTACTCCCTTTTGTAGCTTGGGCAAGTCCGTCCACTCGGCTCTGCTCCTCAGGCTTTAAGGGTAGGAGGTCATAAATTAAAATCCTTCACTACGGAGCGGTTCAAATTCTCGAAAGAGAGATGAACAAGGAGCCTCGCGGAAGAACGAAAGAAGGGAAGTTACAGCACAAAGCACAGGGTAGTGAAGGCTCATGAAGGAGACAGTAAACAGCAAACAACAGTTTTTCCCCTGTAGTTTTTCAGCTGGCTATTAGTTGTAGTGCACTAGCATGCAACTACTATTCCCTAACTGACATTCCATTCTCTAAATCTGGATTGAGTTTATTTTGGTGCCATTGATTTTTATGTACTGTAATAGACGTGGTGTTCTGAACTCTCTTTTTCTGTGAACATGGCCCTACCAGATCCACATGAGGTTTCCTGTACAAATGGTCAAGGCCCACTTAAGCATTACAGCACAGTCCAATGATACTTATATGTTTGGATCATTCTTCGTCATGTTTGGCATAGCTATGTTTGGATATTAAGAAAATAATTTTTTTTAAATGAAAGAAAGAGATAGGTACATAAATTCGTTATTGTCTCATTGTTAATCTTATCTTATTATGGTTCCTTATTTTCTCATTGTTAATCTTGTCGTATTATGATTTTTTTTTTCTTGCGTCCATGATGATTGGGTTTTTCATCACCCATGATAGAGAAAGAATCTATCCACTCTGGATTTTGAATCACAGATGGAAACCTCACAATAGTGGGAGGGACAATATTGGAATTCGATTTATAGGAAAAGGGGCAATAAGGAATCTTAATGGTTACTTATCCTCAAAGAAAAAATCTTAACCGTTAGTTTCTCTTTGTCGGGTGGAGAAAAATTTTCGCCAATTTTGCATCAACTCTATTACAGATACAAATGTTTTTTGAAATAAGACAAAGGGTTCTGTGTCCGGCCATGCACGTGTACGGTTTTACTTTCAATTTGTCCAATAAGAGAAGGGAGAGATGTGAAATACCATTTATGCCCCTATTAAACTGTACAAAATCAGTTCTTTAACAAAAATTTCTTGCCATTCCTTGTTTGGTAATGTAATAAGTGTTTTTATAGGATTGCTATCCATATTTAAAATTTTAGATGAACATTATTGAACATGAATTAAATTGTACATTTTAAAAGTTGACTATGTATTTACCCAAAAAAAAAAAAAAAAGTTGACTGTATTGTAATTTTCAAAGGGGAAAAAAGTTATCAAAATGGATGCAAGGTAGCCCAAATATTTGGGATGTAACAAATTCTGTGGGCTTGTGGACAAGTAGACTGCAAAATCTTTGGTCAAATGTAAAATTTTAGATGAGAGAAAGAGAGATTTCCAAGGGATAAAATAGAGATTCGAAAATCAAGACAATGAAAAAATGCACGATAGTATGATCAAAGACCTTAAACATGAATAGACATACATAGAAATTTATGACAATACAAGAAAGGGTCTTTGATTAATTTATAATCTAAAATTTGACACATAACTAATCCAATGCATGTATTAACTATCTGATGGTCATAATTGCCTAATCATCTACCAAATTGCACCACCATTCTCATTTCTCATCATTAAAAATTCAATGCATCCTCATTTCTCATCATTAAAAATTCAATGCATCCTCATTTCTCATCATTAAAAATTCAATGCAATTCATCAAACCATTGATATGCCATGGTGTATTTCCCTCTCATAATTAATGTAATTCTATCTCCTCATTAATTACCTTTTCCATCATAATTAAAGAAAGATGGATGACATAGAAAGGTATGTATAGAGTAGTATGTGATCAATGAATTCCTTTAAAATTTAGAAGGATAATTTTTATAGAACACAGTCGTTTGACTAGCTATGATATATCGTGCGGAATGTTAAGATGCAACATATAGATAAACTTAGTTTAACAAAGATGAAGATGTTGAGATGGATAAATGGTAAAAGTAGGAATGATAAAGTAAAAAATAATCGTATTAGAACTGGTTTTAGAGTAACACCGATACATGATAAGCTACAAAAAAATTGTTGAGGTAGTATGACCATGTTCAATTGAGAACTTTAGATGCTCCAATACAGATAAGCGATTTGATTCAATCTTTCAAAATAAATGCTCTAAAAGAGCTAAGTACATATCTAAGATTAACTCTAGGAGAGATGATGAGAAAAGACGCATAGATTATGCCTTATTTCAAATATGACATCAAACAGAGTTGATTGGACCCGTTTAATTGAAATAAAGCTTTATTATTGTTGTCATGGTTTTCATCCATCATGTGGGCCCCTCTGATCTTTGAACCAGTAAATCCTCCCTTCTTCCTCCCATTTGCTAGGCTTGTATAATTCCATGTGCCATGGCAATTTGTAAATGCTTCTACTATATATATATTAAGAAAAGAAAACATTAAACTTTTTGGATTTTTTTTCTTTTAAAAATTGATTTAAACATGTTCAATTGCAAAATCAGTAATTAGGACAAACACAAAATTCTCGACTGTAGCCGAGAAAGACCACTCATGAAAACACATTCTTTTACCAAAAATAAATAAATAAATAAATAAAACACATTTCAAAGACATTACTGTTTTCATGAAAAACCAAAGACATGCCCTTTTTGACGTAAGAGGGTGTAGGCCACCCCGCCAGCTCAGTAATCATTTGCCCTTGATTTAATTAGGCTCAGATATTCTATATGCATCTGATCCAAACCATTTCTTCTTTATCCAATGGTTGGAATAGCCACAATACTTTTCCAAATGTCACAATGACAGTCAATAACACAGGATCCCCTTCCTAAGTAGGTCACAAAAAACCTTTTGCCCAAGAATTTTCTTTCTACCTTTCTGTGAAGAGCAACAATTTTATTGAAACCAAGGAAGAGGGTTACCACAAGTGACTCAATCAAACTAATAAAGACTCAAATTTTCAATGTAAAGAAACAAACTGAGCTTCTCCTGATTTGACAACCACAACCCTAAAAGAAAGGGGTCACTTACCGTCCAAGTTTGGAGTATGATGCCTTCCAAGACCAAGAATAAAGAATAGATATATTGGTTATAAATATGTCAACTTCAACTCTCCGATGATTTAATAATGGCCTTCAGAGCATCTCTTACAAAGGGGTATTTAAAGGAGAAACCCAGCTCTTTAGCTCTCTGAGGAATTACCCTTTGCCCTTCCAAAACCTACAGTTAGTCACAACTACAACTGCTCAGCCTGAAGTCAGTTTAGAAGAGGGAAGAACAATGTGGAAATGACGAAGCCAACAAAGCAGGCTGGACAGAGTGTAGCACTTACAACAGAGGCACCTTCACCAAGAACAGCTTTGAGAGCAAAATCTGGAACAGGCAACCATGAGGGCCGGCCCATGATGTGCCCCAACTGCTCACACATCTCTGCCAGTCGAACTGGATTTGGTGCTGTTCCATTGATAACACCTGACATTTAGATGATTATTAGAAGCTCCATAAGTCAAAATTCTAAGAATCCAATGTACCAAACCAATTAGCCAATGATATGAACATCTTTTGTTTTGGTGAGGAATTGAGAATCTTAAGGACCACAGAAAGAATTGGCATGTGTGTTATCTCTGGAGTTGGGGCAATGGAATAATAACACACCATGCTACACCAGCATTTTCGTATCAAACAGATCCAAGAAACTAACAATAAGGACAGTGTTGCTCAAAGAAATGGGAAGTAATGGAAAAGGGTGGCTTTATCAGGCTCCAGCAGTTGACATCATGATTCAATACAGGTAGGTCTTGATCATGTCCTCCCACTCAACAATACATCTTTATTTTACATAATTTCACTTATTTTCTTCTTTTTCTTAGTAAAGAGTTTACTTAACAAACATGCCACCTCATCCTTAAGATGGATTTAAGTGTAATACCCAAATCCGAATGATGTGGCTTGACACCAATTCTAACATATTCCAGTAAATAAAGAAGCAAATATTCACTTTAAGTCTTGGAAGTTATGGTGCAAATCTTGCAAATTGGTGCTAATATAGTTTTAGTTGATGAGACTACAGATGGAGTAAAAGCCATGTTAGACATATGTAGAGATTTAGAATTGATAGGTTAAGCTAAATCAGCCTAAAACAGAATAGATACTTCTAGTAGAAAAAGAATTTGAAATGGTGTGGTCAAAATTGATGACCAAGAGATATCCAGACCGACCATTTCTGATATCTGGGTCCAATGAAACTAAGTTGACAATTATGTTGCCAATAAAATCAGAGCAGGTGAATGAACTGGAGAGAGCTTCTAGAGTGTAAGATGAATGGCTCATTCAATTAAATCTAAAGGTTAAATATTGTAAGATGGCTATAAGATCAGCAATGTTTTTATGCAGCAGAATGCTATCCAAAGTAGTACGTTCAATGAATGGGATGCTGAGAGAATCAGAGATAGGGGCACTCAAGTGAACATAGGAGTAGCACCAATTAGTGGTAAAACGAAGAAAAGTGAATTGAGAATTTGAGATGCTTCGCCAATACGCAAGCAAGACCAACTAATGCACCAACAAGGAGTGATACAGCACAAACAGAAGATGTCTTCCCTTTTTTTTGCTTCTTTTTTTTTTCTTTTTCTTTTTTTGTTGTTATGTAAGGTTTGAAGACAGAGATGATAACATAAAGAACAGTTACCTTTATAAGATGGGTTCGATAAAGCTTCACAAATAAGGTTCACTATATCATCCAAATGAATCCAAGAAAACCTGCATATTAAGGGACAATAAATTCTTAGAGGCAACAGTAAGAAGACAGCAGATATTAGAATAATGAGATCATTTTCCATATGCAATATTGCAGAGTAAAGAGAAAATGACATATACAACAACTTTTCAAGGTTTCCCACATCCACAAGCACGGAATAATAAAACATGGTATTTAGTAGCTGACATGTCTTGCTCATGGTAAAAGCATCAATGGGTTTGACAATAGGTACATTACCATTGATTTCCCGTGCCCAGAGGTCCACCAGCAAACATCATGAAAAGTGGGACCATTTTTGCTGCATCATGAAACAAATACATAGAATCAGAATTAAGTGATTCTGAGACACCACCCAAAAAAAAAATGCAAAAGTTTACCCCCACATAATTTGTAATATGATGCAAGCAGCAATAATTCCTACAAAGTTAAAATTAGATAATACAGGTATAGCAAACATGAAAGTAAAAAAGTCAACCTATTAAGCAAAAAGGAGAGGAAAACTGAGGTAGCTGTGAGGCAACTAAAAAGGAAAAGCAGCCATCACCCCCCCCCCCCAAAAAAAAAAAAGGGGCAGGGAAACACTCGAAAAGTCGACCTCTTGGTCGGGGTGAAAACCCAGCCATTTGATTTATGTTGTGTAGGCTTTTTCTGAAATTAAAAATTCAGTCATGTCGGGCTTTGATCTGGAAGATAACCAAGTCAAGAACCACAGGACAGGGTTCCACCAACCAAAAATGTCTCACATTATTTTTATAGTCTATACAACCCATAAAAGACCATATTTATTTCAACATATTGTTTTCATTAAACTTCACCAAAAAAAAAAAAAATCCAAATGGATCCAGACAAATTCCAAGCATAGAGTCAATAAAAGGACAGTCAAAATAACATTTTACACAACAATCTACTGTTAATTTGCAGAAACCACATAAGTGGTATGACCTAGTTTACATAGCTAAAAATCTGAGAGCACTACTATCAAAACCCAACTGAACTGCTTCCTATCAGCACCAACTATTTGTGTCACTTCTCCAGTGCACAAAAGCTACAAATGTGTTTCACTATAAGGGGAAATTGCTGAATAATTTTGCTACTATTCTCACATGAAAAATTGGAGCATATGAAAGACATGCCACATGTAAATTTATACAGCGAAGTAGTAGACCTCCAAAGGAAGACAGAAAGAGGATTCAAGGAGATCCGTACCCAAAGCACCACCATCTTTTCCAAGAACTACACCTATGCGAATGAGTGCCAATCTAACTTCCTTGTTCACTTTGAGTGCCTTTGCTTCCCATTCTCTACAGACCTGAATTTATAGATAACATAAATTTGTATATATATATAAAGAATGTATGTCTTAGCATAAGATAAGAAAAGGAGTAAGCCCCTTTTCTTCCACAAACATGAACTGCCTGACAATGGCATCATCTCACAGTAAAAAAAATGAAAAAAGAGGGCAAAAAAAAAACTAGAGATAGAGGACTGCGACCCATTGAGAAAGACTTAAGAATATGCTTGAAGGTGATTAAAGGTGGAAAAGGTGGAGTTATCATGATGTTTTTGAAGGAAAATACTCAAAATACTGTGGTTTTTTAATCTCTCCCCCCCTCCACCCAAAAAAGAAAAAAAAAAGAAGGGAAAGAAGAAGAAGAAGCATGAAACAGTGATTTCTACCTCAGCCAAGTAGTCATTTCCAGATGGACTTTGCTCATCAAATGTTTGAGTTTCACTAGTGCCTGAAATTGTGGAAAAAGAGAAATAGAATAATGAAATCATTTAGAAAAAGTAGAAAAGAAAAGAAAACACTCTTTATATAACTCAAAGATCTCTGCATTCAACATAGGGAACATTGTCCTGTGACACTGGCCTCATGGCATGGGTTTGAGACAACTAGAACTAGCCATGTGTTACATTTTTAAGAAGATCAAAGCAGATCATGTGATTGGTCCCACGTCATCGATTTTACAGAACAAAAACCATCAATAATTATTGTTCTGCATTTTGACTTTTGGAGGATTATACTACAATCTCTATTCTTTTCTTTCATCAATAATGCATTAACTATAAATAACAATAAAAAAACCCTGCTTATCACAGATGCAGCCAAGTGGCAGATTCTTCAGCGCTTGGGCTGCAATCTTTAGACCCAGTGAGATAGGAGTCCATTTCATATGATGATATGATACTCTTTTAAGCTTTTATGGGTTCGGCTTAGAGACACTGCCACTTAGAAGTTTTGTCGTATAAAGCCACCGGTATTGAGCCACATGGAGACCTGATCTGCTATGCTGACAATGATTCGCCAGATGTCAAATTTCCTAGCCGACTTCTGGATATACCACTGTATACTTGGATTGTTTTGTACCATCAGCCGTCAAAGCATTTTCAAAGGTTGACATTTCACCCATTTTATAAAACATAAAGCTTTATTCTACGTATGCCAAAATCTTTTGAGTTGAAACTCTCAACATGAGTAGCCATCCAATCTTGTTAGATTATTCTGCATGTGGCAAAATACTTTTGAGTAAACTCTCACTAATGATTTTTTTCTTGTGCAAACTGAGTTGCCACATGTTAAATTAAGCAATTTATTTATAATTTTCAAATTACCGAGAATGGAAATCCCATAGTCATACATTCCCTCTCAATGTTCACAAGGGACCAAAAATGGTACATATAGGCTTTGACCACAAATATTAACAGACCGTACACCTCAACCAAGAGTTGAGTACCCAAAGATTGGAAATGAAAAAAAATAGTTGACAATATCAATACACAAATAATATATGATTAACGGTACTAATGAAAACAAATACTTAAGTATGGGCATATTTCCCGAAGTAAATATCAACAGAATATTGATGGTAAGATTTAACTTGATGGTCAAACATAATTATACATAAAGAAAGCAGATAATGTGACGAAAACAGACCATAATAACCAACGGCAGTTGCACTGACCAAAACTGCAGGCCGGAGATCATCCGGTGAGCCATTTATTAAATCTACTACCTTCAACAATCAAGAATAACGACTTAGTTAATAATCTATCAAGGAAAATGAAGACTCGTTATCTTTGCACAAGTATTTTATTTTTTCAAAGAAAATCACACATTTATACAGAATGCTAAAATTTGTAAGGAGAAAACCAATAGTGACCTTGGACGTAATGCTTATCCTGCTTTGCTTGATCTCTTTCTTGATCTGCAGTACAGTTAAACATTTAATACAAAGTTTTCCCCTTTCTTCAGAAAATACTTCACACATGATAATTGGAAAAGAAAAAGACAGGCATGGACAGGAACTCAAAATAGACTGCAAATTTTGAACACAATATAAACAGAAAATGCCAACGGAATATATTGGACGACTAGAAGAACCAACATCTATTTAGGAGATGCTGCAATTCAAACTCAACTGCCTGTTTGACAGATAACACAGCACCTAGGACCTAGGTGCAGCTCCCAGTCCATTGTACCTTTTACTCTTTTAGAGCCAGAGATGCCACTTGTAATGCACAATCACAGGGCTGGGTGGGTGTTGAGGTGCCTTTCCTTTTGACCAGCTAATCTACAGAATGCTAAATACAAATTTCTTATTTGCCAATAAAGGCCACTCATTCATTCCAACCATTTTTTTGGGGGTGAATAGATTCATCCCAACCATTAGTAGAAGGTATGGAATAGTTCCAATCCCTACAGAATCTTGTTTTAAACTAATACTGGTGAAGGAAATTTTCAATAAATAAAAGGAGTTTCTATTATTATTATTTTCTGTCAATGCATAATCATGAAGAGAAATAGTCTCATTTCATAATTAAAAATAGACAAATAAATAATCAAAAAAGCAGTTCCGATATTATAATTGTAACACTTGTCATCAAAGAATTGCTTGATTGTATTGGTGCAAAGTTGCATGGTGTAGTGTTTTAGTGTTTTTTCCCTTTCTATTAATGAAAAGGAAAATTTTGGGACCAACCTGTTGCATGTTCTGTACCATTTTCCCCAACTATTTTGAAAAGACAAACTCGCTTGTCATACTTTTATATGTTCAGTTTAGAGGCAAAAAGATCTGGTGAAGGCGTGAAGGTAAACATGCCTCAAAATGGCAAAAATTGGGCAAGCCCATGTTTCCACATCCAATTCAATAGGCAACCTCATACACAAATTCTTAAATATTGAATTTTCTTCAACATGGTTAGTGGGACAGCTGTTTTCCCCTTTTTATTTTTTAAGGTAAGTATAAACACAATCACAAACCAATTCCTACAAGCAATTCATCCCATTATCTGCAGCTATCAAGTTTTTCACGACATGAATCTGATCAGTATAGCAAACTCCTAATAAAAATAACATCTTCAAATAGTTCAAGAAAATTCGGCACAATTCAATGTCAAGTGTTAGCAATTGAAGACATAGTATTACAGAAGATTATTGAGTACCTCCACGGCTCCACCCCCACCCCCCATAAAAAAATGATGAAGATTAAGTACACTATAAAGTATTCTACACAATGCTAGTGAGCTGTCAACGCTGAAAGAGGGGAAGAGGGAATACCAAGAAGAAGCCAGGCAGCTGAATAAGTTAATATTTAATCTCACTAACCTCAGAAGACCATCGTGTACTTATTGGCATTCCAGCCAAATTGACAACAGCATTTGAACCCTGAATGCAATCTCTCCACTCCGGTTCCTCTGCAATTACAATTCCTGGAAAGTCCCTCACTAAACAGGAACCAAGAAGCCAACAAACGAAATAGTGCATGTCAGAAAAGCGAATGGAAAGGGATTTAAAGACGGCTTCCATATTACAACACCAGGTTCAAAGAAAATGTAATTAATGATATGCAATGACAATAAACCTAGGCTGCCTGGTACATCAGGGAGCCAGTGACAAACCCCAGGTTCCCCCTGGGTGGACCATTTAGGTGCAAAATAAGAATGTGCTAGACATAGAAATGGCCTTAACAGGTCAAAAACAGTAATCCAGCAAAAATATCCTCAACAAATGAAGTTCCTAATATTCTTTCTTCTGTGTTTGGAAGTAAACAGGTCAAAAACTGTAGGCCAACAAAGATATCCTCAACAAATGAATTTCCTAATTTTCTTTCTTCTTTTTAGTGTCACTAGTTTCCACAGCAGTTACCCATCTACATCTGACACCCATATGAGCAATCCAAAAGCAACTCTGGAATACCCAACAAGCAAGCACGTACAAATTACATATTATGGGACATGTTTCCAAAATAGAATTGTATATTTCTGCACTATGTAAGATGTAGTTGCACAAGCAAACATACCTGAAAAGTTATGTACATAAGATCAGTAATGGTAAAAAAACAAGAGACTATCTGATATTAGTGTACTGCAAGAAGACAATATAGTGTCTGGCAAGGCTAAATTTTTAGAAAATGGTTTGTCCTCGGTCCATGGCCTTTTATAGCAGGTGCTTCAAACAGTTATAAAAAAAAACTTGAAAGCACAGAACTCACACATCATTATAAGCTGACATTACCTTCTTACCAGGAAAAATTGATTGTGCTTTTGATCTAGAACGTGTCAAAACACGAACATAATGATTATCTGCACCATAAAGAAAAAACTTAAGTCCATATAAGCCAATCATAAATCAACTAGCTTGCATCCAAGATATTTATCTATATCCTCAATGTGAACAGTTCAAAAGATGAAAAGCATAAATTTTACATTTCAAGTTGGATACTCTAACACAAGTGTCGTTCCTAGCAATAACATACAAATGCCACATAAGAATCTCCTTGGTCATAACCATAGTTAGCAAGTTATGATTCAGGAATTATTTAGGAGTAAAATTTGGAATAATTCTTGTTATTAATTTAAAATTTTGGTCAAAACTTTGGAAAATAAAACTCATATCTAGATTATTTTTAGAAAAAATTTCATCTACACCCCATCAAAGATTGCTAACATCATCTACACCCACAAGATTGCAAAAACATCACCTAGGTCCACTTAACTGACGGAAATCACTAAAATTGTTGAAATACAGTTTTACCCCTCATATTATAAATTGAAAAATTAAAAAATTATGTTGATTTACTAATTTGACCTTCAAATCAAACTTATATTTTCTCTCTTTCTTTTCACTCTCACCCAAGTCCTAACCCCTAACGTTGGAGTCCCCTCTGCATTGTGCGTCCACAGCGGCATCCCATCTCCGGCATCCCATCTCCAACATCCTAGCTCCACGGCGACTGAGATCGTTTTGACCGTTTCTTAAACTTGAAACCATGATTAGTCTCTACTGGGCTTCTGAGGTTCCAGAAGCAGTGGCTCCGATATCTCCACGCCGGCTTCATTCTCCGTCCCCATATTCTCTCTCTCTTTCTTCCGCTTTCTCGCCCTGACTCAGATTTTCACCTCTCTCTCTCTCAAGCCACAATTCCCACAACACTCCTGGTCCAGGAACTCAATTCAGATATACAGACATTTATATATAATAGGCAGATTTTTGGTTTCTTAAGGAACCCATTTGATCTATCCTTCACCACAATAATTATCAATTAATTAGGAAAGTAATTATAAAACAAGAGAAGAAAGGAAAGGGTAGACGGACGGCCTAAAGCGATTAAATCTCCAGTTGAATTGTTGAAAGGTTGTTCCGTTGTTGGTATCTCATTCATCCAGAGGTTCCTATTTTGGTGATTTTCTCTCGCAATTATTTAATCATTAACACCTCTCCCTCTTCGGGTCGACCCTTCATCTACATTACTTAAGATTACATTACACTCTTTCTCATAAGAAAAAAAAAAAAAAGAGCCAGATAATCTTCCTTTCACGGTGTTCATTTCACCCAATTCAAGATGGATGAGAAGCACGCAGAACTGTGATTTCTGGAAATTTTTAATTTTAGAGCATTAAAACATGTCCTCCAACCATCACATGTCCTGGACCATGAGAACTAAATGAAGTAGGACGAGAACTACAAAGAGGGAGAGAAGAAAGAAGCAGAAGAGAGAGAGCCGGAGGACTGGATGAAGAAGAAGTAGAAGAATAAAGAGATAGCTCAGAGAGAGATTCAGAGGGAAAACAAGATCGAGCCAGAGGACAGAAGAAGGAGAAGACGAGAGAAGGATTGAGGTAAGATCCTTACCGCAACCATTGCAGCATCTCCTTCCACCTGTAAATCGAACCCAATACATCCCTTTGTTGTGATAACCTCTCATCGAGGACCTACAACTAAACCATTACCAACCTATCATGAATTAGATGCTCGTCTGCTCTTCTTCTTCAATCTTGATCGATGGCTACCCTTCGATAATTTGGAGACCCTTCGTTCTGATAAACAAGATTTGGGGGTAGGGTAACAAATCAAACAAAGGGTATAATGGTTATTTAACCAGACTAAAAGGGTAGTATCGTCTATCAAATTTTTCAATGCAGTTAACATCAGCATCTAACGGAAATCATGTGACGGAGTAGACTTCTTTGATTAGCACAACAAGGTTTTTGGGTGGTAGGTGATGTTTTTGCAATTTTGTGGGTATAGGTGATGTTAGCAATCCTTGATGGGGTGTAGATGAAATTTTTTCTTATTTTTAATATTTATTGTACATTAATGTTGTAAGCATGTAGATGATATATTATCAAATGCCAACAACTTGGAAACCATTGTAAAAATTACTTCATAATTTATAGTTAGACTCTATAGTGAATGTTCGCAAGAATCACATAATCAATGACACTCGTACATTTGGCGAGGCCTACGTGACTTGATAGGTTGTTCCAATGCAATTCAAACGTGTGGACTTAGTGAGGCCCATTGATATAAGCCGACTTCGGCTTATGAAAATAATGTATCGGGAAAGTGGATTTATGCAAAATCGAAGGAACAAAAGGGGAGGTGAAGAGTATAAATGAATTTTGAAATTTTTTAAGGTAAAAAAGAAATAATTGATGGAAATGAAGGTGGGGTGACTTACTTCTCTTCTAGGATGTAAATCAACTCCAAAGGTGGCCTACAACTCTTCAAGAAAATAGGTGAAGAATAAAATTCCAACTCTTCTAGGATGAAATGAAAATTCTTCAAAGTTTCAAGGGAGAACTCTTCTAGGTTCAAGAATTGCACTTAGGAAAATTTCATTCATAAGAATCACTTCAATGGTCTGCATTACAAGCTAACTTTGGTGGTCTTCTATAGGCATAATAGAGAAAATGAGAAAATAAAAAGACAATCATACCCTTAAATCCAAGGGCTGAAAATACAAAATAGAAAATAATGAATGATGGACTTAATAATGGACTCTTCCAATACAAGGAGTTATTCCAATGAGCATTAATACAAGCTCCAAAGTCTTGATATAAGTTCTAGTATCTTGATGCAAGGTTCAATGTCTTGATGTAAGGTTCAATGTCTTGATGCAAGGTCCAATGTAAAGAAGACTCTAAAAACATTGAATATAACATGTCACCTCACTCTCCAGGGACTTGAAAGGTCACCAAAAAGGAGCTAGTTTTAAGGGGGCTAGGACCATGTTCATTGGTTCTTTTGTAGCATAGTTCATACCTTGGTCCTAGGTTAAGTGGTTGATGCGGGCAGATTTCCGTAATTGGACTGCATCACCCATCTTCCATGGTTCAAATAGGAGGGAGTCGACTAATGATGATGGACCCATCTTAAATGATGCATATTACTATGGTCAGCTGTACCACGCAACTCTGAACCCGGTCAAAATTCTGGACCATTTTGTTTGGTTTAGGTTGCAGATTCTGGTCTTGAGAACCTAAGCCTTCAGAGGTTAGAATTTAGAATGGGATGAGCTTTAGAGGTAGGGGACCGTGACTTGCAAAGAATACTGAAAATCCAGAACACAAACGTACAACATGTCTTAATATAATTGTGGTAGGGAGTTGGGAATCTGGGACATTAGTCCACACTAGAGAGCTTAATAATGGGAGAAGCTGACCAACCTATAATAGGGATGATCACTTATGACTCAAGATCAAGTATGCACCATATGAGTAGGAGCGGCATCCAAGAAGGGTGCTCTCACAATGTCTAGTTTAAAAAATTCTTCTTTTTTTTTTTTTGGGGGGGTTATTTTATAATAGAAAAAACAATAATGCGAATTAGGCATATAGTTTTCTAAATAGACCAACCTTTTTTGGATCTTTTGTGATTGATTCGGATTAGGGAGAAATATCCATGCTTTGTTCACCAAATTTAACAACCATGGTCATAACCCAACCTTATCCATTGCTAGTAGCCTAGTAACCAAACCAAATCACTCCCTTTTGGGTGAAGTAGAAAATTATTTGGAAAAAAAAAACTGGCATTAATATTTTTGCTCAGCCATTCAAGTTATTTCAACCTAGAAGTTCTCCCGGTCAGAACCTAAAAATGACAGTCACAAGCTGAAGTTATTCTCCAGCTGTACCAACTGGACCAGCAACAACAGCATAATGAATTAAGATTGACCAATAGCAAATAAATGATGAGCAAAAGGAAAATAAAACTATATGCATTTAATTACACTTGGAAATTGTTCCTAGGTAAAGCATGGAAGATGACATCCATGAAAATCTAGATGCCAAATGATGAGCCAAAATACCAGCATGAACAAAATACTCAAAGAAGGCAGATAATGGATTTACAGATCATTGGGGCAAAGATAGGTTCCAATACTGAAAGGCAGTAGCAAAAACATTTGTTTCTACACTCTCCAAGATTTCAATCATATGGTATTGTTGGCGTAATAAAATTGTAACCGTACACTGCTTTGACTTAGTCAAAGTAGTTAGTGCTAATTTTTAGGACTTGGACTCCTATTAATATATGAACTCTTGATTAGTTTATTAGTTTGCTTTAATAGTTTCCCTTACCAATTAGGTTTGTTAGTTTCATTTTCCTATTATGAGTTTACTTTGTCTTTAGTTTGTGACTAAGACTCTGATTTGTAGATTCCTAGATCCTATCTAATAGTTGCTTTCTATTTTATATAAATACAAATTACAAGGAGTTGTTTTCTATTTTTTTATAAATACAAGCTACAAGGAGAAGGGGAGAACACATCGATCCTCTCAATCTTCTCTTATTTTCTATTTTGTTACATGGTATCAGAACAATCCCCTGGGTTAGAGTTTTGAGAGTCGTTTAAGGTTCCCCGTTAGGTGTGCTGCCACCACTACTGCTGCTGCTACTACGTGGTTCACAGTGACCTATACTGTGCCTTCTACTACAATTTGGTTCACTTATAGTGTGCGGCTAACTTGGTTCACAGTAACTTATACTGTGCTACTACTACTACTTGGTTCACAGTGGCCTATACTGTGTTGTTGCTGCTACTACTACTATTGCTGCCACTACTACTGCTACTGCTCTTATTACTACAATTACTGCTTCCGCTGCTACATTGTTTCAAACTGAAGTTCACACATTCCCCCATGCTCCAGCTTGAGGGGGGTGTTAGCATAATAAAATTGTAACCATACACTGCTTTGACTTAGTCAAAGTAGTTAGAGCTACTTTCTAGGACTTTGACTCCTATTAGTATATGGACTTCTAATTAATTTATTAGTTTGCTTTATTAGTTTCATTTACTAATTAGGTTTGTTAGTTTCTTTTTCCTATTTTGAGTTTACTTTGTCTTTAATTTGTGACTAGGACTCTAACTTGTAAAGTCCTAAATCTTATTTAATAGTTGTTTTCTATTTTCTATAAATACAAGCTACAAGGAGAGGAGTCAAGTATCAATTCTCTCCATCTTCTCTTATTTTTCTATTTTGTTATGGGTACTAAACAGGAGTAATTTCAAGAACACAACATCAATATCACTGAACAACTAATACTCTTTTTTTTTTTTTAATTCAAGGCAATTGTTTCTAAGATACATTTCATGTCCTCTATGTTGCTTCAGAATGAAATCTTCTCCATCCTCGGTATCGGATGGAGACACGGCTGCAGGCCATTGATGTGCTACACGTGGCTCTCTCCTAATCCGATGTCCCTCATAACACAAATGCAGGATTCAGAGTGGTGAAACTAAACCACCTTAACCCTTCCAACACAACTGCCTTCAGATATGGGATCTTCTGCAAGTCATCTTCTTTCATCTCTTCTCCTGAACCAACAATTCCTTTGATTTCAGTATAAAGCCTTTCTTGGATCTCTTGATTCTTCACCAGGTTTGCCATGATCCACTGCAACACTGTAGATGTCGTGTCGGTGCCGGCATTTAGAAACTCCGAGCAGAGAATCAGCATTTCTTCCTCAGAGAGCTTCCGACCTTCTTTTTCTGGGATTTGAAGATCAAATAGTGTATTGACGTACGAGACTACAAATTCATCTGGGTTCTTCTCTTTTGTTTCTCGGCAGGCTCATATTAAAGAAATCAAAACAGATTTTTGCCTGCGGTGCATCTCACGCAATTCTTGCCAGCGGTTTCTGAAGATTATTTTCCCCAATTTTCCAAATAAAATAAGGACTCTAAATCTTCCCCTATTGACAAGAAGGGTCCTCTGCATGTCTTTGATCTCACTGATGACTTTCTCATCAAATTTTTCTCCCAAGCACATGAGAACCAACTAGCAAAACATGGTGTACTGGAAATGATCCATCAATCGCACGGATTCCTCAGATTCAACATGACATCCCAATCGTTGAGTTAATATATCTAAGACCCATTTGCGAGCGTAAGCATAGGATTTAATCCAAGAAGGATGGAGGATCTCGGAGGTAAGATTCTGGCGGAGGAGCCGCCACAGAGGGCCATAGTGGGTGGAATTCGATGGGTTCAAACATGAGTTCATCTTCATTAAAATAATATTAAAACAAACTGAGATTGAGAATTAGTCAATTCCAAAAATCTGGCTGATTCGATATTGCTAAGGTGGTTTAGTTTCACCACTCTGAATCCTGCGTTTGTGTTATGAGGGACGTCAGATTAGGAGAGAGCCATGTGTCTCACATCAATGGCCGGAAGCCGTGTCTCCATCCAATACCGAGGATGGAGAGGATTCCGTTCCTGTTGCTTCAGCAGAAAAGTCAGCAGAGTGGCAGAACAGGATTACTATAGCCAGGTTGCTGAGACGGTTCATTCTGTTAGTCCTGAATTAAAAACTCGTTTCACCTGATAACTAAGCCACTTCCACAGCTCCACCCCAGAAGATTGGAAGTCACCCCAATTAAGTGGTATACAAGCATTATTAATTGAATTATGTCTGCATGTCAACCTTAGAATTTTCAAAAATGTTTAAAAGATGTTATGACTAAGCAAAGCAGCCATAACCTGCATGCAGCCTTTGGACCAATCTTCTACCTACAAAGCCAGTAGCCCCTGTTATTGATACAACCATCTGATTTTCCTGCAATGAAGTGAAAGGAATCAGTGATGTCTCCAAGGAGTCAAAGCCATCCAAACTGAATATGCAAAATGAAAAATGAAGAGCTTGAACTTTTAGTTGATTCCATGAAATGTTCAAAGCTTGTGCCTGTGGCACTGCACATGTTTAATGCTGTATACATCTATTCATCTCATTGACAACAGGAGAACCACAGATAGCACCAGCATGTATGGGCCAAAACAAACTTAAGGCAGCAATACGAACAGTCTATTTGAGAGAGAATATCGAAGTTAGGGATCTTATGATTGTCTATCTCCTTCGAATTTTGTCCTGTCAACTAAATTAACTAGGTTGATCCACAACTGCACTAGAAGAAACCAAAAGTTTTGTGTTCATCGAACATTTCATCCATCATGAACACGGGAACTTTACCAGCAACAAACTCTAAATGTGTGTTTGTGGTTCCCTGAAGCCATGGGTTGAGCGAGGTTGCAAAATCCCGAACGACAGTTCAGAGTTCATAAAGGGTGTTGTATTAGAAATTTAGAATTCATACTTCACCCGTTTAAGTTCAGTTTTACTTCCGTGAGGTAATGGAAAGCAAATTGTGGAGAAAATGCATGCCCTCACAGGATGCAGACAAAGACAGTCCAATCCCATAATACTTGGGTAATTCTCAAAACCACTTGGATTCTACAAGACTGGATAAATGCGATAATTAGGATTGGCAGTACAGGGTGATCCTGCTGCCCAATAAAGGATTGGAAATCCCAGACACATTCCATACTTATCAAATGAAGATACAACAAGAGAAATATACTAAACAGTCCATTGCAAAATATCAATATATGCAATACTACTTAATAACATCATTGGATTCCTATTCGGCGCATAATCGTAAACTGGATGTTGAGAAAGACGAATAGAAAAGTTCTATACAACAGAAATTCCAAAAAGGAGCCAAACAATGAACTGTGAGAGGAAAATAAACGCTTCCCGCCAAAAAAATAAACAAATAAACGCACTTCGCTCAGTAGTTCACGATAACACATTCTCCAAAACATACCTTCTGAGATTTATTGGAGCCATTGTCGTATTTGTCGGTGTTGAGACACAGAACAGAAAATTTCTTGGTCCGACAGATCTATGCGAAGGTAGTAGATTCAGAGATTAACAAACAATAAAAATCGTCCACGCGAAGGGTTATGGAAAAGGAAAATCAATACTTACAGATACGGGTTGTGAAATGTGAAACGGGGTTAGTATAGAGTTTGACCAAGAAAAAGAAGCTGCGCGTAGCTCCATTGACGGAGGACCTTAAGCTCTTCTGTCAGCGTGTATAGTGAAGACTGTAGAACAGTGCGAGTGTCGATGTAAGAGATGTAAGAGAGACAGAGAGTGTGCGGAGTGTTGAGTTATAGGCAAATTTGTAAGAGTCGTGTCTCGTGTTTGATTTGGAGCCACAGCTGCCAAAAACTCCATAGATGCCATGCCAACAGATAACGATACTCGCCTCGTGGATTTTATTTGAAAAAAATATTTAAAAAAATGCAAATAATGCGACCACAGTGGATTTTTTGGCCTATACAGGTCTCGAACCTGTGACCTTCGCGTTATTAGCACGACGCTCTAACCAACTGAGCTAATAGGCCTGTGGGAGTTTTGTAGTACATTGTACCTGATGACTGTGAAGTTTGCCACCCGTGGACAAGTAGCCAAAATCCGAGTTGATACTGAGACAAGATCGGAACTACTGACCTCCACTGCCTGACTTCATTCAAAAACGGAGTTGCGGTGAGGTCACGCTACGTGCCAGCTGGTTGGTGAAGGTACAAACACAAATAGTAACGTGTCTCATTAGGAAGGCCGCTACTTCAAGGGTTGTTCACGCATAACGTTTCACTTAGCAGGCATAATCATGCCTAGGACATAATGCCATGCACCTAAACCTACTCTCAACTTCTAAAGATGTTATTTAAGCAGTTAAAATTGCATGCATAGCATATCATACTAAATTGATACCTGGTGGTCGGTGAAGCCATGTCCTACTAAGCTGCCACAAACCAAGATCTAAAAAAAGCTAAAGCCACGTCAAAAATAGGCGAATGCTATGAGGATGCGACCTTAGCTATTTCCTACTTGTTTCCTTTCGCCTCAGAATCACTCCTATCGGCTACAACTATAAAGTACCTGTAGAAAATATTAGCACCAGAAGGAAAAATATATTGTTTAAGACTATTCAATAAGCATATGATATTAAAGATAATATCAACAATCAAACCATATGATTTAAGAATCTGAACCAATATAATGTAATATAATGAAATCTAAACACATACCTTATACGGTGTTAATTAAGAAAACGATTAGGGCTAAGTTGTGTTGGTACACTTTCCTTAAGATTGTGTTTGCCCCCTATACAGTGCAACGGGTTCCTGCAAACCAACCTCCAAGATAAAACTGCCCTTCAGTAGAACACCCACCCAGTGTGCACTCACTGTTAGGTATATGCAGACCCGACGACTAAGGTTAACAATCTTTTAAAACAATGATGGAATAGACTCTATCGATAAAACAGAGTAGAGAGAGAGTTGAAAGGAAAATGAGGAAAGACATGAATTTCTGTATTCAAATATTGAGTATTTTGAAATGAGGCAACATCCTCTATTTATAGAAGGCAAGAGCCTCTCCAATGGTCACTACTAAAGGGGTATGGGTATACATCTTCATACCAAAAGGTATAAGTCACCACCCTTCTAAAATGGTACACTTGAATAGGTATGTATCCACACTCATATCCATATCCATTTCATTATTCATATCCATATCCATTTCCATATCCAACTCAAAACAAAATTGAAATTAAATTTCTCACAAAATTTAAACCAAAACTTTGAATTTGATTTTAAAACTTTTTGAAACTTTATTTGTTTTTCCATATTAAAAACAACAATACCCCCCAGCTTGAAAATATACAAGTTAGACACTTCTTATATGTAAGAATCTTCTCTTCCTTTGAATTTTACAAGAGCTATCACCACTTAAATCTTAAACTTGGCCTTCTCTCTTCTTATGAATTTACAACTGTTTGATATTGTATTAACTTGAGCATCAGAGTTGTCTCAGAGTTATCATGAATTCTTTTTTTCTTCCTTGTGCAGCAGTTAAATGCCTAAGGAGATCGTCTCCTGCGGCAGGACGGTCCTACGACTGATCCAAGGGTTTGGGGATCAGTCTGACCGCCTGCCAATACATTGGGGGGTGGACCGACTGAAATCCGGCCCTTGGCAGGCGACAGGACCGCAGGAGATGATTTCTATGCTTAAAAGAGGGCGGGCATCGTTCAGCATCAACAGTATATTTGGTTTTGCGTTGCAAGGAAAAAAAAAATTTAAAATCTAAACTAGATTTTTGTATCTACTGCTGCGGGAGGGCGTAGTTTCCACGCAGCCTCGGTTGCTACCCTGGGATTTTTAAGTTTTAATTATTAACCATTGGATCTTTCTCTTCTCCATCCTTTGCCCAAGTCGTCTTCATTCCATCCCCTAGTCCCTCGTCTTCCTCTTTCATTTTCCACTTTAATCTTCCTCAATCTCACCATGTATTTCAAGTTAACCTCCTCTCTCTCATCTCAAACCCATCAAACTCTGGCAAAACGTTAATGGCAATAACTTCATGGAAATTGCCATAGCGGCAGGGATAATGGGATTTTTGGTCTTTATCCGCCATTACATCCTCCCGTCAGAATTCCTCTTTTTCTGACTAAGATGGAATTGTTTTGGTTTCCGAGTTAAAATCCTCTCGAAATAATTCCTCTTAAATTTCCAACTGAGATGGAGTTGTCTTGAATTTGAATGAACCTAGATTTCGGAGCTCCATCCAAGAGAATGATAAACTGTTCGGAATGAAGAGATTACCCGCAGGACTGTAGACAAGGGATGGCTTTGGTGGCATCGATATCGCAAGGGGATTCGAAGGGTCTAGATTTGGCAATGTCGCCATTAACGTTCTGGTAAAGTTTGAAAGGTTGAGCAACAAGGAGATGAAAGAGGGAGGAAGCATTAACTTGAAGTGCAGGGTGAGAGAGAGGAAGACGAGAGAGGAATTAGGAAGGAAGAAGACATGGGCAATTTAGGAAAAACAGAAATAAAGAGTGATGAAGGAGAAAAATCGAATGGTTAATATTAAAACTAAAAATCCAAGGTTGCAACCAAGGCTGTCAGGAAACTATACCCTTTGTGTAGCCGAACAGGGTTCTTTTTGTCTTTTTAATAACATAATTAATAATGATATATTTGTAAAATATAAAATTTATTTATTTATTTTTTGATAAGAAAATTTATTTTACTATTCAAATGCCTGAGAATTTGATGCCAAGTATAACGTAAGTCAACTAGATGTAGAATGATTTTGAGGTTTTTGTTTTTTTAATATAATGATTTTGAGTTCATAGTCATATGATAGCATGTGTTGTAATTAGGGGTGTTAAATTCTAATCCGCAATGGCCCGTCTGATAAAACTTCTACTTTTGGATTATGGATTCTGATTCAAATTTAGATTATAACATAATTCTAAAATAGATTTTAAAGCATCTTTGGATTAAAAACATATTTAATAACACATTATCTTTCTAAATGAAGTCTAGAAAAACAATCGTGGTAGTTGTAGGTGATGATGATGAGTAGTGGCGGTGGTGGTAGAGGTGGCGACGGTGGTGGTGATAGTGGTGGTGATGGCGGTGATGGTGGTGGTGGCGATGGTGGCGGTGGCGGTGGCGGTGGTGGAAGTGGGTGGTAGTTGATGGCGACGGCAATGGTGGTGGGTGATGGCGGTGGTGGTGGTTGTGGTGGCGGTGGAGGGTGGTGACGATGTGGTGGTGGTGGTGGTAGTGGTGAAGTGAGAGTCATGTGAGAGTTGACTCTTTTCTTTCTCCTAAAAAGTTGATCCAAGAATTTGGAGCAAGTATTTATGACTCCAAAATTTTGGATTATGGAGTCATTTTGAATCTGCTTCACTCGGTGGGAGTTGGAATCCAATCGAACTTATCAAGCACGCTTCTACTTCAAAATGGCTCATTAGGAATCAGAATCTATAGAATATAAAAGCAGAAGTTTTATCAAATAGGCCCTTAGAGATTGCACCAAACCGCACCGTTTAATAAATATGTTAGCCTTAGACCCTGGACCAATTAATAATCGATCGTTCAAGATGTAGGAGTGTAACCCAATGATCGCTCAATCGATTAAGGACTGACTCGGCACATATCGATTGGAATCATTAGATATTTATGGATTTCCATTTTTTATTTATCGCTCCCATTTATCCCTTAGTTCATTTAAGTTTTTTATTTTTTAGTGATCTCTCTCTCTCTCTCTCTCTCCTTTAATCTTTATTTGCCATTTTAAGTTTTGAACAACACATAGAAGACCGAATAGCAAAGCCGAACATAAAAATGAATAGGATAACTAATTATGGACATTAATAAATCGATTTAATCGAATAATATAAGACCGGAATTAATAGCAAAATTTTCTATTTTAGGTTTGAAAATTTTTCCATCTTTTATTAAAGGGTAAAAGACAGTTACCTCCCCTAAATAACTATTAAAATACAAATAGACCCATGCCGTTAGGAATATTCCATTAGATACTAACGGTGGGAGTCAAATATTTCCTTAATGGCCAAATTAACCCTTTTTCAAGGGTGACTAACTTCTAAAAAAAAAAAAAAAAAACAAACAAATCAGAGATCCGATAGTAGGATGAGTAGATCGAGAAGATGGTTCCTGCTTCTTTCTCGCCGATGGAGTTAGGGTTTCAAATGATCATTTAGTGAATGCGATATATTATAAGACTTCTTTGAATGATGGTGGTCACCAGTAGAGATCTATTGATCAGGTACGACTTCCTAAAGTTTCGCCATCGGTGGATTACTAGAGAATTTCTTAACTGAGACAGAGATTTAAAACATTTTCAAGCAAATGATTTGGGATTTCCATAAAGCAAGGAATGAGGGTCAGACGGAGATAGTTACAGGAGATGATTGTTTTCATCCTCAAGTTCTGAAACAAAATTTTCAATTGTTAATGTGGGATAAAATTTTCATGGCTTACAAGAAATGGGGATTCAGCATTCTTCGTCGCTTTTGATTCAAATTTGATTGCAAACTCTAGTTTTTTACAATCTGATTGCAGACGGAGGTTTTCCCTCCTTACGATTGGTTGCAAAAGAGAGAACCTCAAATCTCCAGATGCAATTAGAAAAACCATCTAAATCGGAGAGAAGAAAGATGCAGACCAACCACTAGGAAGACGATGAGTTGCAGGCACTTGGTCCCTTTGAACTTTGGAGTTGCAGATCGACAACACCTCCAGATGTAGCAGAGGAGATACAAATACGATGCTCTCACGAAAATGGAAAGAAATATTTTTTTTTTTTAAATGCCCATTTGTTTTAGATCTGGTTCATGTTCATAGTTTGGTATCGTGTGGTTCCTGTTCATCAATTCCTATCTTTTTTTTATATTTTTTAATTTTAATTGGGATAAAATGTTTAGGGGTAGAGTTGTCCATAAAAAATATAATTTTAACATCGTTAAAAATTGGGACCATTTGTCTTTTTTGAAACCTTTGGGGGGTCAACGGTCAATAAGGTAAGTTACAAGGAAGGTAACTGTCTTTTACTCTTTATTAAAATAAATAAATTTTAATTTTTCTATTCTAATTTCCTTTGCAATCAAACTGAACCTCTAGTGACATGTCACCAATTAAAGTTCTCCCTTCTTCCTTCGTGACCATGGGTGGTGGGCCATGACTAAGAAAATGAGAAAACATAATTGGGTGGGATGAGCTACCTTGGTTGTAGATAACTCTCTCCAATATTATATGCATGATAAAAATCATCTCTTGTTGTCTAATCCTTCGGTTATTCATCGGACAAAAGAAGATATATCAACATGCAATCTGTCTATGGATGGAGCATTATTGGATGGCTGGTAGGAGTGTAGGACTAAACGACAGGATCCAAATCTTCTCCTCCCAAAGGTTCAAGAAGCGGGGTGGCTACCACCAGTTGATGCCCAACATATGAATATCGGCTAAATCTAAACCGGCATCAGCTGGTGGGCCCAAACCCCTTGGAAGAGGGTATTTGAATTACGACAGGAGACATTCCAAAAGAGAGCAAATATTTACGGCACTGAAAGTAGGGTATCATGGAAAACCCGTAAATAGGGGTAAGATAGTAACTTTACAAATAGAATGGGTTTGTGCGGGTCTGATGGACAGCAGGTATCAGTGTCAAATAAGCACCGACACTGGCCGGTGTCATTCGGACGAAGCCTGTATAAAATTCTACAAGTTAAAGAATGGAGGTAACGGCCAATTGGCTTTGATGGAAGCACTGAAACACTTCGGGTTAGGGGTGTCATGTATCCCAATAGCGGAGCCATGGAGAAAGAGACCACCCAACAAATTCAAAATCATCAGCAGGGGTGATGGTGGTGGTGGTGGTGCGCACACTGATTCCTCCGTGACCACATTCTCTGTCAGCAAAAACAAATGGGCTGAACGCCTTGTTGGCGACTTCCAATTTCTACCTTCCGTCTCTCCCCCTGACACCTTCGATCGCCACTCTTCTTCTTCTTCTTCAGTTCCTCTTCCAATTGCAGCTCCGGAGCGATATGTTTCTCTTCCCATCGACTTCTATAAGGTATTATTGCGTTCTTTTACTCAGTTTCTCCTTGTTCCTGTGTGTATATCTTCCAATTCAGAGGTAATTGAATTCAATCTTGTATCTTTGTACAATTATAGGTATTAGGTGCTGAAACTCACTTCTTGGGAGACGGCATTAGGAGGGCTTACGATGCAAGGGTTTCCAAACCACCCCCATACGGCTTCAGCGATGACTCATTACTCAGCCGAAGGCAGATTCTTGAAGCTGCTTCTGAAACCTTAACAAGCCCCAGGTCAAGAGCGGAATACAACCAAGGACTCGTCGCTGACAGAGATGGAACGCTTGTCACTGAGGTCCCTTGGGATAAGGTAACCGCTTCTGTTTCAATTTCCTTATTTTATTCTATAAACGGTTGGAAATCTCACTGTTTCAATTCACTTGAGTGCGAATATGATTGATTTGGAAAAAATTTCTTACGTTTTTAATGTTCTTTGGTAGGTTCCGGGAGCTCTGTGTTTGCTCCAAGAGGCGGGAGAAACGGAGGTGGTTCTTCAAGTCGGCAACGGATTACTTAGGGAGAGACTGCCCAAGTCTTTTAAGCAAGATGTTGTGCTGGCGATGGCGCTTGCCTATGTAGACATGTCTAGGGATGCCATGGCATTATCTCCTCCAGATTTTATTAAGAGCTGCGAAGTGCTCGAAAGGGCATTGAACCTCTTACAGGCGAGTGTTCTTGAGAATCACTTCTTATTGAGTTTCTATTCATCTGCATTCGCACTTTGTTTGACTTTTAGTGGATATATTTTGATTTTTCATTTTATTGCTGATTGGTTGATGCTGTGAGTAAATGTTTCTCTCTTGACTGACCATAATTTGGGACCACGTTGTTAATTATTTTTAACTTTACTGTATGGATGATAAATTTATAACAGCGCAAAAGGTGGAAGATCCATAGACCAAAACAGTGAAAAATAAAAGGTACAAGGGGGATCAGGCCTCCCTGTATTTATCCTTTGTTTATCTGCTATCTGGACTCCATAAGCTCTAACAAAGATAGAAAGGTTACCAACATTTGTCCTTAGTTGCTATTTTTATGGCCCATCTATGTTTCATATTGGATAATTTTGTTTCCTATAGTAGGAGGACTTTTGGTTTCCTTAGTTGCTTTGCTTATGGCTCATTTACTTTTCATATTGTATAACTTGGGTTTGCTTCTGTTAGGTTTTCCTTCACTAACCGTTTTTCCTTACGCTTCCGGTATAACATTTCTAATTTATTGCCTTTGTTGACAACTGAAGCCTTCTTTCAACAACCTTCTCCCCCCCTCTCTTCCCTGAGCAATGAAAGACAAGTCCCTACGTGTGAGAAGACTCCTACTTAATGGACTTCTATAAATAGTAAGCCATATAACCTATTTTACCTGGACAATCTAAAAGCTATACCAATTTCCAACACGTGTAGACACTGATTCTTACACTGACACAGCAGGGCCAGGCCTAATAATACTGCCATACTACTCTAGTACCATACATAAATACTACCCACCTGTACCACATATAAATAATTTAATTGCTTTTGTTTAGTATTTTTGCATGATTCTATATATCATTAAATAGACATGTAAATAATATGATCCTTCCCTAATACTAATAGAATGATTTGTATCAATGGATATGATATGAAGTGAATTGACACCTCTGAGTCCCCGATCCTATTTTGGGGCCTGGCAACACATAGTGTCCATGTTGGTTTTGTATTACTGCACCCATTTCAGTGTAACACAGCCAGTTACCAATTATAAAAAATGGATATCACAGGCTCAATATATTAAACGATGGGTTTTATTCTGGAAAGTAATTAATTATGCGTTCATGTTGAGACTTTAGAACGTGACTCCTACAAGATCAAAGCAGGTTGGAAGGGAATTTGATGTTCCTAATTCAGAGATTGTAGTGTTTCCTCACTTGACAAATGCATTAAAACTTGGATGAATGAGACATTGTTCCTCTCATGATGTGATTTTGCAGGAGAAAGGCACAAGTACTCTTGCGCCGGACTTGCAGGCACAAATTGATGAGACGTTGGAGGAAATAACCCCCCGTTGTGTGCTGAATCTTTTGGCCTTACCTCTTGATGAAGAGCACCAGACAAAAAGGCAGGAGGGACTTCATGGTGTGCGCAACATTTTATGGGCTGTTGGAGGAGGGGGTGCTGCTGCAGTTGCTGGGGGATTTACCCGTGAAGATTTTATGAATGAAGCCTTCTTACACATGACAGCACCGGAGCAGGTATGTATGATGGACTTTTTTCTCTTTTTTGGTAAGAAATTAGCTGATACCATTTCTGTATGTGTTGTTTAAGGGTGCTCTTATTTTGTGCTGTGAAGGTGGATCTATTTGCTACCACTCCAAGCAATATTCCAGCTGAAAGTTTTGAGGTTTATGGGGTCGCCCTTGCTCTTGTTGCTCAAGCTTTTGTAGCTAAAAAGCCTCATCTAATCAAAGATGCAGATAACTTGTTCCAACAACTTCAGCAAACTAAGATAACTGCTCTGGGAACCATGATCTCTGATTATGCCACAAGAGCAGATCGTGAGGTGGATTTTGCTTTGGAGCGGGGACTTTGTTCTCTGCTTGTAGGCGAGCTTGATGAGTGTCGTTCATGGTTGGGTCTAGACGGTGGCAACTCACAATACCGAGACCCATTGATTGTGAATTTTGTATTGGAAAATTCAAAGGATGATACGGACAATGATCTTCCTGGGCTTTGCAAACTATTGGAGACATGGTTGATGGAGGTGGTGTTTCCCAGATTTAGAGATACTCAAGGTATACAGTTCAAACTTGGTGGCTACTATGATGACCCTACAGTCCTTAGATATCTGGAGAAGCTGGAAGGGGTTGGTGGTTCACCCTTAGCTGCAGCTGCAGCCATAGTCAGAATTGGGGCTGATGCTACTGCTGTGCTTAATAATGTGAAGACAAGTGCACTTCAAGCATTGCAGAAGGTTTTTCCAGTAGGTAATAGGGAAGAAAGGATGATAGATGAGGAATATTCTGATAAGAACAATCCTGCCCCATCTATGGAATTGGAAAGTGAGGATCTTATGGAGAAACCTAATCAAGATCATTCTGGTGGCATAGCCGATATCTCAGGGAAAATCAATTCTGATGAATTGGATCAGTGGTTGATATTTGACAAGATAAAAGATGCGAGTCCGAAGATTGTCTGTGCTGGTGTGGTGTTTGGACTACTAACTATTGTAGGTTTGAAGTATTTACCGGTTAGAAATGGTTCATCAATTCTACGTAAAGAAGTTGGTTCAGCAATGGCTGCTGACATCATCAAATTAGGTATGATCCATAGTAACTCTTTATCCTTTAATTTTTCCTGTGAGAGAAGTAGTGAAACAAGATTTGCAGTTGCCCCAATGACTTAGATGTCACTTCTTGACTCCTTGAATAGTAGTGGTAACAGGCCCGATCATGATATTTCACTCATGATCTGGCCTGGTTGACCAATCATAATATTGAAGGATGGGACCCTTTTCTCGAAAAACTCCGGATCCCGAAAAGAGTTGAAGATGGTGCAACATCGAATCCTGTTACGTTACTTCGAATGGAATCTTAGCCTGCCTCACTTGACTGAGATTAGATTGCTAACTCGGTAAGTAATAAAAGCCTATTCGTGATTTATGACTTATGAGCATAGTTAGTTAATTCTCCGAATTATTCGCGAATTATTCTTCTGAACCAAGTAATACGAATAATTCTTCCGAATTCGAATTATATTCAATGATTCAGAAAAATTCTTGCATTTTTGGTCTAAAGATAAATATCTTGAATAATTCTTCCGAATCCAAATTATACTGAATAATTCAGATACTTAAAAAAACCATTAATAGTATATCCTAGTGGAGGACTTAATGCCTTAACTACCATTCTCTAATAAAGTTTTTCGGAAAAAAAACTTAATGCCTTAACTAGCTGCATCTTTTCCAATTTAGGACTAATTATGAGTATAAAAATCACGCTATAATACAAAGCAGATCATTAATTTCATTTTTTTTTTCCTATGTGAGATTAAATATGAGAAAATCAAATCATAATACAAAGCAAATAATTAATTTCGTTTGATAATGTAGAATTAAATTTGGGTATAAAAATCATACCATAATACAAAGCAAGTCATTACTTTCGTGTGCTTTTCCATCTGGGATTAAATATATCTAAAAATAATATTGTAATACAAACCATGAGGAAGTAATTAACGAACATGAAAATGAGATGGATTTCATGAGGATGATTTGATGAATTTATGAACATGTTTGATTTTATAAACATCAACTCCACTAAATTGATATTCCCATCATAATAAAATCTAATTATCCACATTATATACGATAATGAAATCTAATGAATCCACCTTTATAAACACATACACGTCTATTATGTATTATTGTTATTTATAAATTAAATATCATTCTAATGTCACTTGTATGTTATGCAGGTATGATAATTGATTGATGTTGTGAAATAGGAGCAACAACTATTAAAAATTAACATCCGAATTTTTTTTAGGCAAAAGAATAATTCCCGAATCGATCCGAATCCGAATTTTATTTTAAGCCCGCTTTATTGACCGTATTTTTGGCCGAATTCTTAAATTATCGAAACGACTCATTTCAAATTATTCTCCTTCTGAATAATTCCCGAATCCGAATTAAATAACTATGCTTATGAGAAGTGCGTCATGATTCCAAGTTGCGAAGCAAGAGCATCCAAAAGGTGTAACATTCTTATCTTTGATACAAAAGTGCCTCGTTATGTATCTGTATGTGACTCCTTGGGAAGGGTTTAGAAGCTTTTCTAGAGCTTCCAGTGTCTTGTTTTGAAACCCTTCTTGGTTTTCTCCTATATAATTCTGGAGGCTATTTTGCCCTCCTTTTTTTGAAGCACTTTACTGCCAAAGGCTTAATGACCTATTTGAGAAACCTCAGACAGATTGTTCTATTTTGACATCATGAGACGTTACTGATCCTACATTCCGTTGCCTTCAGAAAGGTTATGTTTATTTTTCTTCCCTTGCATCAATTAAACTCATCGTTATCCATGTTAAAAAAAAAATGGATTATTTTAGAAATGTTCTGGATCCTTTTTTAAGCAGAGCAGTTTATTAGCTTTCTTGTCCTTTTATTATTTGTAATTTAAAATGATTCTGTACTTACTTTTGATCTGAATATTGGTGGTAAATGTTTCTGCAGATGAAAAATCTGTTGAGAAGGTACCTAGAATGGATGCAAGGTTTGCAGAAACTCTTGTCCGTGAGTGGCAGAGCGTTAAATCTTATGCACTGGGACCTGATCATAGTCTCAGCAAATTGCCAGAGGTGAGAGAATCCATGCTATATTTCTGTGCCTCCATTCATTCTCATGTCAATTGTGTTTCTTTGGTTACCAAGCAAATTAAAAAAGAAAAATATTGTGCTTTTTTCTTTAGCACCGGGTATCATTTCCTTCCTTTTGCTCTAGCTGCAAGGTATCATGTCCGCTCCCCAAGTCTCTGTCCGGGAAAAAAGGGGGGGAAAAAGATGAAGCTTATTCATCATTTCTAAGCCACCCACATTGGTGGGTAGGAGGGGAGTTTCTCCTTTGTATACAATTGTATGAAAAGTCAGATGATTTCCTACCCCTTGGTGCAGCTAGATCATCTGTGTGTTGGACAACAATAATTCCTGTTGAGGTTGCCATTGTTCACTGATGAGGGTGGTATTGGGCTGAGTTCTATCTATGAGGCAGGAAAAAGTTTGGTGGATTTGCCTGAAGGTTAATGATTTGAATTAACTTCCTGTAGTTACTGTGGTATGGTGTGTTACATCTAAAGAAGCTAAGAGTAATATCAGTATATTGGCTGGCGATCCAATTTTGGAATGATAAATTGGTTCCTTTTGATGGTATTTGAACTTCCTTTCCATTGTTTTGTTCTCTGGTCAGGTTTTGGAGGGTCAGATGCTGAAGATATGGACAGATCGTGCAAAAGAAACTGCCCAAAATGGTTGGCACTGGGAGTACACATTGTTAGGACTTTCGATTGATAGTGTGACTGTTTCCCTCGATGGGCGCCGAGCCCTGGTAGAAGCAACGCTTGAGGAGACAGCCCATCTTACGGATATGATCCACCCAGAGCATAATGATTCCTATAGTACAACCTACACCACTAGGTATGAGATGTCTTATTCCAAGTTGGGATGGAAGATTACAGAAGGAGCCGTTCTCAAATCGTAATTTCAGTAAGTGGTTGCGGTTAATGAGTCTTTCTCTTGCCCTCTCTCCACCCAACCTCTCTCCTGGGAAATGTTAAAGGATAAACTTTAATTATAAGTACTTCATGGGAGCAGTTTCTTCCACTCGAAGTAAAGAAGTTGGTTCCTACATGGAGCTTGGGTCAAGACATTGGAATCAGCCAGCTCCAATTCCCAATTCAAAACATTGGGTGTTTTTTAGGGTTCAGATCGATTCCAGTAAGTTTTGACCAGTTCTGGCAGAATTCATCCCAATTCCGTTTGAACCATTACATGGAGGGAGTGTTTTTTACATGTCTTTTTGGTATTTTAATGGGTATGTTTTCAAATAAAGGATGTCGCTCTCAACTTACTTTTTTAGTCTCCTGCCCTAGATTTCTATCACATTAAGAAAGAAGGTTTAGATATTTGAATGCAAAGGCAATTTACTGGAAAATTTTTGGCAATGTTTTTCTTCGAGTATACGGACTATTTGCTTACATTAACTGTCTTGTGGCAATTTGGATGAGGTGACTATTTGCTTACATTTACTGTCTTGTGGCAATTTGGATGAGGTTGAAATTTTTTGGACATGTAAATTCGAAGGTTCCTGTCACAGGTCAACTTTCAACTCAAAATGGAGTTTGAGTTTGTTGAGGGGTAAAGAATTAGGTAATGTTATATGGTCTTTCACATGGCACAAATAGGTGTGCAGATTAGGTAAAAGTTATATGGTCTGTGGAGACTAAGAAATTTTTCAACAAAATCTTTTGAGCCAAAAAAATGTAGCCACTAAATTTTTTTCAGCCAAAATTGAATTTCCCTCTGGTATCTTCTGCTGTCCAAATTCTTTTTCTTTTCAACAAATTTCAATTCTTTATTTAACATGTTTTTAAGTTTAATTGGATTGAAACTAGAAACTAGACATTGAGTAGTTCAAACTCAAGCACTTGAACTACCATGTGCAGATGTAGTTTCCAATGTAAGAATTATTCCATACACTGGCAGTGAGGAAAATAAGAAACCAAACTTCTTAAATCAAATGGTCATGGAAGTTCCCTCACTGTTTGATACTAATAAGATTTTCAAGCTTCGAATTTCCCGATTAAATCAAATTTTCATTTTACTTCAAGCTCTAGTAAACCATGGATTGGTTTCTTCAGAGCACACTGTTTGAATTGGAGGATTGAATGTAGTCTCACTTTGAGGTTGAATTCAGGGATCAAGAGCAGAACCACCACTCCTATGAGAAGGATTTGGTCACTGAGTGCAGGATTTCTTAGGGTGTAATCCAATTTTCTGGATCTGGCAGTCAAGGGTTCCTGAATTGCTGCTGGATTTTTGGTTACATTTACCTTGTCTTAATTTGGTGCTTCTGGGCACTAGGTTCATGTCGCCTAAAATTTGATAATAAAATTGGGAAAAACGTTTTCTGTTCGGCTGTATCCTCCTGTCTCCTTTCACATAGATTGTGAAATGACCCCCTACCTCCCTACTGGGTATTTGAGTCCAAAGTGTTACCTCCACGCATTAATCTGGAGGGTCGAATCCATCCAGCCCATTAACTGTAATGCTGATAAATTGGGTTGGACATTTTCATCTTGTGTACGCATGTCTTAGAGTTTGACCTGATGTAGCCACAAAAAACATAAGCTCTAGAATACAGATCCCAGGAATAGATAACTGTTATTATTAAATTTCAAAGGATGCGATATAAGCAGCAAATGACAACATTACAACCCGATTATATTGCTAACCTAAGCAAATTTACAAGCTTTTTTACAATGAACACAAAATAATAATAATACAGTGGAGAAGTCAGTAATCAGTATGAAACTTTATATCACACGCATCAGTGCCTACCAGAAAATGATATACTCTGTTTCCAGCTAAAAGATCGGTTTGAGCGCTGAGGTATAAAGCTTAGGCCAAACATCTCCTTGGGAGCCGGCCCGAGCTCAAGGAACCCAACAAGCTTTGCAACAATTGAGGCACTCTCCATTATATGGGTCATGTTTGTTGTGTCTGTCCACAGGAGGTGAGCTAGCTGTCGCCTCCTCTGTTTCGAATCTAACCGGATGCCCCACTTCTCATAGAGTTGCTGTCTCTCATTTTCTGTTAACTTCTTCTTCATTTGCTTGCTCAGCATCTCCCTCTCTTGACGCAGATCCTTCTTGCTGTTTTTCCAAAAAGAGACGTGAATTCAGCAGAAGAACACTAGATCTCTGGCTGTACAAAAAAGCCCACCACACATAGCTTGCAGTGACCAATTCTCCTTTCCCCACCCCCCCAACCAAACTAACATGCAATAAATTGAACTTGGGGCGGCAAAATGGCAAATTGCAGAATTTAGTAATAATTTTTAAAGCAATATAGTGCTTGAGTTCCAAAGTACGTTCAAAGATTTGATCTCATTAATTGCAACTCCAAGCGACCATAGCTCCCCCCCCCCACCCCCCACAAAAAGAAAAAGAAAGTAGAGGTCTAGTATTTTCCATTCGTTTGAATCCTGTGTAATCTCTCTGATATAAGAACCCTGAGAATCTCTGCCATAATTTGGAGTATTAAACAATAAATGTCAAGGAACCTTTTCTTTTTTTTGGGGGGTGGGGGGTGGGGTACGAGGTGTGTTAGAAAAATTACAATCGTACATATATATATATATATATATATATATATATATATATATATATATATATATATATATATATATATATTTTTTTTTTTTTTTTTTTTTGAAATGTCAGCTTTAACTGATTTTTGCAATTGCAACAATGTATTGAATGCAAAGAACTCTTATAAGAACAAGGCAGTACCTTGATGCTGGTGTAAGTGTCCGACCCTCTTCCATAGCATGTCTAGCAAGATTTCCTTCAGAAAATGTGTCCTTGAGGAAGGAAAGCCTTCTGAGCTCTACTTCCACGTAAATGGAATCAGCTGGATCGCCTTTGAAGAGTAGGAGGAAGTAGGTTCTGTGGACCAATGATACATTGCAAGCATGCCAAAGTTCAATGATCTCTCTCCGCTGCCTCTCGAATTCTAAATGCCAATTTGGAGGTGATTCTGAAGGTTCCTGCATTGTGTCTACGCCCACATCCTTAACAGTCTTTGCAGACTCATTAAGCTTTGATTCTATTTCCTGGGATTCAATACAAAGAACCTCATCAAACATGTAAGACTTTTCATATTGCTGTGGAAATCTTAATATCCAACTACCTTTTTCAGGTTCAAGAAGAAAAGGAACAGACAAGAAACCAGTTTCAGGTTCAAGAGGTCATGACTCATGAGTTCAACTCTCCTTGGGGACTATCTATAAATAAACAAACTACCTTTTCAGGTTTTCTGCCATTTCCAAGCAATCAGTTTCAAGAAGAAAAAGCACATACAATAACTAGAGAGATTGAGAGTGACAATTGTAGACAGACCAGGGTTCCCATGGTAGTCTTCACCAGACTTCTTAACCACTAGCAAAAAATGCATTGATTTCTTTCATAAAAAAGAAAGGGGAAAATGCATTTATTGAGAGCTGAGCTTTGCAAACCTAGGTTATAAGTGTGCATCATGATGTCACTTTCTATTGCTGTTCCAAGTACGACCCAAAAGGTTATGTAAGGCTTCCAGTGAAAATTGGAAGTTCTCAAGTCCACCACAGCAGCCACTGTTAAATGAAATTCCAAGAGTAAAAAGGGTCATTACCCAGTGCTGGTCCCATTTATGCGGGGCCTTGGGAGGGGTGAGTTTGTTCTAATTGTAATGAACCCATCCTCTCCAATTTGAAGGTGATCTACATGTATGCATTTCTAATACCAAATCAGAGAGATACGTCTTCAGTTTGGATTTTAAGTAAAATCGACAAATATTTTGAGTTTTAATTAAAAAGGATGAAACACCACCAAGTAAAAGGGACAATATAAATAAATAAATTACTGAATGCAACACAGAGAGAGAGAGAGAGAGAGAGAGAGAGAGAGAGGTTTGGAAATCTCAGAAAGGGGGATAGAAAAAGATTTTTTATGCTTCTTTCATTGTATGCATATATACGACCAGAAAATTAGCCATCAGTAACATCTGGATAATTGTCATCACTTCTATCAACATACAGATTTAGCTGAATGATCTAAATCACTAAATGCTCCAATTTATTACTGAAGATGACGTAATAATTTCCAATGGTATGCCAGTTTCAGTGTAATTATTATTGAAGATTATATAGCTTCTTAATTCTATCTTTTCCATAGAGTACCAGAGGTTGTATCCCATCGTTATCAAAGGGTACAATTACCTACAATCAAATGGATCTTTAACTGCTTCATATTTGAAAGGGTAGCCAGCCATGTGCACAAGTTAGAGTACACAAGTTGGTATTACATATTATCTGTAAAAGATGCAATTCTTGTTTAGGTATATCAATAAAAAGGGCGTCCCAGTGCACGAGGCTCCCGCTATTGCAGGGTCTGGGGAGGGTAGAATGTACACAGCCTTACCCCCACAATGTGGAGAGGCTGTTTCCAGGATTCTAACCCGTGACCACCAGGTTGCAATATGACAACCTTACCGTCACACCAAGGCTGGCCCTCTTGTTTTGGTATATCAATGCTATAGACAATTTCGGTTATCACTAACATATAATCTCTGATTAGTACCACAGATTCACAGGGTGGACAACAATGGCAGGAACCTAAAAAAAGATTCAAATTCTTAGCCCGTAAAGTCTGTGGGTCTGTATGGTACAATTTCCAATATGGCCTTGGATATTCAAAGTCAATTATAAGGCTCACTATGTTCAAGCAACATATATCAACAAGAGAAAACAAAAAAGGAGTTATCTGCACAAAAAGGAACTATAAGAAAGGCTTGAGAAAAAGAATTACAGTATACAAAATGAAAGGGTGTCCAAGAACAAGAAGATCACACAGAAAGTTAACTTTATCTTTTTATAAAAAGGTGTGATGAATGAAGATGCATTTCCTCACCTGACCATCAAGAAGCTGCTTCTCATACTGAAGTTCGGCCATTTCCTTCAGTCCTGTAACAAAAGTAGGGGCACTGGTAGTATCCTCTTCGGCTGAGTTATTGACGTGCTGTGCATTTGGATTATCATTGGAAGAACTCCCTTCAGATGTCTGGGAATCTTTACTTGAAAACCTTTTGACATTGTCACCATAATTTAATGCAGAAAGCTTCCTCTGAAAGACTTCAGGCCTTTCTTGGAAATCTCTCCTGCTAGGTAGTGTGTTCTCGATCTGGTCTCCAATCTCAAAATAGGGAGTAGACGAGCTAATCATGAAAGCCGCTCTACAACTTCTGCTCCTGGTTAACTGCAATCTTCTAGAGCTAAACATGTCAGCTTCATCAAGGGAGGGATTGACAAGGCAGTCAATGGTTTTTTTCACATCATGTAATTTTTGCTCCAGCACACCATACATAAAATCATTCATATGATCCAAATCTCCATCTCCCTTCTTTGGGGATGATATCAACACTTGATCTGTTGCATCTCCATTCCCAGTCACGGTTAATTTGCCTTCATTTTCTTCAGGTGACAAGGCATTTGGTACAATATTTCTGACCTCATTAGATTCATCCATTTCAATGCATCTGACTTCTTTGCAGATGTCTTCAGAATCTTCAACAGTTTCTTCTGCAATCTCATCCCATCCCTGACATGGATTACTCCCAATAAATGTCGGACTAATGGTAGATAGTGTTAGATTGGTACTATCAGACAGAAAATGGTCCTCTGAAATCTCAGGCAGCTGTGGACAATCAGAATTATTCACACTGTTACTGTCAGAATACCAAGATGCATTGATTCTTGCGACACCAATGGCACTGGGAGGATCCTCCAAAACTGACGAATCTGATATTGACTTTACATCTTCCCATGCAGTCTGTGCCTGAAATTTAGAATGATTATCAAATCTTGATTGAAAAAGGAAAAGCACCAGTTAGTTGTTGGGACAACTAATCAATGATGATCTCTTTTCAAGTTAGTAAAAGATGAATACCCATATATTAGAAGCCTGACCATCTCCAACAACTTGTAACAAATCCTGAAGCCGCGATTGAGCATGATCACGCTGCTGAATGAGCTCCCTTATCTCCTCCTCCATCTGCATAAGAAAATAGTCAGGCAATACCCATAAACCAAAGAATATATGGCATGTCAATCTCTGGCACAGACAAGTCTATGTGTTCTTTTGGCTTCTCAAGTCATAAGGATCAATTTAATTGGTTAAGCTAAGAAAACTGCCTAGTTTTTACATACTTTTTCATTGAGTTTGACTCACCCAAGCCTACTGGTTCGGTCCAGGCATTTTTTATGATACATGATACAAGTATCTGGATTACTACATATTTTTCAAAAGAACCTTTCTTTTTTCTGTGTTCTAAAAAAGGGCTGTAACCTGGTGGAAGTCCCACTTTCGGAGGGTCCCATGAGGGTTGATGAAAAACAGTCTGAACCTTTTACAACTTGCACAAAGTGGCAGCTTACAAGACTCAAACTCACATCTTCACTCTCGTGTACTTCATTTATGTTTTTCACTCATGGTGTTGTTTAGTAAGGAAGTAGCATGGTGAATTTTAGTAGAAAGGTGTTCTATTGTTGAATCGGCTACACATGTTAGCTAGTGTTAGTAGGCTGTTATGTCTTAGTTTCCTAATGTTATTTTACTTCCTTTATCCTAATGTAATTACACTTGCTCTTATTAATAAAAGCATTCGTGGGGAGTAAGAGAAACCTCTCTCTCTCTCTCTCTCTCTCTCTCTCTCTCTGCTTTCACCTTCTTCTCTCTTTTCCATTGTTTCATCTTCGTAGCTTACTTAGTCACACTTAATACTCTGGGCAGTTTTCTGCTCATTCATACCAAAACCTGCCAAACCCAAACTTAGTAAATGGAAGATTACTTCAAGTCACAAATTCTCCAACCAGGGTTTCAAAGGGCCGCCTATACTAGCATGCAACAGGGCATAAAAGGGCCGAAAGTTCGGCTTTAGTAGGCTCCAAGAAGGGACGGATTGAAATTGCTCCTAACTTCAACATTATTTTTGCACAAAACTCTACATCTCTCTTATTTTTATTTTTATTTTAATGCAAAACCCCACAGATTCAAGTTGAGCTTTTACCATCTTACCATGCAACGGCCACAACTAGAATGACACAGGCATATATCTTTATTAAAAAGTAGCTCTAATTTTCTTTGTAAGTAAGACTGTAAAACATATTAGGGTGCATAGATTGAAAAGAAAGGTAATTTTAGAACCTTTGCAATCTGAAGGTCTTTCTCTCGAAATGGTGCTAGGGAATCAGATGCTGCAGAAGCTTGTCCCGGGCCTTTTAATGCACTCTCCAGTCTAGCCAGTTCTTTTTGCAAATGCTTCACCAGTGCCTTGTCAGACATAACTACATTGACTCGCGCATTGGTAGCCACTTCTTTTGCACAACTTGCAAATAGGAGGGTATTTCTGGACTGCTCAACATAACTCCGTGCAGGGCTCATGGTGCAAATGATAGCAGTTCTGGCATTTCCTCCTATGGAGGGTTGCAGTATGCGTGTTAACTTAGAATCTCTATAAGGAACATGTCCATTTCTTCCTTTGCTGCAAGAGTTGGCAGTTTTGAAGGAATAGGTAGCAAACAGAATAACCACCTCAACTCCATTATGAAAGAACAAAAATAACATAATACAAAAAAAGAGAATAATACGTAAAAAAAAAACCTCAGGTTCCTCAATAACACCAAATACACAATATCACAATATGACATTCTTTCTCATATAATACTTGTTAACGCAAGCAATATTTAGCAATATCAATGCTGCCTTGACTTGGTCAAAGCAGCATATAGGAGTCCTTATCCTACTATGATTTAGTTTCTTTTATATTTGTACACTGCTAGTAGGCGCAGTTAGTTTAGGATTTTATCATTGTCTTTAGTTCCTTGTCATAGTTAGACTCTATTTTTATTTTGTAACAAGGACTCTAACTTATAGAGTCCTAGATCTAATTGTTTTCAAATTACTGCTTTTATAAATAAAGCCGATAAGAGGAGAGGAGCCTATTCTCAAGTATTCTGCGATCTCTCTCTCCCCCTTGATATTTCAGATTTCCTGAGAAGGACGGGCTGTACTATCTAGACCGCATACCATCTTCCGCTGCTGCACTCACTACAACTACTCGTGTTTCTCCTCTCCGATGGCATGTTCGCTTGGGTCACTTGTCCCTATATAAATTACGGATCATGGTTCCTATGTGCAAGTCTACTACTACCTTTGAGTGCGAGGCCTGCCAACTGGGAAAACACCACTGCACTTCATACCCACCTCGTGATGGGTCCAGAAGTTCTGCTCTTTTTTCATTAGTTCATTCAGATATCTGGGGACCTATTAAAGTTTAAAGTCATGCTGGTATTTTTTTACTTTGTTACTTTTATGGATGACTTTTCTCGTACCACTTGGTTATATTTGTTAAAAGATCGTTCAGAATTTCTTTCTATTTTCCGCCAGTTTATCTTGAAATAAAAACTCAATATGACCTTAGTATTAAAATATTTCGGCTTGACAATGCTCTTGAATATACCCAATCTGCTACTTCTCTGTTTTGTAACTCCCATGGGATTATTCACCAAACCAGTTGCTCTTATACCTTTCAGCAAAATGGGGTGGCCGAGAGTAACAACCGTGACTTACTAGAGGTTGCTCGTTCCCTCCTTTTTTATATGCATATGCGTCGTTATTTCTGGGATGATGTTATCTTAACGGTTTGCTACTTAATTAATCGCATGCCCTCCTCTGTTATTTAGGATCAATCACCCATATCACTGGTACACCCATTATCTCCATTGTTCGCCTTACCCCCTCGAACCTTTGGAAGCACTTGCTTTGTCCATGACCTTCGGCCCTGTCTTGATAAATTATCCCCTCGTGCCATTAAATGTGTTTTCATTGGCTACTCTCGCACTTAGAAGGGGTACAAGTGTTATGATCCTCATACCAGGCGGATCATCGTTAGTGCTAATGTTACAGGCATTGAAGATCTTTTCTCCATCAACACTTCCAAATGAAATATTTGGGGGCTCTCAGATATTTTCTTGGCATTGAAGTGGTTCGTATCTCACAAGGTATCAGTCTCTCTCAATGCAGATATGTTATTGATCTGCTTACTGAAACTGGTATGCTTGGATGCAAACCCATTGATGTCCCTATGGATTCTTACCTCAAATTAGCTACTTGTGATAGTGCTACTTGTAGTGATGTTCACCAATATTGCCAACTTATTGGAAAGCTTATCTACCTAACTATTACTGAGCTTGATATCCTATATTGTTGGAGTACTCGGTCAGTATGCAAACTCCTGGGATGCCGCATATCGGTTATTGTGGTATCTAAAAGGGGCTCCTGGTAAGGATTACTTTATCAATCACATCAGAATATTCAGCTATGTGATTATTCTAATGCTGATTGGGCTGGTGTTGATGATGATTGACGGTCTACTACTAGTTATTGCACCTTTCTTGGAGGGAATCTTATTACATAGGGCAGAAAAAAGCAAACAACTATTGCTAAATCAAGTGTTGAAGCTGAATATCATGCTATGACTCAAACTATTGCTGAGTTATTGTGGATCAAGAGTATTTTTGGTCAACTTGACTTTCTGATTTCTCAGCCCATTCCTATATATTGTGATAATCAGGCTTTTATTCACATTGCTAGTAACTCTGTCTTCAAAGAGTGTACTAAGCATATTGAAGTCAATTGTCACTTTATTCGTGATGCTATTATGCGACATATTATCTCAAGTTCGTTTAAGTCTCAACTTGGTGACATGTTTACTAAGGCTCTATTCAAGCCAATGTTTCTTCACTACTGTTCCAAGTTGGCTCTCAAAGATATTTATACTCCATCTCCAGCTTTAGGGGGAGTGTTAACGCAACCAATATTTAGCAATATCAATGCTGCCTTGACTTGGTCAAAGCAGCATATAGGAATCCTTATCCTACTATGATTTAGTTTCTTTTATATTTGTACACTGCTAGTAGGCGCAGTTAGTTTAGGATTTTATCATTGTCTTTAGTTCCTTTTCATAGTAGAACTCCATTTTATTCTGTAACTAGGACTCTAACTTATAGAGCCCCAGATCTAATTGATTTCTAATTACTGCTTTTATAAATAAAGCCGATGGGGGGAGAAGGAGCCTATTCTCAAGTATTCTGCGATCTCTCTCTCCCCCTTGATATTTCAGATTTCCTGGTCTCTTTCGCAACAATACTAAATTAAGATTACAACAGGGAATTTTCGAAGCGACCAACTCTTCATGACCATAACAAAAGGTTGCACGTCGTGGATCATGTAATGAAGGTGGACACATTAGGTCTGTCTGATTTTATGACAGTCCCATAGTTCTGCTGTCTCCGGCTCTTCAACAGTTCAATTTCTTGTCTTATAATACGGAATGGTTTTATTGTATTTCAAAGTGGAAAAGTAAGAAATATTGAAGAAGAAAAAAGTCGCAGACCTGATAAAAAATAACAAAACAAAAATGAACAAGCCTAAGCCACAGGACAAAGGCCAAGAGGCAGAGAAAACAAATATAAACAGTAATAATAACCAGATTGAAATACGAGCTATACTAAAGGGGAGTGCTAAACTTCAGGCTTTCTCCATTGGGGCTCCAAGATGCATGATAAAAGGATAAAGGCAAATATTCGGATGATGAAATAGGTTGACACAGATTAATGTAGGATTGTTTCCTAGGACATTCTCCAATCCGAATGACAACAACTCAGCCCAGGATTCATATCTAAACTGAATTCAATTAATTTAACCATATACTCTGCTTTCTCTAGTGTGTTAACTTGTATCAGTATTAATTCCAACCACCAGTTGAAAATTCTTGCGCCAATATATTGGCTTATAAAACAGCCTTTTTAAAGGAATTTATTTTTGGTAACAAATATTTAATGTAATCAGTCCCAGAAGAAGAAATGATGCACTGAGTCTTAAATGAGTCCCTAATATTTGGATCCAATCAATTTGGAGACCAAAGATCAAGGCTGCTGGTTCCAGCATCCCAGGCACAGAAACAGGATAACCAAAAAGAATGTCTTTTAACAGGACATACATAGGGAATATGTTGGTCTTTATTTCTACCTATGGGGGTAATGGGTTTTGTGCAAAAAAAAAAAAAAAATCATTTAAAGAGGAGTGATCCAGACATTGGTCAATTATAGGAGTCTGTGTAGCTTCACACTGATCGTTAAGTCATTACTGTTTTGGTTAATCCTAGCAAGTTAGCAGTCAAGATGATTTAGGAAATTGAAGTCTTTATTGGTACGGTATTTGTACTCCCATAATTTACATTTTTGAAGTAATAATATTCTGAGTTTTTTTTAGACTTTGCCTCTGACAAATCAACAGCTGTATGCCCTCTTCTAGTAATTGCTTCCCTTGACATTTATTTTCTTACACTGTTCTGCTGCTTCTTTTTTCCCTTTCTTCATCATCTTCTTCTCTTTATTGCTACTGTTTCTTCAAGTTTGCTACAGTTGAATGCTATTTTAAGCTTCAGTTAGAAAAAGCTCATCCAACAACTCAGATTACTGGTTCTTATTTCCTTCAAACGATACCCTGTCTTGGTGTGATATTTCTACTACCCTCTTCACACTGAAACTACTAACTCTGCTACAGATTTTCTTATGTACTAGAAAATCTAGTTCCTCAAAATGTTCTAAACTTCTCAATTATGCCGTTCTATACAATAGCCTGTTTTTGGTATCAACAGAATTGCACCCCTGTAATCAACGGATAAATCTATGATTTTTAGATGAAAGTTCTGATCCTAAGAGAACTTGATTTGAGTTTCTAGGGCTTTGGATCAGTAGTTTGAGAGATCTCAAAATTATCCCCCTGGCTGTAATTCTATTTGTGCTTTCATGGGTAATTTCTATTATTATAAATCATATTTCTGAACTGCTATTCTGTCTTACATCCATGGCAGTTCTATTTTTTTCACAAATCAAATTTGTTCTTGTTAGCGTAATAAAATTGTAACCGTACACTGCGTGACTTAGTCAAAGTAGTTAGAGCTAGTTTCTAGGACTTGAACTCCTATTAGTATATGGACTACTAATTAGTTTATTAATTTGCTTTATTAGTATCATTTACCAATTAGGCATGTTAGTTTTCTTTTCCTATTTTGAGTTTACTTTGTCTTTAGTTTGTGACTAGGACTGATTTGTAGAGTCCTAGATCCTATCTGATAGTTGTTTTCTATTTGTTATAAATACAAGCTACAAGGAGAGGGGCAAAACACATCGATTCTCTCATCTTCTTTTATTTTCTATTTTGTTACAGTTCTCACACTACTTCAAGCAATCCAGTAATATTCCCGAATACTTACATTTGCTTGGCCTACTGATGCCCTATATTGTAGCTACCTTCGTTAATCATACATCCTAACATAGGATTAGGGGCAAATTTCCATCTGCATTGGGAAACATACGATTTCACTTCTTACACAGACGTCACATTTAGTAAATCTAATTATCAAATGAAATCTATTGAGTAGAGTTGATTTATTGTTATCCAGAAGTGCATTGATAGTTCAAGAATGTAAGGAATTTTGTGTACTTAAGTGAGAAGTAAAACATATGTAAATCTTTATTAAAAATTTGACAAGAACCTAAAATCAATCTAACATTATCTGAAATCCTAAACAGCATGATAGAATAACCAACATTCAAACTTTTCTGGTGATCAGTGCTTCACAAGTATGATACATGACATAGGGGGTCAATGGCAAGGTTGGAAGATGTCTTACAATCTTAAACATGCAAAAGCAAGAAAAGTTGGTCAACCTGAGTTTGCGAATAACAGTTCCCAGGCTGAGTAAGCTGCGATTTATGTGGCAACCTTCTTTCAATCTTGTTCCAGCTGATAATGCCTGGGATGCACGCTCACTTCCAGCCAAATCAACAAAATTCTGTACAAAAGGGCACATCAGAGAAGATTTGCCGGGCAAATATCTTTAGCTAATCATCAATCCTTGTGAGAAGATAAACTAACTCATACCACACTAGCAGAAAGTGAACTTGAACTGTCTTTGCTTAAGAATTCACGAGCAGAACTTTCAATAGTCTGCAGCAGTCCATCAGGAGAAAGGGTCAGATAAAATTAAAAAAGTTCTTAACTTCATTGTTGAGATAAGGGTCACACCAGTCTCAGAATTTGATGAGATCTGGAGCTGGCTTCATTCAGGGATGTCTCACCGCTCTGTCTTTGGGCTGCAATAACAAAATACCATAGATAAAGATATGCAGCCATCAAGCAATATACTACCATAAATAAAATGCCCTTACCTTCACAAGTGGAAAGAAGTTCCTGCATATGGTTCCAGTCCCTCACAGTTTCTTCAGTAAGTTTGTCCACAATAGTCCCCCTCTGTTGATTATAAGTAACCATTAGGAAGACTAATAAAGCCAATTACATGCAAGTTCCATCAAGAACAAGATTCACCTCTGGATCATCTAGAAGCCTTAGTGGAGTAGAATCTGCAACGAGGAGATCTCTGACAACTTCATTGTAAATTTCCATCGCAGAGAATTTCAAAACAAATGCCCTCTCTTCATGCTGCAAGAAAAGATAACCCCACTTATTGTAGAGGTGTTAGCCTAAGGAATAAAAGGCAACTAATTCAAAGGAGAAAGGCTGGTGCAAATAGAGTTTTGATTACCCTTTTTATGTAATCAAATATATCTGCCACAGAATAGTCGGTAATTCCACTCATAGTGTATGTCTTTCCACTGCTAGTTTGCCCATATGCGAAAATACTTGCTGAAGAAATAATTTTGTTGGAATATAATTTTTTTAATTGTCAAAGACAAATGAGTAAAAATCAGCACACAAAAAAAGTACAGACAAGAAGTTATACTCACAGTTAATACCACTGACAACTGAAAGAACAACCTCCTTCGCTGCTTCCTCATAAACCTGCCTCGTGGAACAGTCACAACGAAATACTCTGTCTATTGCAGAAACAAACCCCCCAAAAAATAGGGAAAGGAAGAAGAAGTAAAGATCAGAAGAATGGCTGACACAGATAATTCTGAAGGAACCATAAAACCCAAGAAATAATCTCTCTGTTAGAAAAACGATTATTATAATCAAACCTTAAAATGTAAACCACCTTCTTTTGACCACTAGACATATTCTGATCAATTTTGAAAAGGGATATGGTTCATTACGCAAATTTACTCAATCATGATAGATATTCCAGTAATTCAGCATTTATTGACAGATTTTACATGGTTGGACAAGTGGAGCCTTGAAGGGTATAGGAATTGAAAAGATAAGGTAACAGGGAAATACAGAATTCAAAATATTATAAACAAAATAATTATAATAAATAAGAGCATCGAAACCGCAATCTCCAAAACATTAGAACTTCTGCTATACTACTCTGCAAAGTACTCGCATCTCTACAGCCCGGATGACCTCTAAAAAACTCCGTGGATTATCAGGTTTACATCCAAATTAAAATATGAAAATACAGAGGATGAATGAATTATACCAAACAAAGGGAAAAGCATCTATTTACCAAATGTATAGGCAGTTGGGAACATAGATCGCTCTGGAAGACTGTTCCTGAATATGATCGTGTTATCATTGATGCATTCCCAATCTGATACGTTATTCTTGGCAATCTCCTTTGCGTTAAGAGGCCTCAGCCTCACAGAAACAAAAATCTTTTCCTCAGTGCCACCCGTTCCCAGTGGTTTCTCCCACCGTGGTGGCTCCTCCCCAGCAATCGACCCCATTTCTCCCCCTCCGCTTCCTGAACCACAAGAAGGAAGAAGATAAGAATCATAATTAAACATAATACTCGTATGAGGGAAGAAATACAGAACACTCACAGCTTTTCCGTCGCGGCCCAGAGGTGAGAGATGGTCAAAATTTTAGTATGGGGTTGTTGAGCTCGTATACAACATCAAAACAAGCCCCTTTCATCATTATCTGCAACAACTAGCTAATCATGGGTTAGTGCACGTTAAGGCATGTTGGCCATATTGTTTACTATTGTCTCATTCCCCGCCGCTAACTAAAATTTTTTTTGCCCCTTCGGAAACATGAATGTCAGAAGATACAGAACAGAAGTAACGATTTTATATATTGTAATGGCCGGTGATATTTGTATTTTCTGACGTGGCCCAGCATTCCAGAGTATCTCACTTTTTTTTTCTCCCCCCGCCTTCTCTCTCTTACTCCACTTCAAAAATTATCATCAGTTTTGGAACCGAATGTTCTCAGTCATTATCAAGGAGCCGTGATTACCTCAGCTCAGGTCTTTGCCAACTCTTTCTGCAACTCAGTTCGGACAGAGTGCGGATGGAACAGTCAGAAAAGACGATACATTCTCTGACGGGATTCGTCTTTTAACTGTCTCACCGTGTCTGGTTTGAAGAGATTCCGCAATTGTGGTTGTGATGTTCTTCAAGGTTAAATTACTACCTGCAAAATCCAAAAAACACAATTCAAATTGTCGGAAGTAACTAAAAACTCAGTTGCGATTAAAATAAATAATCAAAATCAAATGCTGGAACTCCGAATTTTCTGTACTTATATCTATTCATTTATTATCCACAATGACCATTTCAAACGGGAAACTCTAAAAAAATTGATGAATTTAATGTATCTTTTGCATCTCAAATGTGGCACCAGAATCTTCTTTGATTTAAACTTATGAAACATTTCCCTCCAAACACGATGTATTTACCTGTTCCAACAACCATCCGCTTCCGTTTCCACTTCCCAGATCTCACAATTCATCTCCTGGCTTTGAGATGTCAACATCTTTACGCTTTTTACACAAATGTCATATCTCCAGACGCACTGATCTCATTAAAATCATCTTCAAACTACAGATCCAGCAATTCCCTTCATTAGCTTCTCAAAATGCACAACATATAGCTTCTTCCAAAAACCAATCTTCACCATACAAGAGCAAATGAAAAAAGATTTAAGAGAGAGAGAGAGAGAGAGAGAGAGAGAGAGAGAGAGAAGAGAGAGAAGGAGAACGAACCCGAGCTAGATAAAAATGTCGATTGAAAAAGGCTTTCCGCCTTCTGCAATGATACAAGATTGAATAGAAGGGGAGGAAAGGGGAGAAAGGAAGGAGATTGTAACAGTAAAACCGCCTCTCTCTTTCTCTCCCTCTGTTTCTTTATCTTTACGGGAATTTTCTCACAGCTATTAAATTTAAAGGATGCTGCATACCATACCAGCGAAAACGAAGGTGTGGCCATCGCCCATCAGGTCAAACATGTTTGGGTAGTTTCAACGTCACTTTTTCGTTCGTTGGCTCTGATATTTTAATTTCCACCTTTCAAATAAAACCGTTCCCGCGAACTGAATTGCATACTAATCCTTTTTTCAGGTGGAATTGCAGAATTATCCTTTCTGATACTTGTTAGTTGTTACCCGCCTAAATTTAGCACGTAATTACTCCAAACTCCATATCCTCTCCTCCCCCGCTCCCCGGCTCCCACCCTCTGCAACTGTTGGAATCCGTGGAAATTTGAACCAGCTCATAACTCCAAAGATTGAATGGGGTGGGAACCAGAAAACCGGGAGTAGAGGATTTGGATACCTCCGTATCAACTTCTACCAAAAAAAAAGTATATATATATTTCCATATCAACATTTTCTTTCCCAAATCCTTGGATATAATAAACTTCCACCCCTTTATTCTCCCTGCAATTTTTTAAAATATCAAAATTACCCTTTTAATTAAGAAAGCATGTAGGTTTTTTTTTTTTTAAGTACAGGATAACCCGAACGTGGCGGGAAAAATATCCTCTTTTGCCATCCAAACCATCCAGCCAAGAAAGAGAGAGAGAGAGAGAGAGAGAGATCCAACATTGCTAGGGTTGGACGGGTTGGCAACTGGTGAGGAACCAAATCTAACTGGCGGCCAACAACCCTAGGTGAGCTAAATACAATGGTAGAAGAAAGGAAGAGTTAATTACAATTAAATGGGGAGGGATGAAATCAAAACCAAGACCTCCCCAAAGGCAATACTCAATCGATTGATAAAAAACTCTGAGTTATTGAGTACCCCCCTAAGATATTATGCACCAGCCCTATATCTCATTGATGATTCCCCTGTAACAATGTGTCGAAGCTCCAATTCCTAAGTCATTATTCCTGTCTACAAAAGAAAATGGAAAATATTTCTTTGAGCTGCAGTGTCAGAGCTACATCATGTTAATTTCTTTCTTTTTCGTGTCTCTATTAACAAATTTGTTATTGTGCCCCAATTGGTTTGTAGAAAACTCATTACTAAGGTTCTCTTTGGTATAGTTTATATTTATGTTTATAAATGATTTATGACAAATCATTTATAAGAATAAATTATGAGTCATAAACAATATTAATTTAATACCACTAGATATGAAGAAGTGACAATAGATTATCACAATAATAACAAACACCTTTTAACCAACATATTTGTAAAATTTAAATTATATCAATTTATTTAAATATAAATAAGTACCATAAATCATACCAAACAACAACATATATCATAATGTCGTAAACATGAAAATTTAAAAGATAATTTTGGTATTATAAAATTATAAGTAAACGAAGAGGTGAAAAGTTTGGAGAGTGTATTTAAATGAACTTGAAAATGAATTTAGGGAGTTTGGGTAATTATGGGCTCTTACAAAAAATATCCCTCGTCCTTCAGACCTTCACTTGGTTTCTAATTCAGAAGATCGACATTAAGAAGTTGGAAAAATGGCTAGATTTCAATCCGACGGTCAAAAATCATATTTACATATGGACAGACTCCTTGTGCCATTTGATACATACACAGCAAATGTATGCTTTTATGGACCAACAAAAGGTTCCAGGAAGTGCCGGAATCGAGGCTATTTTTGACCCAAAAAGAGGCCAAGGCCAACATAAGAAGTTAAAAATAATATTAAAATAATAATAATAATAATAATAACTATTTCCAAACTAAAGTTGCTGCCCATGTGATGACAGAGGTTGCATCTCATCTTTAGGTTCTATAATGTACAAATTCATGATCTGGCATGTGCCACATGTACGAATTTTCAGGCCATTCCCATGTGCAACTGTATAAAGAAGAAAGCTGGATAAAAGGGAACTTCAAGATCAACTTTGTAATTAGGGTGATTTTGGATGTCAAGAAAAAAGTTCTTAATTAATTTTTTTAAATGGAAAAAATTATAGATACATAAATTGATTATTATGTTATCATTACTTTTGTTTTATATTATTTAATAAAAAATTTATTTTTTTTCTTCCAGCTAATCATTTATAATTAAAGAAAATTATATCTACAACAACGAAGGATTCCCCACAATCCAAATGCGGGGAATCTCGGCACCACACCAGTGGTGTGCTAAAAAATGATATCAACCCACATGATTAGAGAAGATGAAAAAAAAAATGCTAAAGGGTGAGGGCATGTGAGGATCCTTTACCCATTTATGATTGACTTTGGACTTCAGACTTCTGGAATTCAGGAATTTTTGTTTGCGACTGAGAGATTATCTACAAATCGCAAGGGATGTATTTACATGCCGCTCATGTGTATTGGTATATCTCTCACCTAAAATCAACTTGCGAGAGAGAATACCGCACAAGTCGTACAAAAAATATCCACATGATAAGAGATGAAAGAATGTGTATTACTAAAATGTGTATCATTTTTCCAATTTTTTAGAAGGTAAAGGGAAATACATGTCTCTATTTCTCTTCTTTGAAGTCTAGGCGCTTTCTCTCTCTCTCTCTCTCTCTCTCTCTTACTAAGAGGTAACTTTTTTTTTTGGTATTTTTATTTTTTCTGTTACAATATAAAATTTCAATATGTCTCGTTAACTTGTAGATTCTCTTCTTAATTGATAATTATAATATATTACTAAAAATTAAATAGAGAGACAGAGATGAAGTTGGTCAGTTGATAATGAAAAGTTATGTCGTATTAAGGCCAAAGGCTTTCTTACCCACAAAAAACATAAAAGGCAAAAGGTTTATAGTCACACAAATGGTCGCTTTAATACGATACATCACATTATATGCACCTACCAGATTTTCATTAGTTCACGAGTCTCATGTCACCATTTGAATATGTCTAACCCCACCCCACCAAAAACATATAAAAAACAGACACAAATATGAAGAAAAGTATAATTAATTATTTAATTTATTCAAATAAAATTTCAACGATGGGGAATTTATGGGTATGGTTTTTTGCATAATGATATATGTCCCATTAGGCCGAATTTGGTATGCATTGTTGGAAGGCATTGTAAGCCAAACACACATGACTGTGTTTGATATGCATTTTTGTATTTCGATTATGAAATGTGTTAAAGAGAATCCAACCCCTATGGAACGTGCTCTTTTACCAATTATGCATGTTGTCGACCTAAATTGGATTGGTCTTTAGCTTGCTTGTAGTTCCTGTAAAAGGAAGAAGGAACACCGTAGTGATGGTCGGGTGTAGACACCCTCTGGCTACTCCGATACTAGGACAGGTAAGAAAGGTTGTCCCTTTGAATGAAAGAGATTCGGGTAGCTAGTTTGCTCTGAGCTCGAGTGTTAGGAAATTAGTGTTCTTTTACCTGGGTATGCTTCCTCTACTTATAGGTTGAGAGTGATTTGGATGTGGGAGCTGGACATGTCTCCTGTTGTGACGGAATGTCCTCCTTGGAGTGTGATTTACGCCCATTGATTTGGTGATCAAGTGATCTTCTGCTGAATCATCGGACAGTGGGGACTTCTTCTCAGGATTCCGTTGACTTCCCCTTGATGGATATCTAGTGGAGAGTTTGATCTTTGAATTTACACGAATGGACCCCACTTATACGTTATAGTACAACTGGCATGTAGCATGTGAATCTGCATGACGAGGTTCACTTGGAGAGGTGCCGAGACTACTGTGTTGAAAAGTTATTGAGGTTGTCGAGGCCTCCATACTGATGAGGCGTCGAACCTTCAAACCAGACGAGGCGTCGAGCCTTCAAACCGGGTGAGGCTCTGAGGCCCATAGGACCGCAACCTCCGAGGCTTTCAAGGGTATGAGGCTTCGAGGCCTTCATGATAGTGAGACTTCGAGGTTCCTCACTATTCTCATTGATGGTTCCGGTTCATCAGGAGCTGATTTTGTCTTATACTTGCAAAGTTGGCAATGCGAGTGGTGCCCTCCTACATCGGGTTTTAATATGCACGTGTCAAGACCCGATTAGGGGAGGCATATTCCCCTGTATCAATGCATTTTGAGTCCATAACAGAATTCCTCGCTCTTTAAGCCATTATTATTATACGATAGAAATGCATTCTCCATTATGAGAATACATTACTCGCTCTCTAGGCTATTCTTATTCTGTAGTAAGATTGCATTATCCACTATAAAAAAATACATTTTTAAGAATACATTTCAATAAAACATATCAAACATATATTTAATATTTGAGGATGAACTACTTAATGGTCATATGATGAATCTACTTTAGGCCTTGGTTCATTGGTTTTTATTCCCCTTAATAAAAACTTAAAATGGGTGGCTCGAGGCAAACAACTCAACTTATGAAATAAACGTTTTTACCATTAAAAAAAAAATAAAAAAATAAACAGGTGTATTAAAATGGGAACCAAATCCTCTCCTGTGGCAGGAGGGTCCTATGACTGATCCAAGGGTTGGATTTCAGCTGTCTTGCATACCAATTGTAGGCCGATTAAAATCCAAACCTTGGCAACCCACAGGTGCACATAAGAAGATATCTATCCACTGGAATGATTGCATGATAATGATTAAAAAAATTCCACAATTCCAACTAACTCAATGGCCTATCATTTTTAATATGCATAAATATTTTTCTCCATTTTCTATTTCTTATTTGAGACTTTGACAAAATCAAATTAAACTTAAATTTGAACATTGACAATCTTATTTGTGATACATACTTGTGAAAATTTAAGGTTACTTCAAAGAACTATTTGAAAATTCAAGTTGACTAAAATTGATGAGACTATTTCTTATATCATATCTACTTATATTGATTTATTTTGGGATTTCAAGGACATTGTCAAAGTTGGTTAGTGAAGTTAAGTTTGAATAGAAATATAAATCCTTTCATACATTTCATGCAGGTATTTTTTTTTTTGTTTAATAAGACCTCTCATGCTGGCATAAGGAAATTCAGTGATTATAGTTTACTGTGCGCATATATCGATATATTGATATACGGATACAATGGATGTTTGATACAGTTTTACTTGTCTCTACTGAGAAAAAAAAAAAAAAAAAACACGAAGTGTTGACAAATGTATTAGACAATGTTTTTCTCGTTGATTATAATAGTGTCAACGAAATCATACTTAATTGTATCTTCTCTTTTGGGGAAGATACAATTAAGTAATTTCCCAGATACCTTAAAAGTGTAATAATGATATTCATCATTAATTTGGAGAAAAAGATAAATTAACTTTTAATCAGTAAAGGACGAAAAGTAATGTTATGTGTGTGGGTGGTGATAACCCATTTCCAACACCATCCCTGTTCTAAATCTTATTCTCAGTCCCAGTGTTACCCCCCCCCCCTCCCCAAAAAAAAATATATATATATATATATATATATATATATACCATTTCAATTTGAAATAGTTTTTTATTTTTTTGGTAAGAAGCTTGAAAGAGTTGGTCATGAGAAATGTGATGCAATGGGAATTCGTGGAAGGATTTAGTGGGAAAAAAAAAGAAAAAGAGAAATCGAACTTAACCAGGAAGGGTGAAAATAATAATTTAGAAAAACCACTTTCCTCCATGTTTCTTGGCTTCTCGCTCTTCTCTCCCATTTCTGGCATTGACCTTTGTCTCTTGTCTTTTTCGTTTACGATGAGGGGTAAATAGTTTGCAGATTTAAACAGAACCCAAGATAACCATCAAATAGGTAGACCTCTACTTCTTCATCATCTCCTCCTCCACTTTCTCCTCCTAATTCGTGAGTAGCGGCTGTATGTTGCTGCATGTAGTCTTCTTCTTTAACCCTGTATTTTTGTCTGGTTCTTTTGAGATTATATGCATTAAATACCCATTAGCATCTTGTGCTTTTAATATTACACTCAACTACTTTAAATTAACAGTATGAATAAGATTACTGATTTGACCAAAATACCTTTCCGCATTCGGAACTTAACTTCACCAATTTCATCATTTTCCTTTCGCTCACTTCTCTTCAATCCCATGACCAGCAACTCAATAGCTTCTCCGTCTTGTGACCTGCAGCTCGTGAGCTTCACCATTCCACGACCTGCTACTCAAGAGCTCCTCCATTCCTCAACCTGCAACTCAAGAGTTTTTCCTTAGAAAAAAATTCATCTACACCTCAAAAACTATGTCAAATTCCATCTAACCTTACAGGTTTCCAAATGTCTCATCTACCACCTAAATGGTTTGCATAAACTTCAATCGGCCCCAATTAATCGACAGACTTGACTGAAAATGTGATAAGACATTTCTGACCTTTGTATTTGAAATTGAAAGACATTAAATTGAAATGAAATTACTAAATTGACCTTTTAAAAATAATCATGCACAACAGTTTTAAACCCTTTTTGTTTATTGGAAATTACTAATTTCTCCCTTTCTCTATTTCTATTTGTTTCAACGAACCCTAATATCACCATGAAATCGCTGTTGTTCGTTCTTGCTTGACTTTGCACAGTTAAAACCCAAAAAACTTGAATTTGAACTTGAAGAAATCGCTGCTGTTCGTTCCATTTCAGAAGAGAGCATGAGCGATTCGCTTCTCGTGATCAACTTGGTTCTCCCCAGTAGTTGGTTTCTGGGTTCAGTTTCGCTAAACTTGGGCATGATCAAACACCTTCGTCATCTCGATCTCTCCAATATTCTCTCCATGGGACTCTCCCCGCTTCTCTGTTCAACAGTTCAAGGAGTGTGCAATTTAAAACCATGGTTTTGTAGTGGTTTCATTTATATATTTCAGGGTTTCAAAAATTCAGATTCTATCCCCCCTATCATCAAACCTTGTTAAGTTTTCTAAATTTTAGTTGGTTCATTAGTTCCTCTCACATCATCAAACGCAACTATCTTTTCTGATTCTTAACGATGTTCAACATTGACAATATCTTCAGATCCGTAAGAATAACACTGAAAGGTAACTAAAGGGAAGAAGGGGGGAAAAGAAAAACAGATAGTGCTTGCTTGAAGACCAAAATTCATGAATGGTGATGAACAATCTTCAGACGGATAGAAACAAACCTGAACTCAATCTTCATTTGTACATATATTCAAACAGAAAATTCACAAAATAAATGAACAGAGAATACAAAAGTATCATCGACTGTAATGAACTCTTCATCCCCTAAAATATGTTCATTTAGTAACACAGCTCTTCGATACAATCTTCTAATTTGTCGATAGACTATTCCCCACAATATTACAGGTTACCTTCATCGTAACCTTCTGAGTTGTTTTTTACTCGATTTTCAATATCATAGGAACACTACTATACAACACCAAAGGAATCCTCCATGTACTCTGTTCTTCCTGCAAAGGTGAACTCAGAGCCGTTGTTAACTGCACAGTCCCTTTTATTATCACATTAAAAATCATGACATACTGCATTGGCTGATAAAATACCGACAGAGTTCCTTTGCTGAGCTCCACATTAGATGAGGAATAAATCGAGACAAAGCTTGATGGTTCATAATAGATTCCCATCATCGTGTTAGGGTTTTCAACTGAGATAGATACATCGAATTCAAGGGAGAGAGTTTGGGATGTCAGTTGGGTCAAATTGAAGCCTTTGACGAAGATATCATTGACTGAATAGATTGAGGCTTTCGACTTGACAACAAGAGTGACAATGCCTAAGAGGATGATATTGGCGACGATGAAGGCACATCAACAGCGGCAACAACTACCACCGTGACGGCGAGATTTGCCAATTTTGTAGCTTTCGTGTCAAGTTGGTTTATATTTCTCGAGCACTGGACGAGTATCGCTAACAGGGATTTCACGTGGACTCTCCCCACTTGGGCAATTGCAGTGATGCCCAAGTCCATAAACTCAACCCCTGTAACTGGGTCGGGCGGGAATGCCACCCATGGCACTTCACAAGTCGTCGCAACTTGTCTGGGAAGAAAGGTATCGAAAGAAGGTTATACGAATTGGTAAAGGTGTTTTTTTAGTTTGGGAGGCATTATGGTCTTTTACCTTTGGAATAAGGGCGTTATTGTCCTAATATATTTCAAATAGTGCTTAAGTCAACAACTAACGGGACTCCACTAACATGTGGGTTTTCTTTGATTAATGATGGAAAACTTTTGGGTGGTAGATGAGACATTTGGAAACCTATAAGGTTAAATCGAATTTGACATAGTTTTTGGGGTGTAGATGAAATTTTTTCCTTGCTCCAACTTCCTTAAGATCATCCATTAGGTAGAGAGAAACAAACACGCAAAAAATAATGTCAAGTCAACATATTACGCATGCTATCCCATACGATTACAGCTAGGAAGTGGGAGAATGAATCAGAAAGTCGAATCCCTACTTGTCTGAGGCTCTTCCTAATAGCCCCTTAACCTTATGTGCAAATTCGCTAAGGGTGCAACATTGGCACCAAAACCGTTTACCGAAATCGCACCGGCCCGTTTAGACCAGAACCGTAAAATCGTTTAATAAATGGGTTCGGTTCTGATTTTGAAAATGACACCGGTTACTTAATCGGGTTGGTTCGGTTTGAGACCGTGTACACCGGCAGTCCACACCAATTAACCACCGAATAAAACCTAATGAATTGGACCGTTTATTTTTCTAAACTAAATCGATAAACCCTAATCTCATTACCTTATTTACTATACAACCTACCTATTATTTCCCTAAGCTTTAAAACAATGACATTTCTTCTTCATAAAGTTCACATTCTATTTCGAAGGGATCACATTTTCGTGGAACAAGTGGCTTGTCTTTTTTCTAATTTTAATCATATAAGATTTCGTTATGTTTCTTTGGGGTTTTATTGTGAAGGTCAAATTTTATAGACTTGACCTGATTTGGTTGCTGTGTTTTTTAAATTTGAATAGCTTATTCAGTTACATTTCCAATAAAATAGATAAAGGGCGTCCTAATGCACGAGGCTCCCGCTACTGCAAGGGGAAGGCATAATGTACGCAACCTTATCCCCACAACCAAAATCGATTACTCGATTACCTTGGTAGTTATTGTTTTATTGAAAAAATTAGTTAGATGTATTTTATGATCAATAATATCTCCATCAACATGGGGAGTGTAGGATTTCTAGACGATGTATATATTTTTTTTTTATTTTGAAAAATCGATTAACAAACGATGCATTAAACCGCATTCAAAACCGATTAATGAAAAACCGTTTAAAAATCGATAAACCAAAACCGATTACTAATCGATTCTGGTTTCAATTTTGAGACCGGTTAGCTAATCGATTCGGTTTTGATTTTACCTTCCTACACATCGCACTGGACCTGGGCCGTTTAACCGATTAAAAACTGTTTAACACCCTTAAAATTCGCAAAAAACCCATGTGAATCCGTGGTTTGGAAATGAAGAATCATTGCAGATGAAAGAGTACCTTGCGAATGCCATAGACGTGGAGGAATTCAATGAAGTCAGTGGGGCCGGAGCTGATGAAGATGGAAACAACAACAAAGGCTTTCAAGGGAATGAATTGTGAATCTCCACCGAAGCCCGTATGGATATAAGCTACTGCTACTGCCATGACCACCACTGATGTCCACCCCCACCGTCACCACCCATCTTCCTCACCTAAAATCCCTTCTTGTCGTCGCCGCTTTTGCTGATATTTCTTGTTTGTCAATTTGTGCTTTCCTGATGCCGGCTTTTTACCTGCAATTCGACTTCTCTTTTCTCCGACAAATGTTGAAAAGGAGACTCTGGTCTCCTACCTCAACTACTCCCCCCTCTCTCTCTCAACTACTCTCTCTCTCTCTCTCTCGCTCAAAAAGGTAGCCAAGACGCTCGAGATAATGGCTTGAGAGGTGGAAAAAGAGGGGGGGGGGAGGGGGAGGGGGACTTTTCTCCTTAAGGGATTTTTTTTTGGTTTCAGAAAATGTAGTTTCCTCCTAGTCATCATCTAACGTGGCCTCTAACCTAATGGAGTGGACCTCTCTATCACAAGTCCCATGCTATAAGGGAAGTCTGTCATTTATTGCACGACAGGGTAGTGATGTGCATTTAACATTTAACGCATTGTTAAGAGGAGGTCCGTATAATTTTTCCTATTATTTTATGATAGGAAAAACTATGACTACTACTACTACTACAATAAAATTTCAGAGACGTATGTGCTGCTATCATGGTTTTATTATTATTATTACTATTGTTATTATTGGTAGATGGTTTTATTCTTCTTCACGACTGTGGAGGTGGAAGTTGCTATTGCGGCAACCTTTTTTTCTTCCTTGAGTATGGTTGCGGTGACAACAACTGTTGCAAGCTCTTCCTCCTTTCATGTTTAGTGCCTTGGATCGCAACCTCTTCCTCCCTGATTCCATCTCGCCTTGAATCGTCTTTCGATCTCTCTTCACCAAAAAAATGAAGAAAAATTATAGAATTTTATGATCTTCCTCTCCTTCGTTCGAGATGGCTTTCCATTAAGAATTTAAGATGGTGGGCTTTCATTCGGATTTTACATTGATGCCTTTCTCAATGGGGATTCAGCCTATTTAATGTCCGTGGTTACAAGCCATAAAGGGGACATCTTATCTACCAAGGAAAAAAGAAAGAAGGGGACAGTAAGGACTAAAAAGTTGGTGGATTAATAATTAGTCACGTGTAGAAGGTCCCCTTAGTTTTGGATGGGATGGGATTTGAAACCGAGAGGATATAGCAGTTCAACAGGTGGGGGCAGCCCATTTTAGATTGACTTTTTTTTTCTTGCACAAGAACACTCATAGAACACTCATGGGACTGCATTTGGTCAGTAAAAGTGGCAACACGTAAGGTAGGATTAAGTACCACGATTTATAAGAGATGTAAAGGATATAAAAGAAATGCTTCTCCGAAATATGTGAGCGAGCTTGTCTGGCATTCCTTGGGTGTCTTGGCATCGTTCATGAAGGGGATTCAAATCATCCCTTCCTTATACTTCGGGGGCGTCTCCCCCCTCCCTGAAGTATAGGGAGGAGACGATTCAGATCCCATGGAGGACTTGGTCTTTGTGACCCTATATTTAGAATCTTGCTCAGTTAACCAAGTTGGCATGCCGTTTATGGGACTTGTTTGGCAGGTGGGGTCAGGTGCCAATATTCGAATCTGGGAAGATCCCTGGATTCCTACTATTAAAGGGTTTAAGCCTAATTGTTTTCCCTCTTTGCACTGCCTGCATGTTAATGTTATTGATCTTATTGAACCAGTTGCTTGAGTTTGGTGGAGGGACCTTCTTGCCTCTTTGTTTCCCATGGACATCTGTCGAAAATTTTTATTGATTTCAATTCCTCTCTTGCCCCAGGAGGATCGATTGATTTGGTTTGCTGAGAAGGATGGCAAGTTTATTGTAAAATCAGCTTATCACTTTATTACTTATCTTTTTAATGAATTGGTTCAGCAGCAAGCATCCTCTTCTAAGGTTTCTACTTGGGATATGGTTCCACTGCAAGTGTGGAGTCGGATTTGGTCTTGTGAGATCTACCCTAAAATTCGCAATTTTCTGTGGAGGGTGTGTGCTAATGGGTTGGCTACAGGCGATGCGCTTCATCAGAGTTAAGATTCCGCTTGATCCTTCTTGTAGACGATGTGGCTTCTCTTTAGAAAATACAGATCATGTTCTTCTTCATTGTCCATATGCCAAAGCTGTTTGGTTTGGCTTGTCGCTCTCAGTTAGAATCCCTGTCATAATCTATACTTCACTGGTAAGGTCTGGACTCCTTTTGAGGTGATTTTTAAAGCCACAGTAGCTTTTGAGGAATTTGCATCCTGTTCAGTCCAGTTGTTTAAGTAGTCTGGTATTGATCCACCACTCTCTTCTTCATCCCAATGGTTGCCACCCAAGTCTGGTCTTGGTCTTACAAAGCTAAATATGGATGCCTCTTTTTCTAAGGAAACGGCTTCAGGGATTGTTGGTTTTATTTTTCGAGATTGTAATGGTTCTTCTATTTTTGCAACGTCCTAGGGATTTTATGCTTCGTCTGCGATGGTGGGAGAGGCCTTGGCATTGAGGATGGGTCTCAAGGTAGCTATGGATCTTGGATTTCAGGGGTTAGTGGTTGATTCTGACTGTGCACATCTTATTGCTTGTGTTAAGGATGTTTTTGTTGACTACCCTCTGCAGGTTCAACCTATTCGTGATGATATTGTACATTTGGGTTCTCTTTGTAATGCCACTTTTGTAGCTATTTCTAAGGATGCCAATGTTGTGGCACATACACTAGCTGGGAAGGCCATGGTGTCGATGGGGATGTACCATTGGCCCAATCCCATTCCCTGGCTTCAAGCTCTTTGTTCTGCTGAAGCTGCGATTGTATCCTCATGTTTATATAAATGAAGTTCTGTTTTATCAAAAAATAAAAAATAAAGGATATAAAATTTTCTCTTTTTTTTTATCAAAAAAAAAAAAAAAAATCGGTTTATACTCTTTTTACCCTATAGGGTTATTAGATAAGGATTTGCTATTAGGGTAAGGGTTAAATTTTCTCATTATCCGACGAGTAAATAGGTAAAATATAATCCATGGTTAATTTCGGTATTGTCTTAGATTTGTAGTGGGCTGTAAGTCATGGATTTATGGCATGCGGACTATGAATATATACTCCTTGTATCCGTTTCTTTTTACCCCTTGTGGATGAATAAAGTTTTGTCAAAAGTTCAAACTAGTAAGTGGATGAGTTCTCTATATAAGGTCACAGGATTCTAATCTCATTAGCAATGTGGAATTATTCTCAATACTCCCCCTCACATGTAACCCCACCGTTAGGTGTTGTATATGTGGCAATACATGACACTTTTCTGGTAACTGGTCCCTCTTCTTGGGTGACTGATCCCTCTTTGGGTGACATATAGTCCCTCTTTGCGTGACATATAGCCCCTCTTTTGGATGATCGTCCCTCTTTGGGTGACCATAGTCCATCTTTTGTGCATCTGGCGTCCCTTTTTCGATGACTTGGTCTTTTTTTTTTTTAGGGTTATTGTGAGAGGGAACCTAGAGTTTTGATACCATGTCAAGTTTCTAACTCAAAAGTTCGAATTAGTAAGTGGAGGGACTCTCCATATAAAACAAAAGACAGGCCACTTGGAATCCCAAATTCCAAGCCCAAAATCTAAAATATTGTCCAATAAATATGATTTCACGAATCACTATGATAGGCTTTTTTTTCATTGTATTGTGTGGAATGACTACATAGTAATTCTTAATTTGGTAGTCATATGTCAAATTTATTCAAAGCTTGATTCAATCAAATGCCCATCGTGTTTTGGTATGCATTCTCATGTATGTCCATGGATGCATGCATGCCTACAACATTCAAACCACTATTGCGCACTCTCCAACAACTATTCATTTTCAAAAACTCTACATTTTGCCATTTGGCAAACTCTATTTGTGCTGAAAACTTTCAAAGCTTTATATTTTTTAGGGCTAGACCTTGGCGCAATGGTAAAATTGTTCTATTCTGACATGGTGATCATGGGTTTGAATCTATAACCAACCTCTTTGCAAACCAAGAGTAAAATTGTGGACATTAACTCCTCAAATCATGCAGGGACGAAAACCTCATGCACTACGTTCATCATTTTTATATTTTGCCATTTTGCTAAATCATAGGTCTAGACTAGATTCTAACGTGAAAAATGGATCCAAACCATGATGACTTAAATTGGGGTATCAATCAAGTTGGTTCGACCCGTGTCAAATCAGTTTAAGTCTTGGATTGCCAAGCCCAGAACAAAATCATTAATCAAAGTTTGGTTTAGGTCTGGTTTGAATTTGATTTTTATCGGGCTGTCTTAGTGGTTCTTAGTGGTTCATATCATTTCCATTATCGAATGGGTTTGATTTATTTTATGATTATATAAATGATAGACTTAATGGGCTCTTATTGGTTCAGTTTCTTATATGTACATTATTTAGGTGAGGGATAGAACCTTGACTTTGTTTTAGAGTGTTTTTAATCATCTTCATGTTTGTGAAGCATTCTTGTTAAATAACATGCATCCAATAATGGTATCTTGCATGCATTTGCATGCATATATATATATATGTGTGTGTGTGTGTGTGTGTGTGTGTGTGTTTGTGTGTGTGATGAATTATGTCAGAGTTTGGGAAGTTGGGAAAGGATCAAGGATCGTCATACCAACTCGCCACTTAGGCTTTGCCTTGCATTGTTTGATATCTTAGTGGTTTAACAGCATCTAGGGGGTAGATGGATGGCCTGAGATTTTTACTACCATATTATGGGGGTGCATATGATGACATTTAGGATTGGTTAGAGGCATTATCCGATGTATGCGACCTTGACCAGCAAGCGGTTAGGTACTGGTATGTGACGGGGGATGAGGGGAGGTATCGACAGTATTCATTGGAGCGTCACTGGTAGGACCTCTGTTGTGAGGTAGATCCACAACAGAGGCTATTTACTTGCTTAGAATACTCATGGAAAGATGTAGAGAAGGCAAGAAGGACCTCCATATGATTTTCATCGATCTAGAAAAAGCTTATAATAGAGTCCCTAGGGAGTTAATTTGGCAAATACTAGAGAAGAGATGCGTTTCAAGCAAATATGTGAACATAGTAATGATATGTATTATAATGTGGTGACTAATGTGAAAATCGTGGGGTCAATGTCGTGAATTTTCAATTACAATTGGGTTACATCAAGGATCAGCTTTAAACCCTTATTTGTTTGCCCTCATCATGGATGATCTTACTAGAGACATTCAAAATGAAGTTCTTTGGTGTATGCTTTTCGCTGATGATATTATTTTGGTGGATACGACAAAAGCAGAGATTAATGCAAAGTTTGAGCTATGGAGATCATCTTTGGAATAAAAAAGTTTTAAGATAAGTAGAACGGAAACGGAGTATATGGTGTGCAACTTTAGTCACACAAGGACGAATAATGAGGTGGCGAACATTCTTGAGAGGGAAATATAGCTAAGTGATCATTTTAGGTATTTAGGTTTAATCATAAACAAAGAAGGTGATATAGACGATGATGTTTCACAGATGATTAAAATAGGATGGATGAAGTGGAGAAGTGTGTCTGGAGTGCTGTGCGATAGGCGTATTCTTTTAAAACTTAAAGGAAAATTCTATAAGACAGTTATTCGACCGGTTATGATGTATGGTGTTGAATGTTGGATAGTCAAGAAGCATCATATTGATAAACATAGTATAACTGAAATGAAGATATTAAGATGGATGTGTGGCAAAACTAGGAAGGATAATGTAAGGAATGATCGTATTAGAGCTGATTTGGGAGTAGCGTCAATACATGATAAGTTACAAGAAAATCGTTTGAGGTGGTATGACCATGTTCAACGGAGACCGTTAGATGTTCCAGTTCGGAGGAGTGATTTGATTCAGATTGACGGGGTTAAGAGAGCTAGTGGTAGATATAAGATGACCTTAGAAAGGTGATGAAGAAAGACATATATAGCTTAGGCCTTGTTTCAAATTTGACATCGAACAAAATTGATTGACTAATAAGAATTCATTTAATCGATCCTATTTAATTGGAATAAAATTTTATTATTGTTGTTATTCTTGTTGTTTCAGTGGAGCGCTGCCTCTTTTTCTTAATTTCTTCTTCTGTTAGTGAGGTTACGCTCGTCGAGGTGTCCTCGGTATAATTTCGTTGGCAGTCCTCATTCCTCAGCTAGTTCCCTAGGCGTTCTCGCCTTTCTCTCTATGGTAAGCTCGTTACTTTTCCTGGCTTTGCTTCTGCTTTTGGTTATTTGGTATCATAGCTTCTTTGTATAGTCTTCAGTCACATTATAGCCTTGGTATTTGTTTGTTTTGTTGGTTCTTGATCTTTCTTTTTCCATTTAATTTCTTCCTTTGTTCTTTTACTGCTAGATCTACCTTTGTTTTGTCTTGCGACTTATTCTGTCTTCTTTGGCTAACAGCTCTACCTTTGTTAGTTCTTTAGATTCCTTTTTTTTTTTCTTCTGCTTTAGGTGTTCCTATTGTTAGATCTATTTTTTTTGTTTACTCCCTTTGTATTTCATCATCCCCTTTGTATATGCTGTTCTGTTGTTTTTTTTTATCTGCTGCTCTCCCTGTTTTACTTGTATCTACTCTGCATCTGTGTGTTTTTTCGAATCTCTTTTTCTTTGCCGGATCATTGGGTTTGTAGTATTTCCTTATATCTGCTACCGTTTGTTTCATTTCCTTTTATTTATTTATTTATTTTTACTCTCTTGTCTTTCGGAATTGCGCTTTTGCGTACCCTTTGGATTCTAATTGCTTGCTCTCTGTTTTTTGCTTTCTGTTTAATCACACTTCCTTCCCGCTTGTATTTTGTTATGTGGTTTTTTCTGCACTTGGTGTTTCTTGTGATTGCCTGTCTGGTTTTATCTTCTGTTTTATGGATTAGCGACTCACTTTCCGTTGTTCTATCAGTTTTTGTTTAGCTTGTCTTTTTTTCCTTCCCTATCCCTACCCTTTTCTGCTTTCAGTCTAGCCTGTCTTCATTGAATTTCTTTGCTTAAGACCAAGGAACATAGAAAGGCAGAAACTTCTGTTACGGTCCAGCAGTGTAAGGAAAATCCACTGTTCGAAGATGGTGACACTGATATGGATGAAGTGGATGATCTCAGCGACGGTTCATTTGTTTCTTAGTGTTTTGTGTTTGTTTTGTTCGTTTGCTTGTATATGTGCGTGATGGTTTTACCATGGTTTTAGTTCATGGTATTGGAAGGGGTACGTACCATGGCCACTCTGAAATCTGTTACTGAATGGGTACGGAATCAGTGTCAGCCGATATACTAAATGAGAAGGTATTAAAAAATGAAGGTATCAGGAATTGAACCATGGATACGGCTGATCGGACTTGGATGCCTAATACCATGGTTCTTGCCTAATGCTTCTTTTCCCTTCCCCTGCATCCTATGTTTGGTACCCTAATCACCTACAGATTTTTGGCATATTTTGTTTTCGTTTTGGTTCGCTTGATTTTGCTGCTCTTTTGATGTGTTCTCTTTTTCCCCATCCCATTAGTTTGCTTTATACCATTTCCTTAATTTTAGCTTTGTTTAACAGCCTCCAGCTGTCCGTCTTTACTTTCTTGCTTGATTCTACTCACTTCTGGTTTGTGTGATTGCTCTGTTACTTTTCCCTCCCCTATTCTGTTCAAGGCGCTTGTACCTCTATTTTGTATTTAGCTTGCTTTCTTGTTTCTGGTAGTATTTTCTCCATTAGCTTCTCAATATATGTTTTTTCCCTTTGGCTGGTTTTTGTTTTGGCTTTTGTATGCTGTGCTGTTGGTGTGTTTCCTTTACCTTTCCTTTTCTTTTGTTTCTACTTTTCTTTTGGCTTCTGTAATCTCTTTCCAGAGTCCTCCTGCCCTTCTCTTGGTTGGTAGTTTGACTGGTTCTCACCTTCTTGGGGTATTTTCACAATTTTTAGGGACGATTTATTCCATTTTTGTATTGTATTTGTTTTGGGGGCATTTGGGGAAACACATATTCAACACTACCCCCATCATTTTCTGATTTCATTTTTTAGCTAGAGCTTGTTATGTTGCTTTTTGTTGGTTGACATCCTTAGTCACCCCAACGACATGAGTCCCATAACTTCATATGCCAACCTTGGCAACTAGATGGATTAGTAGCAATAGATGTAACATCCCTAATAATGTGAGAAAACTCCATGGCTCCTTTGGAGAATACCTAACCTATGCAATGGTAGTCACATTCCTTCCATAAAAATTTCATCAAAGCCTTCTCTTAAAAGAAACTCTAGGTGGGGGTATTTTTGTTCTTGGACTCAGTAAAAGCTGATTATTCTTTAAGTAGTTATCATTACTTGACCCTATTACCCATGGTGTGTTTGTTAAAATTGTTTGTTAAAATTTGGTTTATTCCCCTTTCCCTTCCTTTTGGTTTGAGTGTGGAGGGAAGTTCTCTTTACTTGTCACTTTCTTTATGTTCAGTTTTAATTTAAGAAACTTATCTTTTCTTGGTGTGTCTAATCCTCCCTCTATCTCATATAAATTATAGTTCAACATTCATAGGTGTGTTGAAAACTTTTTCCTATTTAGGTAAGTTTATTCATGTCCATGTTGCCTCTAAGATCTTTAGCGTCTTTTAAATTATTTAATCACTTGTTAGTTTGTTTTAGAAATTTTTTTTATTGATGAAGGTTGTTTTCCTTTACAAATTTTGTTATATATGTTGTGTTATTTATTATATATGTTTTTTCTTTTGATCTTATTATCCAACTCATGTGTTTTCCATGATCCCTTTTTCAGATACATGTTGGAGCTCATAAGAGAGTTAAGGCTCTCTAGGTTGATTGTTATAATTCTTTGGAATGGGTGGAATCGGCAAATTTGGTAAGCTCATTATTTAAATACGTCTTTGATATTTTGTATTCCCTTATTTTTTTAGCGCTTGACTTTTATTAATCATTGGGAGGCACATAAGCTGTTGTTATCATTCAGGGATGTTTAGAAGAAAAGCTTTTGATGCCTTGATGTATGAATAAACTGATTTTAAGTTTCAATTGCAAGATATAGAAATGATTGACAGCCTCATAAGTTTGATTTATTTCTTTGAAAGAAATATTGAGGTGAAAAATGTAGATCCTAATAAGTATGGGTATGTGGACGTTATGTATGATGCATACACAATAGTATTGAAGGATATACTTAAGGGGAAGACTATTAAATTCTCAGTGAAAATTTTGTTACCAAACGGGGTGCAAGAACTTGATTTGAAGACTGACATTGATGTAATACAAATGTTCAATACTTATGAGATGGAGTTTCAACCAATACAGTGTTTTGTGTATGGAGTGAAAGTGAGTGATGATTTTTCAACTGAATACACTGTCAATGGGTATTAAAATACAGTGATTCTAAGACCATTAATTGTTCTTATAAAGTGTCTTTTAAAGAATCCACTAGTAAGGAGGACTTTAGTGAAGAAAACTTTTGCAAATAAAAATGTTAGTATAACCAACAAGTCTACTACTTCTGGGAGCACCAATTATGCAAAGACAAATAGTATGATTGAGGTGACATTTCATGTTACAGGTATTGATGTTGTAAATTCCAAATCTGTTGTTGGTATGAGTGATATTAAATGTCACACTTCAATTCTGGTCTAACCAGATTAGTGTGATGAACCGTCAATAAACAAACGGTTCAACTAGGATCTCGTATAGGTCATACCTATCATATCAAACCACACACACATTCCACAGTAATAATTAGAGGTAATAAACAAATAAGCAAAAGTCTTACAGATAATGAACTGAGTGTCTAATAATAATAATAAATAATTAATCCGATTATTTCCAAAATGCAAGACATAAAAATAATTAATCCATTTCATGTTCTAGTAGTCAAACATAGTTAAACTAATCATAAACACAATGGCTACACTCGCATGAAGAATCATGTGTCTCCTCCGTTAATTCTCTGTCCATCGCCGCCACATGCCCATACATCGGTGCATACATATAATCTTCAACAGTAGGTCCTGCATCATCAACTAAAAATATTCGACGTCGAAAGCGTGAGCACACATCACGGCTCAGTGAACAAAGAAAACAATGTGATAAACATATGCATGCATTCAATTCTTTTTTTTGGTCTGGTTTTTAAGTTTGCAATGTGCTATAGAAAGGTTTGGTGGGCCCCACACCTCTATACACGAGTGTGTGAATCCGCCTAATGGATTAAACACCATTGGCGTCTCATATGCACCCATCATGTAATAGAGATAGAGCTAAAGTGTTCGGATCAAACACCTTCAACACTTTCCCTGATGTCCTACCCATACCAACACGTAAACCCCTATTGGCGAGGGCTTGCAACTAACCAATCCTAATGCCAAACAGTGTATCCAAGGCCTCACCCCAGCATCCTTCAATATGTCTATAGAGATAGAGTTAAGGCCTCCCGGTAGAGTCGAAGACTACACGGTCCGAGACCACCTCTCCTGATGTCCTACGACGTAATAATTCTGCTAAGGTAATGACGATACGACGATGTTAGTGGGCAAGACTTGAGTAGAGATAGAGCTAGAGTCTGGTGACGAGGTCAGAGACCATCATGCCACGTCTTCTCCCTGATGCTCCACTCGCATCCAACACACCAACCACACATACAATCACATGCCTATTCCTAGCATTATCATCATCATCATGTTATAAATAAACAAAATTAAATATGCATGAGTAGTAATAGCAGGAATATTGGATGACATGTCAAATGCACATTACAAACATACAAGCATAGAATCAATTGTGGCATTGGACTCAATAAAAATAAAGCAGTTTGTTATTATCCAATTAGTTTATGTCTTGTTCTCTCACTGTTAGTAATACTCGATCTCCTTTCAAGCCTTGTAATTCTTTTTCAATCAATTTAACAATCTAAAAGTTATATGAATTTAAGTTATGGTTCATATGTAACATGTTACAGTAGTCGAAAATCAAAATAGAGCATTGATATGTGTCTGATTGGTTCTATGGTCTCATACTGTGTCGACCTTACTGCCTACGGTCAATACCCTACGGTCGCATATGGTTCAACCGTAGCTGCGACCATATAATTCCTAAATCTTCTCGAATGTCTATGGTCGATTCTCTGATCAGATTGGTCATGCTATGGTCGACTGTAGTTGCGACCTTGAGATTTCTAGTCACAGATTACATGCAATTCGAGTTCTTCCTGGGTCAAATCCTCTACTCTTCAATTGGGTTTATCTTAAGGTCATCCTATGGCTATCATTAGTAGTTTCTTATCAACCCTAATCATCAAACTCATCCCTCATGGTTATCTTTGAGATTTTCTCAAGGAATCACATAGATCATAATATGTTGATATCTTATAACCTTCATAAAAATCTTATTCCTTAGAGTTTACATCTCCAGAGATTAAATTCATACCTTTGCCTGTGATAGAGAGTCAATCTCTTCTCAGCAAAATCTTTTCTTTAGCCTTTTATTTTTCTCTTTCTTTTCCTTTCTCTTTCTCTAGGGTTTACTAATGTTCTAAAAGAATGAAAAAGATTGAGGGACGTCCTTTGTATAGAGAAAAACTCTCTATATAGAGTCCTCTTTCAATTAAGAAAGAAATCTCTTAGTTTCGGAAAGTTTCCAAAACTCGGAGTCTGATCTGGGTCTCACAGTTGATGGCTTCTGTCGCAGAGCCCGTCGATTGTAGGGTCGAAATCATCGATCGTAGGGTCTTGGATCCGAGATCTTCATTCTTACCATATGGTCGACCGTACCTATCTAGGTATCCGACTATATGCATATAGTTTTGGGTGTTGAGTTGATTTTTATACCTGGTTTGTGATCCATCTTTACACGATCGATCCATTTGGTCCAGCTATGATGGAAAGACTTGGCACGATACGGTTAGACCAAGTTAGTGGAGTGCAGGTCTTACACTAAAGGTAGGGCTTGTAGTAGCAAGAGCAGTGGTGGTTCCAAGGGTAATATGACATAAATCAAGTAGTTTCTATGCATTGTGAAATTTTTATTAGTATATTTATTTATGTAGTTTTCTACATGCATTGTGAAAATTTTATTGTAGAGAAATATGATAGAAATCAAGTAGTTTCCGATATGTTATTGTTGAGAAGGGTAGATGGTGATGTGGATGGTCCCAAAAAAAAAAAAAAACTGCAGTCGTTTTTTTTACACTCAGTGGTATCATCCACAGCCATTTATTTGGATTGATGAATATGCGGCTCTTATTCAGACAACTTGTGTGTAGAACATGCATATCCAACCTCATCCATAGGATCCGATCTTGGGATGGACATTAGAAAATAGGCTAGACTATGTATGGATACAAATAGGTGATCCGATTCATGATGTAAGTAGCATGCCAAAAAAGACTAAAAAAATGTGAAACACCATTGCTCTTAACAGAAAAAAATTCTAGAGAATGAATCAAGTTTTGACAGTTAAGTCACGCAATACTCTAATATTCTATTTTAAAAACTGCTACTAAGATGTGTAGGATATGCCATATCTTGGTCCGAAACATGTCCAGTAATAGTTTGATCTGAGTCGATTTTGGATTAATTCGGATTGATTCGCTCACAAAATTGACACCCTTTGATGTGTTCTTGTTTCTTTAGCTTGTATACTCTTACACATGCAAGTCTCCGTACCAAGAAAGAACTATCATACTTAAAAGAATTTTCCCACTACATTGAAAAATATGTATTTCTGTTTATATCTTTTTCGTTGAAATTTAGATCTTTGTTTTTCCTATCTTCTCTTCTCTCTCTAAATGATCGATTACTAGTTGTTCATCTACTCTTATTTTTCCATTGACATAAAGATTCTAACTTGCCCTTCTAACTTATGAATGTCAATGGAAAAGATATCTTTCTTTAGGATAGAGGGTAATGTTCCCAAGAAGATATCTTTGGGATAGAGGGTAATGGTCCCCCTATTCTTTTATCTTGAGTAAAAGATTATAGTGCTCTTTCTTGGGAAGTGATTGGTTTTTCTGAGCATCATAACCATGAGTTTTTGACAAAAAATGAGGTTGCTCACCTGCTGTATATCCAGACAACCCTGAACATTGCAAAAATCGATTGTTGTCTACTGACTAATGGATATGTCAAATATTGAAATATCAAATCATCCGATTGAAGGAGTTGACTATTGCAGAATCTCCACAGGCTGAAATCTCTTCCAAATCGGCAAGAGATTGCTCTTGACTATCTGAGGGGAATAACAATTCATTTTCAAGTTAGTTCATGGTATCATCAAAGTTACCGGTCCGAGAGTTGAATATTCTGGTGGAGCGAGAGTTGAATTTTCCGGTGGGTTGCTTGTGCGCATTTTTCTTTACAGTGTTTGACATTCACCCGTTTAGACATTCATGCTGTGAATAAAGTTTGTCAATTTATGCATAATGCTACCGTTACCTATTGGACAATTGTTAAGAGAATCCTACCCTATTTATAGGGCAATACTCCACATCATGAGCTGTTTTTTTCTTGTGACACCTAATCCAATCCTCACTGCATCTCTGATGTGGATTGGGCGGGCTGTCCTGGTGATTGCTGATCAACTGTGGGATACTTTCTTTGATGATCAGTTTATATTTCATGGAGTTCACGCAAACAGTCCACGATTGCTTGATCAAGCATACAAGCTGAATATAAAATTGTCTCCAATGGCACGACAAAAATTGCATGGCTACAGTCCCTACTGGCTGATATTGGTTATTCACTCCCTCGTTACCTAATTTTGTAATGCGCAATATCGGGCGGAATATTTATCCATAAATCCATTTTTTTTGTCAGGACCAAATGCATCGGGATTGATTTTCACTATATCAGAGATGAAGTTTCCAATCTCATAACTGTTTTATTCATATCATCCACGGATCAGAGCTTGTGGACAGTTTTACAAAAGCTCTCTCAATAGCAAGATTCCAGTGGTTATATGACAAGTTTAGTCATAAAGCCAATCATTTCAATCCATCCAATGAATGAATGACTCAATGAACAATTTTTCTAAAATTATATGTTTAGAAAAAAAAGAAAATATCACTAACACCCTGTGGAGTATGGTTTAACCTCACCCACCTCTTAATACCTCTGACTTTATACTTTCCACTCTCCATTAAGTCATGGCCATTAACCATGTCAAGTTTTCAATTCAAAAGTTCAAATAGTAAGTGGAGGGATTCTTCATATATAAGACCACATGTGTAAGACCTGCACTCCATGAACTAGATTTTAAACTTTTAATTCATGTCGTAACAGGTCTTTCAATCATCATCGGATCAGACGGGACGAGCGGATGACAATCAGACATGAAATCGGACCAAATTAAGTATGAAATTTTCATATCAGTCGATGGTACCGGTCTTGGTACCGGTCGATCGGTATAGCCTGCGCAGCAGACCACTTAGATCTGGAAACGGATCTCTGCAGGTCCCATTTTTCAAATTTCGAACCGAATGACTTTCTTAATGTTAGGGGGCTTCTTAAACTCAACCCTAGCTTATATAAGGACCCTTAAACCTCTTAAAATCTCTTTCATTGATCCTCATAAACCCTAGAGAGGATAAAGAGATTGAAGAAGGAGAAGAAGCTAGGAAGGAGAAGGAAGAGTTGCCATTGCCGTTGGACGAAGAACACATTACCGCGAATCAACGGTAAGTGCTTAAACCTTCCTTTACATTAAGAGTTCTAGGTTGATTAGTCATGATTGGATCAATACCATGCAAAGCGAGGTATTGATTTAAACCCTATTTTTGCCGTCAAACCCTAATCTAGTCGGTAAACCCTAGATTCAAGTTATAGATTGAAAATCATCGAAACTAGGACTGGGATGGAGTTGGAAACAATTCTAATTTAGTGCTCAGACTTAGAATGTGTAGGAGAAATCCTAGAATCAATAAGGGGTGATCGACGGAAGACGATAACCAAACATATGGTCTTCCGGAGACATACCGGTCGACCATACCGGTCGCACCATATGCGATCGGTACTACGACCGGTACCTCCCGGAGGCTGGTCTGTGGGGAACGATCGACCATACCGGTCGCACCTTTCCCCACAGTGCCGCGATCGGTATTGTGACCGATATGCTCTATGAGGAGTATTTTTAACCTTGTTGGTTTTTCAACCAACGTAAACCCTAAGAAAACTATTCTAACTCAACCCTAACATCGTGTAGGATCTTGTGATAGCAAGTTTGGATTCTGTGACGCGGAGCAAGCTATCAAACAAGCGTTAGGTAAGAGAATCAGATCTAAACCCTAATAATTTAATAACAGTAAAACGTTGTTAATAATGATGATTCTATGGACTGATGTTTGTGCATACTCGCATGTCATCCTTTACTTTCAATTATTATTATTGTTCATGCATACTCGTTATGCTAGGATCTGACTGTTAGGCATGTGATTGTTTTCGTTAGTGTGTGGAATGAGAATGATCGGGGGTCTGGGATCATTCCTAACATTAGTACTTTTTCGTATCGTTCTGTCTTAGCATGCTAGGTGCGGGTAGGGTATCAGGGGGAGGAAGTGACACTGTGGTCTCCAGCCTGGCCACTAGACTTTAGCTCTATCTTTATGCCGTAGGGAGCTGTGCTGGGATAGGGTCTACTGTAATGACATATATGAAGTGTTGGCGGTGTTTAATCCGGACGCTTTAGGTCTATCTCTATTACATGGTGGGTGCATGTGGGACGACAGTGGTGTTTGATCCATTGGGCGGTTTCACACACTCGTATAGAGGTGCGGTGACCGTCAATCTTTTCTATAACACATTGTAAATTTAAAATCAGACCATAATGTGAATGTTACTTATGCATATTTGTTGCATTGTCTGATTTTCTTACTGAGGTAAGTTGTGAGCTCATCCTGTACATATATACATGTTTTTAGATGTTGATGCAGGTTATACGGTGGAGGATTACCTGAATGCTCCAGCGTATGGAGGCGTGGCTGCTTTGGACGTGCAAACAGGAGAGGACGAGCATGATGTTTCATGCGAGTGTCATTTCTGCATGTACCTCTAGGATTTGTTTAGTTTATTTATCTATTTTCAGTTGGATTTACAAATTGATGTAAGGATAATTATTTACGTTTTGGTGTGGAGAATAATTGAATATTTTATTTAAATTATCAATAAAAATTCAGTTCATTTTATTTAAGACTTTCGTTGTATTTTATTATATTCTGATTATGGTTATGTGCAATGGTTTGTATGAGTGGACACGGTCTTATTGAGATCCCGGTGTGAACCATTAGTTCAGTGGCAGTTCACTCACACTTCTGGTTCAGTCAGAATTGAGGTGTGACAACATGATTACAATCTCATTATTAATATGGGACTATTCTCAATACTCCCTCTCACATGTAACCCTTTCGTTAGGTGATGTATATGTGGCAATACATGACACTTTTCAGGTGACTGGTCATTCTTTGGGTGATATATAGTCACTTTTTGGGTGATATATAGTCTCTCTTTTGGGTGATCGTCCTTCTTTGGGTGATTTATCTCTCTTTAGGTGTTGTAGTCCTTCTTTTTGGGTGATCATCCCTCTTTAGATGACTGATCCCTCTTTGGGTGACATATAGTTCATATTTTGGATGATCGTCTCTCTTTGAGTGACCATAGTCTCTATTCTGTGCAACTGACGTCCCTCTTTGGGTGACTTGATTTTTTTTTTTTTTTTTTTAGGGTTATTATGAGAGGGAAACCTAGAGTTCTGATATTATGTTAAGTTTCTAACTCAAAAGTTCGAACTAGTAAATGGAAAGACTCTCCATATATAAGACCATAATTCCAATCTCATTATCAACGTGAAACTATTCCCAATAAACCAATGATGCGTCACCGTTTTAAATTGGTTAACGACTAAACTATCGTTTCTATATTTTATCCTTCTAATTTTACCTTATATTCACAAAAAGTAAAACTAATAGGGTTTCACCATTTTCACCATTTACTTTTCGCCATTGTCATCTGAGAAGACGTCCAGAATCGATAGCCGTGGGTCGGGAAGTTATTGATTGAATATTGGTGTGTGATCGATCAATTGATGCATCGAGATTTGATTCCTGATCTGATACGAGATCTGTTTTGGATTTTATTTTTATTTTTTGGTAGGTGGAGATCTGTTTTGGTTTGTTTGATTCATTGAGATTTGATTCCTTCTCAGGTACACCGTACACTTGATGATGTTCTTCTTCTTTTACGATTCCCACCCACCGTACAATTATACAAAGGGATTTTGTGAGAATTTTCTTGTTCCCAATTTACAGATAGAATAGATTAGACAGTGAATGTGAGAGAAGGAGATTCTCATTCCTCCACAGTAGTAGATATTTCAAAAATTGAAATTTCAAAACATCTTAGGGAAGGAATCTATGACTGTTCTAGAGTCTCCTCGGCCTGAAATCTCTCCAAAATCAGCAAGAGATTGCTCTTGGCTAAAATATTTACTCTTATCTGAAATTGAGTTTTGAAATTTATTAATACAATATATCCAATTGTATGAAATGATGAAGGGGAATTACAATTCATTTTCAAGTTATTTCATGGTATCATCAAAGGTTCAAGTCCAACCGTGGCTATAAGCATTATGGAGGGCTTTGGCATTGCTTATGTTCAGAATAAAGTTTGTCAATTTATGCATAATCCTACTATTATCCATTGGACAGTTGTAAAGAGAATCCTATGGTCTACATTCTAAGCTGTTTTGACACCTAATTCAACTTTCCCGACATTTCTATTGCGAATTAGGTGGGCTGTCCTGATGATCGCTTTATATTTCATAAGAGTTTACCCACACGGATTCACATCGTCTTTTCCCAGTGGTTCTGGGAGAATGCGACAATCTATCTCGGATGATCACCACGTGGCTCTCGGATGAATCCGAGACCCAAGTCTGAGCCGACACCCCCAGTCGGCTCTCGGATGCGGGTCTCGAATTCACTGAAAGTCACATCATTCAAGACAGATTTCCACTGTCATCCCAAAACCACTAAGAGAAGAGGATGCCGATCCCACACAAACAGCCCACGATTACCCGATCAAGCAAATAAAGCTGAATATAAAGTTGTCTCCAATGGACAACAAAAATTGCATGGCTACAATCTTACTGGCTGATGACAAGTTCAATCATAATATCGGTCATTCTAGTCCGTCCGATGAACGATTCACTCAACAATTTTTCCCAAATTATATGCTAACAAAAAAAGAAGGATGCCACGTGGATGGCTGGTAAGAGACTGAGGACAAGTAAAAAATGAGATGGGGCAGGTCAGATATGAAAGTAGTGGGTGACAGGAGTTTGAGAGGCGTTTTCCCTCCCCACCGCCAATGAAGCTTGTGGCTAAGGATGGATTAGTGATAAAGCCACTGAGCAAGTGATCCTAATTTCATGTTTGTGGGGATGACTGGCGGCATCCTCGCCTTTTTGCTCTCACCATCAGTTATTGAACCACTCTTCAATACCCTCCTCTCTCTCCCTTCCCTCTCTCCCTCTCTCCCTTCCTCTCGCCGTTGTCGTCGTCGTTCTTCTTTCGTTATTTTTCGTGTTTACAATAAGCAACGCCATCTCAAATTTGACGCCATCTCAAATTTCCCAAAGGACGCCATCTCAAATTTCCCAAAGGACGCCATCTCAAATTTCCCAAAGGACGCCATCTCTCTCTTCATAATCTATTCATCCATTAATCCATTCCATCTCATCTCTATGTAATCTTGTTTTCCAGCGTTACCAAGAACAAACTCTTCTCCAGCACAAAAACACCAGTGTCAAACCTTACCAGTTCTACCCAAAAAAAACCTTACCACTTATCACTTACCACTGTAAGTCACTAACCAATCAACAAGAACGACAGCAACGAGCATAGTTTTATTTATCTTATTTAATATTTAAATACAAAAGGGTGTAGCAAGCATCTGAATCTGAATCTCTCTCTATAAACGTTCACACTCCTTCCATTTTTTTCCCTTTCTAGCATTCCCATCTCTTTTTATCCGTTTATTTGTTGTCACTTGCTGCTTTATCGGTGGTGGTTCTTTGCAACTTTAGTTCGTTGAGTTTGACGATGATGTTGAAGCAAAGAGTGGAGAAATGAGAGGAGGAGGGAATTATGCGAACACTCTGCGACGTTTGCGAGGGCGCAGCTGCCATCCTTTTCTGCGCCGCCGACGAGGCTGCTCTTTGTCGTTCTTGTGACGAGAAGGTATATCTACCCTGCAACCCTTGATTCTTCTGTTGTTTATTGTTGATTGGTTTTGGACAATTTCCAGAATTTATGCTTCCACTTTTATTTAGTTTGGGGTAAAGCTGTCGAAAATTTTCTGATTTGAATTAAAGAAATTATCAGGGGAATGGATGTAAAATTTAAGATGGTAGGATATATTGTCGTTTAATAACCGAGGTTGACTTTCGTAAGGAGTGGAGAGTCTCTGTCTGCAGGTTTGGTTCTGAGATCCAATTTTAGTTACTTGTTAAGGTGTTCTTATACATCTTAATCTATCTATTTGTACTCAAGCATTCATCAATTTTTTGTTTATTTGACATTTGAATCTCAAACTGGTGGATACAAATATTGAATTATTTTTTAAAGCTTGAAAAGTTGATCAAATACTAACCTGGCGGAAATTATTGCGATGCCATAAATGCCTCATCAGTTCACAAGAAACTTTGTTCAAATTTGAAAATGTGGGTGTTGTTGTCGGCCGTTTTAGCCCTTCTAGAGGTGGAAGGTGTAAACAACATATCAGTAATGTTACATTTTCCCACAGTAGCAAAGAACCACATTCCCTGTTCCTGAAAATTCTCTTGTGTACGTACTGTTTTGTAATTTGTAATAGATGGAAGAGTGCTGTGGTTGTGGCGTTAGATAATGACTGAAAATACACTCCCAAAGTTCAACCATGTGGCCTTGTTTATTCTATATAAATGTTTTAGCTAGAAAAATGGACATAGAGACATGGTAGTTGTCTTGTAAGCAATTTTGGTACATTCACTAACCTATGTACTTAAGCCATTGATGACAATAGGTTTAGGTACGTCTTTTTCCTCTATTCTTATGAGCAGAAGATGTTGGACGTTGTGATTGTTCATAGATCCAAAACTCTAAATGACTAATGTGAATGCCATAGTTGTCAAGGCGTCCCCTAGGCATCCGAACGAGTTAGATAGGCTGGGCGGTTGGTTGCCTTATTGTATCGCATCTTGTTTTATTTTTTTGTTTATGTTTTTAATTAATGTCATTTGTAGCATTTTTATTGGATGTATAAAGTACATATATACACGTAATGCATCGAATTATGCATATGTATTAAGAACAATAAAAGTTGATGTGCTAATCCCATCTTTTTGTATAAATTCTCTTTTTTAGATGTACTCTTATAATGCCTTGGGAACGCCTTGGGTACGCCTTGGCGCCCAGGCACTTCTCTAACTCCTTAGGTCGCCTTGGTGCCTTGACAACTATGGTGGATGCTAAATAAATTTTGTTTGAATTGGGTAGAGACATTGGGGCGTTCAACACGAACTGAATCAACTGATTCGTGCCTTTAGGGATATGGGTACTACTTTTTCTGTTGATAAGCAATTTGAGTACCTTTTTGGGTTTAGTCTGACAAATGGTTGGGATTGACCCCTCAAGTTGACTGTTGACACTGCAAACTAATTAAAACCAAGGTTGGCACGTTGACAAGGTGACCCAAGGCATTGGAGGGTCGCTGGATGCCTAAGGCGACCAAGACGCCCGACTAGGTGCCCAAGGCGGACAATTAAAATAATCAGATTTATTTATTTATTTATTTTTTTTCAGTTTGAAAATTCTTTGCAAATAATAAATCCATAATATATCATTCATAAATAAATCGATAGAATATCAATTTTCGTTTTAGAAAAATTATTGCATTAAACACTGTTTTCTAAAATTGTGATAGTAACTGCAAAACTGTAATTATTATTATAATTTTTTCTTTCAATTGCTGGAGCAGCCTTTGCTGGCAAGCCTTTTTTAGTCATTCATTGGCTACAATCTGAGTAAGGGAGGGATAGAATTAAGTCCAAAGGACCTTTGCGTGGGAGGTGTTTCACTTGTGTTTGAAGTACTTCTATTGTCCCTCTTTATAACCTTCCAATATGTTGACATTTCTGACTATTGGAGATTTTACAGGATTTGAGGGAGAGTGCAATGGAAGAGATTAGTACCCTTTTATTCTATTGACTGATTCATTCTTGTGACAAGATGCTGCTGCTTGTAGAATCTGGTTTTTGTTTCATCCAAGTCTCAAGCCTCAATAGCCCCAATGAGGACTTTGGTTGTTTCCATAAAAGGCATTTTGGAAACAGTTGTAATTCTTAACTGTTGGAGACCTTAATTACCTTCAAATTATCTTCATTTGTGGGGTTAAATAAAGGAGGTCTACTTACTAGGCAGTAGGCACTTAATACCAAACTCAATTTCAGTGAGTACTCACTGGGGAACTTGGTTTTTTTGGGCATTATTAGTGTCTTTGGTACATCTACAGATTCTTCCAGTTGTATTTGGCCTATTAGGGTTTAAGGCTTTGGAAATTTTCTCTGTGGTCTTTGCTTAGCTTCCCCAAAGTAGTAGATATACTATTAGGTGGCAGAGGTTCATCAGTTATTGTGGGCTTCATCTCTTCTTTAATAAGAGACCTTGAAGCCTCTCACGCTTCATCAAGGAGGTGCATGTGTTGGCCTTTTGGAGATTCTTGTTCCAATGGAAGCCTAGTTTCCTAATTCCTTTGCAGGTGGTGTCGCTGGAAACGAGGTTCTAGATATGCATATAGAGTTCATTCCCCTTTTCTGATGTATTGAACTTCTTTCATCTTGTGGCTGCCGTGGCCTCTTTGCAGATATTTTACTGTTCTCCTTGGATCTGTACACATTCTCTTTGGATATTTTTAATTTTTTTTATTACGTGTCGAAATAGAACTTTGGTTCTGGCGTTCAAAAGCTAGTTCTTGGGTTGCTCCATTTTTGAAATTTATTCTTAATTTGGCTACATTTAAAAAGAATTCATATTTTGTCAGCTTAATGAAAGATTAGTTGACAATTTTCTTGGATCCTATGACAAGTGAATTTTAGGGTTCCATAACTTAATAAATTTTTTAAATTATAGCAAGCAAAAATTGTGACTATGACAAATTAGTACAACAGTGCTTTGGAACTGTCTCCATGACATTCTCGTTTTGGGTTATTTATTTATTTATTTATTATTATTTATATTTTATTTTTTTGGTCTAGGATGATTTTTATTTTGTATTGTGAACCAGTTTTTTCTCCAAACTCCTGCTTAAATTTTATCCATCTTTATTGTGGATGGTTTAGCATTTGTCTATATTGGAGTGGCAGGTTCACATGTGTAACAAACTCGCTAGTCGACATGTACGGGTCAAACTAGCTGACCCTAGTGATGTTCCTCGCTGTGACATATGTGAAAATGCGCCTGGTATGCATTTTATTTTTTTATTATAATTTTTGGTTGAGAAGCTATTTTCTTGTTTTTGTTGAATTATTTTTAACTCTAATCTGTTTTTCTTGAATTCTCTTGGAAACTGGATGTAGCATTCTTTTATTGTGAAATAGATGGAAGTTCCCTTTGCCTACAATGTGATATGATTGTACATGTTGGAGGTAAAAGAATGCATGGAAGATATCTCTTATTGAGGCAAAGAGTTGAGGTTTGTGACTATACTACTGTTCACCATGGGATTTGGTTATTGCCTTATATAAAGTTTTTGATAGAATTGTCTGTCTTTTTCCTTTCTGCAGTTTCCAGGGGATAAACCTGGCCATTTTGAGGACCTTGTCTTGCAACCTATGGATCAGGGGGAGAGGAGGGAACAAAATCAGCCACCAAAACTGACTATGAGAGAAAATCTACAAAACCGCAGGGTTTCTCCCCCAGGGCTAAATTGTAACATTGACAACCATGATAAGATGGATACGAAAATGATTGATCTAAATGCTAGACCAACTCGGATATATGGGCAAGCTTCAAATAATCAGGTATGATTGTATGAATGTGTTATGGTGTGACTGACTGGGGATGTCAACTAGTTGAGCTTTTGGCAAGGCCACGAGCAATGAGACTGTTTTATTTTCAGATCACAGGCCTAGGCTACTGGGGGCCTATGATGGGCTTAAAGTTGGTTAACGTCTTCCCCTAGCTCATTTCATGTAAAAAGTTTTGACTGGCATTAGGCCTTGGTCAGACCTAATTCAGATTTGGTAAATGTTGAAAACCAAGTTCATACTGATACGTGGACAAGTTGGCCTATTGGAGAGCTGGTTCATGGACTACTAACTTAGTCTGAATCCTCGATATCTCTAATAGTTTGTCTAATTTAGATCCTTTTTTTTAATGTGTTGTGTGTGTGAATTTAGGGAATGTAGTCTTGATTTTCCAATTATATATATATGATCAGTATTATGCCTTCTTGTATTTAAAGGCACATGGCATTGATGTTCTAAGTGACAATAATCATGAAGCAAGCGTGGTTCCTGTGGGATCTTTTGAAAGAGGGCGTGAGAGGTGAGCAAGGTATTTCCTATTCCTTTTACTAATGGTATTTCACGTCTCCTACGTTTTTCTCCATTTCTTGTTTTATGAAATGGATGCTATCGATTTTTGAGGTTTTGGAGAATAAGGTTGTCATCAATGAACCTCACTTTTGTTGGAGGGACATCAGTAATCCATTTTACAATCTATAAATGTCGTGGGGAAATATTGTACCATTTTTTCTTTCAATTTTTGGGAGTGTTTCAACATATGGTCAGGGCCTTTCCCTAAATAGTTGGGAGAATGAACTGTATTTTGATGTCCCTTGAAATATTTGGAGATTCATGATAATATATGAAGCTGCTCATTTATCTATTTTAATTTATTTACGTTTGCCATGCTTAGAAAATTTCTGACGTTAACTTCCAAGTGCTCTTTCTTTCCTGCTTTGGGTGCAAGTGGAATGGTTCTCATTCAACTTTGGAGTGATCCGGTCCATGCGGTTGTGGGGTTAGTATGGGCCCGGGGGATTAGTCAGGCCAAAGGTCTGGAAACCCATCGTTAACACCCAAAAAAAAAAAAAAAAAAAAAAAAAAATCCAAGTTGTTATTTATATCTTCTATTCATATACATTGACCTCTAAGTTGTGGGGGTTATTGTCATTTTTTATGCAAAAGGAATAATTCACTCTTGGTATACTTAGGTATTTGTATTTGCTTGTTAAAAAAAAAAAGGATTTTGTGTCTAGAAGGAAAAGAGGGCACCTTGGTTGCCTTGGGCGATCGTCAGGCGTCCAACACCTTGACACCTTGACCACTTTGGATGGCCTCCAGCTTTTTGTCTGAAAACTTCAATTGTTGGACAGAAGACGGGGAAACTCTGTCCATGGTTAAAGCAGATGAGATTCTTGTAAACATGCTCTTCTTCGTTGGAAAGAAGAGCTGCAATTCCTCTTTATAAGGATGCTTTGGTGTCATGTTTATTTGGTTCACATGTAGGGTTGGAATTCACTGTTAGATATGTCCACCGTAGGATACTTGTCGCTGCAAAAGTTAAAACAATCAGGTTGGTGAAACCTCAATGGTGATCAAATTGTGAAAGGGAGCGTGGAGTGGCATGTAACTGTTGGGGTGCCAAATTTGAGAAGCCATAATATTTTGGATTGTCATTGAAGCACAATGATAGTTTCTTCTATCATGTTTTAGTTTACAATGTAATCAAATTAACAAAATTATAATATGCAAGAAAGGTGATTGGAAAAAAAATAAAAGATGAGTCTGTAACATAATTTGCTTTTGTATATGCAAGAATTGTGAAAGAGGAATATGGGGACTGTTACAGGGGGGGTGAAGAGATCAAACATGAAATTGTGTTTGGAGCTATAGATTGATGTGCTCTGGTTAGGCTCCTTATTTGTTCTCAACTGCCGAGTCATTTTGCAAAACAGAAAATTAGATTTATTCTGTTTTTTTTTTTTTGTTAATTTGAATGGAATCTTCTTTAATGAAGAGTAAATTAGACAAAGTTTTAGTTCCAAGTATTGGACTGGGTATTGGCCATGTCCAAAACCGATCCGGTAGTGTATGGATCTTAATAAAGAAGTATTTGGTATCGGATTGAGATTGGGATCAGTCACTGCCGAAACCAATATAAACCGGCTGATCTGATATCGATTCTTAAAACCATGATACTAAATACAGTGTATGTGGAAAATCATGTGCCTGTACAGTAGTCTGAATGGAATCTAGTTTGTTTTGGAACAGATACATAGCATCAGGCTCATGCTCGAGGGAATGCTACCAAAAGCATACATATGATCGAACAGAAACCCACCCCCTAGTTTCACTTCCCTTTATTTCTTCCTTGCATCTAAAGGTGAGTGCATGCATGCGTTGTGGAGTTTTCAAAAATGGATTTTTGTGGGTGGATAGATAAAGAGAAATTATTATGGAAATTTTAAATAGAGGTGGGAGGTTTTTGCACGTTTTTTGAGGTCAGATGTTTTAGACTATGCCCTGGCATACCAGTCAAAATTTCTCTATTTTTTTAATTTAAATATAAAATGTAATAAAATTTAATAATCAAGTTTATAATATTAGATAATTATCATCACTAACTATGGTTAGAATTGGGCATGAATCCGGCAAGAGGAATAGGACTAAGGGTTGGTTGGATTCAAAGTATAGAAATCTTCTCCTGCCTGAGTTTGGGCAGGAGAGTTGGCGGCCCGGATGGATGGCCGCCATTGACTCTCGGGTGAATCCGAGTTCTCCATCCGAGCCGACACCTCAGCCGACAACTCATACGGGAGAGGAGGTGGATCCTGGATTCAAATCGTCTCCTATCGTTGGGGGGACTCCAGCTGTGATCCAAGGATATGAATTCATCCGATGCGTATAACAATACATCGATATACATGCTGAATGAATTCAAACCTTTAGATCCGAATTAACCACATCGGCTTCATTGAGTTTCAAGTGCCTATACATTCGGACAGATTTGTAGAAGACGGCTCCCATTGGCCTTGGGAATTGTTTCCCATTTTACTTGAAATTTCATGTTTCCTCAAGCGTATTGGGTCTGTAATCGCATCCTAGTGCACAAGGCTCCTGTTACTGTAGGATCTGGGGAGGACAGAATGTACGTAGTCTTACTCCCATAATGTGGAGAGACTGTTTCTAGGGTTCAAACCCGTGACCATCAGGTTGCAATATGACAATCTTACTGTCACATCAAGGCTCATATTAGGCTTGTAATTATTCTTAAGAAAAGACAAGATGTTAACTAGCTAATTGCTTTACAAATAGAGCTTGGACTCAACAACTCAGAGGTAGCTTCCTCCCATGGATTTTGTCTTCCTTCTGGTTTAATGTAAGTTTCTTTTAATAAAAGAAAGGAAAGCTACATCCCCAATGCGTCTATGTCAAGGTTTGTAAATTCTGTTCACGAAATGCTTTTTTGTATAGATAGTCTCTCCAATTTCTTTGAATCCTGTTTTGTGAAGAAGAAAGGAAAAAATGTTTTTATTTTTATTTTATTTTCAAGCGTATTTATCATTGTTTAATATATGGTGCGCATATTAAATGTGTATAATACGGTTCCATACATAATTCACGTTTTTTTCTGACTCTAGTAAAATATATTAAAAAATCGTATCAAAAAACGTGTATTTACTAACTATGATTCAACCGTGTTCCATGAAGGGCAGGGCTGCGTGCTGGACTCGTGTGGACAAGCTTATTTCCATGCCGATTAAGGATCCAAAAAAATGGTGCATTTCTGCACTACACCTAGCTGCGTGAGGTTTAAATTTCACTTCAAGCTAATACAAACTTAGGATAGGAATAGGATGCTGCCAAGAGTGATTGGGTAGGCTGCAGCGGACATCAGCTTGGTCATCCGAGCATATCAGACGAGAGAAAATAGCATCTCGTGGTATTTATGATAATACACGGGATAGAATGCATTATTACTGAAAATGCCCTTGATACCTTATCCACCTATTAAATTGGGCAGTTGATCTTGCTAGATAGCCCGCGAAAGACACAATCGTTTTCCTAGTTTGGAATCGAATATGGACCAGAATCGGAATACTGGATCGGATGGTGTTCGCGTTGGTAGGTACGGTGTAGCTTTTATTCTCCGCCTGTGATGTCACAGAAGAAGATTGCGTAGGACTGAATCTACCTGAGCTGAAAATTTTCCAAAACAAAAAAAAGGTGACAAGAATTTCTGACAGATAATTGGTTTATCAGGCAGAGCCGTAGAGGTGTCAATTTCAGGTCCAAACTGATCGAACTCGACCAGGAGATCAGATGGTCCAGACCGATCTGAGTATTATTCATGTCTGGTTTAAGTCGGGACTGATTATTAAATCGATATTCATAAGACAAAAATCGAGTCAAATCTTAGTTTAGGCCAAACAAACACAACCTAAAAGCTAACATGTATGAGGATGTTCGTTTACATGTTATTGCCATTAGAATTTGCGTCTAGATCTTCTGCCGATCGTTGAACCTGCAAGCAATAGAACAACGCAAAGGTGGGGTTGGATTTATTGTCTCATGACCACTCTGATGTTTAAGTGAATTGGCAGATAGAGACTAAATTGATATGTGTAAGAGCAAATGGGGCTAAAACTCATATAATATTATCTTAATTTGACTTTGCAGCTGGAATTATTTATAATTTCATTTATTGTTTATGTCATCTTGAGCTATTTTGTGGGATATCGTTTCTACCCTTGGCCATTATAATTAATGGCAGATGTATCATTCTTGACTAGTCTTTAACTGCTTTCCACATGTCACCTTGTTATTGGGGAATGATATTTATCCCCAGCACACATTAATGTAAGCCTTGGTATGGAATTTTTTATAATTCGTTTGTATATAATATCGATTATAAACGTGTTAAGCCGGACCGATTGACACACCTGGTTCACTCAGGGTGTTTTGCTGACGTAGGTCGGTATGGAGTTAAATGTTAATCTTCTCTGAAGGAGAAGAGTCGCAGAAGAAGAAGATAGACGACGTTGAAGCTTGAAACCCGAGGACGGAGAAAGGAGATGAAGTTATACTCAGTTTTACCGCTCTTGCTCTTGCAATTGCTCACTCATGGCGCAGTTGAATCTCGAGTTTTACATATGGCAAGTGACAGCGCATACCTGACCAAGGAAGAACACTGGTTCAATCAAACACTCGATCACTTCTCCCCATTGGTGAGTTTTCCTTTGGCGCTTTTTCCCATTTATTTCTCTTTTTTCTTCCCCCGTTTCTTGTTCCATTTATAATCTTATAACAATTTGGTTGTTGAAAGTTCCGTTCCAGAAGAAACGTATTTATCTATTTGACTTTGATGGTCGCGTTCATTGAACTTTATGATCATTCTGCAAACGTGAAATTAACAATATTTGATTATATTGGATGCCTTTGAGGATGGCGGCAGAATTGGAATATCGGTTATATCTCCCTTAGTTTGAAAGACATTGAAACTAGTTGATATCAACAATTCTCGCCTCACACTAATCCTCACGAGTGAAATCTATTAACCGATTCACAATTCCAGTTATTTGAGCAAACACTGTGTTCCTATCGCTAATGAATTGCTTGGTGGTATCTGCACATAAACGAATAATGGAACCTTTTAACTGAAAATCGACTCCCTGATAATCGACCAGGAGCATTTTCTGCTTGTGTATACGTATTTCATAAAAGTGTTGAGCATTTTAATGTTGGAATGGTTTCATTTACCGTCTTGTATAAAAATTATATGACCTTCGCCTTAATGATGGCTTCTTCTTCTTCTTAGTATTAGTTTTTCCACTTAAAATTCTTTGGTTGGTAAGTGAGTATGCGTGTTATATCAATCAACCAGTAGCCTTGTCTGTTTGAGTATGCGTGTTATATATCAAATAAGAGGGTTATATTAAAGGTATCTGATTGATTTTTTTATGTTTGGGATGCTGATATTGATAGCTTAATTCATGTTAATGCATAATCTGAACAATTTTTTTTTGGTGGATAGGTAGGCCCCAAGGAGAGTTGAACTCATGACCTCTTAATTGTGAGGTGTTGGTCCTTGCCAACTGAGTGAACCCTTTAGGGTGCACAACCTGAACATTGAGATTCCCATAATCTGAAATTCTAACCTGAGCATGTGGTTAATCACGATGAAGACTGCAGTGCCTGTATACCACACTTATAACTACAGAAGATGTTGGGGTTATGGGAGAGTAACTCTTATCTGGGTGATTAATAGTTTGCCGATAATAATATGGCCTGATCATCTATATGATCATAAGTTTCTCTTTTATGAAAATTTTCTATTTATTTAAACTACTGTTGATTATATTTTAGTTTGTGAGTAGAAAAAAAAAGTGATTGCTCAGATGGCTACATTATACGTTTTGGTTGCTTTTAGCTTAGAAATTTTATGATTGGGTCCTTCCGTTTTTTTCATTTGTGACTCAAGAGTTAATTATGCTGTGCTTAGAACTTGTACGCTTTTATGATCAAGCACAGTTCAAATAGAGACGAAAACATACTGCTATGCTTTTGATACAGTTTTGATCGGATTATGTATTTATAATTTCAGTCCACTATAATCAGTTAGACATGGTGAAATAAGTTCCCCAACCCTGTAGCAACATCATCTTGATTGTAGTGCACAGTCTGCTCAGAGATCATATGACTGTACTTTATTATGAATAATAAGATATTTATACAGAGAATTGTCAGTCCATATAGTAACTGTCATTGTCCTTATGAATAAAATATTTTAATAAAAAAACATCAAACAGATGATCACTCTTGAATTTGCAGGATCACCGTCAGTTTAGACAACGGTACTATGAATTTTCTGACAACTTCCAAGTTCCTGATGGGCCTATTTTTTTAAAGATCTGTGGTGAAGCCTCATGCGATGGAATTCAAAATGACTATACCAGTGTAAGCCTAATGTCTTGTAACTGTTGATTGTTTTGCATGGAAGGTTTTCATTCTGGAAAGTCTGTTTCGTACTTGATAAGAGAAATACTTGTTTTAAATGAACAATCTACAGGATTACAAGTTTCAATGCAAATTTAAAGTCTTTCCTTCTTGAGGATATTAATGTTGTGAGTTGGAACTTGCTTGTAGTAGTGTCAATAAGGAGGGCACCCTATGGATAGTTATCATGATACTGATTCTAATTGTAGACTCTATGGATAGTAATCAAATACAATTTTTAGCTTTCTCTTCTATTTTCTATGATTTACATAGTTCATATGATTTACGTAATTCATATAATGGTTTAATCTGTCCTTTCAACAGAAAATAAAAAGAAGTAACATATTTTATAGCAGAAGCTATTGTGGTTTATATATAGATGCTATTATAGCTTAATCAACTCAAACGTAAAGCATATTATCATCGTATCTAATGGGAACTCATATTTGTGTCCTGTTTTCTTTATCAATGTTTGCTTCCATGTCCATAAATGGGGATCATTGGTTTTCAGTTTGAAATCATTTTGATACTTGATTTGCCTTCATGTTGCAAGGATAGGAACTATGCAATGTTGGATTGTCGAAATTTTTGAGTATCATAACTTATTACTCATTATTGTCCTGTATGATTACATACCAGACAAAAAGTTAATTTAAGTTATGTTACACTACCATATTGTATGATGCAACATGAGGGGGGTACTAAATAGTTACTGTAGCATGATTTAAGGATCAAAATCACAAATCAAAGTGGGAATAACGAATTGATGAATGACAATTGACTGTCCTTTTTCTTCTATTTTGGTAGGTTTATTATATATTTAGGAAGAATCAGTTGCAAGTTATAACCACACCTTAGACTTCAGCTGAGATATTTGAGAAACTTTTTTTTTCCTTGATGGAAACAAATGAAATTTTTATTAGAAGAGGAAGGAAAATGGGGATCATGAGGGAGGATTCTAAATTTTGACAAGAAGGCTTTTCAAATCTTTCATTTTATTTCATATGCATATGTATGATAATTTGCTGCAATTTTCTAATTTGAAGTTCTAGATGCTTAGCTATAAGCTAATTTATTCCCCATCAACCAACAGGTCTTGGCAAAGAAGTTTGGTGCTGCCTTGGTATCTCTTGAGCATCGATATTATGGGAAGAGTTCACCTTTCAACTCACTGACAACAGAAAATCTAAGATATCTTTCGTCAAAGCAGGCTCTTTTTGATTTGGCTGTTTTCCGTCAATATTATCAGGTAATTTACAATCTATTTTCACACAACATGCTGTTCCATCAGGATTCAGGAACATCAGTTACCTACTCAGTTGACTCAAATTCATGCTAATAAGGTAGTGGACTTTGGTTGCATTCTCATGTATTTACTTATTTTTTTTGCTCTTAAGTTTTATCTGTTACCATATTTATGTTCAAGATCTTTCTTATATCATTTCTCTTTCTTAGTTGTTTTGATTCCATTTCAACTTAGACTTGATAATTTGGAATCACAGGAATAGTGAAATAAGGTTTTGTCCATTCTATGAACTTAAGCTATTGCATAACATTTAGTAATAAAGGAAAAATATAATCAGTGAGGAATTTATGTAACATGTAAGAGTTCAAGCATCATTTTCTTCCTCTTAGCCTTATCCCAACTATTTGGTGTTGGGTAGGGAATCCATTTATATCTAGAACCGTTCTTCCACAGGAATTATCAATATCTTCTAAGTTTTCCTAGCTCGTGTCTACATGTGCACGACTTCTGTGTACCAATTTTGTAAAAATCCTAACTATGGACCATTGAATGGTGTGATTCATGTGCAAAAGCTTTATGGAATCAGTAAGCCCCCTCCTCAATGTTATGAAGATTTGGCATGATCTTTTGAACTCCTTTGGTTGGCAGTGCTAATGATGGTTGTAGCTGGAGTCATTGCAATATGGTTCCTTTTTCTGTCTACTAGTGTTTTGGAGAATAAGAGACATTTATTTTTTTGAAGTTGTCTACTGCAATAAGGAAGAAGTGACCTGTAAAGTCTTTAATTTCTGTTTCTGTGGAATTCTTTTTGGAAGGATCTTAAGGGATCCAATTTGAGGCATCCAGAAGAGGTTGGAATAGCATCAGTTTCTGTGCATTGTACAATGCTTGACTTTTTCCTTTTCTTTTTGGTGGCTTGGTCTAGAAAGTTTAGTTAGGTGAAAAACAAACCCATAGAGGAAGGAAAGGGAAAGATCGAACTATTTTATGCAGGAGTTCAAGATACCAACATAGTCTAATGTTATAAAAAAGATAAATGTACCACATCACATGGTTGTTTTTAGGACTTTCACCTTTAAACTCCTGACACAAAACGCACAAATGATAGCAGTCCTTGTCCTCCAAAACCTATGGCCTCCTAAACCCAAAATAATGGTCCAATAAATCCCTTTTTCGCTTGAGAAATCAGTCCACAATCAATGCATGGAAAAGGTATTGTGACAGAAGATGGCGAACATATATGACCTCTTCTTATCAAGGGATAGTTTGAGGCTTATAGAAGGTGGTTGTCCATACGAAACAAGAGGTTTTGGTAGGAAGTACTTTGACTGAAAGAGATGAATAAGGAGAAAGATCAGCAGTAGAGTTGGAGGCGAATTGAAATCCTATTCGTCATACCCAAGAATATGAAAGAGGGACTGAACCTCTGAGTCATGAAAGGTATTGTAGTAATTTGTAAATATTTAACAGCTTATTTAAGTGTGTAAACATTGTTCAGGGGTCTTGGACTCTTGATTTTTTTAATACTGACTTCACTTCCTGGTACTAACGATACAATTTCTACGTCTTCAATTTGCATCTGCTATTTCTATTAGTTATAAGTTATGGGATGTGCATCTCATGGTAAAGATTTTCAGCTTATTGCAAGAGGCTGCTTTCTTATTTTGTGACCGATGCATTTCACGGTTGCAAAGATTTTCTGCTTGTTGTAAGAGGCTGCTTTCATATTTTGTGACCGATTTCTTCATGTGTCCCCATCATTAATTTTAACTGCTAAATATTAATCATCCTGCAGGAATCCTTGAATATGAAGCTCAATCGATCAAATGTTGAGAACCGCTGGTTTGTTTTTGGTGTTTCTTATGCTGGGGCTCTTAGTGCTTGGTTCCGTTTAAAATTCCCTCATTTAACATGTGGAAGCCTTGCAAGTTCTGCAGTTGTTCATGCTGTTTACAACTTTACTGATTTTGATAAACAGGTGCTTAACTCCATTATCCACTCAGTATTTATGAATCTGGAACATCTCTAGCGAGGCTATCTTACTTTTTGTAGGATAATTTGTCATTCTTCTTTTTTAACTTCATGATTTCAATTTCAAAAGGCAACTCTCCTTGCACTTTTGCGGTTCCAGGGCCTAATGATTTAATCATTATTCCAAACTTTAAATACAGATTGGAGAGTCAGCAGGTGCTGACTGTAAAGCTGCATTACAAGAAGTTACTAAACTTGTAGATGAAAAACTTGCGTCTGACGGAAAAGCAGTGAAAGCTTTGTTTGGTGCAGCTAAGGTACAAATCTTCCTTGTAATTGTTTATTCTTTGTACCCCATTAATTGTACGAACTGTGAATTGAGGACATTATGGTTGCATGCTTTCTGCCTGGAGATGCAACACAGTTTGTTCATATTGATATTTTTCTTTTCCCCCTTTGTCCTTTTATTTTCATGGTAAAATCATTTAACTAAAAGTCTATTTTCTCCAATTATGTTAATTTTTTCCTTGTGTTGTTTTGGCCCTTTTGGGGGGCATGTCATATGTTTTCTTGCTTGGACTGGGTGGCCACTCTAGCCTTCCTAATGCTGCAAGTGGTGGCATCTTCATTTTCTGGTAGTTGATTTGGGTTGAGGTTCTTCTTGTTGCCAAGTTGTCAAAAGCAAAAAAGACGTGAGTTTGTTGAAATAAAAAGGTATGAACAATTAACCAGAGGAATGACCTTACGTTGGAGCCCAGCTTGTTACAGAAGGCCTACAGAGAGAGAACTTAATATTATACTGTACTAACAGGCATATTATAATTGATGCCAGACTCATTTATGGGGAAAAGATGGATGCCACAAGAATCCTGATTTAGATGCCATTTTTTTCTGAACTTATTCCCTAGATCCAGTGAAGATCAAGATCCAGTGAAGATCAAACTGGAAACGAAACACTTTTGAGGTCAGAATAGTTCTTGAGGGTGAGTATCTTAGGATCCATAGGGAAGCCCTGTATCAAGCATTCAAGCCATAAGGAGAAAACTCACTAGCAATGTGACAAGTAGAAACCTAGATCTGGAGTTGGGGGATGATGATTGGGCAGATGATAAACTTTGTCTGCAAATTATGAAGGTTGAGATTATTTTAAAAGTTAGGAAGTCTTTTATACTCTGGACTTTGGAGTATCTATTAATTCGTGATATCCAATAAGATTCAGATTACACAATCATTCATTGAGAAAGAGTTAACTGTACTTGTGTTTTCCTCCGATTATTCACCATTCTATTGTTCTCTCAATTTTGGTAGGTCCACGCTCAGGTTAAACATATCTTGATGAGCCCATTTCGACTGTTTCCTAGACTGCCTCTAATTAGGTTTCAATAATCGGTCGACTGGCTATGATGTATGGTGCAGAATGTTGGGCAGTAAAGAAGCATCATATAGATAAATTTAGTGTAGCTTAGATGAGGATGTTGAGATGGATGTGTGGCAAAACTATGAAGGTAAGGAATGATCATATTAGAGCTGATTTGGGAGTAACGCCGATACATGATAAGCTACGACAAAGTTGTTTGAGATGGTATGGCCATGTTCAACGGAAGCCGTTAGATGCTCTAGTACGTAGGAGTGATTTGATTCAGATTGAAGGATCTAAAAGAGCTAGAGGCAAACCTAAGATGACTCTAGGGGCGGTGGTGAGAAAGGACATACATAGTTTAGATCTTGTTTAAAGTATGATATCGAACAGGGCTGATTGGAGGACAAGAATCCATGTAGCCGACCCCATTTAGTAGGGATTGTTGTTCCCAGCTTTAACATAAGCCGGATTAACTGTTTCGAATGAGTGAAAAAAAATTCAAAGCATCGTCCATGATTCAACAGAATTGAAGTTGTAGACCTTTACTTATCTAAGAAAGCAAGAATAAAGTTCACTTGCATTTACGATAACAAAAGCATTGCTTGACAAAGGTCCAGGAGACCTTGGCAACGAGTCCTAAAAAGCTTGTGACTTCTTACGAAAATAATTTTTTGTTAGACTAGCATATCTTATTTCCTAAATGCAGAGGATTAACTATATGAACCAATCTAATTGGTGAGTGGAGTGGAGAGATTTTTGGAATGGAATTACAATGGCAAGCTAGCTTTTAAACAATTCAAAACTATTACCCATTCAATTTGTTGTCAAGAGGTCATCTTTTGGCTTCTGGTGTTCCATGAAACTAATTGTCTGGTGTAAGCTACGACTAATTATTTCGATTACTCTTTCATGGCTTAAGATTCTTTGTAGATAGAAACGAGTGAGGAATGAGGATGCATATATTGCTTGAGCTATTAAAAATTATTCTGCAGTGTCCTGATGTTGATTTGTTGCTGTGGATTTTCCTCAAAATTCATTCTTTGTTCTTTACTTGGAATTTCAATACTTGTTCCCTCAATGGTTTGTATGTTCTAAATTATGGTGTATGCTGAAAGCTTGCTTTGCTAGTTTGCTATATGTAAATTTATTGGTTTATTTTCTATTAGTGAGAAACTTTTCATATACTTGGATTCTGGTGTTTAATCAAATTCTTCTGTAGCAGCAAGGGTTAACTGGATTTATTATTTTTATTTATTTATTTATTTATTTTGATACTTGACTGGATTTATCCTGTTATTCTAAGTGAGTAGGACGAGCCGATTCTGTTCTATGTAATTCAATGTACACTTGTTGGACACTTTTTTTTTGAAGAAAACCTATCTTTACGTTTATTTATACATAAATTTTAGGTGGAACTGCTACTAAAATTTCATTCATGGTAGAATCAGGAATCTACAACAGGTGATTTTGAATCCATGACCGTTTGTTGCCTGAGTCATCCTGGAATACCAACAGGATTGCTGTTGAAGCCAATCATCTGACAGTCCAATGGAGAGAGCATTCTTGGGGTGATCTGTAAAATGTCAAATGCCTTAGGCCCTCACTTTCTTTAACTGAAAAAAAAAAAAGACGAAGAAGAAGAAGAAGCTAGGAACATTAATAGACCACCATTTCTTCAAGATCAATTGTCTAGGATTTTCTCTGATAAATGTGCCTTGCTGTCTTGCTGTGCACTTGTGCTGTAACTCTTCTGTAGGGCTTTCTGACTGAAATTCGTAGTGAGTTTTTAAGAAGGAAGGGAATGTGATGGATTGATTGGAGTTGCAAACAGTAGTGGAACAAGGACGAGGTCCACCCGACAATGTGTTTTTTTTTTTTTTTTTTGGGGTGGGGGGGGGGGTACCGCTTTGAGATCTTGTACTGTTATGGGTTACTGGTTTAGGGATAGCTATTTGAGCTGTGACTTCATGGAGGATTGTATTATTATCTCTCTTTTTTTTCTTATTAATAAAGTGTCAGTTATCACCCAAAAAGGGGAAAAAGAACGCAGTGAAACAAAATATTGGGGAAGGAAGGAGGAAAAGAGAGAGAACGAGTAAGGACAAAAGGAAGGAGAAAAGCCATATCTGGTTTTGTATTACCTTGTGAAATGCTTTTTTAAAATACAATTTAATCTCAACTGTGATTCTAGGGGACAAAGATAAATGGTCCATACCCTGCTCGTCAATAGACACCCTTTAGATGTGCTCATCCAGAGAAGCCACTCCCTAAGTGGAAACTGGGGCAGGTCCTTACACATACTTTTGTACACCATTCTAGATCCTTCTTCCAGCCTCTCTTGTGAGCAAAATGTGTTTTTATTTTTAGGAAAGTTAACCCAAGAACAAACTTAATGCACGTGACATTGGAACAATGGGCATGCTTTAATTTAGTTAGTTAGATGCCCTGAACACACACACACACACACACACACATATGATGGACTAAAGTCTCTTCCTATGGATGGTATTTCAGATATATGCTGCTTCTCCACTCAGTCATTTATCATTTTTTCTTTTATGTACTTTTGGAATAGAGCTTTTGCGGTATTCTTTATCATGCTTGTGGATCTTTTGTCTGTGATGCAGTTTAAAATCGATGGTGATTTTCTTTTCTTTCTGGCAGATGCGGCAGTCATGGCGGTACTATTATTTAGTATGAGAAACCATTTTAAATGTATTTTCCTGTTACTTCTTCTCTTAAATAAGTGATCAATGTGTTGAAGTTTGCAGTTTCAATATGGGAATCCGGATGTTCTATGTTCCCCTCTTGTTGATGCGAAGAACAATGGATTGAGCGTGGTGGTATGCTTCTTTCTATCGAAAACCATTTAATATTCTGCCATTAGAGGACACTTCAAAGGCTATGGTGAATTGTTTTCAACAGTAAGTTAAATTTGGAATGAACCTTGTGCTACATAATTAGCATATCTCATGGACGAAGAGAATATCATTTAGATCTTGATTATGGTGGTACTGGTGCTGTGGTTGGGTATTGGACTTAATCCAATTTTTTTAGTGCCAGTTGTGAACCACAACTGAATCAGAATTCAGTCAACTATGCTAGCTGCCAGACTGGACTGTGTGCCCTGCCACCACTCATTTTTATCTTGGTTAACTTAGAAATGTCAAGATTGCTTCAATATGTTACATTATGTGTTGCATGCTACAAAAACTCTACATTGGAGGACCTGGCCACACACAAATCAACCAATTTGTAACAAAATAGGAAAGAAAGATTACCCAAGCTTTGAGAGAGAGAGAGAGAGAGTGTAAATAATCCCTCCTACTGTTGTACATATAGAATTAGAAAGGCAGAAAATAAAGGACCTAAGAGAGTCCTAGTTACAATCCAAATATAAGAAAAGCTAAGAGGACCTAGTCATCTCGTAGACCTAGTCCACAAATGGCACTAAGTGAACTGCACCTATGCAATTACAATCGGTAATGAGCCTGCCCATGGTCGGATTAAGAAATATGGTGAAGTCAACTGTAGGATATCCAAATTTCAAGCCATCCGATGGTCGGATTAAGAAATATGGTGAAGTCCTAGTGTGAATAGGAATAGGGTAATAAGGCAAGTGGGTTTTTGACATTGATTAAAAAATCAAAGATCCAGGCAGCAGAAGTGGACCAAAATGACAGGCAAGTAATGAATGACAACTAGGATAAGTCATCAAAATTTGGGTGCAATCTAATGGTGGAATCAAGAAATCCTAGTTGAGGTAGAATTCCTTGATTCAGAAGCAAGCAGTAGATCACCAAATCAGATCGATAGCAGTAGTAGATCAAAACCTGATCGGATCAGATCTGATTTATGTAGTAGTCACTCACGATAAAAATACTAGCTTTCAAGAACCTAAATCTTGAAAAAGATTTGACCATGAATAATAATAAAAAAAAAAAATCTTGAGCAGCAGTTCTTGAAGCCAAAACCCGCAAATCTTGAAAACTGATAAGAATTGAAGATCTTATTAGTAAAAACTAAAAACCAATAAAAAAAGGAGATCGAGATTTGATCAGAAGGGACTCCCGAGCAGCGGTCTTCAATACAGTATCAGCAGTAAAAACAAGATCTCGATCAGCAATGACAACAGCAGAATAACAGATTGAGATCTGATTTCTTGAAAACTAGATCTCGATATTATCAACAGCAAGGGAGTATCATAATAATTAGATCTGGACTTTATCCATTAAGTAGCAGCAACAGTAAAAACAAAACTCAGTCGAGAATTTTGATCAGCAAGATTCCATAGTAGCAGCAGCAGTGTAGATCAATAAATCTGTAGTAACAGCAATAATGGTAACTCAGATTAGATCCACAGTAAGTAATAGATAATCTAGATCCGATCAGATATAGGTTAGATCTACATCACCAAGTTTTGGAGTAGCAGCAGAAAACTTCATCAGCACAGTATTGATAGTTTGATCAGTCCAGAATGGCGTCAAGTAGTTATAAATATTACCAGCGGATAGGGCCAGATCTTGATCAGATCTGACGAAGATTGTCAGCAACAAGTTGGAGCAACAGTATAGTTGACCAGTAAGGAGTAGATCAGAACAGATCAGATTCACTCGAGAACAGTGCAGAAACTAATGACAAGGAAGTAGCAGCAGCAGAGGTGGCTGTACACCAGAATGGAGACCTTTAAATGATTTTCAAAATGGCACTCGTTTTGATACCATGTAACAAGATAGAAAAAAAAGACTACCCAAGCACAGCACTGAGAGAGAGAGAGAGAGTGTGTGTGTGTAAATAATCCCTTCTACTGCTGTATATATAGAATTAGAAAGGTAGAAAGAAAACTCTCTTAGTTACAATCCAAATATAAGAAAAGCCAAGAGTACCTAGTCAACTCCTAGACCTAGTCCACAAATGGCACCAAGTGAACTGTGCCTATGCAGTTACAATCGGTGGTAATGGGCTTGCTAATTAGACTCATTACTTACATTATTTATTATAACCAAAAGAGGTGGGGGTGGGGGAGAGGGAGGGAGGGAGGGAGGGAGGGAGGGAGGGAGGGAGGGGGAGGAATGGGCCTAAGTTAAGTGGGACCCATTCCCTTACAATAACTGCCCTTATATCTTAACACAATTGATTGAAGTCATTGAACAGTTTGGATTTGTTTGTCGGTATTGATATGGGTAACACCATAGGGGTTGATGGACCTCAAGGCTAATATTCTTTCTGTTTTAAGTTGATAATTCTGTGTATGTGTTTTATGCAAAATTATATTTTGATGGCCCTTTTTATCCCAGTGTTATGGTTTTGAACCTTAGGAAGGGACTTGAAATCCATCACAATATTTGCAAGATTTTCCAGAATCCTTTGGTCAAAAACTCAAAATTTCATAGGACAATATGTCATATGAATATGTTAAATTATTTTACTTGTCAACAGAAAGAGTTCAATTATTTGTCCCAAGTTAAACATAGAAGAGTTTTTTATGACACTAGACAGCTAAGGATGTTGGATTCTAAGATTCTTCTGTTTTTCTTTTTCCAGATATTGATGTTTTGCTTTTTGTTACATTTACATGGTTTTAATTCAGGATGCGTATGCCAACTATGTGAAAAGCTTTTTCCTTGGAAAGTTTGGAGTTGATATTCAAACATATGATCAACAATACTTGAAGAACACTGATCTCCCTGAAGGCAATGAAGCTAGACTATGGTGGTTCCAGGTTTGCACTGAGGTTGCTTATTTCCAGGTGGCACCTCCCAATGATAGTATGCGCTCTTCAATGGTTGACTTAAGGCATGTCTTCTGCCTGCCTTAGTTTGAGTTTAGTCTGCTTGTTTCACTAGCTGATTTTTTTCATTATACCCTACTTTTAAATATAGCTTTTCTTTATATTTATTTTTCCCATGCAATTGTTGATATGCTTATACTTGTGCATATACTTCGGTTTTTCTTGTGCTTTGATGCAAATCTGGACATATAAATTTGTTGTTCTTATGTTGTAGATACCATTTGGACCTTTGTAAGAATGTCTTCGGAGAGGGCATCTATCCTGATGTGGACATGACAAACATATATTATGGAGGCACCGACATTGCTGGTTTGCATTTTATCCCTCCTAGTTTTTGAGGCTCTGGATTAAAGATAGCTGGTCTATATTTTATCCCTTGGCATCTATTGTTGTGTTACATTCTTTTGGGGTAAGTGTTGTGTTGATATACATTGTTGTGGTGCTTTTCAAACAACTTGAGCTTTTTGGATAAGCAATTGTAACAGTTGGGAATATGCTATGAAATCTGGTGGAGAAGAACCAGAACTGGTAGGTTGTAAAGCCAGTTCAAGCAATGGAGAAGAGGGAAGGAAAAGAGAATAAAAGAAGAGGAAGGAGAAGTGAGAAGAAAGCTGTGTGGTGTTTGGACCTACATTGTGTGTGTGTGTGTGTGTGTGTGTGTGTATATATATATATATATATATATATATATATATATATATATATATATATATATATGTGTGTGTGTGTGTGTGTGTGTGTGTGTATATATATATATATATATATATGAAATGATACAACAACAACAAACAACAAAGCCTTATCCCAACTAAATGGGTTGGCTATATGGATTCTTGTCCTCCAATCAGCTCTGTTCGATGTCATACTTGAAACAAGGCCTAAGCTATGCATGTATTTACTCACCACCTCCCCTAGAGTTATTTTAAGTCTACCTCTAGTTCTTTTAGATCCTTCAATTGAATCAAATCACTCATTCTTATAGGAGCATCTAATGGTCTCCGTTGAATATGGTCATACCATCTCAAACGACTCTCTCATAGCTTATCATGTATCAGCACTATTCCCAAATCAGCTCTAATACGATCATTCCTTACCTTATCCTTCCTAGTTTTGTCACACATCCATCTCAACATCCTCATCTCAACTATACTAAGTTTATTTATATGATGCTTCTTATTATCCCAACATTCCGCACCATTCATTATAGCCGGTCGAATGACTGTCATAAAAAAGTTTCTTTTAAGTTTTAAACGAATACGTTGATCACACAGAACTCCAAATGCACCTCTCTACTTCTTCCATCCTATTTTGATCCTTTGTGAAACATTATCCTCTATACTCACCTTCATTATTTATGATTAAACCTAGCTACGTAAATAGTCACTTTTGCTATATCTCCTTCTCATCAATTTTCACCACCTCATTATCCATCGTCGTGTGATTAAAGTTACACACCATATACTCCGTCTTGTTCTACTTATCTTAAAATCTTTTGATCCCAAGATCTCCATAGCACCAACTTGGCGTTAATACTTGTTTTGTCTCATCTACTAAAACAATATCATCAATAAAAAAGCATTTACCAAGGAACTTCATCTTAAATGTCTCTAGTTAAATCATTCATAATGAGGCAAACTGATAAGGGTTTAAAGCTGATCCTTGATTTAACCCAATTATAATTTGGAATTCATTCCCTTGGCCCCCACGGTTTTCACACTAGTCACCACATTATAATACATATTCTTGACTATGTCCCCGAATTTGCTTAGAACTTTTCTCTTCTCTAGTACTTGTTAGATTAACTCTCTAGTGACTTTGTCATAAGCAATCACAAATATTTCCTCACCAGTGATCATGGTTCGAAATCTCGGATCTCGAGGGTGTCTCGACCCTTGAGAAAATTGAGATTACCGAGATCTCGACCGAGAACCTGCCGAAACTCCCAAAGGGTAAAAATGGGAGTTTCGACAGGTTTTTTTTTTATGGTTTAAGTCATTTTTTGATGTTCTAAGTCCATTTTAGAGCCATTTTAAGGCTATATATTGCAGGAAAATACTTATTTAACATATATAAACACATTTGAAGCATAAAAAATAATCACATTATTGAAAAATCATACATTCATAATCATAAATCCCACAAAATTACATAATTTACAAGTACTCATTATATGAAAGACTTAAATACTCTAATTGAAATAATACATTCCCATCAGTCCATCCCAATGTCTAATCATATGTAGAGTGGCGTGCAGGTTCCATCTGATCAGATTGACTTTGCTAAAGAAAATATATCTCGGTCTGATAAACAAAGTCCTGCCACGACATTCGGCTATAGAAGGTCTGGTAGTCTTCCACATATTTCTCATACACATGATCCCGGAAGTTTCTAAAGATGCCCAACCTTAGATACAATTCACTATAATGTGGAGTAAAGTGAGCATATATTGGCTAGTGTGGGGGCGTGGTTCTTTGAAAATTTGGGACTGAAAAGAGACTGTCCACAAAGTTTGAGCCAGTCTGTGATGTAGCATTACTAGTATCAGCGGAATAATCATATGCACTTCTCATCATATTCTCATCACCGGAATAAGAACCGTACGCCGAAGTGGTGCCAAATCCATGAGCACTCCACTGCACCTACTCCTGTCCACTGCTACCCTCAATGCTCAGTCCTCTAAAACTTGTGGACATGCTATTAATTTCAACATCAGGCATAATATCAGGATCAGGAACGATGTCAAAGAAACGATCTTCTTCTTCTTCCATTGGTTGCAAAGGGCGTTCCCGTTGACGAGACCTACGTGTATACCCAATCGTAGGCCGTGATGAAGATGTGCATCCACCATGATCTGGATCCTGTGTAGTGTGTGTATACTGACTCTCACCAGTCCATCTAATAATGGGTACAGCTGGTCTAGGATCACCACCACCACCACCACCACCCTCCTCATCACCACCACACCACCCTCATCACCACCACCACCCTCATCACCACCACCACTACCATCATCACCATTACTGTCAGAAGTTGACCAGCCACTTTGATCCATTGTATCATCATCGCTTTCTGAGTCACTACCAGTACCAGCTGGGGGGTCAAACGGTCTAGGCGACTGTGCGTGTACACGACCCTCATCCGAGGACATAAACCGCTCGAGATTAGAACCCATCGGAGCAGACAGTGGGGTCAGGCATCCCACTAGGCTCATCCATCACTGGAACTGTTCTGTCTCTCACCCATTCCATATAGGGATCCTCTTCATCTGAAGATAGTTTGAAGACGTCGGCTAGCTTGATCAGCTCTGTTCATTTCTTTGTTCAAATTTCAAGCACTGTACCCTCAGTCTCATGTTGTAATGGGCGTAGACCAAGTCATTTAGCCGTTGAGAGCCCAATTTATTCTGCCTCTTTGAATGGATAAGGGAGAAAATACTCCAATTTTGCTCACACCCAGATACGGAACATGTCTGGGATAGGACTTTGATTGCTATTCTCCTCAACTCAGCTGCATGCTCGCCATACAACAACCACCACTCAGCTGCACAAGATGAAGAACACATTTTAATACACATATTAAATAAGATATGTTACTTGAAAATTTCAATTTTTATAATTCCATACCAGGATCGGTCTTATCTCGTCCAGCCATTGCGGCGGGAGTTCCAAAACTCCTAAGACCATCTCTGAACGTTTTCATCTACACCAATTTCAAAATTTATAACCATTAGCCATTGTAATATATGGATATTCAAATAATTCAACACTTAAACCATACAACTCACCTCTAGATTGATCAGTGCTTGTACAGTATAATCTGGCATCAATTTTACCACATCTTTTACCGCACCAATAAGGTCAGAATTGAGCCCAAGCACATGTGAATATTGATACTTAGGGTTCAAATAGTATGCTGCAAAATATGATAAGTATTAATATTTTTTTATTAATTTTTTATTGTTGAAAAATAAGATTTATTAATAAAAAATTCATAAAAATAAAAATATGTACAGAAAAAAAAACTGAAACCGTGAGGGGGGGATTAGTGACCCCATATCGGGCCAATGATGTTCAACATATATTATTTTGAACACCAATAGATAAGTATTAATATTTTTTTATTAATTTTTTATTGCTGAAAAATAAGATTTATTAATAAAAAATTCATAAAAATAAAAATATATACAGAAAAAAAAACTGAAACCGTGACCGCGTAGATCGGCCAATGATGTTCAACATATATTATTTTGAATACCAATAGATAAGTATTAATATTTTTTTATTAATTTTTTATTGCTGGAAAATAGGATTTATTAATAAAAAATTCATAAAAATAAAAATATGTACAGAAAAAAAAAACTGAAACCGTAACCGCATAGATCGGCCAACGGTGTTCAACATATATTATTTTGAAAGTAAACCAATTAATATTTAAGAAATGTATTTTTTATTTTTTTAAACAAAAAATAATATATATATATATACAGAAAAAAATGAAACTATGTGGTAGATGCAACGGTGTTCATCCTATAATATTTTCAACACCATCTAATTAATATTTATCATATTTTTTAAATTTTTAATTGCTGGAAAATACATTTTTTTAACAAAAAATCAAAATAAAAAATATATATGCAAGAAAATAATTTCGAAAGGATGAGGTTGTAGATCGGCGTAATGACTCTCACATATATAAATTTCATGATGGATCAACATGTATTGAACATATTCATGTAAAAAAGTAAGTTTTAGGGAAAAAAATCATACCTCAAACCTTAGATTTGCAAAGAATAGGTCAAAATGAGCCTCCAACAGTACTTTGATGGAGAGATTTGCAAAGAACAGAGGTTTTCGAACCTTAGATGCAAGGTTGGAGAAGAAGGAATGGAGGAGAAGAAGAAAACAGAATCAAACTTAGAGAAAAAATGAGTCTCGGTCGAGATCTCGACCGAGACTCCTATTTATTACTTAAACCAGTTCGAAACTGGTCGAGACTGATCGAGATCCAGTCGAGACTGGTCGAGACCCACTTTCGAACCAGTTTCTCGTCGCGACCCAGTTTCGAACCAGTTTCTCGTCTCGACCCTTTCGAGACTATCGAGATCGAGTTTTAAAACTATGCCAGTGATGGGAAGGATAACTAACGACATGATTACGTGAGATTACAAAAATACCCTTACACAACTATTATAATTTCTAACAGTAACATAGTATTAGAGCCAGAAGGTTGAGTGTTCAACCCCTGGCAAGTGCGAGGGGTTTGTGTTGTGTATTGTTATGCCCCTACACCTTGTGCCCCTTGGTGCCATGTGATGTCACCACCACATGATGGTATCACGTGCAAAGCTGTGTGTGTGTCGACCTGCACGTGTAGGGGTTATTGTGTTGATATCCATTGTTGTGGTCCTTTTCTAACAGCTTGAGTTTGGGATATATGCAATTGTAAAAATATTGATAGACTACCTTTCCAAATTTGTGTTTCCATGTCTGACAAATATTATTTTTTGCAACTTTCAATTTTCAGGACATTTTTTTCTGGGCTGATCTATTATTGCTTTTACTGAGATGTTTAATCATGTACAAAATATAATCAGCACATAAATAGATTTTTATTGAAAATAGAAAATAGTAGTATTGCATGCTGCTATTTGTTTTGCAATGTTATTATAAGAAGCATCAGCAGTTTTTTCTTGACATTCAATTCCCCAAATTTATATTTATTTTAAGATAAAGAAGAGAAGGGATTTGGTTCTTCAAATGGTTAAGGGTTTTGGATCAGCCGTGCAGAAATTATTCAGGCTGGTTCTAAGAGTTGTACTTATGTTTGGGGATGTGAGTTTATATAAATGGTATGAATGAAATATGCAAGAGTGGACACGTATAAGTTTTCTAGGTGAGAGAAATCTATGCCATTTTGGGTTTTTAGGTTCTGGTCAAAGCATAGAGAGAGAGTGTTTGCTAGATGTACAGTTACTGTTTGGTATCAAGAATAGAGCTTTCAGTATGATGGTAGAAGGGTTGCAAAAGGCTGCCTGTTGATTAGGTTTGGTTTCTTGGGTTCAATGGACTTGGGTCAGGTTGCCTGCAGTTTGTCTTTGGACGAGAGATAACTGGTGAGTCACATCTCTTGATATTTTGAGTAAGAATAGGAAAGCACCAATTACAAAAACAAAATTGATGGAACTGCAAACCCAGCTGTGGGGTAGCACTGAGAGGAAAATGAAGAAGGATTGCTTAAGCTTATAATATAGTGTAGAAACCAACAGAATGGTAGGACATTGCTTTCTTTCCTCTTAAAAAAAATTAGATAATATCTAGAAAAAGTCCTTGCTGTTATATAAATAGTGAATGCTTTTAGAAGATTTAATTTATGTTTTAGAACTGGACCACCGGCTGGATCCTTCAAGACTAGCAACCTGCAGTTATTATATAGAGTGTGTAACTTCTGTTCAATGCTATATATGATATTTCAACAGATATATGATGGTAGGAATATTGGTACTATGTTGGTGAAGATGCTTTGGTGGTTCTAATGCATATCATGACTTTGAAGAAAATCACCTTGAAATAATACTTGTTTACAAATTTACAGGGTCAAAGATAGTCTTCTCAAATGGCTCACAGGATCCCTGGCGACATGCATCCAAGCAGACTTCTTCTCCAAATAGTGAGTTTTCTGCAACTACAATCAGGAACTACAGCAATGATTAATTTTTTCTATTAATGTGGGGTATCATAGGGTCCCCACTGCTACTGGTGACAATGAGGTGATTTTGGCCATGGACTTGGGTTGATGTTATGGTGACGTAACATCTTCTCAACTGGAACTTTCATGAAATTCATCTACCAAAATAATTGGGTTCTGAGGGTTCAATCTGTAGCCGATTATGTCACAGGGTGCAGGTGTGGGTGTTGAAACACAACACAAACACAAGGTATTGGACCCCTTGGGAACCAACTACAGAATAGGATATAAGGACTCCTTGAGTCCTTGGTTATACAAACTCCTTGAGTCCTTGGTTATACAACTCTCTTTTTTTTTCTTTTTTTTTTTTTTTTTGGGGGGTTTGGGATTGAATAAGTAATTTTATTCAACAAGCGCAAAGGACACAAGAGGCTCCCCAAGTAGGGGGCCCCAATAAGGAAGAAAAATACAGAACAAGGACAAGAGGAGCTAAAACCCACCCAATGGGAAGCCTTATTTACAAGGAAATGGATAGGTATATCCCATAAACTAGCAATTTGTCTATTCTTGGTGAAGTCCAAACAAGCTTTATCTATGGGAGTGAGTGGCTCACAATTCAAAGGAAGTGCAGTCCAAGATCTGAGCAATAGTTTTCGACCTTCTGGTCCATCTCATAAGTTCTCTCCCTCCAGATGTGGTGGATGGCAGCGTTGAAATCCAGTCTGCCGACGATATCACAGTGGGATTCCCTTGGAAGGCTTTGATAACCCATTTCCATTCCCTATCGAAGTCGAGGATCCGCCTTTGGGAGGACCAGCATCTGAGGAGGACATGGTTCCAAACTTGGGAGGAAAAGGGACAGGCGAAAAAGAGATGAGGGATGTCCTCACTCCTCAGGGGCCTTTCGAAAAAGGCAATAGGAAGAGGTTGGGGAAATGGTTTTCTTTTGCGATTGGGATTGCATCGACAGCGAGAGAGTGAGGACTCTCCAACCGAAGAAACCATGATGAGGGATAAAACCATGGAACTAGATGAGATCATGCCATGGGACCTTTTGGCCTCTAGACTTGCCCAAATTACACTAGATCCATGTATTTCCCAGGCTTATTGACACATTGTTTGTTTCTCTTAAAATCTGTTGTTTCCGTGGTATACTTGTTGCCTTTCTGAGAATTTTCCTTCGAACAACGCATCCGGGATTGACCATGGTGTATTCAACTGTGTTTCTGTGCAATTGTTTGTTAACATGGATTTATCTTGATAATAAAGTTTGCAGTAATTAACTTAAATATGAAAATTTACATTCGGTTTTCCATGTTCTCTTTAATTTTGACTTTTCATTTCAAATGTCCAGTGCCTTCTTATATCATCTCATGTCATAATTGCGGCCATGGAACTGATCTCAGAGGATGCCCTCAATCTCCTTTAAATCTTGAAGGTATATGCTATATCTGAGGTCTCAATTGATTTATCTTCATTTTCAAAAGCATGGAATTGGCTTATCTAATTGCTGAAACTCTTTGGTCCCCATTTGGAGGTTCTTGTGTATTTCTGCCAGTGGTATAAATAAATGGGACATGCAAGGAAGTGGAGCCAGCGTGAATAGGGCCTGTTCAGGAAATCTCTGGACTTGAAAATTGTTCCGATTGTCTTCAGTGTTGATCTGTGTCCAAAACCCAATCCATTCAATATGCTGATTTCTAACTATTAAAAAGAGGGTTCCTTTTATTTATTTATTAATTTGGGGGCGGGGGGAGAAATGTCTTCATGTACTGGATAATTGCCTCTCACCTGCATGTGCCTCGTGTAATTTTCATAGACATGTTTCAAGGACCTTTATACACCATCCTTTCATTTAATAAGTGGTATCCTGTTATCCAGGCATGAATAGCTTGTGCATTTTGATATCATTCATTTGGTGTATGTGTTTGTAATATCTTCAACACTTTATCTTTTGTAGGTGATGACAAACACTGCGGCTCTCCTGAAGCCGTGTACAAAGTGAGAGAGCAGATCATAGATCATATAGACTTGTGGCTTTCTGAGTGTCAAGCAACAGGGAGGAGTTATCTCTGAAGGATCTATGGTAGATTTTTCTACTTGTGAAAGATGGTTATGAGTTGCAAATCCACGAGATATTTCTACTTGTGGAAGATGGTTATAAATTATGTAAATCCATATCACAGGCTTGATTTTGATGAACTTGAATGGCTATACTTGCCTCACATTCATAAAGTAACGATAAATCACATTTGAAATCAATACAGCTAGAACTTTTCATTTTACAGTTTGCTTCTTTTATGAAGTTCTCTTTCTATCCAAAAAAAAAAAAGGGTCAAAGGGAATATTAGAAAATTTAAAATATAGTGAACCACCTTGTAACTAATTGAAGACTGCAAAATATGCTGTGGGATTGTTACACCTTTGCAATCATGATTCGGGCTTCCCGCAAAGCACATTTAAAAGGTAGGAGGGATGTCCAAAAGGAACAGCATGAAGATCCAGGACTATTCCTACAAAAAAGGTCCAAAGTTGTTTCAGTGATTCTGGACTCCTGCTTTATATAGGTCAGTACTCAGGGCGAAAGCACTATATACCAGATCTTTGGCTGTGCTGTGTATGTAACCGCAAGTGCAGGGTATCGTGCAGTAACGGGTCGATCTTAGGGAGGAATCGTTATTATCCTAATTCAAATAAGACAAGACATACCAAATGGATTTGAATGAATTAACCATTCTAATTATTTCAAATAAAAATTAATCAAGCCACAAAAACAATAACTATCAATTTCTAACGGCACGAAGATTTACGAAACCATTATATTAACTATAGAGTAACACAGACCTATTGCATGAAGGGAATGAAATTAAAAATAAAAGAATATAAGAAAATTTTATCTCGTTAGAAGATTCCTCTGTCGTTGCTCGTCGTTTTGTTGTCACTCCAAGGCGATATGCAAACGATTACAAAGGAAGCATTCTCCCCTAAATTAAATTAATAATGGGGTACAACCTATTTTTATCTACTCTACTACAAAGTTCTAAAACTGAAATTAAAACTTGAAGAAAAAAAGAAAAAAAAAACAAAAAATAAATTAAGTAAGAAGAATACAACTTGAAAAGAAGAAACTAAAATTCCAACTCTCTTATAAATCTTCAAAACTAAAAAAAACTTATAATAGAATTTAGATGATTTTTCTATTGCTAGCATCACATATATATACAAGTGAATAAATATCATAATCAATCTTTACAATTGGATTACAAGAGATTTTGTGGAGATAATTTTGGTAACCAAATTTCAATCTTGTAGGTTCATTGTATGTGAATGATTTTTGAGTAAGAAAAATCTTGCACTAACTCATCATATCTTTAGCATCATTATCTCTTCTTCAAAACTTTCATAATCGATTGGAGCTTTTCATTCTTCCATGCCATGTCAATCTTGTAAATTTGATTCCAAATAAGTAAGAAATATTTTCTCAAGAGAATAGAATCTTTCACATGAGATTGGACTACTCTTTGACTTGGTCCAAGGCTGATCTTATACACAAAATTCGTGGCTCTCCTTATAAAATTCATCCTATGCCCAGTTGCTGAGTTGACTAGGTGAATTAACTGGACAGGATCACAAAAAATGCATAAAATGATCTTTTCAAACTCAATTTTTTTCATTCTTTCACCTATACCCTACAAACATAAAAACAACATTAAATATCTGATAAACATCATAAATAGAGTAAAAGATGCATACTTTATGCCTTAAATTCACACATAAAATGTGTTCATCACTATGCGCGACTCCTCATCTCTAAGCTAATATATTTATTTGACTCCTTTACTTATCAAAATCAGATGTTCAAGAAAAAGTTAATACTGTTCCATTAATAGAAAAATAGTATTAGTAATTTAATTGAATATATTTGACTCCTTTACTTATCAAAATCAGATGTTCAAGAAAAAGTTAATAATGTTCCATTAATAGAAAAATAGTATTAATAATTTAAGTGAATATATTTGACTCCTTTACTTATCAAAATCAGATGTTCAAGGAAAAGTTAATAGTGTTCCATTAATAGAAAAATAGTATTAGTAATTTAATTGAATATAAGAAAAATTACTCAAACCAATCCTGGACTATGGCTTAATTCCAATCCCTTTTCAATAATTTCTGAAAATTATAGTCACTCCCATTAACCGATTGAGTTAACTATAAAATTAAAAAGACAACTTTACCCTTGATGGGTTTCTCCTTCCCCCTTGCTCCTCCCCTCTTAGTCGAGTTTCGTCAAATCCACCAAGCCGTCATCGCTGTTGCAGCCGCGAACAAGTTTGTTCTACTGAATCTCATGAGAAGAATCATCTCTTTTGGGATTTTGTCAGTAAAGCTGTAAACAAGTATGTTCTGCTGAGCCTCTAAAATGACGAAAAAACTAAAATCTCGTTCAAATGGCGGAAGATTAACCTGAAAAGTATTTCCAGTGCATCAGAACTCTTACAGTCAAGCATACCAAGTAGCGACGTGCTCACAATCAAACGAAGACGCTGATTTCATCGGTGGCTCTGCCATTGACTTGCCCGGCCATTGCTGTTGCGAGGCTTCTGTTGATCTCGTCACCTCGACCATGAGGAAAAGCTTCTTCGCTTTTCTGCAACTTCTTTGTAAGGAAAAACTTTGAGGACGAGGCACACGATTGGTTGAACTAATTTAACCCCGTAGATCTTTGTGTATCGTTATATCCTTAGTCCAATTACCAATAAAAAAATCCAAAAATTATTTTTGCCCTTTCAAAACAAAAAACCCAAAATACCCTTTTAACCCTTTGTAGGGAATCAGTCCCCAAATCCATCCCATTGTTCGCTACTGTCGGGATACTCTCTAGTCGTCTTTTCCATAGCCGGTCTATGGTGAGAATCTCCATCGTCAGTCTTCGGTGTTGCAACACTCCAGGTACTTCTCTTCTTCTCATTTTCTCTTCTTTTCTTCTCTTCTTCTCTTTTTCCATTCTTCTCTAATTCTCTGATACTCTTCTTCTCTTTTTCTGTTCTTCTCATTTCATTGAAAGTGGGAATTGATTTCTGTAGGAGATAAAAATTTGAGAGACTGTGGTTCGATTTGAGAGTTTGGGTAGATTGTTGATTTGAGAGACTACACTCCACCGTTGCCGTCGCAGTCCACTCCTTCGGTCCTCCACCGTCACACACCACAGTCGAGGTTGAGGTTCCTCTGAATTGAAGAGATTTTGGGGACGAACTTGAAATGAAAGAGATTTTGAGATTTTAGGGCTTTAGAGTCGGGCTTTAGTGAAAGGTAGGGGTGTCAATCGGTCGGGCCTAACCGGTCCCCATCAATTTAACCCCTTGGACCGTAATCGACATGTTTAACTAATCGGTCTTGATTTGCAAGACATTGACTTGTTTATATAGGTCCAGTCGGTCTGGGTCGCTAATCGGTCTTATGTTAATCGGTTCAATCAGTCTATAAACGTCCATAATCGGTTATCTTATTCGGTCTTTTATTCAATTATGCTATTCGGTTTATCAAAAGGCCCATTGCAATTTGATTTAATAAGGTTGTATCCACTGCAAATACCACTTTCACAAGGTCCTAGGATGGATGGTTGAGTGGAGTCAGTCCTAACTTTCAACAATTTTGTCTTTATGCTGCACAAGTGTAAAATTGAATAAACTGTGGACAAAAATTCAGTTGCATGGTGTGAAGCTGAGAATGAGCACTCTATTTTAAGCTATGATATTTCTCCATAACCACTGATGTCTTTCAAGATGTCAGCTCGGTTTGCACTCTGAGTCTCTGACTAACATTACTGTTTAGCTTTTTCCAAAAGTAAAAATTAGACTATTATAGAGAGAAAAAGATGCTATGAAAAAGATAAAGTAAAAAGTTAAAAAAATGGGACGAAAAAATGGGTGGGAAAAAAATAAAATAAAAATAAACTTATATCAGTCTAATAGGTCCTTAGTCGGTCTATAATCATTCGGGCTTTAATCGGTTGGTCCGGTCAGGCGACCGTCAGTTTACACCCTGGCACCGTGAACGATCTATTAGTAATTGGTCCGGTCCTAAGACCGACACGTTCATTAATAGGTCCGGTTCGGTGCGATTTTTAACAGGTCGGTCAAGCTTGGGGGACATGGTGTAGTCTTAGGATTGACACCCCTAGTGAAAGGTACCTATTTTAGTCTTTTCACCATACCTATAAGTGTAGTTTAGACTTTAAAAGAGTTTAACCTTGATGACACAATATTTGAAAATTAAGGGTAGTATGAATAATTATTGTCAACTTTTAGATTCATGTGTAATAAGCAAAGTTCACAAGGGTGGTATGAGTAATTTGCCTAAACTTTTATTAGTTATGACTCATAATTTATTCTCATAAATGATTTATCATAAATAACTTATAACATAAATATAAACTATACCAAAGCGAACCTTACTTATCTTGACAAGTATTAACCTTATAATTAAAAGAGATAATGTTATCAACTCTCCTTAGGCAGGACCGAAATCCTCTCCCGCGTGCCAGCCCGCCAGTCTAACATCTGACGGGCTGAAATACATCGGTATATGTGTCGATGTATTCAGCCCGTAAGATGTTAGGCTGACGGACTGGAACGCGGGAGAGGATTTTTTGCGGCAAACCCATCAAAATAAATAAAACTTAGTTTTTTATTTATGTGTGAGATACTAGTTATTCTTATCTTCCCTGTTTTACTGTTTTTTTTTTATTTTTTTATTTGTCCTTTGCTATTTCTCATGGAATTTTTTCTTACAACAATCTCTTGCTGTCTGATTAAGTAATCTCATCGATACCCAATCACAGTAGGATACACAAGTGCAGTCTGCAGATTAAGTAATCTCATCGCCATAAATTTATTGTCACTGAATAAAATTACATGTAATAAACAAAAAAGACGTCGCAACGGCCATGAACATTACAGAGAGAGAGAGAGAGAGAGAGAGAGAGAGAGAGAGAGAGCCTTCTTGATTGCTTTCATCATCTATAGATCTGCTACAAGACTATAACAGCTTTAGTAAACGTAGCCCTTGACAAACATTCCTTTCTTGGACTCCTCAGATTCACCCTCGCCAGTGTATTTCCCAAGCTGAGCGAGAGAATTAGCTTTGGCACGGATGAGAAGAGCCTCCTGGGCTGCTTTCACGTTCTCTGGTCTTCCTCCCCATGTCTTGAGGCAAGTGTTCTGGAGAGCTCTGGCGTATGAGAAGGAAACGTGCCATGGATTTGGAGCTTGATTCATGGCGTTCAAGTTCAAGGTTGCTTCAACTTCGGATTGTCCACCAGACAAGAACTGCACATTTTTGCACAGATTATTTGATTTCTTCTTTCAATAGAATGAAGACATTAAGCTAGAAATTCAAACTTTTTAGTATCTGAGACTTACCATGATTCCTGGTACAGCTGGGGGGATTCTTCGGCTGAGGAGCTTCAGGGTATAATCAGCAACCTGCTCAGGTGTGGCTCTGTCCTTGCATTCGGCCCCAGGAGTGACCATGCTGGGCTTCAGAAGGATACCTTCAAACATAACGTTGTTCTCTGCAAGGTAGAAGAAAACTTCTGCCCACACTTTCTGGGCTACCTCGAAGGTCCTCTCGATCCCATGCTCACCATCCAGCAAGATCTCTGGCTCCACAATTGGGACCAATCCATTGTCCTGCATCAACCAAAGTAACAACAGGTGGGACATAATTCATACATCAAACAGTAGCTGAAAAAGATCATCTTTTTAGAGTTTCTTACTTGAGAAATGGCAGCATAGCGAGCAAGACCCCAAGCTGCTTCCTTCACTGCAAGTGCAGATGGGCCGTTGGGAATGCTCACAACGGTACGCCTGTTCATAAGGATTAGGAGGATTAGCAGGACATAATCTGAAATTGAAACGAAGACAGACGCAATATCTGACTGAAATGCTCTGATTTCCGATATTTATTCCTAGAATCCCTGCAAGAAACTCAAAACTCGGAATTCGAGGATCTCAAAGGAAAAATAGCTTACCATTTAGCGAAACGAGCTCCCTGCTGGTAGTAAGCAGCAGTACGGGAAGCAAGGCCGTCAAGACCTTGGCACCATGATTCGTCGTTGGAACCAGCCAAGGGGACGAGACCCTAATCATGAACAAGCAATCCCTTATTAATGAATCGAAGAAATGAAGAAAATGAAAATCTAATCATGGAGATATCTGTGAGTGACTCACCTTGTCGACCTTGATACCAGGAACAATGTTCTGTTCAACAAGCACGTCGACGATCTTCTTGCCTTCAGTTGTCGACTGGTAAAGGGTTTCCTCGAAGAGGATAGCGCCAGAGATGTAATTTCCCAGCCCTGGAACTGACACAAGCAGTGTTCTATAAGCCTGGCGGTTGCTCTCTGTGTTCTCCAACCCAATCGACGCCAATCGCTTCCCACAGGTTGCGTTTGATTCATCCATGGCTAAGATTCCACGCCCTGGAGATGCTACTATTTTCTGCAAATTCACATTCAGGTAGAAATACAGCTCTCTTTAAAATTCAGTTTTAAATTTCCAAAAGAACAGAACGAAATGAATGTGGTTTGAGAGCAATTAACACATACGGCAGTCTTGATAAGCTCATCTGCGTATGAACCCGCCCTGATTGTTAGTGAAGATGGTGTGATGGGGTGGCATCGGACCACGGTTGCCGATGGTTGGCGAATGTTCTGACCCTTCACCCACTCCGATTTGTCCAGCACTGGAGATGACTTGATCATAGATGCTGACGCCATTTCTGCAACTTCTGACAAGGAACTTCCCTTCTTCTTCTTCTTCTTGGGATGCCTTACTCAGAGACCCTCCTCTTCTCTTCTCTTTATCCCTCTGAGTCTCTCAATTCTTCTGTGGCAACACAACCTCAGGTTAGCTTTCCATGTCACTGTATTTATATAATCCTCCCGGTGTTCGTATGTGTTCTCTGAAGATGTCTCATTTGAGGCTGTTGAATGCCCACCAACCACAGCTTGCCAAATGGGTTGATAAACCTGGGGATCTGTCATGCTACAGACGAACTCAGCCAGGAGGGACGTCTGTCCACCTCGTAAAAAAAAAAGAGAATGAAATGTGACATTGAAGGTCTGGTGAGTGGTGAATGGTAAGGGATTTTCTGCTAAAAGTTTGCAAAACCAGAAAAATTAATTTTCTCAACAACAATTTAATGAATTTATAGCTGATCTTTTCCTTCCCATATGACAATTTGATGGTGGCAGACAAATTAATGAGAGCTTTGGTTTGGAAAGATTCTTTCTCTGTGAACATGATATGAGGCTGTAATCTTTCTAGAATTACTTCTATTATTGTCTTGTGGTTTTAAGTTTCAAAGCTCCATGAGATTTGTGGGCAGACGGTAGGGAGACTGCCACGTCAGTCAATGAATATGATGTTTCATTCCATGGGACCCCAGATGCCAAATGTCGCATCATTGATCTGACAAGTGGATTCCAAGGTGCCTAAAGGGACAGGATTGTCTGCACAATATGTGGTGCACGATGACAGATGACTCCCTACCCCTCCTTCAGTGATCAGATTGACCAGTATAGAATCTCTCCATTGTCATATGGGATAAGAGGATCAAGATTAACAGCTCAATATGGGATGAGAGAGAGACCACATGTCTCACCAGACAATCAAAATTGTCCTGATGATGTATGATTGAGTTTTTGGGATGAGTTGGGTCTAGATTCACAGCTCAATAAGAGGTGGGAGAGAGAGACCACATGTCTCATCAGACGATCAAAATTGTCCTCATGATGTATGATTGAGTTGTAGCTGTTGAAGTAGTGTGTACCATCCTTGTCTTGGAATGCAGGACAATCCATGCCTTCGAATGTATGAGGAGTGTGTCGCAACAAACACATCATCACACCGATAGGTCTTACAATGTAGAAGCTGGAGAACGTTTGGTGGAGTCCAGGAAGAAAAGAACAGCAGTAGTCTTTAAACTCTTGATTCATTCATTAAGTGTATCTGAATATTCATTTGATTTGGGCTTTCATTAAAACAAAGGAGAGAGAGAGAGAGAGAGAGAGAGATTTCCCACGCTGACAGTGTAAGGGAATCTATCATACCACACACCAATCACAGTGCACGGTTTTTTCAACAGAGGATCCATGTGTTCAGATAGAAGAAAGAGTGTCAAATGCAGATCCACATGATCAAATGTGAGGACATGGAAAAACATCCCTACACCATCATATGGATCTTCCCCTCTCCCAACCTACCCACATACAAAGTAAAAAGACTTGGGGTGACTTCTTAACTTTAAAAAATCAAGGGACAGAATAAGGTATCCTCTTGTAAAATTTTACATCAAAACAAACAGAACCAAAGGAGATAATGGGATGCCGGTTGATTGGATCCCCAACGAGATTTATAGAAAATCAATCCTTTGATCATATTAGAGAAAGTGTGGAAAAAAAGGGGACCACCCACAAAATACACAGGATTTCTACTTTTCAATCTATACCCGAAAACATAATAACTCAAATCTTACATTTTCTCAAACAAAACAAGCAGCTACTCTTTCCTCAAAACTTCTCCTTTGGCTTGTTAGGAAAACCAACCCACATGCGATGACCAGCTTTGCAATTTAGAAGAACCCACCAAATTGATACGCATGAACCACCAAAAGGAATATCAACTCGTCATCTTTCACAGAAATAGGATGCAGAACAGGTAAAATAAATCCTGTTACTTCAGATAAGTAGAAGAAACCCATAAAAGTATATAGCTTATTAAAGAAGTTGAAACTTCCAAACTCCTTGGGCCCCGAAGAATAGGTGGAATGACAGACACCATCAAGAATGTCCCCAAGAGCCAAGAGACAATGAAAGCCCCGACACTGATGAATGCAACATGGAATAATTAAAAAAAAAAGAATGATGCGTTAGAAGGAAGCAAAAAGTATGTTGGCAATCTAATATCTGTGTGGTGAAACAGAATTCTGGATGCATACCCGTATAGTATAGCTCGGATTCGGCTCTTCAGCCGGTCATATATGAAATATATGGTGGCCATTAGGGAGATGGCCACCTGAAGGGTCGGTCCATCTTCCGTTGGGAAGAGAACAGTGAGCACACCAAGTATTGCAAATGCAATCGCTGCCTTTATGATGAAGTTTGTAGATGGCGCTTGAAACCTACTCATGACAGCCTGAACAATCCGTGATTGAGTTACTTCCCTGACCTTTTTCTTGATGTCGATCTTAGGGTTCTTCCTCTCATAGAACTTCTGCATGATTATCTTATTGTGAGCTGATTCGATTGCATCAATGCTTGGCTGGTGTCTGGCATATTTTTTAATGAGGAAGTTCCTGGCAGCTTGGATTTCTTCTTCAGAAGCTTCCTTGCTAATTCCAAGCCGTTTATATGGATCCCTTATGTTGATTCGAGGAAAAGCAGTTGCATCTATTACAGCAAATCAGAAAAGACTCTCAGTGAAAGAATGATCACATGAGACAAGATCAAAGAACTGGAAGATAAACAACAGCTGGCAATAGTCTAGATGAAACTGTATATAACCATAAAAAATGATAAGGATCTGCTAATATCAATTGGACTAGTAGTCTAGTAGTGTTATAAGAACATCCTTAATTTACCTGTAGTTCCCCAAAAAACTGAGAAGGTAATTAATTATCTCCTAAATGCATCATTTGAGTCCAAGATTCATCCACGGAACTCAACGCAGAAACACAGATTTATCCAAGGCATCCTCCAACATTTTTCTGTATTTCTTTTGTCCAATGTATCACATTAAGAAGCTTCAGTTCTCAATAGTGTCAGGTCAATCACACACATTACCTAAAGACTTGACATTCTTAAATTCCTCGAAGAGCACAAGTCAACTTGTATACCACATGGACAAGAAGACATGCTCTACTATACAATTGGAGCATAGGAAGCAGGAAAAAAAATATCAGAAGGAGAGGCTCCAGCTATCCAGGGAATTGCCAGGCAGCTGAAAAGCATAATAATTCTACTCGTAAGGCACTTAATGGTGCCCCGGTAGGATCCATAAGTCAAGACAGTAAGGAAATCACATTATCTTGACATGGGAAATACACTCATCACAGGAATACATATTACAAGTATCAAAATACGAAAGTTAAACACTAAGCGTAACCACGGTGGAAACACTCGCTTGACTCTTGGCAGCTCGTGTTTCGACTTTTTGAGAGACGACTTTGCCACTCTCTGCTGTGACTACAGCCTTGTCTCCTGCGATTTTGATTTCTGTTGTCGGGGGTTTCACTCTCGCCTTTTTCAGGGAGTCCCTGGCATTTCTTACATCCCCCATACAACAAACCACCAAAGGCTATATATATATATATATACAACCAGCTGCTTTATTGAGGACAGAACAAGTATTTTAGCAATCATGAACTCACTTCTAAGTCTAGGTCAGTCTAATTCCTCTGCCATGTTGTCCTGGATTATTTCCTCAGCAAACATGCGACTAGAAAAGCTAATACATTCCCTTCAAGAAAGAAGGAGTTTCATGATCACAGGATAGGATGAGCGCTCTAATACCAGTATAGGATTTCAATTTGATCTCCCAAATTTACGCATAACAAACAAAGCTTTGGTGACATTCCAATGCCCCAAACCCACCCCCCTAAAACAGAGGGAAAAAAAAGTATGATAGCAAGTGAGGCACCATAAGCAATCCCATAATATAAAGAAAAAGGCTAGGGTTTGGAACATTACGCATTAGAAAGACTATCAGATTTATAGTATAGGAGGAAAGTATGTGAAATAAATAGAATAACAAGGGAGTACAGGTCCATTGAATCAACCCCAAAAGAGCAGCAAATTGCTACAAAAATAGGTTAATTTCATATCAATAATAAATTAGTAACTCCAGAAGAAAAAGAAGAAACTACCTCGTCAAGAGGGAGAGAAAGTGAAAAGACAACAAACTTATTGCTCTCATGAGAGGCATCTGGGAATAAGCATGGACACACCTTAACTTTGGTTCCAGATCTAAACGAGGGCTTCGGATAATTTTGAACCCAAGCCTGAATTTGAACAAGTAGGAAATCACTTGTTCATTTCTTAGGCTTCATCATGCAGTCCAACTTAGACCAACACATTAAAGGCTGTCTAACAACTTCAGATCTCACTATATTTTCCTCCTATTCCTAGGCCTCAAAATGCTTAAACTTTTCTTCCCAACCCAAAGGTCAGGCAGCAAATAGCATCAAATTTACTAAGCCACTTGAGAAGACCATAATTTAAACTGTTTATCAATATTATCACACTCCTCTCTACAGTCTTTTTTCTTTTCGTCACAGCGTTTTGCATTCTATAGTTGATAGAATCATGATGATCAATAAGAAAGTCATTCCTGTGGTAATGAACAGAGAGTACTCAGCAATATTGAGTTCAACAAACCATAATCCAACTACTAGTGGTTGACTAAATGAATCCTTTTAAGCTATCCCATTCAATCCAGGGTAGGTCTTCTCTACTTCCTCAACTCCACATTCTTTTTAGCCCTTCTTTGTCCTTTTTAAAGACTTCAAGCTTCAAACTGCGCCATATTACTCCTCACAGGTGTATTCATTGATTTTCATTGCACAAGACCAAACAATCTGAGCCACTTACCAAATAAAAAAAACCAAACAGTCTGAGTCAATTTTACCTCAATACCTGTCGGTGCCACCCCTAAGTTCCCACGGATGCTTTCTTTTTCAAATCTATCCTTCCTTGTCATCAACCAATCAGGAAGAAGAAGAAACAAAGAAGGAATAATTACCAGTTGAGTTGTCAGCTGTATCACCGAAAGAAGCACCCATTGCATTATAGATCCTGTGACTTTGCACAACCTCATTTTTCTGTGTGAAACCAATCCAGTCACGTCTGCAGGAAGTCACAACAGAAAAAAAAAAAACATTATAAAAGGTATTGATACTCAATCAACAAATTTGAGAAGCAACCATCCATTCAAGAATCTTTTTCTTTATAATTTGATAGAAAATTCAAGAATCTAATCAACGGAGAGCAAGCTATACCTATAAAAACGAAGAACTTGCATCTTTGTCCTTACGTTTTGATGATGAGGGAAAGCTGAAACTCGACCACATAAATCCCCTGAGCCTCTTGTGGGTATATGAAAAGTAAATCTAGATGACATACAAGTCAATCCAGTCACAGACATCTTCAATTATAGCCAGGTATCTGTCGTTGAACGACTACTCTGAGTTTCATTTAGAAGAAGGAAAAAAAAAGAAAAGAGAGCATAAATAAACACCTGATTATTTCGGACAAAGCAGACAGCAATTCAAGTCAATTAGTTGAAGTTTAGTAATTAAATTATACAACTTCTTATCTAAATAAGGAGAAAACATTGTAACGGCAGCCTATGCATTTATTGCAGAAATTATCCAACAGGAATAACCAAATAAGAGAAATCAATGATGCCAAAGGATCTAGAAGACCAATATTCAAATCTCAACCTGCTCATTTATGCAAAATGAGAACGCCACAAAAATATAGTTACATGGGGCAGGCATTAGCGGCAAATGTCAAAATAGGAGCAGCACTGTCATGTACGAGCACAAATTCCAAACCACCAGGGCACAAACAAAGCAAAGGGAGCGAAAATCCACATCACAGGTTAGAATTGCACTAAAGGGCGCAACTGAATTACTAAACAAATGGAGCTCAGAAACTTCAGAGGAATAACAAGCAATAAACTAGTTACCAAAAAGAGACTCTATGAATTAGGTCTAGAGTTAAGAAACTATTTAAGGATTCTTACAATGAAACAGAGCAAAAATTCATGTCTTACCAAGAAAGAGTATAGTTTCTACTTGTATTTTCAATTGCCTATCGGTTTTTCAAGATTATTGACTTTTTATTTCTCAACCTTTGTAAAATTAATTGCTTGACTAATTAGAAAAATGCGTTTGCAATCAAGCTTACTGCATCAGTACAAGGTGATGAGGCCAACGCTGCAAAGTTTGAACAACAAATAAATAGACACAAGGTAGATAGAGGTGAACATGTAGGAAAGGCTTTTTTTTAATCGTTAGTGGGTTATTTCCACCCTCTTTGGGGAGAGGGTTATGACCAGATTCTTTCGAGTTTTAAGATTCCGTTATGAAGCTAGAAAGAAGCCCACAACACAACTGCCACAAATTAAAGAGTATATTATAGGATAATTTTTTATTTATTTGGGGGTGGGGTTAGTTGTAGGGGAGGGAGTTAAGCAGCTATTTTGAAAGCATGAAAAGAGAAAGATGGGGAAACACAGACACACATACACACACATGTGACGTACATGAACAAGATCCAAAGAAGTGAAAGATTAGAGACAAGTACCTGAATGGGAAGGACAATAGGGATCAAATTCCTACACATTTCTTCATGAATAGGCAACTCCCAATTAAAAAAATAAAAATAAAAAACACCCACAGGCTATGAAATTTTTAAAAAATGATTATGCTATCAGTCAACACCCACAGATCAGCATTGTGGACTATAGGCTTAGATGACGAATATCTTCAAAAGTTTTACTTTTGGCTCTTCCAAACATTTGAACAAAGAGGGGAAAAAAAAGTGAGGACCCTCCAAAGGATCTTTCATTCCATCTCAAAAAAATACCTAATTTGACCAGCTGGAGGACATCTCCCTGATAGCATCAGATGACCTATTCAACAAGACATTATTCATCCCTTTAGGCATCAACCAAAGTTTATTTATGATCAATTGTCAAAATTGGCCATCAAGATCGTCCAAAATTTGGTTCTTTCAACAATACCCACCTTAAAAATTGGTGCCTGAAGCAATATCCTCAAAATCCTTCATTATAGTTTTCTAGAAGGAATAGCGCACTCCATAGGAACAGTTGACCCCTATCCCAATCAGAAAGCAAGACCCGCACTTCTCTTCACCAAACTTTCTCTAAACTCTAAAGTCTATAGTTCAGACTCATTACCAGATCTACACAACCACTAAGCCAAGAAGTGAACTACAGCACTCAATTTTCTTAAGCCTAAACCTTCAATTGTTTTGGATGACCAAAAAACACCCCCTCCATTGAAATGGACATTTTATTATCATCTCTCCATGCTGCAAGGAACCTCTTTTAAGTCACTTATCAAAACAAGTAGAGAACAATTCAAGGTGCTTAAAGAAACTTTAACAAGAGATTATAAAATCAAAGAGTAGCTAATTGCCTCTATTTAACATTATTCTCCTACCAAACAACAGAAGTCTTCTTTTTTTCCTTCCCCCCCTCCTCCCCCTCCCCCTCCCCCTCCCCTTTTCTTTTCTTTTTTGAGGTGCAATTTACCAAGGTTGTCAACTCAGCTAGGAAGTGCTTAGCTCCCTAGGCAATGCCACTGTATAGGAAGTGAGAAGTCAAATGAAAGAAAGCATTTGATAAACTTAGAATACTGAGGCCAATGGACAGACTGACTGTGCATACATGCCATGTGTGGGGGGTGTGAGAGTCAGTGTGAGTGTGTGTGTGTGTGTGTGTGTGTGTGTGTGAGAGAGAGAGAGAGAGAGAGAGAGAGAGAGAGAGCCCATCTTAGAAGCCTCCTCACCCCAACATTTTTATTCATCCCAAGATATCTTCAAAACCGGACATTCTCTTATCAGGCCATTCTGTATACACAATTCCAAGATGATCATCTATGTCCCCTTGTGGTTTGAACCCAAGTGACCACAGCCTTGTTTATTTGACTGCCTTAATGATATTGGCCAACTCAGGGGGATCAAATTTTTTTCAGTCCTCACTTAGGTAAATGACTATTTTATTCTTTAAATACATCAAGAATCCAGTCCACCTCCCTAGCTCTTAAAAGAAATCTAAGGTAGGAATTGGTAACTTAGAAACCACCTGATGAGAAGTCGATTCTTGCATCCAGCACCAGACGCTTGGAGTGAAATTACTTACATTATGATGTATTCTATAATTCACCTCAGACCATAAACACTCAGAAAATACTTCTTCGATATGTTTCGTGAACTCATATAATGCACTTTAATATTTTATATCGCATTGTATCAAAAAACCTCCTAAACCAAAAAGGCATTCTTGCATAAGACCTAATACAATCTAAACTCACACCGCGAATTACCAAATTAATAGGAAGAAAACCAATCTTAATTCCATAGTTTGAACTTTGAAGTTCAAATACACATGTATTAAACTCTTAATCTCAATTGCATTAAGAGAAAAAGCAAACAGCGATTTGGTCAACAAAACTCAGCAAAATGCCCACAAAAAATATTATCTAGCATTTTTGTCCTCAAGTAATCTGTGTTCTTATAACCAAATCTCAGGAAACAATGGGGAAATATCATACCAAGAGACTATACAGAAGCCGTTTTTCAATTTCTTCCTACAAACATTGAGCATGATAAACAGAGTGGACAATTTGACAGAGAAATCAGCAAAATATCCCAAGATGGATACTCTGCTGAACTATCGTAGGAAACATCCCTTGTTCATTATTTTTAATGCGGCATTTTCAAAGAAAGGAGTAAGAAGAAAAAGGAAACCTTTTCCCGAGGACTTTGTCAAGAAATGGGCATACTCATCTTTCCCAACTGGATAACTGATTTATGGAAGAAAACTAAAAGTCACTTTATTCAATTCTCAAACCCTCCAAAACCTATCTTCCTTATTAGCAGACACTTACTAGAACAGATTTGCAAGGAAGCCGTGAGGAAATATCTCAGCCGGTAATCATATGAAACCGTTTTTAATTGCAGTCGCCAATTGCCAACCATGAATCCAATTGGCGCAGCATTACATGGGCAAGGGATTTTCTAAAACAAACAAAGTAAAGGATCATCTCATCCTGAGCATTCCCAAAAATTCACCAATCGCAAGCTAGTCCAACACTAGGCACCAAAAATTAGGAAAGTGCAGTAGAAGAAAAACCGCACAACCTTACAACATTATCATTTTGTAGTTCCGTCGATATCTAGTATAGTCTATACCAACTGAAACAGCAAAGGAAGAGGGAAAGAGCCGAAAGCCATACCTGATGAAAAACCCAAAAGGTAGTACTGTACAGGTTACCTCCAGAACGTGCCGAAATGGAGAAAGAGTCCAGAGATTCAGCGAAAATCCGCTATTGTGTTTATCCTCTCAACCTTCAAACTCCCTCATGAGCAGAGTGAAAGTGAGTTGTTTTGCTGTTTCGCTAAACTAACAGTAAGGTGCTGTCAGTGCCTCTCTGGTCTGGAGTCTGGACTCAGGACTCTGGTGTCGCAAATCGCAACTCGCAATTCGCAACAGAGAGGAGGAGATAGGTTTCGCTCGAAAGGAAACGAGTCAACTCCGACGGAATACCATCGAATCAGAACTCAGACCAAAATTTTCGCCCCATAAGCGCTTCTAACTTGTGGCCTGTGGGTCAGCTGCGGTCTTTAGGGTATCTTTGGTATAATTTATTGAAATATTTATATAAATACATTCAATCATTTAAAGGTGTTGGATATGATTTTTAATTTTTTTTTTAATTTAAAGTAAATTAAAATCTATAGGTAGGTTGATGAGGAATTCATTATGCATTATGGTGATAATGGATTATGACTTATTTTTATTTATGCATTTTCTTTCGATTTCATTTTTGCTAGTAAATTAGATTGGTCTAAGTTGCTTCGTTTCTTTTTTGGTGACATGTAGTAGTTCCTCTTTCGGTGACTAGGTTACTATGAGAAGGAATCTGGAGCTCGGATATCATGTCAAGTTTCTAACTCGAAAGTTCAAACTAGTAAGTGAAGGGACTCTTCCATATATAAGAACCCAAGATTTCGATTTCATTAGCAATGTGGGACTATTCCCAATAGTAAAGAACTGAACTAACGATTTTGGTAGAGATGGAAGACTGAGTTTATATTTGGTTTTTGCATTCTCGTTGGACTTTCTGTCGAAGGTTTCGTACATTGTGGCGATCTCTTAATTGCGGTAGTTCTTGTGGGTGTGACCACTGTTGTATTAATTCTTTAGATGTTGCGGATATCTGTTTGGAGATGGAGGTGTTTAGATAATAGCTACGTTTTCCGAACCTAATGATGACCGAACAGCTGGAGAAATCTAGCCATGCTTCTCTATCTACTTTCACCTCTACTCCTGCCCTTCGGTTCCTCACGAAGGCTACCACTATGACAAGATTCAGAGAATTGCTCTGATGGGTGCTGGAGGAAGAAGAAGAGTAGGCCATTGGTATGGAATATACACTTCACACAGAGATACCAAACCATTATCATTTATTATTCATAACTTATTATTATAAATAATTTATTATAAATAAATTATAAACATAAATACCAAAAGAATCTTTCAAAGCATTTTCCATTGTCCAAAATGAATTATACTCTTCCATGTCCTTAGGTGACCAAAGCCCACTTTGTGGGCATCGTTATCTAATGTCTCCGGAAGAAATTGCGACTGTGTCTGTTTGTGAGAGCGAGTGTGTGTTGTAGACTGCTGTGTTTGGTGGACACCTTTTTTTTTTTTTTTTTTTTTTTGGGGGGTTTTTGGGAGCAGAGGTGGGGTTTGGGAGCAGAGGTTTACATTCCAAACCACTAAAGATTTGAAGAAAACTGATCATAAATCGAAGATAACTTAACAGGTCTTATTAAACATTTGGTACTCGTTTTATATCATTACCCTATTTATTCATAAACCATTTCAAACTGCAAAGTTGTGTTACATCGGAAGAACAAATATAACTACTCCATGGATAGAGAAAATGGAATAATAAATGTTCAAAGATTAGCATGAGCAAGAGAACTTCAATGTAGCGAATTTAACATTTAAATGATATTATTGGTTCAAAAGCATGATGAGGAGTTCTCGGACAACAAAGACTCAACCTTAAGATCTCCCGACATCCCCCCTTGTTGGGAGGACAATGATTGCAGCTTTAGCCTCACCCATCTAAGAAAAAACAACCGCCGTCGAAGGCCTCCCCATCGTCTCGAAGTCTTAGGAGCTTTGTGTATTTTTTTTTTTTTTTTCATTGGGGACTATGACCTCTTCAGACTAAGGCCTCCCATTCTTGGTGAGTTGGTGTGCTATTTGGGTTACCTTGAGTTGGATTTACTCTTATTGGGTTGGCTTTGTATTGGCCTTTCCTTTGCATGTTTTGTTTTGGCTCCTAGCTTTTGATGGTCTTGCTTGTTTTATAGTTAATAAATTCAGGAACGGTAAACACTTGGGTACCGATATGTACATGTATTAAAAGCAATTAGACTTCAATACGGGGATTGAAAATTTGGTTAAAAAATACATACATCATAAATATGTACGCGTTTACTATGACAATATTTTTATTGAAAAATAAAGACATATATTCACTATGCAATATATATCTACATCATTCAACAAATAGAATATATATATATATATATATACAACTTTGCATACAAACAAAACTTGCAAGCCATGAAATTCACAAAAAATCGTCATCTCATTAACATAAAACATATATCAAAGCAAGAAGGGTTCATTTATTATAGTAGTGGGGTTTTAGGGATTTAGGAAAAAAATTGAAATATAATGAAAGAGAGAGAGAGAGAGAGAGGGGAAAATATATATATTTTTTGTTTTTATTATTACCATTTTTTCACGTTTAGTATGGCAATACGTGTTTAAAACGTGTTTAATACGTTTCAATATAAAAAATTCAATTTTTTGAGAATCTATGTCATAATTCGTAATTATAATTTGGGATCCCTTATAAGTTTAAAATTTCGGAACACGTATTAAACACTACTTTACTAACTATGGCTTATTTGTGTTTTTTCCTCTAGATTCAATAAAATATCTACTTACCAAAAAAAAAAAAAAAAATTTTATAACAAACAAACAAACATGCAAATTTAATATTAGCTTGGTTAAAAGTTAATAATAGAAAATCAAAAATAAAAGTTTAGTCAAAACAAGAAATCCTTTTTATTTTTTTTGGAGATGGGTCCAAAAAGAATTGAACTCATGACCTCAGAGTTGATCTTTAGCGGCAGATACACCTAATAACAACAATTGGAATAGGTATAATGATGTATTTACCAATCAAACTTCTTTATTATGATTCTTAAAATATTCCAAGAAGGGAAAATCTGATTGTAACGGAGGTGGTTACACCAGAAGTTGCAACCTCATTTCCTTGCCCCCAAGTCATACTGTTGGGGTAAAATAGTAACAGATTTAAATCAGACCATGGATGAGGCATCTGTAACAGGTCTCGAAGAATGGGACACGTAGCACACATCCAAGGTATGAAGCATAAGGGTGAGGAAGAGTTTTTTCTGACGGTGTTCGAGAAATGAAATCGTGTTTAACCCCCTTCTGAGCAATCGGGCCATGATTTGATAGATTGATGGAGGTAGCTGGATATTAAATGGTCTTGTCATTAAAGCTCATAAATATCGACAACCACCATAAATGTCAAGTATGAGGATTTGATTGGCCAGGTCACCATATTATGGATCAAATCAGCAAAAAGTAAGGTTTATACTCGATAAAAGAGAAAGGACAACTACTATTGTCGGAAGACATGAAAGACGTGGACGAAAGAGGGGTCGAAGAAGGTTGATTAGAATCGAAAATGACTGACAAAACATCCAAGCACCGTCCTAGTGTGAGGACAAGGCTAACCACCCATGCCTGATGGACGATAAGTGATTAGGAGTCGCCACCTAGATTAAAGTCTAGGACCTATATGTGAGGACAATGAGATTTTCATATGATCCTCTTTCACGAAATCAAAATTAGGCTCACTTTGGTTACTTTTATCCATCCACGCCAATGGACGGAGTAAAATATGGAGTCGCCACCTAGATAAGGTCTAGGACCTATAAATGGTCTCTCACTTGGAGAGACACTATGACTCATGCTCAATGGATTGGCTTCTAGTCTTACCAGAGAAGGGTAAGTGTCAAGTTACGAGTTGGGAAGGTGTTAGGCACCCAACTCGCCCGGTCAATGGACCGGTCTCTTTCTGTCTTATCCTTTCCTGCATTCTTAAAACTTATGTATGTTCAGGTCGTTCAATTTAGCCTAACTAGGCAAATGGGAAACCCTAGACCAAGTTTCTAAGTTGTTCAACTTAGGTGCCGCCACAAGATTTGAAAAATAAAATACAAGTCAAAAGACAATAAATGGATCAATGAACAAATGAATGGATAAAAAAAATGAAATAATCATGAATAAACAAATAATGAATTAAAAGATGAATAACCGAAAAATACAACGATAATGGATGGCCGGGCTCGAGATCAAGCCGCCACGTATCCCCGTGCGGCGGGGAATCGGACCAAACGTAGTTTGTGCGTGGTTGTGGTTGTGTGTGAGGTGCTCCCTTGACAAAGGAAGCACGTGGGACCGTGGCGCGAAGGGTGAACTACTCGAGTTCTCCACTTCCCGCCGCCACGTATCTCTTTAGAGAATCGGGTCAAACGGGTTCCCAACGGTTAACGGGCTGTTGGACCCCACATGGCATTCCGGGAGGTGCTCGGACCTCGGAGGTACTCGGACCTCAACTCCCGCGCTCGGCAAGGCAACACTCAAGAGGTACTCGGACCTCGACTCCGCACTCGGCAAGGCAAACTCAAGAGGTACTCGGACCTCAGAGGTACTCGGACCTCGACTTCCTTGCACTCGGCAAGGCGAACTCAAGAGGTACTCGGACCTCGACTTCTTGCACTCAACAAGGCAAACTAATATTCTGAAAGTGATCGGTGCGCACATCGATTCCCAAACATGGGAGATGATTGGCCTAAGGCCAAAGACAAAACTAAGTAAAAGCAGGTTGGAGATCAACATGATCCCAACCGTCGCCTCAAAAATATGCAAACATGACACCTTTTTTTTGTATTTTTCTTTTCTCTTTTGTATTTTCCCTTAAAAAAAGGGAAACAATTTTTGAGACCCATGCTAAGGTTGGTGGGCCCATGATCTAGGCGGGGCCCACACCAAGTGGAGAAGGGGACTCTCACATTAAGCTATTACAGACATGAAGCGATAGGAAGTCAGCCTGTAATCATGTCAAATTAAATGCATGAGGAAGTCAGTCAAGCATATGAGCGAAGCCAACAATCAAACCAAAATCAAGTACTTTAAAACCAAACCAAGTACATTGGTTGAAACAAGTGTGATTAAACCAATCCAAACAAAAATACTAAACAAACTCAATACCATTAAACCACTCCCACCATGGGTTGAACCAACTCATCATGATTAAGCATTCTCTATCATAGGGTTGAACCAGCCTAGTGTAATTAAACCAAGCCCACTACGAAGAGAACCCACTCAATACAATTAAAATAAACCAACCAAAGGGCTGAATCAGTCCCAATTGGATTACCATTGACCCTCCTGTGGAACCATGTCACACTGCTGAAATATACGAGACATCATAGGACAGCAAGAGGAAAAACGAGCAAAAATAAGAAAAAAAAAACCTAATAGTTCCTACAACACTTAACAACTAGCATCGCTAGGAGACGATATGCCAAATGAAATCAAAACTATAACAAAAACGAAGATCTACACATCCAAAGCTAGCTGGGAAGGAAAAAAAAAAGGCATGAAAATCACAACTCAACACCTATTTTAACCGAGCCACATACCTCACTCAAACTGCCCTATGAGAAAACAAGCAAGATAGTGAACTAACCCTTGGGGGGTTGGACCAACCCACCACAGATAAACCAAACCCACAATAGGACTGAACCAGCCCAACATATGGTTTAAACTAAGGTTAGCATGGGACTAAACAATCCAACATAATCAAACCAATCCCATTGTGGGATTATATCTGGTTCGACATGCATTCAAACAGTCCATAACAGGGGTTGGACCAGCTCAAATCAAAATATAATGGAACAAAATTGGCCTAATCAATAAGCTAAACAAAGACATAAATTTGCATTGATAATAAGCTTAAACCTGAATATCTCGCTGTAAGAACCAATTAATGCCAGCACCCAAATCAGGTTCATTGTTGAAAATTGCAAAAAGAATCTCATCCAACATGTGCATCAAAGATTAAATGCCACAAAGGAAATTATATCGAAAACTCAGTTTTAACATGAGACCAAACCCAATTCAAGCATAAACTGAGAATCCATGGAGGCATAAACAAAGTTAAACATCACTACCAGTAAAAGACTAAACTGAGAAGCAGGGTAGATGGATAAAAATTCAGATATAAAGGATGATGTTCAACAATCAAGCATTAAGAACAAACCCATCTCCGTTCGATTCAAGCATAAACAATCCAGAAATGAAAGATGAAATTGATATCCCTCCGAGGAATTTACATTCAACACCACCACTCAAATCTGATATAAATGGAGTAAAACAGATATATATCATACAAACATACTCAACTAAGCTCAAATTCACCACCTGTGACAGATCATTGCCGCCATAAAATTGGAGAAGTAAGACATTGAAGAGAAAGACAAGCAAAAGAAAAATAAAAAAAACTCTAATCTTAACCGAAACCAGAAGACTAAATTTTCAAGCATGAGGCTTGTAGTAAAAATCTGGAATCGATTTGGAAATTAGAAAGAGAACTTTCAGCTCTATAAGGGAAAAATCCATGGAGCTTTTGACGACAAATCAGTAAGCAATAGAAATCCCAACAGCAAAAATTGAAAACAGATTTTGAATCCAGATTCCAAACCCAGATTTTAGAACAGAGAAATCCAACAAATGGATCAGATTCATAACAAGAAGGTACTGCAGAACCGATTAGCAAATTTAAACTATATTAACATGTGCAGGATAGAAAGTTTTAGGAAGACTAACCTGCAATCTGAACTCCTTTCCTTCTTCTTCTTCGCCACTGTCTTCTGATTTTTTTTCTTTTTTTCAATTTGGCCGACACTCTTTTCTCTCCTACTTCTTCTCCATTTCCTCGATAGCAGCTCCTCTCTCTCTGTTTCTTCTATCCCCTTTGCTGCCGCTTTCCTCTTTTTTTTTCTTCACTTCTTCTTGGCTTCCTCTCTTCCCTTTGCTCGCCGCTCCTCCTCCTTCGGTCTTCCTCCTACTTCCTCTCCTTCCTTTTCTCTTCTCTGCGTTGTCTCATGGCTTCACCCCTCCCAGCCGTCTCTCTCCCCCGCTTTCTTTCCTCCCTACATTTTCTGCCCCTTTTTCTGCCGCCTCTTTCTCTCCTCTCCTTTTCCCGCAACAGTTTCTCCTCTCTTTTTTGGCTTTTTTTTTTTTACTTTTGTTCTTTTTTCTATTCTGGTTTTCACGCCCCAAATGGCTGCCGCCTCCTTCTTTCTTCTTGTCTAGTTTTTTCTTTTCTTTTCCTAACCCTTCATCCAAGGGCCAGAATTCCTCCACTTGATCCCTTTTCAACCCATCTCATATAATAAAAATAGGAATAGAAAAAAGTACACACAATTTATTCTAAACCCAAACCCAAGCCCATTAGCCTAACCCATTAAACTAAACCCATTGATCTTAGTTCTAAACCCAATTAAGCATCCTAAAACCCAAGGCCAAGAGCCCAAACCCATTTTAGAAAACAAAAATTATCACAAACTTGAGCCCAATTAACTAAAACCTATTGACACCTAATCTAAACCCAGTCCAAACCTAATATTCTAAATCCTAAACACAAGTCTAAATTAAATCAACCATTTTTTTTTTTTTGTATTTTTTAGATTTTTTTTTTCTATTTTTTAATGATTTTTTCAATTTTTTCATTATAACAAAAAATGATAGGGAAATTCTAGCATGACCTAAAATGACAAAGATGCCCCTGATATGAAATAGATCAAAATGGGGGTCTTACACTATAAAAATATAATCTCATCATAAGATAAGACTTTTATTGACTCATTTGACCCAATTTATCGGCTTTGATCTATCAGAGAATAGGTAAGCGTTCAAGGTACAATTTAGGAAGGTATTAAGCACCCAAAGTTGTCCGATCTGAAAATCGACCTCCTATATGATTTTACTTTCCTTAGACTCTATGGTTCTGACTGTTCATGATCAATGGATAATAACTAAGGCTCATGGGGAATCCTATGTCAAGTTGCTAAGTTCTTCTAACATAGGTTTAACCAAACATGTTGTAAAAATAAATAAACAAGCAAAGTAATATACAGTGCACCGAACCACCGATGGTTCGGTGATGGACTGAACCTGAGACGTTCAAAACATCTAAAATTACATACGTATTTCAATCTTGAAAATCAAGTCCATAATGTAGTTCGAACGAAATGTGATTAAGGTTTATGGATGTGATTTATGCTTAAGCTTCATTAGATTTAATTGTTCAAGTTGAAGTTTATGATTAATAGATGATTGAGATTGAATCTAGAGATAGCCTATATGGATCGAAGTGAATATGAATATGGATATAGATATAGATATGGAGATGGAGGACCTAAGGATACTAAGATGTGGTACCGTACTTGGAGAGGTCCTCCAAGTTACCTACGTATTTCAGAGGTTCTGAAAATTAAGGTATAACGTAGTTCATTGTGATGGGTTGTAGATAGATATGGATATCTTAAAGGAGACTAAATAAGGTTGAAGTGCGTACAACCCAAGTGGATCAAAGGTACGACTTTATGACTTAAGTGTGTAGAGTCCAAGTGGACCACATGGTATGGGTTTGGAATCTAAAGATGTATAGTCCGAGTGAACCACAGGTACAGGATAGGAATCTAAGGGGTGTACAGTTCAAGTGAACCACAGGTACAAATTCGAGAGAACCTAAAGAGTGTACAATTTGAGTGAATCACAGGTACAGATTCGAGAGAACCTAAAGGGGTGTATAGTTTAAGTGAACCACAGGTTCAAATTCGAGAGAACCTAAAGGGGTGTATAGTTCGAGTGAACCACAGGTATAGATTCAAGTGAATCTAAATGGTGTACAGTTCGAGTGAACCACAGGTACAGATTCAAGAGAACATAAAGGGTGTACAGTTCAAGTGAACCACAGGTATAGATTCAAGTGAACCTAAATAATGTACAGTTCGAGTGAACCACAAATACAGATTCAAATGAACCTAAAGGGTGTACAGTTCGAGTGAACTTGTTCGAGTGAACTACAGGTACAAATTCGAGTGAACCTAAAAGGTGTATAGTTCGAGTGAACCACAGGTACAGATTCAAGTAAACCTAAAGGGTGTACAGTTAGAGTGAACCACATGTACAGATTCGAGAGAACATAAAGGGTGTACAGTTCAAGTGAACCACATGTATAGATTCAAGTGAACCTAAAGGATGTACAGTTTGAGTGAACCTAAAGGGTGTACAGTTTGAGTGAACCTAAAGGGTGTACAGTTTGAGTGAACCTAAAGGGTGTACAGTTCGAGTGAACCACAGGTACAGATTCTAGTGAACCTAAAGGGTGTACAGTTCGAGTGAACCACAGGTACAGATTCAAGTGAACCTAAATGATGTACAGTTCGAGTGAACCACAGGTACAGATTCAAGTGAACCTAAATGATATACAGTTCGAGTAAATCACAGGTACAGATTCGAGAGAACCTAAAGATTGTACAGTTCAGGTTAGGTGCATACAGTCCGAGAGAACTACAAGTACGACTTAGAATAGAGGTTGTAGAACCGTATTTGAGAATCTCTCCAAACTGCCTACGTATCTTAGGAGACTGCCCTAAGAATCAGGATCCACGTAGTTTAGAATATTCATTTCATCAATGTGTGCTTTCAAGAACAAAGTATGGAATCGTATTTGAAAATCTCACCAAACTGCTTATGTATCTTAGAGTTGTTCTAAGAATCAAGATCCGCGTAGTTCAAAAATATGGATTCAATTCAATCATGTTCTTCTTTTAATATCAAGGTATGGAACCTAAATGCTCTATGGTTCAATTCACATCACACCTATCTAGTTCTTTGTACCCTAGGAGAGAATGAGCTAAGGGGTAAGGATCGTCCTAAAGCTACCCTTGACCTAAAATCCTAATTTGGCATGTGTTGGACTAGGCTTTATATTTCTTAGTTAAGATTTATCATTTTTTTTCATTGTTACCCTTCCCGTGAATGTGGGTGCCTACATGCACATCTCCACATTTAATATGTCTGCTAGGTGTACAGATATAGCAGTTCGACTAGGACATAGCAGAAATTAAATTGTTACCAACAACAAATATCATTCAAATATGACAAGTAACAATATATTTCATCTCAAATATAATAATAAAGCATGTGAATCATCATAGCAGCAAGCATGTGAGCATCAAGGTAACAGATATATATATCCAATGGCATCTTATGTATTATTTCCAATCAAAGTATATCTTAGTGTGTCTTATATGAAATTCTCTAGATCTATGGTTGGGATCTAATGTGAATCTCTCAATATCTTAAAATCAGATTCTCAATCAATGGTTTGGATTCAATTTATCTCTTCAATAATGTATCAAGATCAAATTCTCAATCTAACGATCAAATCTCTTTAAAACATTGATTATTATGATCAACATGCAAATTTCGTTAAAACAGTCAAGATCAATAACTCAGATCTCATATCAAGATATAATCATAATCAGACTAAGATCCCAATGGTTCAAATTCTTTTAAATCACTTCATCATGATCAGATTAGGAAATCAATAACTCAATTACTCCTAATGTCAATCCAAGGGTTCAAATCTCTCAAATCATAACCTAACAATTCAAATTTATTTACATTAATCATCAAGACAATTCGATGTTCTAGATTTATTTATATCACTCATGATGTCCATCCAATGACTCAAGTTATTTTAAAACACAATATGATGAAAATCTAACGGTTTAAATCATTCCTGATGATAATCCAATTGTTCAAATTTATTTCAATCACTCCCAATGATAATCTAACGATTCAAATCTCTTATCATGATAATCTAACTGTTCAGATTGATTGAAATCCCTTTTGATGACAATCCAACGGTTTAGATTACTCAAATTAATAATTTAACCATTCAAATTACTCAAATCAAGATAAATTATGATCAACAAATCAAATCAGAACTCCAAGTTTAATGGTCCTAATCTAGTCTTATCAAATTTCAAGATCAATGGTTCAATTCAATTCACATAAAAAAATCCAATCATATGGTCATATATCAATCTCATTAAAATTCAGATCATGTAATTGAATCAATCACATAAAATTCCAAACAAGTGGTGGGACCAATTTAATTTAAAAAAAAATTTCAACATGTGGTCGGATCAATTTTGATCACATGAAATTTGAGCATTCGGATTAATTTCATTTAATTTGAATGCAATCGGATCAATTACATTCAAATTTATAATCGAATCAATTCCATTAAATTTCCACAATCAGATCAATTTCACAATCGAATCAATTCCATTAAATTTTTACAATCGGACCAATTCCATTCAATTTCACGATCGAATCAATTCCATTAAATTTTCACAATATGATCAATTTCATCACATTATAAAAATTCACCATGATGGTTGGATCAATGGCTTGATTCATATAAAATTCATGATCAATGTTTAATTTTCAACACATGATCTGATAAAAAATCAGTCCAATCGATTAAATTTAATTAAACATATCAATTAATCATTTTCAATATCAAAACCCAACCAATCAGATTTAATAAAAAAAATCTCAATTAATCGAATCAACTTTTAAGTTGTGAGGGAGTGAGCAGGAAGTGGATATGGAGTGCTTGCGGACAGATGGTTTATTTCAAGGGGTTTGAATGCTTTTGGTGAGCAGGTGTAATGAAAGTTGGGTGTGTTGGTGTGTAAGTGGTTCATGTGACAGGTGGGTTTGATAAGGTGTGACAACAACAAATAAGTAACAAGGTCAAGACTCTTACCTCATTGGCCTCCTCCTCTTCTTCTTCTTCTGCTGCTTGAGCCTTCTCTCAGTCCTCTTCTTCTACCCCGATCAGTCGGCCTCTCCTCAACGCCTTCTCTTTCTCTAGTTCTCTTCCTTTCTCTCTCTCTCTTTTTTTCCCTCGGCTTTTCTTTTGCTTCTGTAAATCCTCTCCCTCATTTCAGATTTTTCTCTGTTTAGAATCCTCTATCTCCCTCTCTTTACTTCTCTTCAATCTTTTCCTTTTTTTTCAGTCTCTCTTCCAGTCTTTTTCCTTTTGTCAGTCTCTCTTGGATCTTTCTTTCCTCTTTTTTCCTTCTGATTCTCCTCTTAGCTAATTCTCTCCTTCTTTCAAAAGCTCACAATTTTCCTTTTTTTTTTTATTTATTTTCTTTCCCTTTTATTTTTCTTTCCATATCTCATCTCCCCTACCGACTCTCTCTCTGTCTTTCAATTCTCTCTTAGTCGGCCAGCATCTCTTTTTTACTTTTTTCCTTTTTTTCTTTCGATTCTCCTTCTTTCCTTTCCTTTTGTCTATTTAGTTGACTTCTCACTCCTTATGTTTATAATACAATCTCACGTACATGTATTAATATTCATCATAATAGTATGTAATATATAATATAATGTATAAAATTATAATATATAATACACACAATGCACATGGGTTGGACCTATTTGGTCTAGATTGATATGGATTGGATTTATTGGACTGATTGAAGTTCATTGGGCTGGAGCAACTTAGGTTGACTGAGTTAGACTGAGTTTCTCTCTCTATCATTTCATGGATCATTTCACCTGTCATTCCGCATGAAATCTTTTGATGGTCACTGTCCTAAATTTTTCACATCTACTTTGTGGAACACTAAAAACGGAGAATATTGGAGTTTGAATCACCTCATTTGGATGTAAAATGACCAACTTATGAATTTCTAAGGTTAAAACAAACTAATTTACGATAATTTAACTAACAACTCTGCATGGGATGCCTCGGAGACCTCTGCTTCAAATTCTCCACGTCCACTTTGTAGAGCACTAAAAATGAGGAGTAATGACACTGGAATCACCTTATTTGGGCGTCGGATGAGCAAGATATGAAAAGATGAAATTTAAATAATTAAACTTACGATAATTTACATGCAAGCCGTTGATGATTATTATAAATTTCAGAAAATACCCTTTATTCTTATTCTCAGACTAAAATCGTCATATCTTTTTTATTAGATATCGAAATTGAGCAATTCTAGTCTCATTTTGAAGGTATTTCCAAGACCTATGCATCCATGCAGGTCGCAGCCCATGACCTTGCTGTGGGGCCTGTTGAAAACTATATCGAAGTCTCAGCCAAAAATCCAAACCTTGTATTGGGATCTACCAACTTGCCATATGGGTTCACTTAAGCTTCTACACACTAGGGATCATCTCAGTTATTCTCAAAACACTATAGAGAGCATATCGGGACTGATCGACTATCACTTCTGAGAGAGTTTCACTTGCCTTTTCTGTATTTTTTTTTCAAATTTTCTCTCATCTTTCCCACTTTACTGTCTAAACTCCAGTAAGACTTTGTTCTACTAGGGATGGTAATGGTAAAAAATGTTACACCTAGGGGATCGTAATCCCCTAGACCTATTGTTCTCTAGATGACAGATGATGGAGATGGTAGTAGGTGGGGAGGAGCTTATTCGGGAAGCTACCCCTTGAGCCTATAAATAGCGAAAGAGTATCGATTGCAAATGATCCAAAACTTCATACCTAAAAAGAAAGCATCCACATTCAAGTATAGCTTTGACAAAGTTCCTTTGAGATTTTTCTTTTTGTGTAACCCCTTGTCCAATTCACACTCCATCAGAAAAGGAGTAGATTACTGAAGCTCCCGTATCTCAGCGAACCCCATCTCTAAGGAGTTCTAGTGTTTCTTTCACTAAGAACTCTATTACGCTTATCTTTGAAATCAACTAACTTTGGCATCAGAGTGGCCCCGGGGTATACCCCACCCACTTTACTACTGTGTTCTTGTTTCAGCTACGTGGCTCAATCTGAGAGACTGAACCAAATCCATCGACAACACATACGTATACACCTTACCTTTGCTAACTTGGGAATTATTTGTCATTTCACTTATACTGTCGTGTAGGAGAAAGAGTTAAAAAATGAGATTCTGTTGGGGCACATATGTAATTTCATATAAATAGTTAGTATAGGAAGAAGCAAGAAAAAAAAAAAGCATAATAAGCTTGAAGTTAGCGTTAATGGTGGCCTGATGCTGTCTGAGGAAGGAGACACTCTAGTTTTTGGGTTTTCTAATTGAGTACATAGATGTAGAAAGAGGGGGTTCTAATGGGGTACCAATTGAAAGATCTTCTTCATTTCTGTTAATTTAGTGGCACACTCGCACTACGTGTAGGATGCATTTTTGACGACATTTTTTACGACGGTATATTTTTCCGTCGTAAAATAATATATAGCGACGGTAATTTCGATACGTCGCATTAAAATTATTTTATACGACGGTATCTAAAGAACCGTCGTCTAACATTTTAGACGACCATCTAAAGCCCCGTCGTCTACAATCATCAAATCTTTTTCCATGAGGTTCAACTTCGGATCCAACAGCGCCACACTTGGTCGTCAACTACTTTCATTATCAATCCGTAGCCATCTTCGATGCCCGCATCATGGAAACTCTCATCTTTGACACCAACTTTCTGCCGATATAGTGATATACCATCTTTGGTGTCAAGGATAAGGCACATTCAAATTTTGAAAAATCAAATCGAACAACTCATGTGTTGATAACAGAGTCTTCTCAATGTAGAGGACTCTCCTCACCTGAAGATCCGTTCTCGCCTGCAACTTAGGAAGACATAACAGCTGACTTATGCATTTGTACGCTATCCTCATTTTGATTTTGCAGTGTCTGGTTCTGAGGGAAATCTCGCCTACACCGTTGACAATTACAGGGGTGACAGCGTCGACGACATTGTCCTCATGGATGACTCTGGAAAACACTCCTCATTCTTGCAACACGAGCACTGCTTCTTTCACCTTCATCTTTTTTATCAACATCCAGCCTTCAAGCTCTTCTAGATGTCTTAAATAATTCCTCAATGACGTGGCTCTAAGAAGATTAGAAAAACAATGCTTATAGAAACTAAAAACCCATGTAAAAATAATTAGTCAGGATCATGTGATGGATAAATGCTCACAGAAAGTAGACATTGCCCCCAGCTTGTTGGGTTTCATGGTGAAAGCCACTCCTATAATCCATCTGGATGGAGTAACAAATAGCTAAAGAAAGTAAAGAGGGGTGTTGTTGCTGGATTTTGTTTGGTGCACAAGATACTGCCACGTATCTGTAGAACAGAAACAAACAATGAGGTGGGTGGGTTTTATTCCCCTGGCTACTTCGATGCTTAAGTCAGTATAATTCAAGACAAGCAGAATGGAACTCAGGGATAAAATTCCCAAGTTCCTTAGAAAGAGAGTACTAAGGTACGGGAGTTCTTTCAAACCCTTCTTTTCCAGTTCACCATTATAGCAGTGTAATAAGACTAGAATATGCTAGAGAGAGTGTAAACTCTTAGTAGAAGAATAGTGAATTCAAAAAGAAATTTGGTATAGTAAAGATACATTTTGAGAGTGAAAATTTGAATGCCTTCAACGGGTGTTCTTTTGCTATTTACAAGCAAATCAAGAAGCTTGTTGGGCAAGCTTCTGTTCCTCTCTACAGCTATTTACATCGCCATGTCAGTAGGACAATATAGGAGAAGAGAGTTACGACCCTAGGGGGCGACGCACATCTATCAAATCTAACCTTTTCGACCCCTGTCAAGTCTATGTCACCATCTCCTTTTGCATTAGGTAGCCGTTGTTTCCCGATCTTTAAGTGAATATGATATCTTTTTACCCTGTATTGATCTATTTTGTAGCTATGTGGCGGGTCATATCAACACATCCTACATTTATTACTCCTGTTGGTATTTATGAACATTAACTACTGCCCATTTAATGTCCACTTACCACTATTCAATTTGTCTCTTTGCTGCACATATGTCTAAGGGGTCGAACAACATTTTTTTATAACAAAATAGGCAGGACATTTCATTTTTTAGAGAAAACAAATACGCCTTCAGATGGATGCCATGTGTACAGCCCTTGCGGCTCCTCCCTCAATATTCCATCAAACGGTTCAGATTTAATCCGGCTAACTTTCCCCCAACAAGGGGAGGAGGGAGAAGGACACCGGAGAGGGAAATTACTTGGGTTTCTATTTTATTGGGAGTTGTTGGGTGTGTAATACCTTCTTTACCCTTTTAACTAAATAATATTAATAATTTAAAAGCCACTTGATTCTCTTACGCGTGAAACTACATCATTTACCCTAATGTAAAAATAAAAACCAATTATATTGAAGAGCATACACAGTTTTCTACAGATTCTATTTGTAACATGCTTGGTTACAAGACTGATGCAACAAACATGACAAATTTCGGATTCTATCACCACTCCTAAAAGATGCTTCTGTGTTTAAATAATTCGAACAATATTAAAATATATGCTTCTATAAAATAAGGGAGGTTGTAGTTGGACTTCCGAATTTGGATTAATCTATTTCATTTATATTCTCACACTCTGGATCCTTGGAATGAGATGTATTTAATTAAAAAAAAAATTACATTAATGTTGATATATTTTTATATTTTTTAAATAAATAAAGTTTTTATCTCTAAAAAGTTAGAGACCACACTATCACCTCAGAGATTCATTCTAGTATATAAAAACCCATCTTTCATAATCTTGCAAAACTAGTAACCATGTATACAATGTTGATTACCTAATGTACCATTGCCTTCCACCATTTTTTTTTTTAATTTTAAAATGGAAGAAGTCACTTTGAGCAAGTGGTGTAGGGCTCTTCATACTTTTTTTTTTAATTAATTCTTATGAAGAAAAAAATGAATAGAAAAATATACAAGAAGGGTAGGGTACCTCCACTTGTTCAGAGAACCTTCTTCCAAATAAAATAATTTAATAATGTTTTCTATATCCTTCATTGGTGATCATCCAATTATAATACTTATACTCACCGATGGCAAGCTGGCAGCTTTAACAAAATAACTGAAGAAGCAAGACGGGCAACAACTATCATTCATAAGTGGAACATTAGAAAAGCTTTCATGGGGCATGGTTTTGCAAGAAGCCCACAAGAAGTTGAAGCCAAGGGAATTGGGTGAGGAATGCATGTGGGTGAGTAGGGGAGTCAAAATTGGCCTCAAATTGAAAATTGAAATCGAATCAGTTGGATTAACAGCTTGGATTAAATCGAAATCGAATCTTTTAAACAGTAATTGGATTGTGTTCTTATAGCTTAATGAAAAATCAAAATCGGCCCAGACCAATTGATAAGCTAAAACCAAACTAGAACCAAATCAGATCAATATGACTGAAATCGAATCAACCTGATAGTGGACAGATAAGAGTCCATTAATCCAATGCTTTATTGAATATACGACCGAACCAACCCTATAATGGCCCGATATAGTTCATTAAGCCAACTTATTACCATTTCATATTTACATATACATATAGTAATTGAAACCAAACTCAGACTCAACTGATAGAAGCCCATTAAACCAACCCAATAAAAATCCTAAATAGAAGTGGACCAAAATCGAAACCGGACTGAACCAGCTTGTTGACACCCCTATGGGTGTGCACACCATAGAGCTACGACAAACTTGCAATAGCTAGTAAACTGGCTTACGAAAAAAGATTTTTTTAATACATAGGCCCTAAGAAGATTTGAACTCATGACCTTTTAATTCTAAAATGTGATAATCACAAAGAAAATTTTCTTTAATTATGGGATTTTTTTTCTGTTTTATTTGATATAAAATATCTTTGCAAGGATTAAGAGGAAAAAATTGCGTAAGAATCCTCATTGCCACTTGGACGACAAAAGATGCTGGTCCAAAAAATCATACAATGTCAAACCTCACAGAAGTCATATTCTCTCTCTTCCTCGGACCTTGTGATCCATGATGACATTACAAAGAACCCTCTTCTATAATTTAATTATTTTATTTTCATAAACTAAGACAGAATGTAAGAATGTATGTTGGAACTACACATTACAGGGAGGAGACGATTTGAATCCTAACTTTGAAGGCAAGATTAGGTAAAACTAATAGTTAGTAATATTTTTATGAGCATACAACCACCTTTAGCAGCCTTCTTAAGCTTTCATCTTTCAATAATATTTTCTTCATCTTGAAGCAAAAAAAAATTGCAGTTCTATTTTTTTTTTAGTTTCAAAATTCTCCATTAAATCCAACCCTTTAAAAAAAAAAAAAATTTTAATATTGCCTTGAGTTTTGACTTTTGACTTTTGAATCCTCTGGCCCGCTTATCAAAAAACAGAAAAACAAATTTGAAAATCCGCAATTTGCGCAACCTGAGATTGTCATTTTAGCTTCAAGATGACAATCAACATAGCTTTACACAAGATTTGATTTTGAACGGGGACATCAGATCAAGGTAGTCCACTTCCAATCCATTTGGTTTGTTAAAAGCTTTATTATGTTTAATCTGAATCTGTTGAGAGTCTGATGTTACTGGTTTCTGTTCTCATTCCAGTCCTCAAACGAAGTAAGAAAACAGTTGAAAGTGTTAAAAAAAAAATGGCGAGATGAAGATTTAACACTTTTTACTTTTGAATTGGGGAAGAAAGAGAGAAGATGCTGGTAAGAATCCAACAGTTATCCAATTAAATTAGAAGGAATAAGAGGACAAAACCAGGCCACAAATCATGAAGCAAACAGACGATAAGCTCATTATTAGATTGATGAAAGCATGAGAAACTGAGTCACGGATTGAGATTGCAGGAGAGGCTTTGGTCTACTGCTATGGTGGTTTTGGGTCCCCTGCTCTGGAATCTGAATCAAGCTAAGACAATAAATAAAGTACCAAGTACCTGTTCTCCTGCTGTCTTTACTTTAATCTCCCTCTCTGGTTGGGCCTTGAGACTTTGGATCGAGAGCTGAGAGGACGTCGCTATAAAAGATAACAACTCCTGAAAGATGGCTAGGAGGGTCAGCAGAGCGGAGAAAGTGAAGGGGATCTTCCAGCAATTCGACGTGAACAAAGATGGAGGTCTCAATAGAGAAGAAATGGCGGGGCTCGTTGTCGCCGTCAACCCTAGAGTTAAGTTCAGTAACGAGCAGATTAGCGCCATCCTTGACGAGGTCTTCCGGACATACGGTGAGTTCATCGACGGTGAAAAGGGTCTTACCTATGAGGGCCTTCTACGTACGTACGACGACGGTGCTGGCGACGTCGATCGGGACTTCGACGCGCTCGACCTCGAGCTCAATTCCGATTACGTGGAAGTCATGGCTTCCGAGGCCTCTTCATCCTCGATTGCAGATGAGAGGGCGGTGGAGCCTCACAAGAAGCAGAGGACCGCTGCCTGGGCGGCTTCTCCGAAACATGGGATTGTCTACGACGATACGTGGAAACTCGTCGATGATTTGGAGATTCTAGTGAAAAGGCTGAAAACGAAGCAGGCCAAGGATGGGACGATGAAGGCGGATAACTTCGATGTCTACTCCGACCCCGGCTGGTCAACGGAATTGGGACCCTCTTCGGAGCTCTCGGAGAGAAGGGTCTTCTGGGACGAGTCCAGCCATGATTATGCTGCGTTTGTGAAAGAGTTGGGGGTCCTTAGAAGCAGAGCAGACGGCGCCAGGTCAAGAGAAGAAGCTTTCGATGGGCACATGGCGATTGGTCGTGTTTTGTACGAGCACCAACTGTTTAAGGAAGCTCTGGTCAGCTTCAAGCGGGCTTGCGAGCTTCAGCCCACCGATGTTAGGCCGCATTTCAGGGCTGGCAACTGTTTGTACATTGTCGGGAGACACGCTGAGGCCAAAGAGGAATACCTCTTGGCTCTTGAGGCTGCCGAGGTCGGTGGGAACGAGTGTTCTTACCTTCTTCCCCAAATCCATGTTAATCTTGGGATTTCGCTCGAGGGTGAAGGCATGGTTTTAAGTGCTTGCGAGCATTACAGGGAAGCTGCAATCCTTTGTCCCACCCATTTTAGGGCATTGAAGCTTCTTGGCAGTGCTCTTTATGGAGTGGGAGAGTATAGGGCGGCGGAGAAGGCACTGGAAGAGGCTATTTTTTTGAAACCGGACTATGGAGATGCACATTGCGATCTGGGTTCCGCTTTGCACGCTATGGGGGAGGAAGATATGGCAATTCAGGAGTTTCAGAAGGCCATAGATTTGAAGCCTGGGCATGTGGATGCTTTATACAATTTGGGGGGCCTTTATATGGATATAGGCAGGTATCAGAGAGCTTCAGAGATGTATACCAGGGTTCTAGCTGTCTGGCCGAACCATTGGAAGGCGCAGCTTAACAAGGCTGTATCTTTGTTGGGAGCAAATGAGGGTGAAGAAGCCAGGAAAGCTTTAAAAGAGGCTTTCAAGATGACAAACAGGGTTGAATTACATGACGCTATTGTTCATTTGAAGCAACTGCAGAGGAAGAAGCTCGGGGGTAATGGCAACGCTGAAGGGGAGGATGGATACGTTGTGGTGGAGCCGGCAAAGTTTAAGAAGGTGGGTAAGAGGACTACTCTGAGGCAGGACTTGGCCAATGCACTAGAAATCAGGGCTTTCCAGAGGCTTACCAGGTTGAATCGATGTGATGTTGATCTTCTGAAGAAGGAAATGGCAGAAACAGAAGTTCCAGTGTCCTATTCTGGCAGCGGTATTCCTGAGAAATCCATTCGCAAATCTACCTTGGAGGAAATTCTCCGTAAATTGCTTAATTTCTTGAAGCCGGAGATTTTCCAAGGAGCTGTCAAAGCGATCAATGAGAGGATTCTTTCTGTCATGAATGATTCGGGCTCTGGTAGGGTGGATTTGGGTATGTTCTATGCTGTTCTTGCCCCCATTTGTGGTGGCCCGGCTGAAAGGCGCAAGAGGATTGTTTTCGAGGCACTTCTGTGGCGACCTGTGAATGAAGGTGGAGTTCATATCAAGAAAGTTGATGCCATTAGGTACATCAAATTGTTGAGAGCTATCTCTATTCCTTCCCATGGCGTCAGTGAAATCCTGGAAGTCCATGGAGAAGCTGATACGTCACCAGTCTCCTTTTCAGAGTTCCTCGAGATGTTTGATGATCGGGATTGGGGTTTTGGAATCATGACCACTCTTTTGAAGCTCGAGAATGGGGACAGAACACGCCATGGTCACTATGCTTGCTCTGTCTGCCGCTACCCTATTATTGGGTCTCGTTTCAAGGAGATGAAACTGCATTTCAGTTTATGTAGTAAATGCTATTGTGAAGGGAAGGTACCTTCTGCCCCCAAGCAGGAAGAGTATAGGTTCAAGGAATATAGGAACGAAGGTGAAGCCATGAAAGATAAGTGCATGTTCTTCAGTTTGCATTCTAAAAACTCATCTGAAAATGATCCATAATTATGTTGTATTTGCTGTTTGAAGTTCTTGTAATATTCCCCAAAATTATGCTTAATTTTGCATTGTGACATATAGATCATAGATGAAATCACAGATGTGTATAATGTGTTTTATGTAATTTTCATTCCCTCTGTGTAAGCATATTTGTTACTTCTGCTTGTCAGTTTTATGTAGCGGTACGGGTACTACATTTGGGCTTTTAAGGAGCAATGGACCTTTGTTTGTAGTCACTGCCTCTTGGATTGAGTCAGTTGACTTCATGATGTGAAGGATCTCTTGACTACAAGCTTGACTTTCGCTGAAGTGGTCAAATGGTAACCAGGTGGTTTTACCATTTGTTAGCTTCCTTAGGGTTGAGGCAAATGTTGTTTGGTTCCTAGACCCTGACTGATCCTATGATGTGTCTAATTTTCCTGAAGTACAAAAGGCTAATTTCTCTTGTCTTTGGTACAACAAAGGGGCTGGCAATGATCACAAATATAAAGCAAACTTCTTGTACTTGAAATAGCTAGTTGACGATATAACTTAATGAAATAGAGGAATTGTTATCATGAAACCTTTAAAACATAGATAAAACTTTTGTTAAGTTGAATCCACCACCTCCTTTAACAGTCTTGAAGAAGTTATTTCTTGATGATTTATTAGCCTTTCAATCTTCTTGATGATTAGCGTTGTTGATAAACCCCTAGGGCTTGTCTCATTGTTATCCGAAGCTGGTAATATGTAGTTCGAAGGCAATCCAAGTGGAACTGTTGCAAGATGCTACCTAAAATGGCAATTTTTATTTTTGATATTGCTGATACACACAGCAGAAGAATAATGACAACAATTATACATTAAGACAGTTTTTATCCTTGAAGCATTGGACTTCAGAAGAGTTAACTCATACATGATTATTGTGATTAAGAATCTCTTTCTAGTAATTTTCAATTATTTTTTTCTAATCTCTGAGCCCTGAAATCAGACAATCCAAACAGCCCAACTCACAATCAACTTTACAACCTCGGAACTCCAAGCCACAAAACTACTTGAAATCATAATCCTCATACTATCAATATCACCTTTTATTTGGGAGGTGGGGAATAAAAGGCTGACACTGTAGTGCAGGGGTCATGGCTTGGTGTGATGATAAAGGCTGGAGTCCACAAAAAACTTTGATAAATGTCCGTCTATATCTTTCCTCATCTTTATTGTTATTTACATGAATAACAATGTTTTTCCCACCATTTAGGGGTGTTGGCGATCATAGCTATCTGGCAAGAGTTGAAGTAGATATGGTTTAGAGGTAATAAAAAGTGTTAGATATGATTCATAGACTATCATGCAAAAGATGGAATTCATGGCTTCCCTACTTGTATGTTGTCTAGTCTTCATAAGCAGGTAAGATTTTTCATGTCGTCTTTGTACGTGGTGTTACATACTTCAGGATAAAGAAACAGAAGCTCCTCTGCCTCTACCATATCCTCGGCAACTTTTCTTTTCTGGTTCTATATTTTCCCATGGTATTTGGGGGTGTGGTTGGGCAAAGGAATGATTTTGGTCAAGATTGCACAAGCACGTGAGGTTAGTCTCTCATCTGAAGTCTCTTTTTCCTAAACAATTTCTCATACTCATGCATAGCATTTCAAAATAATTAACATTGGTTTGTTAATAAGAGTTACCCAACTAGGTAAACTTTTGCCTGGGAGATGTCTCTTGTGGGACCTAGAGAGCTCTTCTATCTGGAGGAATTTTTAAAGAACCTGGAGCTTTCGTGTATGATTGTTTGGAGAGGCAGCCATGTTACAGTTTTCAATTGGGTATGTATGAGAAATAAACTGAACCATATTCAAAGCGTTGATGCTGATTGTGTGGCATAGGCATGGGTGTTAGTAGAAACTGTCTCTTTGTTATAAACTCTGTTCTGGGGTGACACATTGTTCTTTATCTGTAACTTATAGCAAGTTGGAAAGGATTTTTGAGGTATACTACTTCAAAATTTTGATTATCCTCCAACCAATGCAGATATTGAGACTCATAGGAGACTCTCCTACTGTTTCAATCAGATCTGAAAGTTACTTAGGCTGCGTTCTGTATCCCTCCAAGGGAACAGTTCTTCTGTTCTTGTATTTTCAGATTTGTGTTTGGCAAAATCCGATTCATTCTTGTTCTGGTGGACTGAACCAGAACAAAAATGTTCAAAAGAATGATATTAGCAGAACAACCATTTATTCTATAACGGATTGAAAATAACAACTTAAGTTGGAAATTCTGATTGTTCCTGATATTTTTCCTCTCTCTCCTCTGCGCGAACGACCTTTGCCTTCTCAATTGACCTCTGCAACTCCTTTCCACCCATCTTCAGAACTCTCCTCCTCATGAACGAGACAATAACACTGCTCGCACGACCTCTGCAACTCCTCTCTAACTGCCCTTACCAACATTTGAACGAGATACCTCTGCAACCTTTCTGCTCTCTTCCTTCCTCTCTCTCTCTCTCTCTCTCTCTCTCTCTCTCTCTCTCTCACACACACACACACACACACACACACACACACACACACGCGCACACACACACACACATCCGGAACCCCATACCACGATGGCTGTTAGGGTATCTCTGCAACTCTTTTCCCAGCTCTTTCGACCTTGTCCTCCCAGTTTAGGGCTGACAATCTGAAACCTTAGGTCAAGCACATTGCCTTCTCTGTAGCAACCATCAATGGTTTCTGTTTCCACTTTCCATCTGTCATCAGCGCATTGAAGATTTGTCATGCCTGATAGATATGATGAGGATTTGAGCTTGACCTGTATGTTCTCAACCTGGTATAATCAGACAATGCTATCTGAAGTCCTTACTAATTTGAATTTAAGAATATTGTTGGACCCGTATATGGCAAATCTTGTTTAGTTCTTTTTTTTTTTCCTTCTTTCCAGATGTTTATTATGATTATTTTTCAAGCCAATGAGTGGACTTGATTGGGGCTAAACCCAAGCGTCTCGTTCCGTTCCCGCAACCACTTTGGTACTTTGCTGATAGTCAAAGTGGGGGGCTTGCGCTTGAATTGAAGTAGCGCCTTTTGAATATGAGTAGGGCTCCTAGGTGGCGCGTTCGTGGAGCCAAACCGAAGGAAGAGCAAAAGGAAGGTTGGGTGCTTGTGGGGCGAGGCCACCCGGCCTCGAATAGGAGGGGGGCTTAGCTCTGGATCCCCCCTGCTTGCAGAAATTAATGGATCAGAAGGGGGGCTGGGTTCTATTTCCGGGCTGGGCGGGAGGTGAAGGTTCGAAGACCTCCCGGTAAGGAAGAGGGGAAAAGGGTGCTTTCATCTATCTCGACCAGTTTCCCGAGGCGTTGGAAATCCAGCTCGGCCCAATAATTCGCCGTTGTTATAATAATGAGGGTGGATCTATGATTGTGTGGGATCCATTTGTAATTTAGTAATAACTCGAGTTGGGCGCAGGTGTTCATGTGTTTTACCATTAATGTAGTTCACTCTGATTATGGTTTTGGTTAGAGAAAAGAGGTTCTATTCCAACAGTTGTATGCCTAACCATTGATCTGTTCATGGTAAAAGATTCTTCTTTTTGGGTTTCAACTTAAACTTTTCATTCTTCTTCAGAAAGAAGCTTCTGATTTATAGGGCTGAAATTTATAGGGCTGAATTCAGTTGTGTTGCTGTTTCAATGAGTAAGAATAATTGTGTTGTTTCAACAAACTCCATTTCAAATGTGGCATATTATTTTCTGACTGAACCGCAGATATTGCAAGGACTTTTTAACTCAGTTTTGATTTATCTTTCATGGCTGCAAGCATAGATTCAATGAAATAGTTCAGCTCCACCCTGTTGTTTACCACAGAAGCAGATTACATTGAATTTCAAGCACATTTATTGGTGATTTGTCTCTGGGCTTGCCATCAGGTTCTCCATAGTATATGCTTAGGTAATGGAAGGAGTCAATTAGACAGTATTCTTTGTTGTGTCTGTTCTACACAATAGATTCTTACTTGTTTGACATGTGTTTTGGGCCACTTTTATATAGTAGAAACACTATTTTCTTTGAGTTAATACATTAGGTTTTTCAATTTTCTATTATCAACTCGGTATGAAGATGCATTTGTGGATGCCCTGTTAATATGTTTTTTTTTTTTTTTTTTTGGGTAAAAGTTAATATGGTTATTGAAAGGAACCATAAAATTACTTGTTACATTGTCAATTCCTGTGCTTGGACTAGCTGATCTAGTGGTGGTAGATGCTACACGAGTGGAGAACCCTGGTACAAGGACGTGAGCAACAAGTTGACTGGTTCTTTTACAGGAATGCTTGGGGATGAATTATACTACTTGCTGCATTATCCAATGGGCTTTTCAACAGTCATTTGACTCGGATTAAAACACTCCATCAGAACAGTGCCCAATGGTCCTTTCTATTTTAAGTTAATGCAGATTCTTATTTGTCCACTAGCACTCATGTTTTAGAATCCGAGATTATATAATCACCAGAAAAAATTCCTTCAGCAGCCCTAATATGACTGAGTATTTTATTTGATGATGAACCACCATAGGCTATCAATCATAGAGGATGAATAACCATCCGACAATTGCAGGCAGCTCCTGATGCTAGATTCTTTCCAGGTTTAAGTTGGTTTGGTTTCTTGGCTTCTTCTGTGAAAGAAGAATTAGGACTTCATTTTACATTTTTCTTATAAAGGCATCAGGATTTCGTGGGGAGTCCGCAACCAGGCCTACACTTCAACAATTGTCCAAGACAGATGGTATTCATGCTAGTCCATCCTCATCACTTTTTTCATGTCTTGTATTTGCTACATTATCAGAGCTTTTGCTTCCTCATTTGAGTACCATGGGATCCTCTCTGCTGCTCCATGGAGATAGTAGAGTGATAGAGTTCTATTGGTGTTTTGCATTTTTTCATCCATATCTCTAAGTTGGCTTCTGAAGCAAAAGTTGATGTTTTGATCATATACAAGCTGTCACAAAGTGACATCTTGTCAATACGGTTCAGCTTTTTATGTTGGTGTCCTCATTTGCTTTCTAATTGAGAGATTCCTTCTACCATTGAAAGGAATGTACTGAACTGTCAGAGATGGCTCTCTCTTTCTTTTTGGTGTTTATTTTTCAACTAGTGCTGCACTTTTGAAGGTTGCACAATCATGATAAGCAGAGCAGTGAATACATAAGCAGTACAAGTTTCAAATTCCAACTAGCATTCCCTAGGAATCAAGACAACCTCCCTTATCCTTCTTGAAACAGGAAAAAGTGACCAGAACATCATAACCCCTAGTTACAGATACCCTTCTCTGAGCAGTTCAGGTATAATCACTCCATTATTACAAATGTGCTTTTTTCCGGTAAAATTATAACTCATTAACTGTTTTTCCATTCTGCTTGGGTCCTCACTATTTATGGTTGTAACTCTTTGAATTTTTTCTGATTGAACTTCAGTCAGCTAGAAAAGCAGTAGCAAATTAAACTCGTCTTCCCCCGGTAGATGAAGAAGTGAACATGGCCATCATGGCATCATAGCTACAAATAGAGCTGCCGCCGCTTCTGCTTGTGATACAGATGTTTAAGACAAAAGTCTCCCCTTGCTCCGTAAATTGACTGAGTTATGCATTTGGAACAGCAAGTCTCCTGGTTAGCAAAAATTGGCCCAGAGAGAGAGAGAGAGAGAGAGAGAGAGAGATAACAACATTAGATATTGATATATTTGATTGCACTGTCACATGTACATAAATGCATATGTATATCAATGAAATGAATTTTTCAAGAGCTGTTTCAATCCCACTCTGCCTCACAAATCTTGCCATAATTTGGGATATTCTTTTTGCCAACTCAATTCAAATTCCAAATGGTGCAAATCGCAACGATTCACAAATCGAGGGTGTAAAATGCTACTGGATGTTTATTGTTTACTAATGTCCAATGACATCCAATTTTATATTGGTTGTAGTGGCTTGGGTGATAATGGCATTTTCATAATTATTTGCTTTCATTGTGAGGGAATGACATTTCTGTAATTACGTGTTATAATGGCAATAGGGCAATAGTGACGAATGCATTCCCGTAATTATTTGTGTTTTAAGTGTAGGATAATGAAATTTTCTGTAATTATTCGTTGTTGTGGTAAGAATAGATTCTGTAAAGGGTTTACCAAACACCATGTTTTGTTCTTTTTCTGTTTTGGAACAGGTTTACCAAACGTTACTCTTGAACAGAAGAATACAGTTCTATATGAGAAACATCCAAAACAAGTTCCAAAACAGAAACGTTACCAGATGCAGTCTTAGAGTCTTGTGTATTCTGTAATTTTCAGTTGATTATTCTCATCTATTGAAGGTTGGCATTGTTAAGTTTAATAATGGTATATATAATGACTTCTTACTGGATAAAGGGAAATCAATTGCCCCTTTAAAATTGTCGGAGATGGTCGCGCTGAATTGGTGAATCCATCCTTCAGTTGTCTAAAACATTAGATATAGAGACATACCTACAGCAAAAGAAGGTATTCCAGTGCACGAGGCTCTTATAAGGTTTGGAGAGGAACATAATATACACAGTCTTACCCCTACAACATAGAGAGGTTGTTTCTGTGTTTTGAACATGTGACCACTAGGTTGCAATATGACAACCTTATCGTCACACACAAGGTTTGCCCTCTATTGATACAATTGTCAAATGTTTAGAAATAATCAGTCACCCATGATAACAAGATTCCATTGTACATCAGATAGAACCATTGATATGGTTGTTTCTCCCACAATGTAGAGAGACTGTTTTTGTGTTTCCAACATGTGACCATCAGGTTGCAATATGACAATCTTATCGTCACATCAAGGCTTGTCCTCTAATGATACAATTATCAAATATTTAGAAATAATTAGTCACCCATGATAACAAGACTAGGGCAGCCGCAATCTTTATGCCTTTGCCAAATTTGAGTGTATGGGCAAATTACTGATGACCAATTAATGACATCTCTACCCAGAAAGCTTTGTGATTGTTGCTTCTACTTTCAATTCTCAACTTACTTTTGGGCTTTTCTCGAAACAAAAAGAAAAACCTCTGGTTATAACAAGGGACGGGAGGGAAGAGAAGTGAAAATTGACTTATAAATGAAAATTGGCATTTTTATAACCCTGATTGTATAAGTAGAGAAGTGCAATTATATTTTTTTCTGATGTAATCTTTCTTCTCTTTTTCAAATGCTTGGGCCTTATTTGATGTTTGTCTAGACAGTTACTTTTCCTACATTCCATGCTATGGGACATAAAATGGAATGTATGGGACATAAAAGGGGATGCATACCAATATATCAGGGGATTAAATTATACTGTAAAATTTAACTTGAGGGATTCACTTTTTTTTTTTTTTCTTAGTTATTGGTATCACAAGTGTTTTTTATTTTTTTACAAATCACAAAATGGATTTGAACTGTCAATTTTCATGGTTTTTAGTATCTAGTCGTGTGTTCATGCTCAAAGATCGGAGAGTGCATGGACCTAAATGAGATGCACAACAATACATGAGTGGGTATTTGATTAAATTAAACTCATTTAACATGTGATTAATCTAAACCATGTCCTCCAATGGTCAACATGGACACATTATTTGTCCATAAATGTCTTACAAGACTTGGAAAAAAAAATAACAAACCTCAGTGACAATATTTCACTTTTTTCTTACTGGTGTCATCATTTTAGCAGCATCGTTGTTAGTTCACAGCAAAAGACACGAAAAATTTATGATCATTCATTTGGCCGGCATGACAAAGAGGACCAATTTCCCCGAAGCAACTCCATTAATTAACCCTACAACCACCCCAGACAAAAACAGTGGAGGAAGGAGGGTGGAACTTAGATGATATTGCAGTTCACCAAGAGAGACGCAGTCCGGAAAGGTGTCAGAAATCTGAGACTCAGTAGCTTGACAAGGAAGACTAGCTCATACAATGGACTGTGAGTTTGGAGATGCATAAGTTATGTCTATTGATGATGGTGATGACCCTAATGAAGATGTCATCGTCATCACCATCTCCACATGCATCTCTCTTCCATGACATGCTGGGAGACGAAGGTAGGTTCCAAGATGGAGGAAGGTCAAAAGAGTACCAGTTTCAGGTTGATACCGCTGGGGAAGAAGATTATGCCATCATCGATCCTACACCCATAACATATCCAAGTGGTGGTGCAGCTCCCATTCCTCATCCTAAAGTATTATGCTCCACTATTTATCAAAAGTCATGCTGTATTTGCAATGATTCTCCTGATGTCAATGCTAATTCAAATGTAGCAGACATTAGTGATGTTCTATTGTCGTCATTGTTACTACTACTGTTGCTTTATTGACAATGAAATTCTAATATCCCTATGGTTAGTTGTATTTAGATCATAAATGTGCTTTTAAGACAAAGATGACAAAATTTTCACCTTAGCTAGATGACCGTAGTCCTTGGTGATTTTGCAATGCTTCGTTTTGCCACTTTGACAGATATCCCCGAGTCTTTTCGAAACATCAACCAGCAACCAAGCAATGGCTGAACTAGCTAATCTATGACAACTCTCTCTCAATGGTCAAGCTGCCGGTAGACACCTAATTTACAACCGGCCTGCACTTCCGCTGCTGTTGGCTTGGCTGTGCTTCCTGTTCTTTTCGGCAGTTTAATGAGTGAACAAGGAAGCCGAAGGACTGCAAGTGTCACTACACCTAGGGTACTACCTTAGCTACACAAAACTTCCACCAAAGGCACTCATTCTTTTGATTTGTAAGCGGTTTAGGCACATTGATGTCAATCTCAATAAAAGACCCATTTTTTTTTTACTTTTGACTCCGTCTGGTTCTCATCTGAAAGGAGAAGTTGGAACCATTAATCACTGATTCTTCAGGGATATCTCTTTTGCTCATCGTTCTTCTCTGTGTCTGTACCTTTGCTTTTAATTACAGCTGATTATCCCATCGGAGAAGAACCAGTTCTTTCTTCACCCTGCTTCTCCATTGCAAACAATGAAAAATCTATGCTCCCCGAGTCCAAAGTAAGAATCACCAGTTGCTGGCAATGTGAAGTGAATCAAAAACCAGTAACGAAATTGATTGGAAAGAGTACCACCATACCATATGAAGGTTTTTGGAACTTCGGCATCCTGTGTTTGGGTGGCTTACATTCAAATTCTAGATATCACTAGGAAACTTAGCATAAGATCACAATATATGTTTGCGGGCTGTTGGGCCTGAGATTGCATACTAAAACCGGGGATCATGTGTTAGCAAGGAAATAAAAAATGCAGCTAAGATGTTCATTGTATTTACACTCATTTCAGAAATGATCCCTATTTCTGCAGCAAAATAGCACAGAAACTGGGTTTGAGCCTTTGGCTCAGTAGCTTCAGATCCTTGGCATCCAATAAAATCAGACTCACCAGCAACATTAAAAGAACAAGGGTTAACATGTGGTTCATTCCACAATGGTCTCTCCACACAATAAAATCAATCCCCTCAGACAGGAAAATGTCAACCTCATAGCACCAGTTTCAAAATACTAGATTTATATACTTCTTATACACAAGAAACACATTTAGGCAGAAGGAATGACCATTTAATCCAGTATACACAGGCATTAATTGTGATCCAACTGAAGGAGCATAAAAGAGAGAATGAATCTGATAGTCCTTGTCTTTGCCTATCTGTATGTCAATACGTGCAATGAACCTATATCTGGAATAATATGGGGTCGAATTGAATGACAGCTATGCTCCCAACTTAATGTTGGATAGACATGTGGGGACTAAGTGCAACTTTTAGAACATGAGACTTCGGTATGTCTTTTTGATGGTTTCGCTATATAGCAATTAAAACCATGGTTTTGAGATCTGCACAGAACAGGTAGAGGAAAATATCCCTTGAAATCTCCTGTCCATGCAGCTAAGGGCAGCAACCAGGTAGGTTTAGGAGGATTTGGTTAGGGATCATTGGAACAACAGTATTTTTATTCCTAATTTTTCCCCACAGAACCACTGCTGATGGAGTGATGGGCAACAATCGTCTTGGCATGATCTCTTCTGTTTTTTTGATTATTGGGAAGATCCCTCTTGATTTAACATTCGTCCTACCAACTGCCCTAAATCCCATTTTAACACTAGTCACTTGGATTGTCCTTTTAGATCAGAATGAAACATGGGAAAAAAAAAAAAAAGGAAAAGAAGGAAAGCAACACACCCCAATAAAAAAGAAGGGCAACAGGAAGAATGATCAATTGAAAAAGAACAGGGTCAGAATGTCAGATCAACTGAGAAAGATCAGTCGCTTGCATTTTATTTCTTCTCTAATTGATCATTCATCCCACCCTTGTTATGCAACTGGAAAGGAAACAGCAAGCTTAGCAGCCTGCGCGTTCCACATGATGCTATTCAACTGAAAAGGGGGAAGAAGAGAACACATATCACAATTGGCAAACATACTTGGAATTGGCAGTAAGCGTTAAGGCAGAGGCAGAAATCCCACTTGTTTTTTAAAGTTTGGTTGGGAAGGTTTTAGCTGGGTCTGTGCGATGGAGATGGGTCATAATCCAATGCGATGCCCAAACCCAGCTTGCTTACTTAATGGACATCAGGCAGAGCCTGCTTACAGATCATTTATTATCCAGACTGGGTAAAAAAATATTAATCCCTACATCCAGCTGCCAACAGTTTCCATATACAAAAAATTAAGAAATTTGTTTAACCTGAAGTGTTAAACATCTCACATTTTCCTGAAGTGTAAGCTGTAATACAAACAAACAGTTGTAAATAACGAAAACATCAGAAAGAAATTAATTTAACCCTCAACAAGATATATAGCCAGAAGAAGACTGCCAGTAGATTCATGATCTTGAATCATCAAAGGGAGCATAAGAACTGTAAGTGTGGGTTATTGATCATCCATCAACTGTAAAAAGTTGGCTCAACTTTAAATGGATAAATGATTAAAAAAAATATTCTTTCGATACGAACGGAAGACTGACTAAAGGTACAAGCTATTGGCATATGGTTGAACCACAAAATTAGAGGGTGGCACCCCTGTCCAGACAAACCTCAAGATATGGCGTAGAGGAGAAATGACGACCAACAAACAAAAATGGGAGGAAAAATTTCTCACCATATCAAATTACTCACCAAAAGTCGACGAACGCCAGGCTGCTCAGTAACAAAATCTTCAACTGCTTCGTGGCTACTTGATTCATCACAACCAACTGACCGACCTCCATGTTCTTCAGCGTAACAAATAGCCAGCTTACTTGTTTCTTCTCTGATTAGTCTGGATCATTCAACCGAGTTGATATTCTTATCTAGAACGTCTTCCTCTTGTTCAGGAAGGTTCGCCTGAACAACAAAATCTTCTTCCAAGTTCTCCACATCCGAGCCAAACGAAGACAAATCATCACCATCGAGCAAAGCAGCCACTTCCGGATCAACAGCCTTCTGAATCATTAAACCCATAGTCCTTGATGCAACGGTGAAAATAGAATTCTCATTTGCATCCCCATCAACGAGTGAAGGAGGCATAAGCACCTTCGAAGCATCGTAAGCCTGAGAAACAAGATAACACAGAAGAGTTAAAAAGTAAGATTAAAAAAAAGGAGAGAAAATACTATCCATTATAGTTGAAGACATAAAAGACCAACTTTCGTTTCAGTATTACAATCCACGGACCTTTACATCAAGTGGGAGCTGATCGAGCTTCGCTTTACTGTCACGGTATATGGAAGAACCACCTCCGGTGTTCTTAATCTCCCGCAGATGAATAAGATAGTTATAACCATCATCTGGAAGTCCAAGCTCCAAAATTTCTCTCTTTGCGTGATCCGGTTGTAGAGCTGCGCCAGTCAGCAGAGTTCGATTTTGGTTTCCATGGGTATCAAATCTGTCACAGTCAGCATCGTCATCGTCGTCACCGGAAGCATCAGCAAAAATTGAATTTGGATCATTAACGACAATGGTTTCCAAGGGATTACCAGAATGAGCAACGCCTGCGATGTCCTGGACTGTTTCGTCTGAAAATCCATGAACCGAATATGCATTATTGTCAACCCTAACAAAGACACGGCCTCCAGCAGGATCTTCATCGTAACCAGGATCGGACGAGTCCCTTGCGAGTAGCTGAAAAGTTGCAGCTTTTTTCTTGTCGATAAACTTCTTCTTCTTCTTCCCCATTCTCCTTCCAACCCTTATCTCTCGCCTCTCGGTTCTCAGAATCAACCTTGTAAGGGCAGGGTTGGGCAGGTTACTGCTCGAATAGAAATCGTCCCCTCCGAGGGGTTTGGAGGAAACTCGACTGCCACCAGCTGATGCTGAACATGTGGACATCGACTCAATTCGAGCCGTCCAGCCAGCGCTGATGCATAAGCCAACATCACTTCTGCGGCTCACCTTATGAAATAGCTGAACGGCTCGGATCCAATCGAAACCCAGGTGTTGGGCATCGATTGGTGATAGCCGAGTGTCCTCCCGAACGCTTGAGAAGATACAATTTAGATATACCTCGGAGGAAAGAAATCGTCTCCTGCTTGGCTTTATGCGGGAGACACTACTCCTTAATTCTAATGCGCAACATGTGGCTGGTACCATATCCGACTCTGAACAATCGATTGGTGCGTAATGTGAAAAGCTAAATTGAGTTGCATCCTATCAAATATCCCTTTTTGAATCTGAAAAGGGTCGACAACTCCATCTCAGCCTGAGTTTTCAACCCAGCACGTTTCAGAGGGGAAATGGACGGCAGAGGAAGAAGAAAGTTGAGAGAGAAAGAGTGTCAGAGGATAAAGGAGATCGAGGAAGAGGAAATCGTTTCAGAGGGTTTGCTTTAGGTTTCAAATTGCAGGTAGTGGAAACTTGAGAAATTAGAGTAGTGGAGGTTTTGTTTTAGGAGGGTTTGCTTTGGGTTCCAAATCGAGGGAGAAGAAATTTGTGAAATTAGGATTTTCTCCATCACATAAGGAGATCTTCATACCATGATGTGATCAGACTTAAAGAGTCAACGAAATTAAGAAAGTATAAATCACTCAAAACACAATCGCCATTAAAATCTCATTTAGCTTCCCTGAAAGCTTCTGCTACATTCTCTCTCAAATAAATAAAATCAGTTCTTATTTTTTGATTCCAGATTGTGGGTACTTTCGATAACTTCAAGAAGAAGAAACGCCATCAGGGTTTGGCTTCAGATGAAGAATAACCTTACAGTAGCAGCAGTAACCATGGAAATGAGAAGAAAAAACTTTAGAGCTTCACTCCTTCAATGCCGCCACCAACTAAAAAGTCGTCGAGATTTTCATATTCAAAAAGCAAGTTTGATAGGATGCAACTCAAACCAGATATAACATTATGGTCCAACTTGATTCGTGACCGTCCGATCTTGTGAATGCCACTTGTTTTGTATCGGGATGAAGCAGCCGTGTCTCCCGCATAAAGCCAGTGAGAAACGATTTCTTTCCTATTTCGGAACCAGCAAATAAACATAAGCCTTAATTTTTATCGCTAAGCTGCCAGCACAACACGTAACCACAATTAAAATAGGGAAAAGTAAAAAATCAAAGCCCAATAATGATTGATTTTGGTAAACATTTTTAAACCATTTAATAAATGGTTCCATTTTCATTTTACTCATTACATGCCGAACTGCAACATTAAACCGAAACCACAACACGCAACCACAATTAAAATAGGGAAAAGTCAAAAATCGAAACCGAATAAGGATTAATTTTGATAAACATTTTGAAACCATGTAATAAATGGTTCCATTTTCATTTTACTCATTACATGCCGAACTGCATCATTAAACTAAAACCACATTATTTAACCCCCTTAATGTAACATTACCGGATAGAAATCTTTTTCCATTAAAATATGTAGATTATATGGACAATAGAGTAACCTGCACCAACAAGGAATGGGCCTATACATAGCAAAGAGGAAGAGGAGAGAGATAATGTTAAAAATGATTATTAGGGTACCATCAGTCATGGTTAATAATTTACTTTTCCCTGATATTATTTTGCTTACTACAAAATAAACTTTGTAATTAAATATTGAGAACATGGTTTATAGCTGGGGGAACAAGACACTTGGCAAATCCATACAAAATAACTGAATGGGTGAATGGGTATTTACTACTGTCGGATGCTAAAATTTTGGATCCAAATCCTCGCCTGGGTAAGTGCAATTGATCCAAGGGTTAAAGTTCAATCAATGTATATACTAATACATCAATATGTGTTTCGATTGAAATCTAACACTTAATAATCTACAGATCGACAGAAGAAGATTTCTATCTAAAATTTTGTGGATGGGTTTTTAATACTGTCTGATCATCCTTTCATGTGGGGATCCAAATTGTCTCATCCCTGAGATTCGGGAGGCATGGCGGCGACTCCATTGGATGGTCGCCATGTGGAGGTCGGATAAATCCGACTCCTCCATTCGAGCCGACAAGCCGAGCCGACAAGAGAGTGTCGGCTCGAACGGAGGGGTCAGATTCATCCGACCTCCACATGGCGATCATCCAGTGGGGTCGCCGCCATGCCTCCCAAATCTCAAGGATGAGACGATTTGAATCCTTCATGTGGCACTACTGCCACCTGTATACCATATACTCTTTGTCCATTACATAACACAAATCATTATTATCTCTTGGGTTTTGGTACCATGAAGCTTTGTTAATATGAAAAAGAAACATGGGTTCCATCTCTCAAACCTCGTTAGAGAAGAGCACTACTACATTCATCTAGTAAAACATCTAAAAAATTGGATGGGAACAAAATGTAGTATTTAATATTTTATAGAAAATTGATCAACCAGAGGATCCACAATCTTCACGAAGTTCCAACTCTATATTTTTACATTGTCCTCTTCAGGTTGAAGAAATTGATGGTGTGCTGAAGCAATAAAAGCATCATTATAAAATAAAAAATCATTATAAATGAGTATACATTCTGAGTCCTATAATGAAAACATCTTCAACCAGAGGATGGATGCAAGGACAGATCAGCAACGCCAGCAATTAGATCATTAAGTGCTTCCACATTTAAATCAGTGTCACCAGCTGGAGTTGATGGTGTAACTAGCAGGGAACTTTCTGCAAGAGCCGCTTTTAACTGTTTAACAAGTTCATCTTCCTCACTAGGTGTATCCAGATCCCAGACCTTGAAGATATCATCAGATGACGCATCAATCTCACTTGTGACCCATGAATCTAATCCTACATCAGCATCTCCACTTTTACTTGGATCATGAGGATTCAAGAAGCTACTTTGGAAATACCTTTCAAAATTTTCAGTTTCAGACTTTCTACTTGTAGGAATAGAGTCATCATCAGTTACATTTGGATCATCAGGAATCGAGAAGTAACTTTCCAAGACAACTCTCATTCTACTGGTAAGAACAAAGTCATCATCAGTTACAATTGGAAATGGTGCACTTCTGGTTTCTTCACTAGGAGGAACAAGGTCAACATAAATTTCTTCTGGATATGATGCAGTTCCTGCCTCATCATCCTCAATCATAGGAAGAAGCTCATCAGAAGTTCTTCCTGGATGTGAACCATTTTCAGTTTCCAAATTCTCAAAATGTGAATTAGTTAGGGAATCGACAATATCTAACAATGCATCTTTTACAGCATCCGAATCACTACCAGACGGTTCAGGATCATTAACCAGGCAAGAATCAACCCATGCTGTGTCTTCTGAGGAGACTGCATCCTCAATTTGGTAGGAACCTCTTGAATTAGAGATAGGGTCACGCAAAACATCACCTTCTAATGCCATGGCTACAGAAATGTTGGCAATAATGTCAGTGGAAGGAAGAATAACTGGTTCACAGCAACAAAATCTAACCAGAAATATTATAAGGACCACTTGTGTAAAATGAAAAGGAAGAAGGGATTGACCCTCTGGCATGCAACTGTTGGCAGACATCCATACCACCCAAAGGTTAAGAACTACACTGATCAGACACAATCAACAATTTGGTTAGTATTTGGCTAGACCATTCACCATGCTCTTTCCTATTCTCACAGCCAAAAGAATGTTAATGATCAGATAGTTATGATCATCTATAACTAAGTCAATATTAGGCATAGGATATCTAGACGTGTCAACTGTATGCATGCAAAATAGCGGACAGCTTCCAATTTCCTCCAATATTCTTGATAAATGCTTCTAAAGAAAATGAGAAATAAACAAATAATAAATACAGCACTATTAATAGTTGCAATGAACATGAGTAGCACAAGGCATAGAAAGACAATTCAGCTAACAAAACAAGACCAGCAGGAAATGCAAAGCAGAACATGCAAACTCGGTCACACTTTTGTCTCAACCACCGATTTTGTTCTGAACTAATGCAATTTGCTGTTGTAAAGTAGTAAATGATTCAGCCAAACCACTGCCAGCTTCACTGAAGTCTGACACAACGTAATTGTTAATGCCAGAACCTCCAAATATTGGAGGCCATTCAACCTAGGAATCTTCTCAAGCCTCACACGAAGAAAGTTGGGAGTGCAGTTCTAATGTACCTAACGTGCTGACAGCTTGTAGAAAGCCAAGTACTTATACAGAATTATTCATCCCCCCCCCCCCCCAAAAAAAAAAAAAAGTCAAGTACCTCATCTCTAAAATAAAGTAATAAAATATGTAGGGGGTAAAAAAAAAATTACCTCTCTTCTCTCAATTTAGAATGTCCAACACAATGAAATTTCTAATGTTGCATAGACATGATATCATCTGAAAATTTTTATTGGATAAAAAAAGAACTATCTAGAACATGTAAACTTGGACATTCAAAGGCAACTTTGATAACTTCCATACTTAAAAGGCTCCGTCTGGTTGGCAGTGAAGGATGGGAAGGGGCACCATCACCGACAGTGATTGCGTACTAACCCACAAACATTCCAAATCAAGTGATCAAATTTTACTTTGCAACCAAATTCTTAGATTCAAATAGGAAATTAAAGATTCCATTTGAAAAGTTTAATCGCCATAAGTTTTGTAAGATTTTAAGTTAGTTACACCACATGATCACAATCCATTTTCTTTTCTCCCACAACAAAAGGTCAATACATTTCGTAGCAGCTAAGGATGAGTTCAATCCAATAGATTCTTCGATTTCTTTGGAATAGAAATGGGAGACAAGAAAAAATCCCAGATGAAAGAACCACTCGTTAGATAGCCGGACTAGTGGGAAGGGGGCTGACTGTAGAAATCCATGCCTTTCGAACCAAACACAACGCCTGTAAACTAATTTTTTTATAAGACACCCGTACACTAAGTTCACTTCCCTTCAATTTCCTTTACTTGCGACTAGAAGGACCTAAAGGTATAGTTATAAGGTAGTAGTTACAAGTCCTTGATAACAAGTTGAGAAAGAAAATAACAGCTACCAAAACACATATAAGCAAATCTGAATAATTTAGAACTATAACTACACAAATATTGGTGAATAAGGGGGTATTTAGATATGCACATACAAAACTTGCTGGTGCTCTAGAGAAATGGTGGAAAAAGCTACCTTTAAGAAAGATAGGACTTTCCAAAGCACCAGGTAAGATGATTTATCAGCCATTTGACATCACATCTACTAAGAAAAGCAAGGAGAAGATGAGCATGATCTGGCAGTACATTTCTTCCAATGACAATGACAATGACCTAAACCCCTTCATAAATACCCACAATTGTGCTAATCCAATGTTCAAAATCCAAGAGATGGTGAACCACCACATACCAGAAATCCAGTCATCTGCTTAACTATTTTCAAGAGACTGAAGAACCACAAGCAATGTCACCCATAAGATCTCATCAAACTTCCAAAAAGAAGAATGCATCCCCTACCAAATGAATCATCCCACCACAAAAGAACCCTTTTCCAAATGAATGCAAATTTTCAATTATTTCTTGAATGGAAAATAAAAATTTTAGACCTGAGAAAGAAGAAAGACAAACATAAATTTCTAGCACTGAAGTTTGACTTGGCTGATTTTAACTCATGAAAAAAGAATGACAATTCCGAATTAGGTCCAGATGTCTATGGGTTCCTCCTAACTTTGAAACGTCCCTATGCATGCGAACGTTTCATCTCCCACCTTGCTATTACTTTGGTCTAACTGCATCATTTCTCACCCCCCCCAAAAAAAAAAAAAAAAAAAAAAAAAAAAAAAAATATATATATATATATATATATATATATATATATATATATATATATGAGACACAGTTGCCAACATCTTAAAGAGGGAAGGGATACCAGTAGCCATGATTGAAGAAGGTATCCACAACCTATAAGATGGAGAAGTTAAAACCAGATGGTAGTTTCTGAACTAAACTTAAGGTCATGTAGATTTATTCAATATATATCTAACAGGACTGCATTGCAGCTCAAACAACATGATGCAGGTCAAGATCTGGACAACATACAAAACCAAGGGCGTTGCTGGGTGCCTATCACAAAAGCAGAATCAAATAGTGGCATTGTCCAGATTAAGGTGGAGACCAAACACCTGATGAGATGGCAATTTACTATAAAACTAGTTCCACAAAACTGCATCACAACCTGAGTAACATCGTGCAGGTAAACATCAGGCTATCAGCACTTAAAAAATGGATATCAGAAGAGTTCTTGGAAGACTGTATTGGAAAAGGAAGCGTGATGGCATGGTGGATGTGCAATGAAATGGACACTAAATGGGGTACTAAGGTTAACGAAGACCACTCAGACTGTCTCAACCAAAATATCAAGGAACAGCTAGATATTTCAATAACATCATGATCATAATGACCAAGGAATCGAAAAGATGAGCTCAAGTTCTGGCACAAGGAGGGCCTCGTTGCCAGCAGACTAAAGCGTGAAGCATTCAGTAAACTTGCTAATTGCCACATACTGTAACACTGGTTTTTCCTTTCTTTTTCTTTTTCTTTTTTTTTTTCCGTGCGGGCCGCCGGGGGGGGGGGTCCATTTTGCTAAGTATCCTTCCAAGAAAATAGGGGAAATTTCTATCACTCCCCCATACTTGTCTATATTCATTCAAACTCTACTACCCCAAACTTCTTTATTTATTTATTTATTTATTTCTAATTCCCTTAAAAAAGCAAACTTCCAACTCTCTCTGTTCTGGTAATTCAACATCCCTAAATTACCCTTGTTCCCCTCCCGCAGCCCCCCCTCTTGTGGCCATATGCATCTTTGCCATGCCCCTACCCTCCACCCCACCAACACCCCCATAGGCCCACCTCCATCCTCCTTGGCACTCTACATCTCTGCGGTTGCAGGAGAGATAATTTCGATAAAGAATCGGAAGTTTTTTATGATCTTGCCGACCTCGATGGTGGTTTTGATGGGTTGCATGATTGTGTTCTTATGGCGGTCTTTAAGCTCGAAATCTGTTTAAGTTGTAGCTTCAATTCAAAGCAATTTGAGGTGAAGGAGCCCGAACTAAAGATTGAGCAAGGAAGAAGGGGTAAGGGGAGGGTGGGGTGACATGCGCAAGGAGGAGAGGTAGCAGGGAGGGAGGTGCAAAGGATGGGACCAAGAGGGCACAAAAATACATTGCCAAAGGGGAGGGGTAATTCAGAGATTTCAAATTACCAAAGGACAAAGAGAGATGGAATTTTATTTTTTCGACATATCGGAAAAAAGGTTTGGGGTACGAAAGTTTGACCAAATATAGGAAAGTGATAAGAAAATTTTCCAAGAAAATAATGAAGTGGTGAAAATTGATGAGGGAGATATTGTAGGTATCTAAACTCAATCATAAATAAATAAAGTGATATACAAGATGATGTTTACCAGAGAACTAAAATATGATGGATGAAGTGGAGAGGTGCTCCTAGAGTATTGTACAATCATGTATTCCTTTAAAACTCAAATAGAAATTTTATAAGACAATCATTTAATTGGCTATAATGTATGGGGTAGAATGTTGGGTTGTTAAGAATCATCATATAGATAAATTTAGTATAGCTGAGCTAAGAATGTTGAGATGGATGTGTGGCAAACTAGAAAGGATAAGGTAAGGAATGATCATATTATAGTTGATTTGGGAGTAGCAACAAATAGCAATACATGATAAGCTCCAAGGAATTCATTTGAGGTGGCATGGCCATGTTCAACGGAAGCCTTTAAACGCTCTAGTTAGAGAAGTGATTTGATTCAGATTGAAGAAACTAGAGCCAGGGGCAGACCTAAAATGGCTATAGGTGAGATGGTAATCAAGAAAGACATGCATAACTTAGGCCTTGTTTCAAATATAACATCAACATAGTTGATTGGAGGGCCATGATCCATGTATCTGATCCCATTTAGTTGGGATAAGATGATGATGTTGTTGTATAAGTGAGTGAAAGAAATTTCCCAAGAAAATAAATGGTGAAGCAATGCATAACGATGAGAGATATGGATACCATATGTCCAAACTGTTGCCTTCATTAATGACGCTTCCAAACGGCTTATGAGAAATGAAATAAAACGAATTCCTCCGGCAAAGACTTCCAATTGAAACTATTAAGGGCCCATTTGATATCACTTTCAATCCCGGATTCTATTGATTCCGACCATAGTTAGTTAATACAGGAACAGCAAAAAAACTTTGAATAGTACGGTATGATTAAAACAGCTAAAAAAATTAACAAGACGGTAAAAAAAGCGGTCAATTTTTTAAAAATGGCAAAAAAACAAGAGGTGCGGGTTCTAAATGGTAAATTCGAACAATACGGGACCAAAAAACCGTCAATACACACAGATAAACTAAACAGGCTTTACATAAATCCATGCATCCAAAGTCCAAAACAATTATTAATAGTTGGTTAGATTGCTAAGGTTTTGATTAGGAGTTGAGACCATAGTTAGTCAATACACGTCACATATTATACAACGTATTCTTTCCGTACTATATTTTTTCCGTATAATATGCATATTCCGTATCGTACTAAACCATACGGGGAAAAACACCATACGGCATAGGTCACCTTATATAAGCGTATTAAACTTCGTTCCGTATTTTATATTTCAAAAAAAGGACAGAATCACATAAATATTTAAACTTTTAATTTAACTATACTTTAAGGGCAATGGCCTACTAGTGACATAAGCCACTTAAGTCACCAATAAAGTAGGTAGCAACTCCCATGAGCATGCCACCGAACTTGCCATTTTATAACACTGTAAAAGTTGCTTCCCCAACTTACCTTTTCATAAGAGTGTAACTTCTCCCAAATCCATAAATTTACTGATCTGGGACTAAACCAAAAGTTCATCTACAACTATGCTACTAGTCTAGGATAGTTCTTGTGTAGCTCTACTACCATACTAGGAGTCTAGGAATGCTATTATTAGCTATTATTTATTAGCTGAAACTTGAAAGGGCCGTAAACACATGGGCCCAAGCCCCAAAAAACCCATTTCTGTTTTGGTGTTCATTTAAACATGTGAAAAAATAGCATTAGAGCTTTTCAAAGCTTAGATGGTTAGAAAGGATAGTACCAGTGAATCGGTAGCCTCAACTCTCAATCAAAATCTTAGCGACCTAACCAATTATTAATAATTGTTTTGGATTTTGGATGCATGTATTTATGTAAAACCTGTTTAGTTTATCTATGTATTGATTTTTTTTGGTCCCGCATTGTTTGAAATTTACCGTTTAAAAACCATACTTTCCGTTTTCGTTTTTATTGCTGTTCTTAAAAAATTGACTGTATTTTTTACCGTCTTGTTTAATTTTTTAGCCATTTTAATCAATACCATACCGTTTAAAGTTATTTTTGCCGTACTCGTATTAACTATCTATGGTTGAGATTTGAGACTACCGATTCACTGGTACTATCCTTTCTAACCATCTATGCTTTTAAAAGCGCTAATGCTATTTTTTCCCATAGACAACAAAATAGAAACGAGTTGTCTAGGGCTTAGGCCAATATGCTTAAAGCCCTTTCAAGTTTCAGTTAATATACAAAGTGATTGTTTTCCTAGACTCCTAGTACGGTAGCACAGCTGCACAACAACTTTTGATTTAGTCCCACATCAATAACTTCTTGGATTTGAGAAAAGATAGACTCTTATAAAAAGGCAAGTTGGGTAAAGGTGTAAAGCAACTCTTACTACGGGTTAGGTGGGCCGTTGGCCTAAAAGTGACTTACGTCACTAGTGGCAATGCCTTTTTTATTGGGAAGATTTAAGTGACTTACGTAACTAGTGGGCCATTGGCCTTAAATATGCTTAAATAAAGCCATTGGCTTTAATGTATAATTACTAAAAAGTTTAAATATTTATACATACTGTCCCTTTTTTTTTAAATAAAAAAAGGGATGGCGTTTAATACGCGTATACATGGTGACCTATGTCGTATGGCGTTTATACCCGTGCGATTCAACGCGATACAGAATATGCATATTATAGAGCAAAAAATACGCCATATAATACGCGTATTAACTGAGTATGATTCTGATCCCACAAAGTCATTTAGGAGCAAAATACTGTTTGGTAAATCCAGTCTGATTCCAAGCACCAAGGGAGTAAACCGGACTCAATATGGCTTTGGGATCACAAATTTGGGAGCTAAAAAAAGAAGTTCTCGACGATGAGGAGCAAGTGACCGAGAGTTGGAAATTGGGAGAAGGGAGAAAAATGATCCCATTTAATTCCATTGCTCCCCAATTTTTGCCCAAAACCCATTATCTTCTCCCCATAGCAATAGCGGCGAAATCAGTGAAGAAGACGAAGAAAGAGTCATGTAGCTCCAACCCTTCCTTGAGTTTACCTCTCTGTCCCTTTCCCTCTGTTGTTCTCTCATTTTCACACTTTGAACATTGTACCCTAGGTTACAGTTGTAGGCAAGGTACAAGTTCTCCCGATTTACCAATATTTCTCCCTTCACGAGGCACGAATCTGGCCAAATCTCTCTCTCATCCCTCCCAAGAAACGAAACAGGCAAGGTTAGTGATTTGCTCTCTTGCTTACCCTTCTCCATATGAAGTTGTAAAGTTTCCCAAAAGCTTTTCTTAACTACCACTCTCTCTGGAACAAAATCAGACTCAGTGAAAGTTCTGAACTTTTCTGAATTTTGGGGTTTCATCATCATATTGTTCTAAACAAGCAGAGCACTCAACAAAGACTATCACCATCAGATTTGAATTCTGCAAGTCAATAATTTTCTCCTAAAGTTATGGTTTTCTTGAATTTTGTTCTCTGGGTCTGATTTTTGCAAGTTGTTGAGCTAATCTGGTCTTATGTTCTGTTGCTGATTAATCAGCCAATTAAGCCTTAATTGATCGCTGCATTAAATCCTCAACTCTGGTCATCAATTCTGCAGAAATAGAGATTCCTACATCGACAAAGGTTCTTTCATCAAAGGCGTTCAACGCATTCAATCAAAGCTCAATGCTATTTGATCGAAATGCCCACTTTCCCTCTTCCTTGGTCGGTCACGCCATGCAAAATCAATCGATAATTAAGTAAGAACGTCTCGCACTACCTTTATGTTTTATCATCACTCAATTATATGAAATTTTACTCTTACTTATGCATGGCTACTGGTCTATCATCTCTATAGTCACCGTTGAAAGCCTCTCAGATGGTCGGACCAAAGACACCTATGGGATACTTCTTGTAAGTTATATTCGCTTTCTTCTTTAGATGTTTCCCCTTCAAATGCAATTCATTGTTCCCAACATTGGGGGGCAATGCTCTATTACATCTATCCTACACCTATAATGTTGGGTCACCTCACATAGTTCCATTTAACCTTCCTATAATCCTATCAATAGTTTAACTTAAACAGCTTTCTTATAGAACTCCAATTGTTCTTGCAAAAGCAATGTAAGCTTTGCCGCGTGATCATCCTTTGTGTTCGTTTATTTATTCTATGTTAACTGTGACATTGGGTAAATAGGGAGTTGTATTTAGTACTGTTCCTTTCCAATCAGAACTTCTCGTGCCCAGTACTAACCATGACTCTGAACAAGAAAATGGAAACAATGTTCCTAAAAGAGGTTTAATTGCTTTCATCACTGATGAGCACATTTTATGTGTGAATTTAGGGCATAAAATGTACATCTCTTATTATATTTATGATACTTCTCGGGTATTTAATGTTGATTTTATGTTTATTGGGTGTAGGTGAAAGAATGGAGAAATTTGAGCTTGAAAAGATCATTTTATGAATTTTTGGTGATCCTGTCTAGTTAACTCACCCAGTCAACTCAGCAGCCGAGTATAAGATGAATTTTATGAGGAAAGCTACGAATTTTGTGTATAAGATCAGCCTTGGACCAAGTCAAAGAGTAGCCCAATCTCATGTAAAAGATTTTATTCTCTTGAGAAAATATTCCTTACTTATTTGGAATCAAATTTACAAGATTGACATGGCATGGAAGAATGGAAAGCTCCAATCGATTATGGAAGTTTTCAAGAAGAGATAATGATGCTAAAGATATGATGAGTTGGTGCAAGATTTTTTCTACTCAAAAATCGTCCACATACAATAAACCTACAAGATTGGAATTTGGTTACCAAAATTATCTCCACAAAATCTCTTGTAATCCAATTGTAAAGATTGATTGTAATATTTACTCACTTGTATATATATGTGATGCTCAGCAATAGAAAATCCATCCAAGAATTCTATTATGAGTTTTTTTCTTTAGTTTTGAGAATTTATAAAAGAGTTTGAGATTCTTAGTTTTTTTTTTTTCTTTTCAAGTTGTGTTCTTCTTACTTAAGTTTATTTTTATTTATTTTTTTTTTTTAAGTTTTAATTTCAGATTTAGAACTCTGTAGTAGGATAGATAAATATAGGTTGTACCCCATTACTAATTTAATTTAGGGGAGAAGGCTCCCTTTGTAATCGTTTGCACATCGCCTTGGAATGACGACAAGACGACTAGTAACGACAGAGAAATCTTCTATCGAAATAAGTTTTTCTTACATTCTTTTACTTTTAATTTCGTTCCTTTCTTACAATAGATCTGTGTTACTTTATGGTTAGTGGTTTTGTAAATTTTTGTACCGTTATGAATGGTTATTATTGTTTTTATTGTTTGATTAATTTTTATTTGAAGTAATTAAGGTGTTAATTCAATCAAATCCCTTTGGTAAGCTTTGCCTTATTTGAGTTAAGATAATAGCGATTCCTCTCTGAGATCGACCCGTTACTGCACGATACCGTGCACTTGCGGTTACATACATATTTAATTTACATCAAATTTTTGGCGCCGTTGTCAGGGAGGCAAGCCATTATTTTTTCTATTTTAAATAGTTCAAAGTGATTTAAAAAAAAATTTCATTGAGTTCAAAGTGATTTAAAAAAAAAAAAAACCAAAAAAGACCAAAAAAGACCCAAAAAAAAAAAAAACAAAAAAAAAAAAGGGAAAAGAAAAATGCAAAAAGTTTACACTGGTTTTTATGCCTTTTTTTGCACCTCCGATCCGTTAGGTTGGAATAGTACAATCGACAATCCAATCCTGACCATGATATGGTGTTAAAGGATGCTGGATATCGAATTATCAAGAGGAATAACGACCAATAGCTTCAGCGGTAACGGCGTTGTTTCTCAAGGTAATTGCGGATATGATCGGTCTCTAAGCCATTGATCGTCAGGAGGATTGCATTGACCCCGATTCGAAAAAAATCCAGCTTTTCGCATCGAATTTAGAGGAAAAAGAAAGAGAAAATTTTATCATTTGAAACAGTTTTGTGCATGAGTGTATGGACTCATGATTCTAGCGATCGTTTAGTAAGAGTCCCATCATTTACAATGGCTGAACCAAAGATGACACTTAAGGATAGGTTATACCCTGCTAGGGCAGCACAATCTTCATGTATTCTATTGCCAACTGTCACAGGCAACAACTATGAATTGAAAACTCAATTCATTACCATGCTTCCTCATTTTCATGGGTTATCTTCAGATGATGCATACTTGTTCCTCCGTGAGTATGAGGAGGTGTGTGTCCTCATTAAAATGCAACAGCTCAGTGATGATGCTGTCAAATTGAGGTGCATCACTTTTTCACTCAAGGATGAAGCTAAAAAATGGCTTTATGGTCTTCCCACAAATTCCTTTACATCATGGGATAAATTTACTGTGTTATTCCTTAAAAAAAATTTTCCACTTCACAAGACAAATAAACTTCAAGGGGATATAATGCGGTTCAAACAAGAGTCAAATGAATCTTTTTCACGACTCATGGAGAGGTTCCAAGGCCTACTCCAAGAGTGCCCTCACCATAGTATTGAAACGTGACAACTTTGTCAAATTATTTACGAGGGGATAGACTTTCCTACCAAGCAAATGCTTAAGTCTATGTGTCCTCAAGGATTCACTTCCTATGAGGATGCTAACGATGCTTGGAACTTTTTGAAGGATCTCGCCGAAAAAACAAGAGAGTGGGAGTCTGTGCAGGACATAGATCCACCCAAAAAGGTAAAGGTTACTTTGTCGATGGCATAGTAGCTAAGGAGGTACACTTAGATAGCCTTATCAAAAGGATAAAAGCTTTAGTTCCTAAAAACCCTATCCAAAAGCAAGTCCTAATGTGCAACTGGTATCAAACTCCTGGACACACAGTAGAGGAATGCCCTTCACAAGGAAATTCTCAGAATGCTAATGTAAGTGCACTGTACAATACGTATAGCAACACTTACAACCCAGGATGGTGAATTCATCCAAATTTCTCCTGGAACCAAGGGAACCGTGTGGACTCACCCCAATTTCCAAATCAAAGTCCTCCCGTTCACACCAATTCATATGCTCCCCCTAGACCCAATTTTGTTCCCCAAGATGATTTTCAGCAACCCCCTGGGTTTTCTAACACGAGTGAGCCGGCCAGACTCAGTGAGTTGGAGAAGAATGTGGCAGCTCTAATGACAGGGCATACCAGTATGAAGAGGACACTTACCCAATTGATTACCCTAATGTGTGAAAAGAACAAGGGTATTCTGCCCAACCAACCAGAGACCAACCTACGCCATCACCCACAACCAAATATGTCAAACCCTCAAGTGAATGGCATAAAGAGTCGATCAAGGTCCTCCAAACAATGCAATGCAATCCATGCATTACGGAATAGCCAAGAGTACCTACGGGATGAAGCACCAAAGAACAAACCCACAGTTGCTCCCGTTAATGTTCCCCAATCTGAGGCAGCTACTGAGCCTCTTTCTTCAAGTTCGTCTGATGTACCTGAAAGACCCAAAGAGACTGTCCCGGACAAAGTTTTTACTCCACCAGCCCCATTCCCTAATAGGTTAGTAAACCAAAAGAAGACTGCTTTAGTTGATAAAATTTTAGAGGTTTTCGAACAGATAGAATTGAATATCCCACTTTTGGATGCAATTGACCAAATTCCTATTTGTGCAAAAGTCCTTAAAGACTTATGCACACAAAAGAGGATTAGTCAAATTCCTAAAAAGGTATTCTTGGCTGCACATTTAAGTTCCCTTCTGAACCATCCTGTGGCAGCCAAATACAAGGACCCTGGCTGTCCTACCATCTCTTGCATCATAGACAACACCTTTATTGATCATGCTCTGCTAGACTTAGGTGCAAGTGTGAATCTTCTACCTTACCATGTTTACCAACAAATAGGATTGGAAAAGTTGAAACTAACGTCCATCTCACTTCAACTAGCTGATCGCTCTGTAAAAACTCCTAAAGGAATAGTAGAGGATGTTTTGTTAAAGGTAGGAGAATTTCTTTTTCCTGTGGATTTTATTGTTTTAGAAACACATCCTGTCTCCAATAGGGATCAAATCCTATCATTTTAAGGAGACCGTTTCTGGCTACAAGCAATGCATTGATAAATTGCAGGAACAGTCTCATGAAACTGTCATTTGGTAACCAAACTGTTGATTTAAATGTATTTAGGCTGGGTAAGCAACCGATTGAGGAAGTACATATGCTCCAAGAATTCCCTGACCATGTAGATACCACTTTTGACATTGACTTTGACTCGGAATTCTTACAGTGTATGGAAGAGTTGGAAGGAGTAGAGGACACTTTCTCATCAGAGACATGGAGTATCCACACACCTGTGGAACCTCTAGGACCTCTATCTACTTCCAATCCCAAGCCATCAATGATTGAACCACCTAACTTATAATTAAAGGAGTTACCATCCACTTTGAAGTATGCCTTCCTAGGACCTGATCAGACTCTTCCTGTTATTATTGCATCTGATTTGACTTCTAATCAGGAAGAAGAATTAGTCAAACTCTTACAAAATCACAAGGAAGCCTTAGGTTGGACTGTGACTGACATCAAAGGTATTAATCCGTCTATTGTTCAGCATCATATACACCTTATGGAAGATACCAACCCCTCAAAGGGACCTCAGATACGGGCAAATTCTGTGATGAAGAAAGCCATTAAGAAAGAAATTCTAAAGTGCTTTGCTCATGGGATCATATATCCCATATCTAATAGTAAGTGGGTAACTCTGGTACATGTGGTACTAAAGAAGTCAGGAGTCACTGTAGTTGCTAATGCTGACAATAAATTGATTCTAATCCGTATCCAAATAGGATGGAGAGTCTGCTTAGACTACAGAAAGCTGAATACGGCAACGTGGAAGGATCACTTCCCTTTGCCTTTCATTGACCAAATGTTAGAGAGGTTGGCTGAACATGAATACTATTGCTTCTTAGATGGATACTCCGGTTACAATCAAATCCCCATTGCCTTAGATGACCAACACAAGACCACTTTCACATGCCCCTACGAAACCTATGCTTACCAGCGCATGCCTTTTGGGCTATGCAATGCCCCCGCCACTTTTCAAAGGTGCATGATGAGCATATTCTCAGATATGGTAAAGCAATATTTAGAAGTATTCATGTATGATATTTCTATGCATGGGTTTATTTTTTCTGATTGCCTACATAATCTTTCCTTAGTTCTTGTCACGTGTACGGAGAAAGATTTAGTTTTAAATTGGGAGAAATGCCACTTCATGGTAAAACAGGGCATAGTATTGGTCACATCATTTCCAAAGATGGGATCATGATTGACAGAACCAAAGTAGAATTGATTGAAAAGCTACCTGTTCCCAAATCTGTTAAGAACATTTGCTCCTTTCTAGGACATCCCGGTTTCTATCGGAGGTTCATTAAAGATTTTAGTCAAATTGCTCGTCCTCTCACCTCTTTGCTTGCTAAAGACCAGTTCTTTGATTTTAATGATGCCAGTCTTGAGAGTTTTAATCAACTCAAAAAGATTTTGACCACTGCCCCCGTTATTCAAGCACCCATATGGACAGAGCCCTTTGAGCTTATGTGTGATGCTTCTGATTTTGCATTAGGAGCTGTCCTTGGGCAACGGATCAATAAGTTACCCCATGTAATTTGTTATGCAAGTAGGACTTTAAACGATGTACAGCTTAATTACACCACCACTGAAAAGGAATTCTTAGCTGTTGTATTCGCTTTAGAGAAATTTCATGCCTATTTGATAGGATCCCATATCATTGTGTATATTGATCATACCGCTCTCAAGCATCTCTTGCAGAAAAAGGATGTCAAAGCTCGTCTCATTATATGGGTTTTGCTTTTACAAGAGTTTGACTTAGAGATTAGGGATAAACCAAGAATAGAAAATCTGGTTGCTGACCACTTATCCCGACTGCCTAATTCTTTGACTGTCGATTCACCAGTCAACGAGTCTTTCCCAGATGAGCAGTTGTTTACAGTATCTAGTGAATCTTGGTTCGCTGATATTGTAAATTACTTGGTAACAGGTGTGACCCCTTCCCATTGGTCCGCCCAGGATAGGTATAGATTCCATTCTCAAGTCAAATACTATTTTTGGGACGATTCATATATGTTCAAGACTTGCCCCGATCAGATTATCAAGATATATGTATCTGACCATGAACAGAAATTTGTGCTGTCTTATTGTCATGATCAGGCATGTGGTGGCCACTTTGGGCCAAATAAGACTGCGACCAAGGTTTTACAGTCAGGATTCTACTGGCCTAGTCTTTTTAAGGATGCCTTTAATTACTGTAAGGTATGCCCTTCTTGTCAGTCTTTAGGCAGCATTACCAAGCGGAATATGATGCCACTAAATCCAATTATGGTGGTTGAAGTTTTTGATGTTTGGGGCATCGATTTTATGGATCCGTTCCCAAGTCTTTTGTGAATGAGTATATCTTGTTAGCTGTGGACTACGTGTCCAAATGGATAGAAGTTTTTGCTACTAAGACCAATGACCACAAGGTAGTCATTAAATTTTTAAAGGAGAATATATTCTCTCGATTTGATACCCCTCGAGCTATCATTAACGATAGGGGGAAACACTTCTGTAACAAACCATTTGAGGTCCTTGTTCGAAAATATGATATTACCCATAAATTGGCAACCCCTTACCACCCTCAGACCAGTGAACAGGTTGAAATGTCCAATCGACAAATCAAGCAAATTTTGGAAAAAACTGTCAATCCTACTCGTAAGGATTGGTCTATTTGCCTCATAGATGCTTTGTAGGCTTATAGAACTGCTTTCAAGACCATTTTTGGTTAATCCCTTTACCGTCTGGTGTATGGAAAAGCCTGCCATCTACTAGTCGAATTGGAACATCGGGCATTTTGGGCAATTAAGAAATTAAATTTTGATTTGTCAAATGCTAGCACTCATAAAGGACTCCAGCTCTCTGAGTTGGATGAATTGCGAAATGATGCCTACGACAGTGCCCGCATCTATAAAGACAAGACCAAGGCTTACCATGACAAACATATCCTTCGCAAGTCTTTCACACCTGGCGACAAGGTTTTGCTCTATAATTCTCGTTTGCATATTTTTCTTGGTAAACTTAGGCTATGTTTGGTATCATTTTTGTTTTTGTTTTTTATCTATTTAACAAAAATTATTTTGAAAATAATTTTTGTTCAAAAATAAAATGTTGTTTGGTAGCTATAATAAAAATAGATGGTAGAATGAAAAACAGATTTGGCATACTATGTTTAAAAATGATTTTGAAAGTCTTCCTCTTCCTCTGTCATGGAGCGTCTATTCCTCTTCCTCTGTCAAGGGATTATGGAAAGAAATCAAATCAGGAACTATCTTTGGAGAAACGATATCGCCTCCGTTGGAATGATTGTCATCGTCGTCGTTGTCGCCGTCAGAGTCGTTTCTAGGACGAAGTTGCAGGTCTGCGTTTCTGTGCTTTACTTCCGTTCGTCAACGAGAAGAGTGCTTGAGGGTTTGATTTGAGGTGGTTTTATAAAATGAAAGTAAATTACTTTTTTAACCCTTTATTTTAACACATGTTTTAAGTGTTTTGCACAAAACACAACAAAAATAATTTTTGACCAAAAATCAAAAAGAGGTTGAGACCTCTTTTTGAATTTTGACTTGTTTTTATTTTTGTTTTTCATAAATAGCACTCATAAATTATGCCAAATCCCTTCAAAACTATAAATTTGAATAAAAATCAAAAACAAAAATGATACCAAACACAACCTTAGATCTCATTGGGAGGACCCTTATATTGTTCAAAATGTTTTCTCATCGGGTGCAATTAAAATTTTAAATCCAGGTACAGGTGCAACAAGCAAAGTGAATGACCAACGTTTGAAGCTATTTTTGGAGCTTCCACACAACTCCATTGAAGAGGTCATGGATCTCCATGAACCTTTTTACACTGATCCTTGATTCAGGGAGTTTTTTCTTCCCCTTGTCCTTGTCTTTTATTTTTCTGTATACATTGAGGACAATGCATGATTTAAATATGGGGGAAGGGTTGAGATTTCATTAAAAAAAATAAATTTTGAGCTTTCATTGTAAATTTTAACTTTTTAACTTTGGTTTTTGGAAAAGTCAATCACTATTTCTATGGTTTTGACACAAAAGAGGAAGGAGAAAGAGACCTAGGAAACTATCACATACAAAGTATGAAACCCTATATGAGGATAGTACTTAGGCTGTATTTTGAGATGGAAATTGAATTAGAAAATACATCTTACCTCTCCTGAAGGGATGAATATTTTATGGTTATAGTTGGTAATTTCAACCTTTGAATAAAGCTAAGACCTCCTTGTACTATAAAAAAAAATCATAATAAGAAAATAATAATATAAGAGTTTTTTGTTCTTGGAACTATACAGGACATTCCACCTCAAGAAGCGAGGTGTCTTGATTGAAATTCCTTGGATACAGCTCTTGTTAAAAAAAAAAAAAATACTCTTTAGCATCAATGTCATTAAAGATATATGTCAAAAGCGAAGCTACATAGTAACATGGGAATGCATAACTACCTGCACTTCTCAAGCCAATTGTAGTGGAATAGCTTAAAGAGGAAAAAAGAAAAAGAAAAAATAAAAAAATAAAAAAATAAAAAAAATAAATACATACAAGTGTTGAAAGCTATTCTTGGGTCTTGGTTACCAGTATGTTACAAAGGGTTCACCCTAAGGAGAGATATGTTTGGAAGATATAACAAGGTTTCCTAATTGAGATGCAACCTTAGTGTTTGAATCATATAAGGTAGCAAAGTTCAAGTGTGGGGGTTTCTATGTTTTCTTGATCCCAAGTTGAGTGTCTTGACTAATAAGATGTGTGTGTGCTCTCTTTCCTTAATACCAAAATTAAAATTTGAAATTCTTATATGAATTTTGTGTGTTTATTCTCTGAAAATACTCACGAGACACAACTCGTCCACTAGAGGTGACCTAGGGGTTTAAAGGCTTGTTGCACGTGCTAAGTGCAATCGTGATTCCTATGAAAGTGAGTTAGGATTTTATTTTATTTTTATATTGTTCTTTACTCGAGACTAGCAAAGCTCAAGTGTGGGGAATCTGATGAACACATTTTATGTGTAAATTTAGGGCATAAAATGTACATCTCTTATTCTATTTATGATGTTTCTCGGATATTTAATGTTGATTTTATGTTTGTTGGGTGTAGGTGAAAGAATGGAGAAATTTGAACTTGAAAAGATCAGTTTATGAATTTTTGGTGATCCTGTCCAGTTAACTCACCCAGTCAACTCAGCAGTCGGGTATAAGATGAATTTTATGAGGACAGCCACGAATTTTGTATATAAGATCAGTCTTGGACCAAGTCAAAGAGTAACCCAATCTCATGTAAAAGATTTTATTCTCTTGAGAAAATATTCCTTACTTATTTGGAATCAAATTTACAAGATTGGCATGGCATGGAAGAATGGAAAGCTCCAATCGATTATGGAAGTTTTCAAAAAGAGATAATGATGCTAAAGATATGATGAGTTGGTGTAAAAAAATTTCTACTCAAAAATCGTCCACATACAATGAACCTACAAGATTGGAATTTGGTTACCAAAATTATCTCCACAAAATCTCTTGTAATCCAATTGTAAAGATTGATTGTGATCTTTACTCACTTGTATATATATGTGATACTCAGCAATAAAAAATCCATCCAAGAATTCTATGATGAGTTTTTTTTTTTTAGTTTTGAGAATTTATGAAAGAGTTTGAGATTCTTAGTTTTTTTTTTTTTTTTTCTTTTCAAGTCGTGTTCTTCTTGCTTAAGTTTATTTTTATTTATTTATTTTTTTAAGTTTTAATTTCAGATTTAGAACTCTATAGTAGGGTAGATAAATATAGGTTGTACCCCATTACTAATTTAATTTAGGAGAGAAGGCTCCCTTTGTAATCGTTTGCACATCACCTTGGAGTGACAACATGACGACGAGCAACGACAGAGAAATCTTCTATCGAGATAAGTTTTTCTTACATTCTTTTACTTTTAATTTCGTTCTTTTCTTGCAATAGATCTGTGTTAATTTATGGTTAGTGGTTTCGTAAATTTTTGTACCATTATGAATGGTTATTATTGTTTTTATTGTTTGATTAATTTTTATTTGAAGTGATTAGGGTGTTAATTCAATCAAATCCCTTTGGTACGCTTTGCCTTATTTTAGTTAGGATAATAGCGATTCCTCCCTAAGATCGACCCGTTACTGAACGATACCGTGCACTTGCGGTTACATACATATTTAATTTACATCAATCACAATATTGAGTGACTGCGTTAAACGCTTATTTCCTACCAATGATGTAAGTTAGTTTCAGAGTTCAGACTAGATACTAGCTTATTGTTTACCTCCACGTTGCTGGGGTAAGGCTGCATACATTCTACCCCTCCCCAAACCCTACAGTAACGGGAGTCTCGTGCACTAGGATGCCCTTTTTTTAGTTCTTAATATATGATTGTCTTCCCATGGTCCATTTCTTGTATTCTACAGTTTATTTGCACTTTTCCGTCTTAGACTGGTTGTGTGTAAATTTGATTGTGGGTTGTCAGAAATTGTTTTTTCTAAATCTATTTTTTGATAGATAACAAAGCGAATTTAATTTAGAAAAGAAGCATTCAGGCGAGTATCATCATTGTCAAACATTCTTGTTGAAAATGTGTTATATAGAATAAATGTTACCACAATATTACTTTTATGTCTAGTTTTGTTTAAATAATTGATCTTTTTCCTTTTTCTTTTCCCCCTTTGTCTCTTCCTGCTGTATAACTTGTACTACTATTTTGATTTCCATTATCTATCGCCTCTTCTGTATCTTATCAATTCCAATGGAAAGATAATATCTACTGTTTTTGCATTAGTAGATTCTCAAATACAGTTTTTGTTTGTTTGTAATTCATGGTAACACTTGGTTTGCCATGAAAGGTTTCATTCTTCTATTGAATCTTGTAAGATTCCATCTTCGTTCCTGTTTTCTTCGAATTCAGCACAGCTTGTGAAGTTCTCATCACAACACCTTGTTGGTTTGTGCCCTTTTTCAGCTTGGAGATGGCCTAGTTTATGAAGCTGCAGATTATGGTTCGAATTTCTTCCCTCATTTCCATGGCACTTCCCGGAGTATTATTTCTCTCCCTTTAGATACTGTAGCCAAGGCAGAGAAATTAAATTTCTCGGATGGTAAATCCAGCTGTAGTTTTCTGAGATGAACAGTTATGGCTATGAATATGAAGTTGATCCTTTCATGGGTTACAAGATTCCTTTAATAGTGAAATTAATATCTGATTATAGTTGGAGGCTGGTGGAATTCACTTTACAGAATTCTTTCCTAGGTCTTTTCATATGTTTCGGCGTTGAGGAATATGCTGAAGAGCTGGCTGCATGGTTCAAAAACTCAACGACATCTCGACGAGATCTCGAGAGTTTCAAAAATCTCAAAATGATCGAGACGAGACTCAATATGAGACTGGGTCTCGAGTTTCTTGACCAGTCTCGACCAGTTCTTGACATTTTCGACCAATTTTGGGTTGGTCTCCACATAATGTAAAAATTATGATTGTATGGTCTACTTGACTACTTTGGATTTTTTGACTATGACAATTAACTAATTAAGTATTATTATATTTATTCTTCTCCTAATATATAATTGTACTGGCTTATTTGGTCTTCTTTGATCTTCTACTAGTGTAACATTATGTAGAATAGCCAATATTATCCTAAGTTTATATCTGAACTTCAAACCGCACTGCTAAATATGGGTGTAAACCCAAACAACCACCATGTGTTGATTATTTTTACAATTTTATGGTTTAAATATATTTATATATGCTAGATTAGGGTTTACCTGGAGTATCAGGCCTTAAAATGGTCATTTTAGGATGAGACACTTTTTAAGCCCTTACGACTTTTTAATAGTGTCTCAGAGATCTCGGTTTTTCAGAGGGTCAAGACACACTCAAGACTCGAGATTTGAACCAAGGCTGGCTATCTTCGTTTTCTTAAAGTTGTCTTGGTGAAGGTGTAGCTTGGTTTATAGAAATGGATTGGAATTGGCAGAAATGAAGGTGATTGTGATTCTGATTAATACTGATTCCCCCATTCTATTTTAGAATAGGCCATGAATGTTCTTTAGTCTTCACTTTGTATCATAAAAACAGTGGAAGTCACCGTTGAGAGTTCAATTCATGAACTTCCTTTACTTGGTTTCTATGTGAGTCTTTAGCTCAAATAGGTAGAGCACTTGGAGATTCCCCAAGAGATGGTGGTTCGAATCCATCAAGGCTCATGGAACTGTCTAATTTGTCTAGCAACATACTTGTTCATGGTTTGTTCATTTGACTTTGATTGTGTTAGTTTGAAAAGTTGTTAATGTTAATCCATATATATAAATGGCATTTCTTGTAATTTTAATTAGGAAGATTTGGATTCTAGATTAGTGATCAAATGCTATTCTGTTCTCAATAAGCTCTGGAATCGATTCCAAATTCATATTTCAATAAATAGGTATCTACTCCCAATTCCTGAGCTTTTTTATCAAACAATATTCCGCTCTCAAAAAAAGTGCATAACAAATTTACTCCATTGCAAGATGGCTATCAAACAGGCCCTAAGCCTTCCAAAAGGGGAACTGATAACAGTCATTAATTCCACAATTTCAGGGGGGGAAAAAAACCTCAGAAGAGAAGTTTTCCTAGTTTAAGATGTGAAGTTTCACGAACGTCGACAATCAAACGGTTAAGGAGCGAGAATTTTCCACCTATTCACTTTCAGTTTCCAACAAGGAATCCTTTTCCATTCTCTTGCGAAGTGTCTAATAATCAAAGCCCTACTACTGGCACTTCTGATTCACAACGGTCTAGGTTGAAATAATTCTCGTTTTCCTTTTTTTTAATTACTTTTAAAGAAGTTAAAATAGGTTTACGGGAGGTTACGGCTCTTGACTTCGCATCCATGGAAAAAGCAATTTAGCAAGTTTTCTGATCGCGTATAGAAATAAATAAGAACCATGAATCTCGAAAGAATAATATCAAACGAAATCATTGAGGATGAGAAGAAGAAAGAGTACCTTGTTGATGCGAAACGTCCGATTTTCAAGCCCTAAACACTAACGCAAATACGAGACTGAGAGAGAGCACCGGAAAGGAATAAACTACTCGCAACAAAGAAGGAAGAGATCGTTAGCATTTTAAAGTTTAAACAAGCGAAATAAGTCTTTTCGTGAGAGGGATTCAAATCTGTGAGCCTGACTCTTTCTAGAGTCAAAGAATCAAGAGTCAAGACGAAAGTCCATTATAAACTGGGTTGGCCCTGTAGTCCGAGGCCCAGTCCATTATAAACTGGGTTGGACCTGTATAGCCGTGGCCCGTGCGCGTTGTCAAATGAACCTATTTCCTTATGCATATATATGTATGTATGATAGGGGAGGGATTCTTTCGGGGAGCGGTTTTCAAAAAGAGGTTTTTGTAGATGGTTGGATGAAGGGGAGGGATATTAATTGAACCGTGGTATAAATTCACGGTATCAGAATGTGTAATATATAATATATGTACACACGCTGATTTGTTCCTTTTGCTCATGTGTCCCAAAATGTTGAGACATCCGATATGGTATCAGTCAAGTATCTACGAAATCAGCCAATCTGACTACGGATTTTGTTTTTATAGTGATCGTGTTATCGACACTTTAGTTAGGAATTACTGATTGAGTCTTCAAGTCGAGAGCCTCACTTAACACATAAACCAAGCAGGAAAGCAGTTTATAAAGTATCAGATGGTTTGTCCAAATAACAATGGGGGTGGTTACTTTGAGATGTAATATATATTTATGGACATAGCCTCGTCTCCTGTCATTCAGTCTATCCAGTCGTCCATTAGACTGGCTGGGCTACATCAGCATACATGCCGATTACCCCAACCTCAAATAAATAGACAAAATATTACCATTATTAAAAAGAAAACAATTGCAATGAGAATAAGGTAGGAAACAAGCTGGAACCTACTCTATCTAATTAGGGCTAGGGTTTGCAGCAAAATAGGCAAGAACACCAACAAAATGAGCGTTGATATAAGTAGTGGGCTCGGACTTGGCAGCATCAAACCGGTCATCCTTGTAGACGTCATCCTTGTTGGGTCCCCCTACCACTGCCCCGACAAGCATGTTCGGGTTGAGATTCAATGAGTTGAAGTAGACAGTGCCATCCTTGCATGCGATGATCTGGGGATGATCCTTGATCAATGGTGAAGACAAGCCCCTGTGATGGATACGTTGCGGGTACTTGGACCCGTACTTGACCATATACGACATACCCATGGGATTATCCTTGAGCATGTAATCCACCTGTCATTTTGCCAGTTGACTAAGAGAAGAAGGGCCCACTATTAGACCACTACAATTGACGTATTGTGATGAACGAGAGAGGTAATTAGCGTAAACGAGCTATAAGAAGGTATGGAAATGACAATTTGCATGTTACTCGACATGGCCTCATAGATTAGCCCACCTAGTGTGTATTCCATGTGGGAAGGCGATGACTCTAGTATGAGTGTGCACATCAAGCTAGCTATCTGCCTACACTTTGTATGACGCTAGAGAATCCTCGCTTCCTTCTAGGAATTCCTGCACAGTTTTCCCTTATTGTAGGGTCAAGAGAAGAAAAATATACGCAGCTTTACCTCGGTAATACATAGAGACTCTTTTTGTGTTTTGAACCCTTGACCAGATAGGACTCATCTCCTGTTGTCCAATCGATCCGTCCTTGAGCTAGTTGGCACAACCATCCAATGTATGACTGGACAACAGGCCGATCCATATCGGCCAATTGATTTGAATACCTAAAACCATAATGGATTACTAACCTTGGAGAGGAGACCATTGATGCCTCCGGTTTTTCCATCCCAGCCAAATTCAAACATATTTACACCAGTGCCGAAGGTTTTGCCATTGGTCTGAATGTAATTGAGATAAGAATCATTCTGAGTGGCTCTCCTCAGCCATGCTGCTCCCCAAAGCAACTCATCCTGATATCCATTGTAGTCACAGTAAAAGGGGCAGACGCCAGATTTGATGTCGGAATTATCACGGGTTATAACGGCGGGGCCCCCCAGGGGGGGGCCGGGGGGGGGGGGGCAGAAGCGGCGCCCCGGGGGGTAAAAAAGGGGGGTAAGCTCCTCTGTAGTTGTCAGCGTATTGGAAAACCCTGATCGTAGTGCGTAACAGTGTATCAGAGTAACCAGGATCAGATAATTTGAAAGCCATGGAAACTGCTGACAGAACTGCCGCTGTCTATCCAGCCACATTCAAAGCAGGGTGCGTTGTTTCCCCACTGTAAACCGTTCGAGCTGTGTCCATGTCCTCCAGTCTCTCCCAGCAGTTGTGGTCGCTTATTAGGTCACCCACCTATGATTTTGGAAGAAACAAATTCACATTTATTCCTTATTACCTTGTAACATTTTTTTTTTAAATTTATACTATTATAATATTTGGAACCTCCATCTTCTCATGTTGTCCAGTGTGTCAGATTTTTATTGGACAGGATGGAGCAACCAAATCCTCTCCTGCGGTCCTACTGCCTGCCAAGGGCCAGATTTCAGCCGGCCCACCCCCCAATGTATTGGCAGGCGGTCAGATTGAATCCAACTCTTTGGATCAGCGGCAGGAACCTCCTGCCGCAAGAGACGATTTGGATCCCAGGTTGGAATGGTCGGTGATGCATCATAGTCCGATAGACAGATAACTGGCGGATTGGACAACAAGAAAGGATCTTTTTCTGTTTCAATAGTGTTTTAGTAATTTTATGAAATTATATCATTATTCAACCCTTACCTTCTTTATGAACATTGTTTTAGTAATTAATATCGTTAATGGGTAATCGATTCCCTTCGATGATTAACCTGCGTCATGCAAGAATTTGAAATAAAAAAAATTGATCGGCCCATTCAGTGCAAGATACAAATATGGGATCGAACCCACATAATTGATCAAAATTAGTATCGGATCGATATCCCGATAATGATTTAAATAAACTGATCCCACCTATTACTAGAAACTGATCCCACCTATTACTAGAACTGTGCTTACCATGACTATTCCAAGATGAAATTTGATCACTAAAATGGATATGTGATGGTCAACTCCATCAAAAGGAATTTGACAAGGATTTTAAAACTAGTTGTCACCAAAGTAGGTGAGAGCTTAAGTCACCTACTTGTATATGCATTTTTCATGGGATCTCATCACCCTAATATGGTGTGAGACCCACTTATAAAGTGTGGGATCTAATAGATATAACGATGATGAGTTCAAAGAAGATACAAGTACATGCAAGTGAGCTATTCTCAATAAATAATATCAAAATCAGTTTTTCTTTTTTTTTCAACTGCTATCAAATCTCAAACTTTTGCATGATTTAAGCTAAATAGGTTCAATTTTACCAAAAATATAAATTAATAAATAAATAAATAAGCTAAATAGGTTTAAAAAAAAAAGAAAAAAAAGCAAAGGTGGGGGAAGAGAGAGTGGTCCACCGACGGTATAACAGACTTGGGTTTCCTGTAATCGTATAGCTTCTGCGATTGCATCATAACTGTTGAGAACGCATCTACAAGTATACCAATACAATTCAATGATCTGATGGGACTGCAGAAACTACATGGCAGCTAACCATCCAGACGAGGGCAGGAGGGCTACACTCGCAGTTTCTTGCCGATTTAATTCCACTAACTAACAAACAAACTAATCCATGGAAGACCCACTCCATATATCTGATTCAACTTCCGAGCCAGAAGGGCAATCAGTATCTTCTTTGGAGCTAGACAGGGAGGGATTTGAGTGAAGGCGGGGTCAGGGGCAAAGATAAACCATGGGGCCTGCCTCTAGTAAAAGTCACGAGTGGGGTACTCGAACCTGAACGAAAATTCGGTCAGGATGGGCGACGGTCTGTAATCGGTGCTCCATCGGGTGGCGACGAGGGCGTCGCGTAGTGTGGAAGGAGGCATGGAGTCTCCGAATTCGATAATGCTCCAGGCCAGCAATGTGGTAGTGAAGGCCATGGGGAACCCAAACTTTATGTTGTCACCGGCATCATAGTAGCCCCTGGTCAGGTTAACTCCAGCTGCCAAACCGTCACCGAGTGCCGATGGCCCTCGCCAAGTCATCTGTTGGTCCGCCGGCAATGAACCAGAACGTAATGCATCCTGCATTTGGGTAATGCATCCTGCATTTGGGTAATGCATCCTGGTAGTCATGACCCTGGCATTTAACCCACCTCACTTCGGTGGCGATAAGAAAAAACAGAAGAAGATCATGAAGAAGACGAGGAGAAGGGAATCTCATCATCTTTATGGATTAAAGCTACTAGAATCTTGTGAGGATGAGTATCCTTCTCCCTCTTTGTTCTTGGGTGGGTGTTGAATACTAAGTATATAAATATATAGGATTATTATTTTTGTAATAAGAGTTATTTTTTTTCAAATATCACAAGGATTTTATTCTGCCACATGGATAAAAATGGAATGAAAACCTGCTACTTCAAGGGATAAAAATGGAATGAAAACCTGCTACTTCAAGGGATAAAAATGGAATGGAAAATTTACTACTTCAGAGGTATCTTCCTTGAGAAAGAATAAAATAGGAGAAGATAGAGATTGGAAAATATTCTCTAATTGCCTTTTTCATTCCCTCCTTTGAGCATTATATATATATATATAACAAATAGTATTCCCTGTCATTATTTAACAAATGGTATTCTTGATTCTCCTAATCATCCTAACTTATCATTATATAACAATCATTATATAACAAATGGTATTCCCTACTCTCTTAATCATCTTAACTGATTCTAATATAACCACCTATAGTCAGCTATACTATCAATGCATTATTCTTCTCTTATGACATTTATGCACTTGATACACCTTCGACTTTCCGTTTGTTTTGATGTAAAATTTTACGTGTAACATTTTATATGTAAAAAAAATTTCAATGTTCATTCCCATGAAGTAAAATATAGTGATCTCTATAGGGGATGTAAAAGGAACTTCATCTTTCTTTTACCTATTAGAAACAAACATTGAAAAAAAAATTTATTTATAAAATGTTACACGTAAAATTTTACATCAAAACAAATGAAGCTTACACGTAATAAGACAGAGCTTGTGACCTCTTCCCTTCACGATTACCACAACGTAGTGGTGGTTCCTTCTCAATAGCCAAGTGTTAAATAGATAGGAATATCCTTGTGTATTTGTAGGCTGGTGCTAGTTAAATCACATCCATCACCATAACAAGTTCGAGAACAATGACAAAAATTTGGATATGGATATGTATGAATTTTAAAAGGGTTTGGGCTTCAATACGGGGATAATGAATCTAGCATAAAAAAATATGCACGGCATTAAAACAGTACACATTTAATACATGTTTATACGGTAGCCTTTGGAGTAAAAATATGGGCATAGATTCACTATGCAATAGACATTTACATAATTCAACAAATAGAATAATAACATATAAATAAAAATTTGAAAAAATTTCATCTAATACCCAAAAACTATGTCAAATTCGATCTACTACTCAATGGTTTTCAGAAACTCTAATCAGCTTCATTTCACTGACAGACTCGACTGAACATGTGATAGACATTCCTACCCTTTCTATTTGAAACTTTAAAACATTAAAATGAGATAAAGTTGTTAATTTACCCTTTTTCTTTGAAATTGAAATTTTTTAGAATTTCTCTAATTTGATCGTACGTATGCACATTCGATCACCGTCGTCATCCAACAAGTTTACGCACATCCGACCACCATTGCCGTCTGACAAGTGTAAGAACATCCGACCACTGTCGCCGTCTACAGGGGAGGGAGAAGAAGAACAGACAGAATGAAAAGTGAAATCAGTAGCAGAAGGTTGACTACTCACAATGAATTTTCACTGTTGCTGTCTTCTCTATTGTTCTTCTTCTATTCGAGGCGTTTTTACGTAGCTCTGTGATGGAGAAAGCGGAATACTCCGCTTCATACTAGCAATCAAAATCAGATTCAGAATTCCATCAACAATCAAAATCACAAATCAAATATCAACCACAATCAAAATCGCGATTAAAAATTCCAATCACAGTTTGAACTATTGAAATCTTTCAATATCACAATATGAAAAATGCCAAAATGCATAGGGTAAAAGATAATCTCATGCACCAAAAAAAAAAAAAATCCTTCTCTCAATATTGCAATATTTCCTCATTAACGATCGTCAATGTTCTCCTTTCTTTCCCTTAGACATTCTCTTATTTCTTCCACTTCTGATTCGTGTTCTGCTATGTCATTGGACTCTCTCTTCCCCTATTTCTTCTCCCATAATCTTCTCTCAATCCCTATGTAATTTATTTAATTGAAATAAATTTCTTCTCTCGTAATCTTTTCTTAATCCCTATTTTTTCTCCGCTGCCATTCAGTTTTCAATCCTTATTTCTTCTCCCGTAATCTTCTTTCAATTCCTATATAGATCCCCTTTCGTTTCTTGCTTGGATTTGACTCATCCGTAAACCCTTTTAACTTAAAAAAAAAAAAAAAATAGAGCAACAAAAATCCTTTTAACTGAAATATCTTTAGAGAAACGAAAAAAAAAAACTACAGACATTGAACTCCAACGTAGGAAATGATCAGAGGAGGATCCCCTTGTTTCTTGCTATTCGTCTCTAGATTTCTAGGGTTTGGGAAGAAAGAAATCTGAAAAACAGATGGGAAAGAAGAAACTTGGGTGCACCGATGGTAATATCGTCACTAGGTGAAATTTTTTCATTTTCTTTTTACTTTTATTGTAGAAGATGAAAAATTGGTAAGTAAAGGTGTTTTTTTTTACTTTGGTGAGCATTATGGTCTTTTACTTTTGGAATAAGAGCATTATTGTTCTAATAATTGCAACTAGCGGATGGGGTTTCTTTAATTAACGGTGGAAAATTTTTGGGCGATAGATGAGACATTTGGAAACCTTTTGGGTGCTAGATGAGACTTTTGAAACTTTTGGGGGTTAGATCGAATTTGACATAGTTTTTAGGGGTTAGATCGAATTTGACATAGTTTTTAGGGGTTAGATGAAATTTTTCTAAAAATTTATACAAAACAAACCTTGCAATCTATAAAACATATACAAAATCATCATCTAATTACGGGTTTGAAGGTGACAAGGAATATTAACAAAAAAAAAAAAGGTGACAAGGATAATCCCTTTGTAGGTGACTAGGTTTTATTTTCCCCATCTTTTTAGTTTTTTCTAAATTTATAATTTCATACTCTTGAGATTTGTTTTTTCAAGAACAATTTTAGTACCAGTTTGAGAAGTGATCTCTAAATTACTCCATAGATTTATCTCCTTAATCTTGAGGATTTTTTTAGGTGACAAAATTACTCTTGAATCAATGGATTTATTTTTCAATCATTCCATAGATACATTATAATATGCCAATTCAAACCCATTCAAAGAATGAATTTATTTTAATTTCTTGAGGATGTTAAGGTTTTTATTTTCATTTATTTATTTAGGTGAATTACACCTCTCTAGATGTTTTTTTCTCTAGGTGACTAGGGGGTGATATCATTGGCCATATTTCTCTAAATGCCGTTGTCATTTATTTTACCCTTCAGAGGAATGTTTAGGTGATACTAATCCGTTTTCCCCCAATTTATCAATTCCATGCAAACGAGTCACAAATAAAATTACACGTCGAATGGCACACAATAAATACCCTTTATTTTCTTCAAAATTATTTTAAAACCCCTAATTTTCTCTAGATGTTTTTTTCTTGAGGAGCTTTGAAACAAATCAATTTTAGTACCAGTTTCATACTTGCGATCTCAAAATTGCAAGGTTCACTTTGTTTCAATATTCAGTAGCAGCAATGTTGAGACAACAACAAAAGGAAAGGGTTTTATTTTCAAAGAGATTTATTACATCAAAGTAATCATTTTAGGTATCTAGGTTCAATCATAAACAAAGTAGGTGATATAAACAATGATGTTTCTCAGATATTTAAAACAGGATGGATGAAGTGGAGAAGTGCGTCTAGAGTATTGAGTAATCGACATATTCTTTTAAAACTTAAAGGAAAATTCTATAGGACAGTCATTCGACTGGCTATGATACATGATGCAGAATGTTAGGCAGTTAAGAAGTATCTATAAGGACGAAATTTTTGTAATGGTATGAAATGGTTGAAATATAATAAAAAAAAAGAGAAATGAAATCGCCATCTAGATAAGGTCTAGGACTTATATATAATTTCTCAAATGAGAAATACTAATGACTCACGTAATGGATTGAGGCTTATGGTCAAACTAGAAAAACAATGGGTAAGTGTCACATTACAATTTGGGAAGGTGTTAGGCACCCAAATTACTTAATCCGAAGATTAGTCTCAATATTCTATCATTTCCTATCCTAATTTAAATTACAGGCAATGGTTAAACAAATTTTAATAGACACCAGACCTAGGTTCTAGATGTATTTCAATCTAGGAGCAAGTCATATAATTGTGAATATAATAAAAAGAAGAATTAAAATGTGATATAGATAAAAAATAAAATGATTGGATGACGGATCAATCAGTCAAGTTTGGATAGCAAATGTACAACTCTCAACATGTTAACAGATAAAAATCATTTTTAGCTATTGAAACGTAGTCCAAAGTTTAAACGCAATGACTTTGAAATTAATTCTAAAAAATAAATAAATAAATAAATTAAAGTAAATTAGTTTAGGACTGAACTTGAATGATAAACATTCAAGCTACATACGTATCTTAGGATAAGTCCAAAAATCAAGTCCAACGTAGTTCAACCGCTTGGGTTGGTAAGATGGTAGATCCATATAGCCACTAGTCAAACTAATAGGTTATCTGGGTTTAGGATATTGAATAGACTCCTACAGTCACTAGTCAAACTAGTAGGCCGTCTATGTAAAGCAATCGAATAGACTTCTACAGCCACTAATCAAGCGGATAGATCGTCTATCTAAAATAATCGAATAGACTTCTACATTCACTTTTACAATCGAATAGGCTTCTACAGCCACTAGTCAAGCCGGTAAACCGTTTATGTAAAACAATCAAATAGACTTCTATAGCCACTAGTCAAGCTGGTAGACCGTCTATGTAAAAATAGGGTTTGAAAGGGGCTTCCATACGATAATGAAATGTTTGCTCAAGGTTGAAAGGGACTTCCATGCGATGATGGAATGCTTACCCAAAATTCCATGCGAAGATGAAGAATTGAATTTGAAATTGAAGAATTTGAATTTGAAATTGAGATTGAAATTTAAATTGAGATTGAAATTGAAATTAAATTGGAGTTGAAATAAAAATTGAAATTGAGATTGAATTAAAATTTGAAATTAAAATTAAAAATGAAATTGAAAATATGCTGGATGACTAAAAAATATAAAATTTTGAAATATACAATTAAAAGCAAGTCGTGCAAAGTATAAGACACATTTGACGTAAATTGGGTATTATTGCAATCCTCATTGCAATTGGATTGAGCTTGGATGATAGATGCCTAGGCAGCCTACGTATCTCGGGGTGAGGTCCTAGAATCAAGCCCATACGTAGTTCGGAATGAACTACGCATAAAGAAATATGAAAATGATTTCTACTTGTCAACATGTGAGAGTATGCTCTCGACATTGGAAAATAGGCATCTGACCCTCGCTTTATTTTACATACACTTACACATTTACATTCATTCGCGCATCACAAGCGTGCGAGTCCGCATTGCACGAAAATAACTACAAAAATTATAGAAATTCCTACAGGATACATAAGTAGGGATTGAGAATCAAAACTATTAATACATTTCCTTTCGCATTTGTGGGATACATTGAAGGGGTAGGGACGCCCTAGTCTATCCTGTCCGTTACTACACTAGGGATGACAAGTGCCGCATGCATACCATATTACCCATCCGCATCTAATAATCATGGGTGCATGATGGTCGAACTCATATACCACATAAAATAAAGACACAAAGTAGGGGCATTACCTGCCTGTGAATAGAGGTGGACCTTTGAGATAATAAGAAAAAGGCAACACCTATCCAATGCTATGTACAGTGAATGGAGGTAATCAAGTGATACATTTGTCACTCAAAGACATGAGTAAAATATCCGAGAGTACAAGACCATATGTAGAACAGATTATCCAACAAACGATCAAATAAAGCACATCTAAAATTAATGAAATCAGACCGTGAGAGGACTTAATAGAAAATATGTAAATCCAATAGGAAATAGAAACCAGGTCCCTAAAGTAAAAATGAATTCAATTAAATGAGAACCTATTCAATTGAAATGGGAATAACTTAAGAATGAGATTTTATTTAATTAGTACAAATTCATTGAATTCAGACCTGATTTAGTGTGAATCAATCAATTGAAATAAGAAACCAAATTAATATGATGCAAGATAAACAATTAGAATGAAACTAAATTCGATTAAAATGGATTTGGTTTGGTTTAATTAAACATGAGACCCAACCAATTAAGATGGGCTTAACCCTATGAAGTAAGAGATTAGTCATATAACAATGGAATTGACCCCAATTTGATAAGAATGATCCGATTTGGCCCAACTGACAAAGGATTGACTTGGATTGACTTGATATGATGATAGAACGAGCTAATTAAGTATAATGGATAAATCTCGATTATCATTGGAGAAAGAAAAATGGAAAGAAGTTTCCATTAAAAGCAAACATAAACTGCTGAGAGAAATTATAGCAAGGAATAAACGAGTATAGGAATCATAGAGGAACCAAACTGAGATTGGAGAGACCCAATCAAAGGAGTCAAAATTTCATATAATGACTCATATAATCAAGACAATAAGAAATCAAGATATGAACAATGAATCTGAAGCTCAAGAATTCAACCTATAATGTCAGTTACATCTTGAGGAACTTTGAGAACAATTTTTTATTCACTTTACTCTTTGACCTAAATCTAGATGGACTTTATAATTAAATTTAATTTTCTTAATTAGGCTTTGTATATGACTACTTAAATTAATATGAATTAATCAAGTAACCAAGATAAAGATGTCAACGGGCCAGTCTGAGTCGATTTCGGTCCAGGCTAAACCGGTGTCGGGTTTTATAAGCCCAGCCCAAAACATGTCTATTAAGAATTCGGGCTGGGGTGGGCTGCGCTGGACACAATAACTAACGGGCTGGTCCGGTGTCGGTTTGTTATCGGGCTGGGTTTATTGAGGTGATTTCAGGTTGGTTCGGTCCGGATCGGGCTTATCGGACTTATCGGACCCCTTTTATATGTAAACTATATAGCTTATTTTATTATTTCTATCTATAAAATTAGCATTATTCCTTCCATATGTATGTAATTTAATAAACTATACCAATTAACATAATCTTTTCAATTATAGATTCACATAATTTTCTAAATCATGAAGTGAACTCTAATAATATAACACAATCTATTAAAATTTAAAACCATTAAAATAAAAAAATTGGGCCCGAACGGACCTTACCGGTAAGGGTGTCAACGGGCCGGTTCGGGCCGGTTTCGGTCCGGGCTGAATCGGTGTCAGGTTTTATAAGCCCAGCCCAAAACATGTTCATTAAGAGTTCGGGCTGGGTTGGGCTGCGCTAGACACAATAACTAACAGGTTGGTCCGGTGTCGGTTTGTTATCGGGTTGGGCTTATTGAGGTGATTTCGGGCTAATTCGGTTCGGACCGGGCTTATCAAGCTTATCGGGCCAATTTTATATGTAAGATATATTGCTTATTTTATTATTTCTTATAAAATTAGCATTATTCCTTCTATATGTATGTAATTCAATAAATTGTAACAATTAACATACTTTTTTCAATTATAGATTCATATAATCTTTCGGATTAAGAAGTGAACTATAACAGTGTAATATAATCCATCAAAATTTAAAACCATAAAAATTAAGAAATTGGGCCCGGATGAACCTTACCGGTGTTCGGGCTAGTTCGGGCTTCTTAACGGGCCGGTCTGGTCTGGTTTCGGTCTGGGCTGAAACGGTGTCGGGCTGTACAAGCCGAGACCGAGACCTGTCCATTAAGGTTCGGTCCGGGCTGGGTTCGGGTTATTTTAGGCCGGCTCGGTCCTTGCTACCGGGCCGGGCCCATTTTTGACACCCTTACTTACCGGTGTTCGGGTTGGATTTTATCGGTTTTGGCTAATTCGGGCTTCCTAACGGACCGATCCGGTTTGGTTCGATTTGGGCTGAAACGGTGTTGGGCTTTACAAGCTCAGACCAAAACCTGTCCATTAAGGCTCGGTCCGGGCTGGCTTCGGGTTATATCGGGCTGGCTCGGTCCGTGATACCGGGCCGGGCCCAGTTTTGACACCCTTAAACCAAGAGATCATGGGTTGGCTTCCCCTAAGCTAAACTAAGCCTATCAAACAACAAACCATGGATCAATTAGTTTATGAAAATCCACATGAATATGAACAATATCAATACAAGCATGGGTTTGCACTAATGTGATGACCGAACTATTGAAACTGATCTAACATATACAATTAAACCAATTATCATGGGATTAGACCAATATGGGATGAAATTATTTCAATTAAGGTGGGAATCCAACCAAGTAGGATGACAATGTGACATCATAAAAATGGAATTGATTTGATGTAGTGGGGGTCAGTCTATTTGAGATGGACAACCCGATTTAGAATGGAAAATCCCACTTCTGGTGGGAATCAATCAATTAAAATGGAAAATCAACCCAATAAGATGGAAAACAAATAATTAAGATGAAATTGATCAATCCGATGATCTTGAACCATGACGGACCGATTGACAAGGGAGTAACCTAGTTTAAAATGCCGATTGGAATGTAAATTTGACCCGACAATGTAGAATTGACTTAATTTGGTGGGGCCAGTCTACCTAACATGGGCAATCCAATTTAGAAAATCTGATTCAGATAGGAACCGATTATTAAAAATGGAAACCATTTCAATATAATAAAGAGAAAGCAAAACTAAATCATTATAAAACAGAAAAATGAATTAGAACATTCATAGGAAATAAAATATTAATAATTAATGAATTGTAATTCACAAACAAAATCATTGGACTAGAGCAACCGGAATTAGATTAATTAGCAAAATTACAGGAACTGAAATTGACACTGAATCAGAGAAATGATCATATAATATATAGAGTTAGATGGTCATTGGATCATTGAAACTATAAATCCCAAAATCAGATTACCTAATGAAGAACACAAAAAATTAAAATTGAATTACTGGAACTAGAAGCTCAGAAATATGGAACCAAGAACAAAACCAATGACGTTGTAAACAGATTCACAAAAGAAATTGGATTGAATATTATAAAGCTTAGAAAGATTCATAAGTAGTTCACTGGGATCATAACTTGCAACATATTATTAAATTAGGGATTTAAATAAATCGAAACAGAGTATTAAATCAAGAAATAAATAATCTGAATTGACGATTCCAGAATTGAATAGAGAATCAATCATCAGAAATTCAAGAAGTTTTTGAGAAAATCACCATCGAATATTTCTAAACTCAAACATCTATCAGATCGATGAATCTTTGAATAAAATTTCAAGAACTCAAGTTTGTCAAACAAATTTCAAGAATTGAAACTAAATTCTTAAATCGACTACCAGATCCATGAGAAGAAATTGACAGATCGACGAAGGTTCATGAATCGAATAACTTCGGTTCATCACTGATGGTTAACCACAGAACCGATAAAAAAAAATGAAGATCATCAGTAGGTGAATACCTATTTGGAGCTAAACATGAGAATCACACCACCGCTTGGATGTCAAGAACAGATTCTCTGATGCCTGACAAATCCAACCGCATCGTGTCAGAGAAGGAGCAATCAAGAATCACGGAATAAAACATCAAAATCTAGATCTGGAGTTAGGGTTAAAGGAATTTTAGATCTCAATATGATGAATCGATTCCGCCGCCGCACTACCACCGTCGCCGTCGCACTAGACCACCGCCATCGCCATCGCACTAGACCACCGCTATCACCATCGTCACCGTGTTCCTCTTCTTCTTCCCTCTCCCTCTTCTCTCTCGACTTTCTCTTCCTCACTCTCAAGCCCTTTCTCTCTAACTCTCTGTTTTCTCTTCGTTTCGAATGGATCTGAAAAATGACTTAGGCTTTTTGTTTGATTCTAGCGTAAGTCTTTCTTCTTTCTTTTTTTTTTTTTCTTTTTTTTTAATTGTTTATTTGAATGTTGCTTTATCAATTTTATTGATTAATTAAAAAACAGATTTAGATTTCTTTATCTTTTATTTTTATTTTTATTTTATTATTATTATTATTATTATTATTATTATTATTATTATTATTATTATTATTATTATTATTGTTGTTGTTATTATTATTATTATTATTATATTTTTATTTATTTATCATTATTATTATTATTTTATTATTTTTATTTTTAAAAAAATCTTGAGCTAAAAAAAATCAATTTAATTTGTTCGACAAATTTGAAGCGTCTACAGTATCATATTGATAAACTTAGTGTAGCTGAGACGAGGATGTTAAGATGAATGTATGACAAATCTAAGAAGGATAAGATAAGGAATGATTATATTATAGTTGATTTGGGAATAACATTGATACATGATAAACTAGGAGAAAATTGTTTGAGATGGTATGACCATGTTCAAATGAGGCCGTTAGATGCTCTCATACGAAAGAGTGATTTGATTCAGATTGAAGGCTTGAAAAGAGCTAAGGGCAAACTTAAGATGACTCTAGGGGAGATGGTAAAGAAAGACATGTATAGCTTAGGCCTTGCATCAAGTATGACATCAAACTAAATTGAATGACGGACAAGAATTCATGTAGCCTATCCCATTTAGTTGGATAAGACTTTGTTGTTATTGTTTTGAAAGGAGAAGGGATTTAGTTTCAAAGAGGATTTTGATAGGGAATGGGGTTTTAGAAGGAAAGGTTTTAGAGGAAGGGGTTCAAAGAGTTTCATGCGTTAAAACCATTCTCAAACTTCTTCAATGTTATTTGAGGGATTTATAAGGGCTTTAAATAAGATGAGGGTTTTTGATTTTGCTTTTTTAAATTTCTCCATCGAGCTGGGCAAGCTGAGATCTGAAGCTTTATCTAGGTTTCAACTTTCACCTCGTTTGCTTTTGGTTCTAATGCTTCTTGTATTCTTACAAATGGTTTTAATTTTGATTTTCTCTTCCTCTTTCTTTTTGAGGCATGCCTTTATGTTTTATCATTTTCTATTGATGTTTTATGCCATGAACTCTATTAGGCTATGTTTGACGAAGATGTTTGTCTTCTTCTAGATTTGTTTTTACCCTTCAATATTTAAGGTTTGCATACTTAACATCGATTTTAATTCGTCTGTGGTCTTAATCGATGTTTCTTTTGATGATTAAGAAGAGTTTTGAAGGAGAATGTGATCCCAAGAGGTCATAAATTTTAGGGAATTGTAATTTTACTGTGGCTATGTTTGGTTGCAAGGGGAATTAAAAAGAGCGAAAATTGAATTTTTTAACTTAAAAAGAAAATTTTTATAATAATTACAACACATGCTATCATATTGCTATGTAACTAAATCCAAATAATTCTTTATTTAGTTACTAACTTACACTTCATTCAAATCCTTTGTATTTAAAATGTAAAATAAATTTTACATCTTATTAGTATCATTACTAAATATGTTAAGAAATTTAGATAGTTTAAATAATTATCATTACAACAATTCTCATTTTTGGCTACAGTAATTAGTTATGGTAATAAAATTTTCATAGCCAAAAAAGTTACATGGCAACGGTTTATTTATATACCGTTGAGGAAAAGTTTTTAAAACTACGCATATAATTTTCGGTAGCATAAAATTATTTTTAACGACGGCAACGAGAATGCCATCGCAGAAAATTATATTCCACAACGGTAATATGAATTCTGTGGTATATAATGTTTTTCCCTCTCCGATAGTTTCTTCCTACTAGTTCTGCAACGCACAGCAAGCGCTCTCCGTCCGATTTTTCTGCCTCGACCTAGTCCGCTCTCCCTCTCTCCGATAGCTTTGCCCAATCCTCTCTCCCTCTCTCCCATAGCTCCACATGCAGAAAACCCTTTCTCTATACTTATCTCCACACCCTATCTCCTGACCAAAACCCTTTTTTCCACTGTCGGCATCCTTGCTATTGTAGGGCCGCTTCTTCTTTTTTGTCTTCCCGTCTCCTGATCTGAAATTGGTAAAAAAAAAAAAAAAAAAAACCAGAGTTACAGACGTCTGAGATATAAATATCTCTCATTGGTACCGTTCGTTGCCTTTTTTTTTTTTTTGGATTCATCAGGTTGTTATCTTTGAAGCTCTTGATGCTTGATTCTATTGGCGAAGAGGGTCCAATAATCGCCAAGGTGAAATTTTTATCCCTTGTTGATATCATCTGGGTTCTGAGCTTGTCGTTGACCCTTTTATTTATTTATTTATTATTTTTCCTTTATTTTCAAACTGTCCCTGTCTCAACTCATATCCACTTGATATAAGCTTGCCGTGGTCTCGCATCTTAAAAAAAAATTGTACTGGGGAAATAATAGACGCTTTAGAGATTGTTTGGATCTAGGCGTGTTAACTGGGATAATGATGTCATATCTTGGAAGGTGCAAGATAATCACGATGCTTCAATGCTTTTCTGCCGTAATATATCAGATCATAAAATCTCTGTTTTACATAGGTGGTCACATATGTACTTCCTTTTAGAGTTATAGGATTTCATACATGATAAAACCATAAGATTCCTCATAACTTACCCTTCTAGAGTCGTATGATTTCCTACATGGAAAAATAATAAGATTCCACATAGCTTACTCCAATCTATTGCTTATTGTTTCATAAACTGTTGCTTCCTTCATTTTATTTTATTTTATTTTATTTTTTTTGTGTTCTAATGGGAGGAGGGGAAAAAACGGGATGGAGAAACTTATGCAAATGCAGAACTCAATTTCTTTGTACTTCTGCAGTCAAACATCTTAGGTGGGGATTGTATCAGGGATCTAATTGCCCTCGGTTCCACCTGGTGTTCTCATTCTGTCCCACTTCTTATGCATGGTCAAATTTTGGATTGTTTTAATGTGGATGGAGGTATAGTTGAACTTGTTTAGTTTTCTTTTCATTACTTCTATATCTGTGCCTCCCAATGACAGTTACACCTTTTGCTAACTGCTCAAGCAATGCCTACAGGAGTTGGTATTGAAAACTTATTTCTTCTTATGGGAATCATGTGCTAGGTTGAGGCCAGAAGATAGATACCAACTCCATCAAATGAATGGATCTCACTCAAGTAGTTTTACCAATAGCCACTGCAGGGTACTTTGTGATTATGAAGAATTGCCAGAGGCAGAATGGTTTTTGGGTTATTATATAGGTTTGGAGTTTTACCATGTTGTTTTGCCTCTGTTTAAAGTTTACTCAATAGACAATTAAATTTATCTATTAGCTCAAAAATAAGTGAAAAATAAAATGATGGTGTGGAAAACAAAACACATGGGATGATGTAAGGAAGATAAGTATTTTATTCAACGCCACTACATCACATTGTTGCTAAAATTTTTAAGTTGCTTGTTGCTCTTTGACGTCCTGGTTCCTTTGCTTTTATTGATATATAACCTTTTGTTACCTATTACGATTATAGAAACCTCATATACTAAATCAACAGGGATACTGCTGGACAGGAGAGATTTAGGAGTCTCATTCCAAGCTACATAAGAGATTCTTCAGTTGCAGTAATTGTCTATGATGTAGCCAGTGAATAGTAGTTTTCTTGGCATACTTTTATTTGTTTTGTGTATTCTTTTCCTTCCTTCTCTTTGATCACTTTTGAATACATTATGAGTGGTTGACAAAACTGCACAGAACAAGGTGGATCGGCAACCATTTCTGAACACCTCTATATGGATAGAGGAAGTACGCACAGAACAAGGCAGTGATGTGATTATTGTCCTTGTTGGGAACAAAACCGATCTAGTAGATGATTCTCTATTTGAATAGTCATTGATGATGCATGAAAAACTATCTAAAATGGGCACCGATAGTATCTTTAGCTAGTTTAGCGTCTATTTGTTATTCCTCTAGTAGTTTTTCTAATATCTATTATGGTCCTAAGTTATTTTTTTCCCTTGACTGATTAAACAGGCAGGTTTCAATAGATGAGGGAGTTACCAAATCCTGTGACTCTGGTGTCATGTTTATACTTTATAGAGACCAATGCTAAAGCTGGATTCAATATCAAGGTTTGTAGTGTATTCTTTTCATATGTCAGTGCTTTTTCTTTTGATGAATATGTGCATCAGTATTCAAGGATTTTGTCTACCTTTGATGTGGTGAGTGTATATCTTAACCTAGGAAAAATTGATAGGTAGTTCTATCCTAATCATTGTACTTGTTAAATTCTTTAGACATGAGAGAAACAAAGTAGTCTGGAATCTTTACACTTCATAATATAGATGGTTACCTGATTGAGTGAATGTTTTGACATAGTTCTCCTTGGCATGGACAATTGCACCATCTTGAGTGCCATAGTTTTGTATAAAACAAAATAGTTGGTTTAGTTTCTACTAAACCTGTAGGCTTTGCTTAGAACTCCCTCTCTTAGTACTTCGGAATAATAAGAGTTTATGGACATAATTTGTGATAGTCTTGGTACACCAGACTTGAAAACTGAACAGAAATTTTTATGATCTTGGGACGAGCTTCTGAAGATTGAAACCTCTGATTTGTGTAGTTTAGGTTGCTTTGTTTTTAAAAAATTCAAAGAACTCCCCTCTCTCTCTCTCTCTCTCTCTCTCTCTTTCAGTTCAATTTAAGAACATGTGGACTAATGGTTTTTCACATAGTAGGTAGAGGGGAGAATCTATTTACTGTTTCATTTTTCCATTGTCATTGGGGTGGGGAATCTCAAGCTAGTCATGTAATGAACAATTTGATCACTCGTCCCAATCAAGGATCATAATTTCGGTTTCATGTCTGGTTTGGGCTAGGTCAGAAACCGAAATTTCGGCGAAACCTGGTAAAAAAAAAAAAAAAACACAGCTATAAACAAAAGCCCAGATATAGGCCCACATACTAAATGTCAATCTTGTAATTTTTTCTCTTTTATACTTTTAGTATAAATGTAACCTTTATTCTAGAATATTCATTTAGAAGAATCCTCTACTTGAAAGTTGAAACACGGGTCTCTTGTTCTCTCTTCAATGTCAAACTTCTTGTTTACGCGTGATTCTTCGATTTGTTCAATGATTTTCTTCATCCACACTCTGAATCTTTCATTGTTACAATAACAGTGATTTGTTTGCGTCTCTTGGTAAGTTCTGCTATCTTTTTGTTCATCTGACGAATGTTGAAAGTTAGGGTTTCTCTTTTTTTTTTCAGATCTGGTTGGTATTATACTATTTCTTTTCTGTCTGAGTACTCATTCTTCAATCCAGACGGTATTTCCTTCATTCTTTGTTTTCGATCTGAGTATTCTTCAGTTGTTTATCAGATCTGAGCATTTTTTTTTATCGATTCTTGTTTTTGCTATCATTCTTCACTGTGTTCATCTCACAATCTCACCTCCCAAGAAAATCTAAATATATTTCCAATCTCCACCAAATCCAGTAAAGCTTTCTGATATCCTTTATGGAGTTTTAATGTAGGACCAGTCCCTAACTCAACAAATTAGGAACTAGCCTTACAATAAGATCAATGAAAAGTAAATCATGGACAATACTTTCTCTCTTTTTGTGTATGTATATTTTTTTTTTTAGATAACAAGAAAAGAAAAAGAATCAATAGGTGGAGGGAAGAAGGGATGGAAGAAAGGTAGGGGGATATGACCTAAGGCATCTCACCTTAAGGCCTAGGCAGCTTCTCACCATCAGAAGTCTCTCACCTCATGAGTCTCTCACTCATCTGTCTCTCACAGACATGGCATAAACCAAATTTCTTTCATTCCTTTCCGATCTATCCTTTGGCCTAAGCCTTACACATCACTTTAAATAGAGCTCAAATTGGCTCTTAACATGGAAAGGAAATGACAAAGGAAATTAACTAACTTGGAAGGAAACTAATTAGGAAAGTAACTACTAAATGAATTGAAATATATTGGAGATAACTTCCTACTATAAAAACTAAACAGCGTCATATCTTTTCTTGATTGCTTCAGCAACATCACATCCTTCTAAGATTGATCTTTCCAATCAAATGCTTTATTTGATTTTGTAAGATCTGATTTTATCTTGTGAGATCTGATTTAATCTTACGAGATCTTGCGAGATTGTGTAGGATCTTGTGAGATCTTGTGACTTGTCTTGATGTGATCTTGATTTCCATTCACATGGGCTGAATAATACTGCATCAACACTCCCCTGCTCAAAAAAAAAAAAAACTCGACCACGAATTTTGAATCAGTTGAGCATATATCAGAGTAAGTATTTTTTTTTTTTTTTTAATTTTGTTGTTGATCTCCACCTTTTTTAAATTCCTTGGCAATACCGAGCTTTGATACCAAATAATGTAGGACCAGTCCCCAACTCAACAAATTAGGAACTAGCCTCACAATAGGATTGATGAAAAGTAAATCATGGACAGTACTTTCTCTCTTTTTGTGTATGTGTGTTTTTTTTTTTTTTTTTTTTTTGATATAACAAGAAAAGGAAAAGAATCAATAGGTGGAGGGAAGAAGGGATGGAAGAAAGGTAGGGGGATATGACCTAAGACATTTCACCTTATGGCCTAGGTAGCTTCTCACCACCAGAGGTCTCTCACCTCATGAGTCTCTCACTCATCTGTCTCTCACAGACATGGCATAAACCAAATTTCTTTCATTCTTTTCGATCTATCCTTTGACCTAAGCCTTACATCATTTTAAATAGAGCTCAAATTTGCTCTTAACATGGAAAGGAATTGACAAAGGAAATTAACTAACTTGAAAGGAAACTAATTAGGAAAGTAACTACTAAATGAATTGAAATATATTGGAGATAACTTCCTACTATAAAAACTAAACAGCATCATATCTTTTCTTGATTGCTTCAGCAGCATCACATCCTTCTAAGATTGATCTTTCCAATCAATGCTTTATTTGATTTTGCAAGATCTGATTTTATCTTGTGAGATCTGATTTGATCTTACGAGATCTTGCGAGATTGTGTGAGATCTTATGAGATCTTGCGAGATTGTGTAGGATCTTGTGAGATCTTGTGACTTATCTTGATGTGATCTTGATTTCCATTCACATGGGCTGAATAATACTGCATCAACACTCCCCTGCTCAAAAAAAAAAAACTCGACCACGAGTTTTGAATCAGTTGAGCATATATCAGAGTGAGTATTTTTTTTTTTTTTTTTTAATTTTGTTGTTGATCTCCACCTTTTTTAAATTCCTTGGCAATACCGAGCTTTGATACCAAATAATGTAGGACCAGTCCCCAACTCAACAAATTAGGAACTAGCCTCACAATAGGATTGATGAAAAGTAAATCATGGACAGTACTTTCTCTCTTTTTGTGTATGTGTGTTTTTTTTTTTTTTTTTGATATAACAAGAAAAGGAAAAGAATCAATAGGTGGAGGGAAGAAGGGATGGAAGAAAGGTAGGGGGATATGACCTAAGACATTTCACCTTATGGCCTAGGCAGCTTCTCACCACCAGAGGTCTCTCACCTCATGAGTCTCTCACTCATCTGTCTCTCACAGACATGGCATAAACCAAATTTCTTTCATTCTTTTCGATCTATCCTTTGACCTAAGCCTTACATCATTTTAAATAGAGCTCAAATTGGCTCTTAACATGGAAAGGAATTGACAAAGAAAATTAACTAACTTGAAAGGAAACTAATTAGGAAAGTAACTACTAAATGAATTGAAATATATTGGAGATAACTTCCTACTATAAAAACTAAACAGCATCATATCTTTTCTTGATTGCTTCAGCAACATCACATCCTTCTAAGATTGATCTTTCCAATCAAATGCTTTATTTGATTTTGCAAGATCTGATTTTATCTTGTGAGATCTGATTTGATCTTACGAGATCTTGCGAGATTGTGTGAGATCTTATGAGATATTGCGAGATTGTGTAGGATCTTGTGAGATCTTGTGACTTATCTTGATGTGATCTTGATTTCCATTCGCATGGGCTGAATAATACTGCATCAAGTTTTAGTTTAAGAATAACGAATCTGAATGGACTAAATCGTTGGAGACTATCAAAAAAAAAAAAAGTATCAATATTCATTCTTTGGAAAACCAGAGTATGGGTAAGTACGATAAAAATCGAAATATGGCCGAAATCAAGAAATCGGACCGAAATATGGCCGAAATCAAGAAATTGGACTGAAATATGGTATAATCTGTACTGCCACCAATTTTCATCTCGATTTTGATAAAAACCGATACTTCGGCCGAAATCTGAAATTTTGGTCGAAACTCTGAACCTTGGTCCCAATCCTATATATCATTGACTTGATATAACTTAATGGAAGTGATAAGGTGTTACACCTAAAGAAGCTGAGTTAGTCAAGTGGTTTACATATAATTAGAATTTACTAATCTGGATATTGTTCTTATTGATTTTGGTTGTATTATTTCAAAAGTTTTATACCACTTCAATTCCTTGTTTTAGGGTGTATAAATCTAATATCCTTCTACTTTTTCTTTTAATTATCAGTAATAATTGTGTACTTATAATTTTCAGGTATTTGAAGGAGAGAATGAATGTTTTTGATGAAGAGTAGGCACATGGGAAGATTGAGTTTTCCATTTTCATACCCCAAACTATCTTGTTTGACAATTTTGTAATTATAAATTTGAGTTTACATTGGGTTATATGAATTTGTTTCCTAAACAATGTATGTTTTAATAGATAGTTGGTATTTAGAATTATGGAATTAATATCAAGTTTTGAGAGGGTTTTGATTATGTACATTTTATATAGATCAATAGAGTAATATAGTGAGGGCAGTAGAGAAATGTAATTAAAAAAAAAAGATTTTTCTCAACAGAAAATAAAACCCGTAGTGTAAAGTGTATTCTTCCCAACGGTAAACAAAGAACACCGTAGTGAAAAATAAGCCAACGGGAGACGGGTTTCTGTAGTGTAAGATATATTATAGACATTTACCATTGTGTAAAATATATACACCAACGCCACTTATTTTCCCGTAGTCATTTTACATGAAGGAATTTTTGCCAACGGAACGGCTACGGAAAGCTTAGCGTTGGTGTTTCTTTTTTGCCAACGAAAATTAATTTTCGGCAACGAAAAGTTTCCGTAGCCAAAAATAAAGATTGTTGTGTATTTTGTGTTACAACTTACAACTATAAAATTTTTCTTTTTAAATTATAAAAATTTTCCATTCCTTTCCTTCAATTTCCCTTGCAACCAAAGACATCATGCAGGGATAATGGTGAGGGAGAGGAATGAGAATCAATCCAACAACTCAACCAATCAGAACAATACAACTGGAATCAGCAGTCGACAAATGGATAGGGTTGTGGTGAGAACTCGATGCCCGGTTAAAGAACAAGGCCGATTCCTGCCGATAGCACACGTTATAAGGATTATGAGGAAGATGTTATTGAGCCATACAAAGATATCGGATGTTGCAAAGGAGACCATATAGGAGTGCGTATCAAAGTCCAAAGGCTTCATCACCAGCGAAAAGACCACAACCAAGGTGTTCAACACAAGACCATCACTGTTGAGGTACAGAAATCGTCTCCAGTTGCTGGATCCTCTCCAGCGGGATCTGGTGGCTGTAATTCACCCAGTGCAGACCCAATGTATTGGGATCCGTGCTGGATGAACTCCAGCCTCCGGATCCTGCTGGAAACTCTCCAATGGATGGAGATGATTTGAATCCTTGCCATGTAAGGTTCATTTTTCTATTGAATCTTGTAAGATTCCATCTTCTTTCCAGTTTTTTCAAATTCAGCACAGCTTGTGAGTTCTCATCGTAACACCTTGTTGGTTTGCTTCCTTTTTCAGCCTGGAGATGGCCTATTTTATGAAGTTGCAGATGATGGTTCTAATTTCTTCCCTCATTTCTATGGCACTTCCCAGAGTATTATTTCTCTCCCTTTAGATGCTGAAGTCAAGGCAGAGACATTAAATTTCTCGGATGGTAAATTCAGCTGTAGTTTTCTGAGATGCACAGTTATGGCTATGAATATGAAGTTGATCCTTTGATGGGTTTTTTCAAAATCCAAATGAGCATTGTATTACTTTTATCACCCTTGAAATTTTTAAATAAAAAATTGTATCCAAAGCTTTACAAGTTTCCTTTGATGGTGAAATTAATATCATTAATATCTGATTATAGTTGGAGGTTGGTGGAATTCACTTTACAGATTTCTTTCCTAGGTTTTTTGATATGTTTCCGCTTTGAGGAATATGCTAAAGAGCTGGCTGCATGGTTAAAAAACTCGATGACATTTCGGCGAGATCTTGAGAGTTTCGACTATTTCTTGACATTTTCGATCATTTCTCGACATTTTTTTACCAGTTTTCGACAAGTTTTTGACTGGTTTCCACAGAATATATGAATTATGATTATATGATTTACTTGACTATTTTAGATTTTTTAATTATGACAATTAACTAATTAAGTGTTATTATATTTATCCTTCTCTTAAAATATAATTTTACTGGTTCATTTGGTCTTCTTTGATCTTTTACTTGTGTAACATTATGTAGAATAGCCAATATTATTCTAGGTTTACATCTAAATTTTAAATCAACACTGCCAAATGTGGGTGTAAACCCAAACAATCACCATGTGTTGATTATTTTTATAATTTTATGATTTAAATATATTTATATATGCTAAATTAAGGTTTATCTGAAGTATCAGGCCTTAAAATAACTATTTTAGGGTCGAAATACTCTCAAAATTTTGAACCATGGCTAGCTATCTTCATTTTCTTAAAGTTGTCTTGGTGAAGGTGTAGCTTGGTTTATAGAATTAGATTGGAATTGGAAGAAATGAGGGTGAACGTGATTCTGGTTAATACTGATTCCCACATTTTATTTTAGAATAGGCCATGAATGTTCTTTAATCTTCACTTCATATCATAAAAACAATGGAAATCACCGTTGAGAGTTCAATTGATAACCTCTTTTACTTGGTTGATATGTGAGTCTTTAGCTCAAATAGGTAGAGCACTTGGGGATTCCCCAAGAGATGATGGTTCGAATCCATCAAGGCTCATTGAATTGTCTCATTTGTCTAGTAGCATGCTTGTTCATGGTTTGTTCATTTGACTTTGATTATGTTAGTTTGAAAAATTGTTAACGTAAATCCATATATGTATATATGATAGGAGAGGGATTCTCTCGGGGAGTGGTTTTCAAAAGGGGTTTTTGTAGATGGTTGGATGAAGGAGAGGGATATTACTTGCACCATAGTATAAATTCACTGTATCTACGAAATCAACCAAGCTGACTACGGATTTCATTTTTATAGTGATCGTGTTATCGACACTTGAGTTAGGAATTACCGATCGAGTCTTTAAGTCAAGAGCCTCACTTAACACATAAACCAAGCATGAAAGCAGCTTATTAAGTATCAGATGGTTTGTCCAAATAACAATGGGGGTAGTTATTTTGAGACAATGGGGGTAGTTATTTTGAGATGTAGTACATATTTATGGACATGGCCTCGTCTCTTGTCGTTCAGTCGATCTAGTTGTCCATCCGCCGGGCTGGGCTGCATCCGCATACATGCCGATTACACTAGCCTCAAATAAATAGATAAAATAATACCATTATTACTAGGAATACAATTGCAATGAGAATAAGGTAGGAAACAAGCTATAACCTACTCTATCTAATTAGGTTTAGGGTTTGCAGCAAAATAGGCAAGAACACCGACAAAAGGAGCGTTGATATAAGTAGTGGGCTCGGACTTGGCGGCATCAGTCCGGTCATCCGTATAGACGTCATCCTTGCCGGGTCCCCCTACCACTGCCCCGACAAGCACGTTTGGGTTGGGATTCAATGAGTTGAAGTAGACGCCGCCATCCTTGCATGCGATGAACTGGGGATGATCCTTGATCGACGGTGAAGACGAGCCCCTGTGATGGACACGTTGCGGGTACTTGGACCCGTACCCGACCATATACGACATACCCATGGGATTATCTCCGAGGATGTAATCCACCTGTCGTTTTGCCAGTTGACGGAGATAAGAAGGGTCCACTATGAGACCATTACAGTTGACTTTTTGTGATGAACGAGAGAGGTAATTAGCGTATACGAGTTGCAAGAAGGTATAGCAAGTGACGTCTTGCATGTTACTTGACCTGGACTTGTAGATTAGCCCACCTGGTGTGTATTCTGGGTGGGCAGACGATGACTCCGGTATGAGTGTGCACATCAAGTTCTCCGCCCACATTTTGTACGACGCCAGAGAATCCTTGTTTCCTTCTAAGAATTCCTGCACAGGTTTCCGTTATGATAGGGTTAGCGAGAAGTAGAGAAACTCTTTCTATGTTTTGAACCCTTGACCAGATAAGACTCTTTCCATGTTTTAAACCCGTGATTAGATAGGACTCGTCTCCTGTTGTCCAGTTGATCTAGCCATCCCTCAACTGGTTGGCATGATCATCCAATGAATGACTGGACAACAGGCCGATCCATATCGACCAATTGATCTGAATACCTAAAACCATAATGGATTACTAACCTTGGAGAGGAGAACATTGAGGCCGCCGTTTTTGTTAGCCCAGCCAAATTCGAAATTAGTACCAATCGAAATGGTTTGGCCATTGTTCTGAATGTATTGGAGATAATAATCGTTCTGAGTGGCTTTCCACAGCCATGCTGCTCCCCAAAGCAACTCATCATGATATCCATTGCTGTCGTCACAGTAGAAGGGGCAGGCGCCAGATCTGGCATTGGAATTATCACTGTAAGCTCCTCTGTAGCTGTCGGCATATTTGAAAACCTTGAACGCACTGTTTAAGAGTGTATCAGCGTAACCAGGATCAGAGGACCTGAAAGCAATGGAAGCTGCTGACAGAGCTGCCGCTGTCTCTCCAGCAATATCTGAAGCAGGCTGCGTTGTTTCCACACTGTAAACCGTTCGAGCTGTGTCCATGTCCTCCGGTCTCTCCCAGCAATTGTGGTCGCCTATTGGGTCAGCCACCTATGATTTTGGAAGAAACAAATTCACATTTATTCCATATTACCACCTTCTAGTTTTATTTTTAAAGTTAATACTATTATTCAACCCCTTTTTTTAAGGCACCTAGCCATCATAGTTTAAATGGGGTCTGGGTCTTGTCATGTTGTCCAATGCGTCAGTTTTTTATCGGATTAAGTTGGAATGGTTGGTGATGTATCTCAGTTCGATAGACAGATGAGTAATTCATTGGACAACAAAAGAAGATCTTTTTCATTTAAATTATATCATATTATTCAACCTTTACCTGTTTCACCAACATTGATTAGTAATTAATATCACTTACGGAAAATCGATTCCTTTCGATGACTAACATGCGAACATGCAAGAATGTAAATTTTTTTTTTATTATTGGCCCAGCCAGTGCAAGAATGTAAATTTTTTTTTTATTATTGGCCCAGCCAGTGCAAGATTCAATTATGGGACTGAACCCACATAATTGATCAAAATTAGTATTGGATCGATATCAATATCCACCAATAATAACGATTCAAATAAACCGATCCCACCGATTACTAGAACTGTGCTTACCATGATTGTTCGGAGAAATAATTTGATCACTAAAATGGATGTGTGATCGTCAGCTACATCAAAAGGAATTTGATGAGGATTTTAAAACTTATTGTCAATGAAATAGGTGATAGTTCATACAACCTGTGCACACACGTGCGCGCACACCCATACACACACACATACATGTGCGATGATGAGATCCATATTAATACACCAATAATCGATCAAAATTAGTATTGGATCGATATCAATATCCACCAATAACGATTCAAATAAACCGATCCCACCGATTACTAGAACTGTGCTTACCATGATTGTTCGGAGAAATAATTTGATCACTAAAATAGATGTGTGATCGTCAGCTACATCAAAAGGAATTTTGATGAGGATTTTGAAACTTATTGTCAACGAAATAGGTGATAGTTCATACAACCTGTGCGCACGAATGCACGCACACACATACACACACATACATGTGCGATGATGAGATCCATATTAATACATGCAAGTGAACTATTCTTTCCTAAGTAATATAAAATCAGTTTTTTTTCTCAATGTAAGTTATATAAGATCTGAACGGCAGTCAGTGTCCTCTTTGGAGACGATGATGAGATCCATATTAATATATGCAAGTGAACTATTCTTTCCCAAGTAATATAAAATTAGTTTTTTTTTCTTTTTTATCTAATGAAAGTTATATAAAATTAGAACGGCAGTCAGTGTCCTCTTTGGAGTCGGGGAGGGAGACTCACTTGAGTGAGGGTGGGGTCAGGGGCAAAGATAAACCATGGGGCCCATCTCTAGTAAAAGTCATGATTAGGGGGATCCGCATCCTCTCCTACCAGTGGTTTTGGAGAACAGTGGCAATCTGCTCTGGATGGCCGCCATGTAACTCTCGGTGAATCCGAAACCCCGTTCGAACCAACACCCAACTGACAAGCCGAGCCGACAGGAGGTGTCAGCTCAGACGTGGGTCTCGGATTCTCCTGAGAGCCATGTGGCGGCCATCCGAGATAGGTTGCCGCATCCTCCCAGAACCACTGGGAGGAGACGATGTGAATCCTGATTAGGGTAGGGTTAGGTATTCGAACCTGAACAAAAATTCGGTCAGGATGGGCGACGGTCTTGAGTAGGTAATCAGTGCCCCATCGGGTGGCGACGAGGGCGTCGCGTAGTGTGGAAGGCGGCATGGAGTCTCCGAATTCGATAATGCTCCAGGCCAGCATTGTGGTAGTGAAGGCCATGGGGAACCCAAACTTTATGTTGTCACCGGCATCATAGTAGCCCCCGGTCAGGTCAACACCTGTCCAGCCATCCCTAAGTGCCGATGGCCCTCGCCAAGTCATCCGCTGGTCCGCCGGCAATGGGCCAGAACGCTGCCCCTCGAAGAACAAGATGCTTTTGTACAATGCATCCTGGTAGTCATGACCCTTAACCCATCTCAATTCAGCAACAATAAGAAAAAACAGAAGAAGAAGAAGAAGAAGATGATCATGAATAAGACGAAGAGAAAGGAATCTCATAATCTTTATGGATTAAAGCTACTAGAATTTTGTGAGGACAGTGATCTCCCCTTACAGATCACTATATATTTATATACCTTGTCAACACTACACTATATATTTATATACCTTGCCAACACTAGGAATATAAATATATAGGATTATTATTGCTGTAATAAGAGTGTGTTATTTTTCCCAAATATCAAGGATTTTATTCTACCACCTGGATAAAAATGGAATGTAAATCAGCTATTTGAAGGGATAAAAATGGAATGGAAAATACTAATTCAAGGGTATCCTTCCTCCATAAAGAATAAAATAGGAGCAGATAGATATTGAAAAATATTCTCTAATTGCCTTTTTCATTCCCTCCTTCGAGCAGTATGTAACAAATAGCATCCCCTATTATTATATAACAAATGGTATTCCTTACTATCCTAATCAGCCTAATGGAATCATGATATAACCACTTATAGCAACCTATACTATCTATACATTATTCGTCTCTTACGTTATTATGCACTTGATACGTCTTTGAAATACAGCTATTGCTCCATTTGTTTTGATGTAAAATTTTATCGTAAAATTTTACATGTAACATTTATTTGTAAAAAAAATTTCAATGTTTATTTCCAAGAGGTAAAATATAGTGATATCTAAAGGGACTTCATCTTTCTTTTACCTATTAGAAACGAATAATGAAATTCTTTTTTACATATAAAATGTTACAAGTAAAATTTTACCGTAAAATTTTACATCAAAACAAATAAAGCTACACGTAATTAGGAAGAGCTCGTGGCCTCTTCCTTTCACAGTTACCACGACGTTGTAGTGGTGTTTCCTTCTCAGTAGCCAAGTGTTAAATAAGTAGGAATATCCTTGTGTATTTGTAGGCCGGTGCCAATTAAATCACATTCATCATCACCATAGTAAGTTCAAGATCAACGACAAAAATTTGGATATGGATATGTACGAGTTTTAAAAGGGTCTACCCTTCAATAACGGGATCATGAATCCAACATAAAAAAATACGCACGACATTAAAATAGTATACGTTTAATACGTGTTTATACAGTAGCATTTGGAGTAAAAATACAAACATACATTCACTATGCAATAGATATTTACATAATTCAGCAAAAAGAATAATAACATATAAATATAAATTTATACAAAACAAACCTTGCAATCTATAAAACATATACAAAATCATCATCTAATTACGGGTTTGAAGGTAACAAGAATAATCCCTTTGCAGGTGATAAGGATAATTCCGCAAGAAATTCTGGGTAACGTTCCTACGTCCTTTTAAAGTTTGTATTTTAAAATTTGTAATTTTAAACTTTTGTGATTTATGACCTTAAATCACTCTAGAAACTTATTTCCTTGAATCACTCTATAAGTTATCTTCCTTAATTCATTCCAAAGATTATCTTATTAATCACTCACAGATTTATTTTCTTGAATTACCTTACAAATTTATCTCCTTCAATCACTCCACGGATTTATCTCTTTAAATCAGTCCACGTATTTATCTCCTTATTCTCCTTAAATCATTTCGCACAAATACACTGTAATGTGCCTGTTATGTGGGAAAAACATCATCCATTTAAAATCTTACACGTGACAACCTTTATCTTCGGAGTCGACCACAAATGATGTGGTGCACTCAGCTTATACCGCTTGGAGTCACAGTCCTGTTAGGACACGGTATCGATCGGAGGTATAGACCTACTCGGTTACGTTTCTTGGTCAGAGGTCAGAGTCCTAAAGCAACTATGTCACGATAGAGGAGTCCTTCTCCTAGTACGGTACGATGCCGATCATCACGGCCATAAAACTACCTGTGCGGTGATGCGTGTCACCTTCACTGTCGACCGACTTAGCTTCCTTGGCTAAAGTCTCCTACTCCTGCTCGGAGTCTATGACCTGGGTGACCCTCAAAACGACACTTGGCAGTCCTATTGGTGATCTACTTCCCTGAGTCTTGGTGTCTTTATGCTTTTTTCCAATCTCTATAAGTAGAGGACGATCCCTCAAGATAAATTCATTCACAATCTCTCCATTCATTCTCGTACGCTCAAACTCTCTCATCGTCCCCCTCTTTCTTTAAACTGGAGATAGCTTCCTACTATCTCTTGACTGTTTACATTGGGAATCTGACTTAGGCATTGGAGTGTACTCGGGGCTTAGTTGCCCAACTCCATTGTCTCATCTCTGTGATTGCAGGTTGCTAGGATGGTAGACCAATGGGCGATTTTCGACCGTAACAGTTTGGCACGTGGGGTCATTTTTGATTGAGTTTGACGAACAGTGCACGAGGATCTTAAACTACTTTCGATGGCACACAGGAGAACTCATGCCCAAGCTTCACACCAACCATCTAAACCGTCCGTGCAGGTTCTGGTTGATAGCAATGCAAGTACGCCTGGGACAAACCATACCCCGACACCTGCGTCGACACCAACGGTGACAGTGCCGCAACCACCACCTCAGTACGTGACTCGTCAGCAATTCAACGAGCTGAGGCAATGGATCGACCAGTTGGCTCGAGCCTTGAGGGGTGCTCGAGCAAATAATTCAATCCCCGGAGGAGCAGGAGCAAACCCTCCGCCCGCACCAGCACCGCGAGTGGCCCAGTCCGAGGCTCATCAGCAACCTGCATCGGCGGCATCAGTTAGAGCCGCACCGAGTAATCCTCCCTTGGGATCTCATGATCGGAGTGGAGGTTCTCATCACCCTGCACGGAGCGTGGCGGGGTCATCTACTCGGCATCATCCAGCCGACCGCCATCAAGCACAAGACGCGAATGGAGCACCCCCTCTGCCTGAGAGGGACACGAGGTCCTTCCTCGGCGCCCTCCACCAGCAGAGAGTCAATGTGGAGACGCCGACGACTGTCGCAGCACTGCCTCCAGCCACTCCTCAGTCAGAGGTTGAGCAACAGTTGTTGGAATTGACTACACGACTCCAGCAGGTGGAGCAGAACCGAATCGCTCCGCTGAGGACGGCCTACATCGCCGTCACAACACTTTCTGACGAGATCATGAGGGCTCCCCCTCCTGACAATTTCAAGATGCTCGTCCTGGACTCCTACAATGGGAGCACTAATCCCGAGCAGCATCTGAACGCGTTCGCCTCCACGATTCTTTTCTACCCACTCAGCGACAGCCTAATCTGCAAAGCGTTTCCTTCGACGATCAGAGGCGCTGCCTGCATGTGGTTTAACAATCTGCCACCAAGGAGCATCATTTCGTTTGAACAGCTGTCGAACAAGTTCTTGACGCACTTCCAGGCCAGCCAGGTGCGGAAGAAGACATCCTATCACTTGTCGACGGTCAAGCAGCAGAAAGATGAATCCCTACGGGACTTCATTAAGCACTTCAATGCCGAAGTGCTAGAGATTAAGGACGTCGAGCTGCGGTGCACATGTCCAGCCTACAGGCCGGAGTCACTGAGGGGCAGCTTTGTTGGTCCCTTGCCAAAAAACCCCCGAAGAACTTGGTGACCTGCTGGCCAGATGCGAGAAGTACGCAGCAACAGACGAAACGACCAAGGCACAAAAAAATAATGCGGTCAACAACTTGAAGACCGACCAAAAGCCTGCTAACAAAAAGAGGTCCGAGCTGGTCGACCAGGGGCCGAACTCTAGCGACCCTAAGAAGCAAAGGTCCGACAAAGAACAAGTACACTGGCACCCATACAAGACCTTCGACTACTATACTCCGCTCACCACTTCGATGACGGAGATCCTGGAGGTAATCAGGAATGATCGGAACCTCCGACCACCATCGAAGCCTCTAGGTGAAGAGAGGAATAAAGACCGTTCCATATATTATCGCTTCCATCGCGACCATGGTCACGACACAGATGAGTGCAAGTACCTCAAGGGGGAAATTGAAGACCTCATCCGGCGGGGTTACTACTGTAATTTTGTCAGAGACGCTGGCAGGGGACCAGTGTCACACCCCAATTCCGCATATTTCAGAATGGTGTGATGAACCGCTAAATAACCAACGGTTCACCCAGGATCTCGAATAGGCTATCCCCGCGTTATTTGAACCTCCATACATCCATGATCATAATCAGAGTAATACACAATAGCGGAAGTCTTAATAAATAAATGAACTGAGAACTAAAATGATATCCATAAATAATAACAAATTATTCTGTATTCAACTTGAGACATAAATATTTAAATATCAAATACATGTCTTATAAATCCAATAAAGGAACCTATAAAAAAAATATATCTAATTAAATACACACGAGTTGCACTCGCAAGAGGAGTCGTGTGTATCATCTTCAGCTCCAGCGTCCATTGCTGCTACCATCCCGTACATAGGCGCATTCATGTAATCTTCAACTGTGTAACCTGCATCATCAACTAAAAATATTCGACGTCGAGGGGTGAGCACACAACACGGCTCAGTGAGTAGCCAAAACAATGCAACATTACATATGCATGCACATCAATTTATATCTTTGGTCTGATTTGAAATTTACAATATGCAATAGAAAGGTTGAGGTAGCCAAAGGTCGCGTTTATTGACTCCGCCTCTATACACGAGTGTGTGACGTTACCCGAAGATCACGTTTATCGTCAACTCACATGCACCCAACCATGAACATTATATAACAAAGGTTACGTTTATTGCTATATAGCACCATACCAACACATAAGCCCCTGCTGGCGAGGGCTGCAAACTGAGCTCGCAACTAACCAATCCTAATGCCAAACAGTGTATCCAAGGCCTCACCCTAGCATCCCTCAGAATGCCCATAGAGATAGAGCTAAGGCCCCCGGTAGAGTCAGAGACTACAAGGACCGAGACCACCTCCCCTGATACTCTACGACATAATAGTTCTGTTAAGGTAATGGCGATACGACGATGCCAATGCACAAGACTTGAGTTAGAGATAGAGCTAAAGTGCTGAGACCCTCCAAAGGTTAACGTTTATTGACGTTCTCATCACACCCCCCCTGATACTCGCTCGCATCAAGCACATCAACCACACACATACAAGCACATGTCTATTCCTATCATCATCATCATCATCATCATCATGTTATAAACAATAAAGTAAATATGCATGAACAAATAATAAAAATATTGGATGGCATGCTGTATGCACATAACAATCATATTCGCATAGAATCAAACATGGCATAGGACTCAAGAAATAGAAAACAGTTTATTATTAACCAATTTAGTTTGGAGTTAAGGTTCCTCACCTTAGTTTGCTATAGGATGTTTTTCCAAGCTTTAGAATCACCTCTACAGTGTTATTATAATGTTAGCAACCTAACAAAGTCGATAGAATTTAATTAGAATTAATTCTGAATTTTAAAAACCATACTGTTATCTGAGGGTCGATCAGAGGGTCGATGCTCAGAATGCATAGGGTCGATTTGTCTATCGACCCTGTCCTCTGTTTGAACTTCCCGAATGCTGAGGGTCGATGGTCAGGGTGCATAGGGTCGATGGGTCTATCGACCCTGTGTGCGACCCTCTGTGCAATCAGGTCCAATTTCCAGTTTTTAATTCATTCTTCTTGTTTGGGGTCCTATGGCTTGCTTCCACATTCCATTAAACATTCATTCCATGGTCTGAAACCATGATTCATCCTCTTAAATAGCTTTCATGCATTCTCCTAGGGTTTTCCATGAAAACCTAACCATGGATGGATGGTTTGGGTTTCTCCGAAATCCTACACTCAACCATATCTAACCTAAGGTCTGTAGAAACTCATGGAATTAGTATCCATACCTGAGAAGATTACTTTTCTCTGGAAATTCTTCTCATTTTTGCTAAGTCTTCTTCCTTACCTCTTTTCTTCCTCTTTTCCTTCTTCTCTCTTTCTCTCAATTCAATTAGGGTTGTGAAAGGAGTGAAAATGGCTTAGGGACGTCCTTTAAATAGAGTAGGAATGTCCTATAATAGTCCCATTGAGATTTGGAAAGAATCCCAATCAAAAATTAGGAAGTTTCCTAATTTCAGTTTCGGCGGTAAGTGAGGGTCGATGATCCTGTCGACCCTCTGGTCTGACACTGTCCGACCCTCTGTCCATTTTTCAGGGTCTGAGTTTCTAATTTGAGAGGGTCGACCCTGTTTAGCTGGGTATGCGACCCTTGCTCTATTTTAAGTGTTTTTGGGTCGATTTGATACCTGGGATCTCGCTCTCCTTCATGCCCTTGGTCCATTGACTCGACCATGATGGGTAAATCTGGTTCAAGGTGGTAAGACCGGGTTAGTTTGACACGGGTCTTACAACCAGCACCAGCTCGAAGAGATCATGGGTTACCCCTCCGCCTTTGAGGAACCAGCACCCAAACGATTGCCGAAAGGACGCAGGGGAGGACCAAAACGTAGCTCGCAGGGACGACAAAGATCCCGAGGGAGATCCTGCCCCTCACAGACAATGGGTCGGTGCCGTTTAGTTTGGTACGATCGGAGAATCGTTTAGAGCCAAACAAGCCAAGATACTGGTGAAGGAACGGCTCAGAGGCAGACAACATATCCAGTTTGGGTCCCTCCTGACCTGGTCTAAGACAGAAAGTAAGGGCAAAAGTAGGAGGAGGAAGTCCCACCCGACGTCGAAAAGATGAAGATCCAATCGGCGATTCGTTGGTAGTCCTCAACCAAAGGACCGACCACGCACATCTATGGGCCTTCGTATTTCTGGAGACGGTGGCGTCTATGCCATTACAAGGGGGCCCGAAGTCTAGGGAAAGATAGTCCTCACCATCATAGGAGGATCGACAGTCAGAAACACATCTAACAGGTTGGCCAAAGCCTACTCCCGTCTACTGGCTAAAATAGAGTGGCTGTCCAAAAAGGCGTGAACGGGAGAAATCATCACCTTCAGTGACGAAGACCTCGTCAACGTGGCAATCCCCCATGAAGATGCCATTGTCTTCACGGTCAGGATTGGGCATTGCGATGTTGCCAAGTGCTTGGTAGACACAGGGAGCTCGGTAGATATCAAATTCTACCATGCGTACCAAAGGATGCAGCTAGGAGACGACCAGCTTTAGCCGGTGACCTTTGATCTCATCAGCTTTTCTGGGGACCTGGTCACGGTGAAAGGAGGCATTTAATTTCCAGTGATACTCGGCCAAAAACCCAGGCAACAGAGGGTGATGGTTGAATTTATGGTGGTAGATCGACCGTCCGCACATATTGTGATCCTCGGTTGCCCATCGTTGAACAAGCTCAAGGCATGGATGTCCACCTACTACTTGGTGATGAAGTTCCCAATCGAGAACGGCATCGGAGAATGTCGAATGGACCAGGTGACGTCCAGAAGATGGTATGCCACCGAGCTGAAAAATAGTCAAAGAGCCCTGAAAGCAGCACTAGTTAACATAGTGGATGTCCGAGACATTGACCCGCCGAGTAGGGGAAATCCCGTTGAGGAGTTAGAGCAAATCTCGGTGGCTATCGATCAGCCTAAAAAAACATTCTAGGTCGGCTCCTTGCTACCTGAGGACCAGAGCGAGGAGCTAATAGGATTCCTGAGGCAGAACCTAGACGTGTTTGCATGGTCGGCCTCTGAGATGTCAAAAATCCCCAGAGAAGTGATCGAACATCACCTGGCGGTCGACCCCCAACACCGACCAGTCAGACAAAAGAAAAGGAGCTTCACGCCTACTCGGCAGTCTATGATAGACGAGGAAGTCCAGAAGCTGCTAACGGTCGACTTCATACGGGAGGTAGATTATCCAGACTGGTTGGCAAACGTGGTCATGGTGTCCAAAGCAAGCGGGAAGTGGAGGATCTGCATAGATTTTACAGACCTCAACAAGGTCTGTTTAAAAGACAACTATCCACTACCGTGCATATACCAATTGATAGATGCTACAGTAGGGCACGAGCAGCTCAGTTTCCTTGATGCGTACTCAGGGTACAATCAGATCAAGATGAGGAAGGCTGACGAGGAGTGCACTTCTTTCGTCACTAACCAGGGGCTCTTCTGCTATACGGTCATGCCTTTTGACCTAAAAAACGTAGGAGCCACCTACCAAAGGTTGGAGAACAAGGTGTTTAAAAACCAGATTGGCCGAAACATGAAAGTGTATGTCGATGACTTCCCAATAAAGAGCCAGCAAGCAGATCATCATCTAGCCAACCTCGACGAGGCATTCCAGGTCCTTCACAGCCACAACATGAAGCTAAATCCCACAAAGTGTGAAAGACCCGCACTCCGTAAACCCGGTCTAAACCTTGGTTTTGTGTCGTAGCAGGTCTTCCGATCATCACCTGGCCAGACGGGACGAGCGGATGACAAACAGATATGAAATAGGATCAAAGACGGTCAATTAGTCATCATTTTATGTTGACCGGTCGATGGTACCGGTCTTGGTACCGGTTGACCGGTCAGCTCTGCGCAGCTGAATGTGGAAATCCTAAAATTGACTTCTGAGGGTCCCACTTTCCTGATTTCGAATCCTAAGACTTTCCTAATCCTTATAGGGTTACTAAATCGTAATTCTAGCCTATAAATACACCCTTAAACCTCCTCAAATCCTTTCCATTGTCTCTCACAAACCCTAGAGAAGAGAAATAGGTTGGAAAGGAGAAGGAGCTAGGAAGAAGAAGAAGGTGCCGCCATTACCGTTCGACGACGATCACGTTACGCCAGTCAACGGTAAGTGTTTTAATCATTCTTCTTACCCTATGACTCTAGAATAGTTGTGTGGGTGGATCAATACCATGCAAAGTAGGTATTTATCTAAAACCCTAAATTTGCCAATAAACCCTAAGTTGTCGTCAAACCCTAGATTCGAGTTCCGAGATGATATAGACTTGAATGAGTTGGGGATAACTCTAACTCAAAGCTCAGACTTAGAATGAATAGGAGAAACCTTGGAAATTCATGGAGGATGATCGACGGCAGTCGAAAAACCCATGTATGGTCTTTCGGAGACATACCGGTCGACTATACCGGTTGCACACAGTGCGGCCGCTATGTTGCCACTGGTATCCTTCGGGAGGCTGGTCTGTGGGGACCGGCTGACCATACCGGTCGCCAGTCTTTCCCACAGAGCTGCAACCGGTACATGCCACCGGTCAGCTCTGTGAGGGTTTTTGTAACTTTGTTGGTTTCCGACCAACATGAAACCCTAAGAAAAATATTCTAATAAAACCCTAATAATACTGTAGGACTTTGTGACTTTCCGTTTGCATCTTGCGACGTGGAGCAAGCTATCAAACGAGCGTCAGGTAAGGAAATCTGACCGAAACCTAATAATTAATGGACAGTAAGTCGATGTTAATCACCTGATTATATATGATGTGATGTTTGTGCATATTCACATGCCATCTTTTAATTTTAGTTATTATTACTTTTCATGCATTGATAGGATGTGATTGTTAAGCATGTGATTGTTTTCGTTAGTGTGTGGAGTGGGGCATGGGTCTGGGATCGCTTCTCGCACTAGCACCTTTTGTAGTATTCTGTCTTAACATGCTTGGAACGGGTGGGGCATCAGGGGAAGGTCGTGGTACGGTGGTCTCCGATGTTGATGCTGGCCTGGCCATGGTTATGTGGCATTGTGGTCTCCGAGGTCGACGCTGGCTTGTCCACGATGCTTTAGCTATATCTCTATGCCGTAGGGAGTTATGTTGGGATAGGGTCTACCTGCGTTATGTATCTATCCTAGTGGGTTAGTTGCGGATAGGGCATCAGGGAAGGTGTGGGAATGCCTTAGCTCTATCTCTATGCCGTAGACGGCTGTGCTGGGATAGAGCATACATTGATGACATATAGGATTGGTTAGTTGCGATCCCAGTTTGTGAGCCCTGGCCAGTAGGGGCTTAGGTACTGGTATGGGTAGAGCATCAGGGGAGGTACGGGGGTATCTTAGCTCTATCTCTATTCCATGATGGGTGCATGTGGGCCAATGGGGGTGTGATCCATGAGGTGCCACACACTCGTGTATAGAGGTGCGGGGGCCACCAAACCTTTCGATAGCACATTGCAAACTTAAAACCAAACCACAACATAAAATGATTGTTATTCATGCATAATATTGTGAAATTGTCTGATTGTCTTACTGAGCTAAGTTGTGAGCTCACCCTTTGTACGTACATTGTTTTAGATGTTGATGCAGGTTACACTGTGGATGACTACATGAATGCTCCGACTTATGGTGGTGTTGCTGCGTTGGATCTACAGACAGGAGAGGACGAGCATGACGCTTCATGCGAGTGCCCTTTCTGCGTGTACCTTTGATTGGTTTTATTTATTTATTTTCATTATTTTCGATTGGATTAAAGAGATGTAATGATATTATATTATTTGTTTGGGTTTGAATAATTGGATATTTTATTTAACGTTATCAATAGATTCTCAGTTCATTATATTTTAAAGACTTCCGCTGTATTATGTATATTCTGATTGTGGTTATGTGTAATGGTTTGTATGAGTGGACACGGCCTATTCGAGATCCTGGTGTGAACCGTTGGTTAAATGACGGTTCACTCACACCATTCTGGTTGGATCGGAATTGGGGTGTGACAAAGTGTGCCTTCAGAGTCGCATCTGGGAAATTCTTGGGTTTCATGGTCTCAGATAGGGGAATAGAAGCCAACCCCTCGAAGATCACAGCCATCCTGAAGATGGCCGCGTCGACCAGACCCAAACAGGTGCAGGAGTTGAACGGTCGTATAGCTACACTCAGCCGCTTCATGTCAAATTCGGTCGAGCGATCTTCCCTTCTTTAAGACACTGAAAGGAGCCGGGAAGTTTGAATGGACTAAAGAGTGCCAGAAAGCCTTCGAGGACCTCAAGGCTTACTTATCCTTACCACCCCTGCTGGTGAAGCCCAACCCTGGGACGAGTTGCAACTCTACCTCGGAGTCTCCGACCACGCGGTGAGTGTCGTATTGCTAAAGGAAGAAGATAGGGTACAACGATCGATATACTATGTCAGCAAAGTACTGTTGGACGCAGAGACCAGGTACAATCCCATTGAAAAACTGGCGCTCACCTTGTGGCAGCTGCACAAAAGCTCCAACCATACTTCCATGTATACCCCATCTTTGTACATACCAATACTCCTCTAAAGAAGGTGTTGTCAAAGCCTGACGTATCCGATCGACTCTTAAATTAGGCAGTGGAGCTAGGCGAGTTCAAAATAAAGTACGTCCCCAAAACTGCCATTAAAGCCCAGGCACTGGCTGTCATACCCCAATTCTGTACACTTCAGAATGGTGTGATGAACCGTTAGCAAACCAACGGTTCAACCAGGATATCGTACAGATGGTATCCGACTGATCTAAACCTCATACATCCACATTCATAATCAGAGTAAATATACAATAGCGGAAGTCTTATAGTAAAATGAACTGAGAATCTACTGTGATATTAATATTTAAATAGTAAATTATTTTGTATCAACTGAGACATAAATAAATATCAAATACATGTCCTTAATAAATCCAAATGAAGAAAAACTAAAAATCTAATCGAATACACATGAGTTGCACTCGCAAGAGGAGTCATGTGTATCCACTGCATCTTCAACTTCCATCGCCACCACGTTTCCGTACACTGGAGCATTTATATAATCTTCGACAGTAATACCTGCATCATCAACTAAAAATATTCGACGTCGAGGGGTGAGTCCACATCATGGCTCAGTGAGCAAACAAAACAATGCAACAATACATATGCATGCAGTAAAATCATATCTTTGGTCCAGTTTAAAGTTTACAATGTGCTATACAAAGGATAGGTGGCCGCCGCACCTCTATATACGAGTGTGTGGAAACGCCCAATGAAAATGGCACCGTCGCCCCACATGCACCCAGAATGGCACAATATACACCCCATGAAAAATGGTCATGGCTGTACCGGTTGATACCATATCAACAAATAAACCCCTGCTGGCTAGGGTTGCAAACTGGGCTTGCAACTAACCAATCCTATTGCCAAACAGTGTATCCAAGGCCTCACCCCAGCATCCCTCAGAACATCCATAGAGATAGAGCTAAGGCCCCCCGATAGAGTTAGGGACTACAAGGACCGAGACCACCTCCCCTAATACTCTACGACATAATAGTTCTGCTAAGGTAATGGCGATACGACGACGTCAGTGGACATGACTTGAATAGGCTATGTCACAATATACCCCGATGAAAATGGCATCGAAGTACCGGTTGATACCATCCTTACCCGCACCATATACACTGGCCAAACACAAACATTCACATGCCTATTCCTATCATCATCATCATCATCATCATCATGTTATAAACAATAAAGTAAATATGCATGAACAAATAATAGAAATATTGGATGACATGTTGAATGCACATACAAGCATACACGCATAGAATCAATATGGCATTGGACTCAAGAAATAAAACAGTTTATTATTAACCAATTAGTTTAGGTCTTGTTCCCTCACCTTAGCTTGTTAATAGATCCTCTTTCAAGCTTTAGAATCACATTTATATTGTTATTATATTGCTAGAAGACCTAACAAGGTTGATAGAACTTAATTAGAATTTATTCTGAATTTAAAAACCATACTGTTAACTGGGGGTCGGAGGTAGGGTCGGAGTAATGATCGACCCCTGGTGCGACCACCCCTATTCTGGACTTCCCGAAGACTGGGGGTCGATGCTCAGGGTCTGGTAGGGTCGATTGGCCATCGACCCCCCATGCGACCCCCTGTGGGTTTTGTTGATTTTTCTACTTCCAGTCCATTCTTCGTGTTTGGGGTCCTTTGGCTTGCTACTACAGTCCATATTACACATGTTTTACGGCCTAGAACCATGATTCATTCACCTAAATGGCTTTCATGACTTCCCCATGATTTTCCATGAAAACCTAACCATGGGTTGATGGTTTGGGTTTCTCCGAGATCATACACTCTTCATTATCTAACCTAAGGTCTGTAGAAACTCATGGAATTAGTATCCATACCTGAGAAGAATACTCCTTCTCTGCAACTCTTCTCCTTTTTGCTTTCTTCTTTTACTTGTTTCTCTTCTTCTTCTCTTCCTTCTCTTCTCTTTCTCTCAATTCAATTTAGGGTTGTAAAAGGAGTGAAAGAGGCTTAGGGACGTCCTATTTATAGAGTATAAACTCCTCAAATAAGTCCCATTGAGATTTTGAAAGAGTTCAACCGAAATTAGAAAACATTCCTAATTTTTGTTTCTAGCGGCAACTGGGGGTCGATGAGGGGGTCGATGATCCCGTCGACCCCTGGTTCCTATAGTGTCCGACCCCCTCTATAAAACAGGGGGTCTGACCTTCTGTCTTGGGGGGTCCGACCCTCCCTTGCTGGGTATGCAACCCTCCCCTTAATTTAAGTGTTTTTGGGTCGATTTAATACCTGGGATCACGATCTCCTTCACGCCCTTGGTCCATTTTGCTCAACCATGATGGGTAAACCTGGTTCAAGGTGGTAAGACCGGGTTAGTTTGATACGGGTCTTACACTGGCAGACTTCGTTGTCGAGAGCACCTTATTCGAGGATGAAGTTGTCGAACCTCCAGCAGGGAATGCTCCTGAACCAACCGAAGCCCCATGGACATTGTAGGTAGATGGATCCTCCATGGACGGTCGAGCAGGTGCGGGAGTAATACTGACAAGTCCGAAAGGCTTCAAAATCCGATCAGCAGTAAGATTCGGGTTCTGGGCTACAAATAACAAAGCCGAGTACGAAGCTTTACTGGCCGGCCTCAGACTAGCAAAAAGTCTGGCTGTTCGGCGACTGATAGTTCAGGGTGACTCGCAACTAGTCATCCGACAAGTACAAGGTGACTATAAAGCCAGACAACCAGAGATGCTGAAGTGCCTAAACGAGGTCAAATCAGCCATCAAAGCCTTCCGAAGTGTCGAGTTGCAATACGTGTGTTGGGATGAGAACACCAAAGCAGACGAGCTGTCTAGGTTGTCCCTGGAAGACATCTCAAGGATGGACTCTGCCGTGTACGTGGAGCTATTGGAGCACGCCAGCAGCTCTGCCAAAGAGGAAGTTGCACCAGTTGAAACCATCTCTAGTTTGTACGACGACATCTACCGATATCTCCGAACAGGTGCACTTCCAGACGACAGGAAAGATGCACGGCGCATCCAAGCCCGGTCTAGGCAGTACACCATCCACAACAATGTGCTGTACAGGAGATCCTACACCCTGCCATTACTTCAGTGTCTCCGATTGGACGAAGCCGAACAAGTGATGTTGGAGGTCTACGAAGGAATCTGTGATTGACACCAAGGAGGTCGGTCATTATTCCAAAAGATCCTTCGGCAAGGGTACCACTGGCCCAGAATGCATGACGACTGCATCGAGCTGGTGTGTAAGTGTGACAAGTGCCAGTTCTACGCAGCAGTCCCGTACGCTATGATCGTACCTCTGCAGTCGATCACCAGTCCTCTCCCTTTTGCCATCTGGGGAATGGACATCATGGGGCCCTTCCCTAAGGCGACATATCAGAGGAAGTATGTCATTGTGGCCATTGATTACTTTACAAAGTGGATTGAAGTTGAAGTTTTTGCTAGAATTGACACAACCAAGGTGGAGTAATTCTTCAAGCACTCGGTCGTGTACAGATTCGGAGTGCCCAGAATCCTTGTAACATACAATGGCACTCAGTTCGCCAGTGCCGCATTCACGGACTTCTGTGGGAGTTTATGATCGACCATCGGTTTGGGTCAGTCGGCCACCCGCAAACAAGCGGACAGACTGAGGCGACAAATAAAACCATATTATCCGGTCTGAAGAAAATGGTCGCAGACGAAAAGGAAAGGTGGGTTGACATGTTACCAAGCATCGTTTGGTCATACAGGACAACCAGCAGGACACCTACGGGCGAAACTCCCTTCATGCTTGCCTTCGGCATGGAGGCAGTCGTCCCCGTCGAAGTATTTCATCTCACTTTTCGGATGCTCAACTTCAATGAGGACACCAACTCAGACGATCTCCGAACTAACTAGGACAATCTAGAGGATGTGCAGGAGTCGGCAGCATTTAGGATGGCAGCATATCGACAGACGACCGCTAAGCACTACGATAAGACTGTCCGACCAAAGCAGTTCAGGGTCGGAGATCTTGTCCTCAGAAAAGCAGCAGTCTCGGAGCCCACCAACCAAGGAAAGATTACCCAAAACTGGGAAGGCCCTTACCGTGTCCTCAGAATCGGCCGACCGGGATCATACAAGCTGACCACCCTCGGCGGTGAAAAAATACCGAGGACTTGACATGCCACCAATCTTCGCAAGTACTACCAGTGAATAGTTATAAGTTTTATTGTTAAGTTTTGGTCCTATCGGCCGACCTGTCCTGGCCAATATATTAGTTTTCAATTTTTTTTAAGTTAAGTGGTCTCAGTTGTATGCTGGACCCCCTAAGGGCACCCGCTTAGTTCATTTTAATACAAGAAGTACTTTCATTCAGCCCACATTGAGCAGCAATTGCCATAGCCGTTCCTTTTGGCACACTCGACCTACCCGTGCACTCAAGTAGGCCCGAGTAGCACGTCGGCCCTCGGTGACTCTGCCTACCCATACCCTCAAGCAGGTATGAGTAGCATGTAGACGATCACACAATCTGCCTACCCATACCCACAAGCGGGTAAGGATAGCATGCATATCACAATTGATACTACCTACTCACATCCAAAAGCAAGTATGAAGAGCACACAGGTGCTCAATCATTCTGCCTATCCGTACCCACAAGCAGGAAATAGTAGCATGCAGATCACAATTGACACCACCTACTCACACCCACAAGTAGGTATGAGCAGCATGCAGGTGTTCAACCACTCTGCCTACCCATACCCTCAAGCAGGTATGAGTAGCACGTAAACGATCACACAATCTCCCTACCCATACCCATAAGCAGGTAAGGGTAGCATGCCGATCGCAATGGACACTCCTACTCACACTGACGAACACATATGAGTAGCATGCAGACACACGGTGACTCCGTTCGCAGACATGATGCGCGCAGCACTTCTTAACTAAATGTGCTCGGCTATTCCTAGGAAGGACCTAAACTTTCCAATGACTTAGTCATTTCAGTAAAGACTTAAGTGTTCTCAGCCTACTTAGCTAACAAACCGACAACACTTCCGGGGTAGGGGCAATACCAACAACATTCAATATAAATGAATGAAAGTAAGACAACACAAGAGAGAGTTGGAAAAAATGAATTTTATTGATAAAAGCCTACAAGGGGCAGCAGTACAAAACCCACAAAGGGGCGTAACAATTGAAAAAAATATATATATACAAAGTAGCCCCCGAGGGCAGAAGACCGCTCAAGCAGGTCGTCCTTAGCAGTGGGATTAGTGGGGACGTCGCTCTGCAACTGCACGTCCAGAAGCTCTACGATCGGCGTCTGAGGAACTTCATAAGGAGGCAAGTCATCCTCCTGCACGCCCTCGGCATCCATACGCACGGTCGGCTCCACCACTTCCTCTTCCTTGACAAGGATCAGGAACTCCGAGCAGTCGAAGACCACGCCCTTCCCAGCAAGTTACTCCTTCAGGTAAATAGCTCCCTTCTGGAAGAACCCGCTGACAGCCTCCTCCAAGTCATCGACGTATTGAGACGATGACCGGTAGTCAGCCATGGCCTGATCCTGGATCTCCGCTTGGAATTCCTCTGCCTTAGCCAACGCCTCCTTGGCCAGCTTGGCATCGTCTTCGGCCTTTCGCTTGGCATCCTTAGCTACTCGCAGTCTCTCCTCGGCCTGGTGCACCCTTCTGTGTTCCTCCGAAAGTACGTCCTTGACCTTGTCCAGAGAAGCCCAAAGATTGGACTTCTCCAAAGCAAGGCCTTCGGCCTCAGAGGTCTTCTCCGCTAGCTTGTCCTCGGATGCCTTCAGCGCCGCCCGCAGTGAAGACTCCAGCTCGGTCTTCTCGTCCAGGTCAACCACCAAGCCCGTAGCTTTCTGGCAAAGCTCAGCCACGAGGTTGCTACCCTGTATACCAGAAGAGTGAAATAGTTAGTGAATATTCAAGCATCTAAGTAAAAATATGTTCAAAAGGAGAAAGGCTAGCTATCATACCTGGGTGATGGCGAGGAAGGTCCTCTACAGCAGGTAGGTCATCTCTAAGGAGGAGGCGAGCGCGACGTGTAAGACCCGCACGCCACGAACCCGGTCTAACCTTACATTCTTGTGTCATGACCAGTCTACCTATCATGGTCGAGCCAAATGGACCAAGTGCGTGAAGAAACCATAAGACCAGGTATGAAATATAACTCAAAAACAGTCAAATATGAGTGTATGGTCGCATGCCTAAACAGATGTGACCGACCCCACCTTAAAAGAGTCCAACCCCATGACTTTTAGTCATAGGGTCGCACATTTTAAAAACGTAGGGTCACGGATTCTGCGATCCTACATGCGACCCTACGAAAACAACCGGAAATCGAATTTAGGAAACCTTCATAATCCAAAGGAGGTTCTTTCCTAAACTCATTGGGGCTTATTATGGTGGGTTTTCCTCTATAAATAGGACGTCCCTTAGCCTCTTTCACTCCTTTAGAACTCTAATTGAAAGAGAGAGAAAGAGAAGAGAAGGAAGAGAAGGAGAAGAGAAGGATAATTGAAGAAGAAGACTAAGGAGGAGGAAATTCAGAGAAAACTCTGAATCTTCAGCAAACCTAAGGTATGAACATAATTCCCATGATTTATTTAAGAGCCTAGAATAGTTCATGAAGAAGATAGGATTAGGAGAAACCCAAATCATCCATACGTTGATAAATTCTAAGAAAATCCATGGAGGAAATCATTATGGACAATGGGTAGTGCATAAAATTGTAGTTTTGAGTCATAGAATGATCATAGGAAAGACCATGATGATAAGCCAAATGATCCAAACATGAAGGAATGAAATTGAGAGTGAAAGGTCGACCATAACACATGTGGTCGCACGTAGGTCGAATGATATCCGACCCCATGCAAAATTTTGGGTAGAAGTCTCCGGAGGGTCCCATGCAAAATTACATATGGAAATGGTCATTTAATCTTCAAAAGTTCATATTTTGATCATCCCATATCCAAATCAGCTGGTAATTTCAGTTTCATTATGATTCATTTTTAGTACTCTACAAAGTGGACGTAAAGGATTTTTGGCAGAATCTCCGAAGGATCCCATGCAAAATGGTTAGCTAAATTATCAATAATTGATCCGCTTAAACTTCAAAAATTCATAAGTTGATCATTTTATTTCCAAATGAGGTGATCAAGTTTCTATATTCTTCATTTTTAGTGTTCTACAAAGTGAACATAGAAAATTTGGAATAGAGGCTAGCAAAAAATTCCGTGCGAAATAACAGTGGAAATGGCCCATGAAATGATAGAGAGAGAAAACCCAGTGAATTCCAGTCAATCCAGTCAACTCAGCTCAACCCAAGTCAGTCTTGGCCCAACCCAGTCAATCCAGTCAACTCAGCTCAACCCATGCTAGTCTTGGTTCAATCCAATCAATCATTGTCAATCCGAACCAATTCATGTTGGTGCATATGCATGTATTTTATTTATATATTATTATATAATGTATACTATATTATAATATATCGTATAATATATACATATGCCTTATATGTATATTATATTATATATATTAATATATCTATATATTATATAGTTATATATATGTTCTATATATAAAAAAAGCAAAGAGGGTCCGATTAAAAAGGGAGGAAGAACCGAGAAAAGGAGAGCATGGAAAAGAGGAAGAAAAAAATAAAAAATAAAAAGAGGAGAAGATTGAGATCGGGAAAGGAGGAAAAAGGAAAAAAACAAAAAAATAGAAAGAAAAAAAAAACAGAAAAGGAGAACCGAGAAGAGAGGGAGAAGAAAAAGGAAAAAACAAAAAAAGAAAGAAAAAAACAAAGAAAAGAAGAAGATCGGGAGAGAAGAGAGAGAGAGAGCGGTGGAAGAAAAGATAAAATAAGAAAAAAAAATAGAAAAGGGAAGAAAGAAGAAGATCGGGAGAGAAGAGAGAGAGAGAGAGAGAGAGAGAGTGGTAGAAGAAAAGATAAAATAAGAAAAAAAACAGAAAAGGGAAGAAAGAAGAAGATCGGGAGAGAAGAGAGAGAGAGAGTGGTGGAAGAAAAGATAAAATAAGAAAAAAAAACAAAAAAGGGAAGAAAGAAGAAGATCAGGAGAGAAGAAAGAGAGAGAGAGAACGGTGGAAAGAAAAAAACAAAAAAGGAAAGGGGGGGAACTGAAAAAAGAAAGAGAGAGAAGAGGGAAGAGGAAGAAGAAAAAAGAATAAAATAAGAGGGAGAATCGAGAAGAGGGAAGAGGGAAGAGGAGAAGAAAAAAAAAAGAATAAAAGAAGAAAGGGGGCTTACGGTTTTGGGAAAGAAGAAAATCGAGGACGGGTAGAAGGAGAAGAATAAAAAAATAATAAAAGAGAGGAGAAGAGGGAGACGAATCAGGAGAGGAAGAGAGCAAGGATCGAGAAGAGAAAAGAAGGAGAGAGGGCGGTGAAAGAGAGAATCGAGAAGAAAAATCAGAGAGAGAGGGGATAAAAGAAGCTAAAGAAGAGGGAGAAGCAAGATCGAGAGAGAGAAGTAGATCAAGAGATGGGGAGCCATGCTCCCGGCTGTTCACCACCGCCGCAACTACCTTATCTTCTGCTTGGCCGACTTGTTGCGACTCAATCGACTCAACTCTCCACTGTAAGAACCTGCTCCATTCAAACTTGCACAAACCACTTGCTTATCACTCTTGTGCCATGACATCTGTCCCAGCACCTCCATTAGCCATTAAACCTCTTCCATCTCCTACCTTTCCACCTGCTATCTTACCTCCACATTACACAAGCTGTTGAACATCTACACAGAGAACCACCTAATCAATTCTAATACAAACCTTACCATGTCCTACAGCAGCACCATCAACCCTTGCACTACACAATCCAAACTCATCTGTCAAACCCACTTCATACACCTCACAGCAGCTTCCACTCATTGAAGTTCTATACCTAGCCTTGCGCCATGACACCTGACCTTCCAACCACCAAGTCCCTCCTTCTCCCAACGACAGTCTGATACACTTCCACAGCCCCACTGACATACCCACAGGTCGACACCTCCATATCATCAAACCTTTCATCTGCCAAACTAGTTCCTTGGTAACCTTATCAATCATATGTGTCCACTACCCTCCCTTTGCATGCGGCCATACATCCCCAAACCTGTCCAAGCACCACCCGATTACCCAATAATTCCCATCAACTCCTGATCCAGCCATTGACACCTCCATCTTTATTGCTGACCCCAACCTACACACCTGCACATGCCCTCATCTCTCTACACAACTAGCCACTATGGATGCACACCTGTAGCCATCCCACACCCTTGATCCAATGAGAGCCAGTGCATAAATTTTAATGAGATTAAATTGTGCCATGTGATTGATTCTATATAATTTGAATTGAATGTGATTAAAATTAGTTCACATGATTTTAATTTTTTTTATGAAATTGATCCCACCATATGCTTGGAATTATCATGAAATTGATCCCGTCAGATGTTTAGAATTTTTATCAGATTGATCCGACTATAGCTGAAATTTTATTGGTCTCATCGGATGCTTGGAATTTTTATGTGAATTAAATGGATTGATGTGGAATTTTTAATGTGAATTTTAATATAGTCATTTGATGTTGAGTTATTTCACATGATTAAATTATGGCTTTTGATCTTGAGCCATTGATTGATAAATTTGATCCACTGGATGTTTAATTGATTTCTGATTATGTGATGATATTAAATCTGAACCATTGGATTCCATGTTGATATGTCTACCATCTTGATGTTTACATGATTCTTGTTGTTTTGGAATGCTACACATGTTTATTGTCATATTTGTCTGCTACACATACTCACATGCTATATTGGATGATTACTGTCATGTTTGGATACACACTGGTATATTTGGAATACTATCACTGCTATAATTGAAATGCTTTCACCTATTATATTTGTCTTGGAAAGAGATAAAATGGAAAGAAAATAACAATTAGGATAGAAAACCCTAAAAATTAGAAAATAACAATTATGGTATAAAACCCTAAAAAATGAAAAATCACAATGAAAAGGGATAGGAAACCCTAAAAATTTAAAAATGAAAACAATAAAAATGGTAGGAATTTAGGTCTCATCCCTAGATCCTATTGACAAAAATAAAAATAATTTGGTACACATCCTGAACAAAAATGGTAGAAATTTAGGTCTCATCCTTAGATCCTATTGACAAAAATGGAAATAATTTGGTACACATCCCAAATAAAAATGATAGGAATTTAGATCTCATCTCTAGATCCTATTGACAAAAATAGAAAGAATTTGGTACACATTCCAAATAAAAATGGTAGGAATTTAGGTCTATCCCTAGATCATATTAACAAAAATAGAAAGAATTTGATACACATTCCAAATAAAAATGATAGGAATTTAGGTTTCATCCCTAAATCCTATGACAAAAATAGAAAGAATTTGGTACACATCCCAAATAAAAATGGTAGGAATTTAGGTCTCATCCCTAGATCCTATCGACAAAAATAGAAGGAATTTGGTACACATTCCAAATTTGACTCTCACAAATTTCGAACTACGTTGTACCTGATTTCTAGGGCACACCCTAGAATACGTAGGCAATTTGGGAATCCCAAATACGGTACAAAGCCACCCATCAACCATACATCCAGCATAAACTTCAACTTGAACAAAAAAATCTAATTGAAGCACATGCATAAATCACTTTCATAATCTTTAATCACACAACCCATTTTCGAACTACGTTTTTAGACTTGATTTTCAGGATTGGATTACGTAGGCAGTTTGAGATGTCTTACACATCTTAGATTCAGTCCAAGATCGAATCATCTTTGGTTCGGTTCACTGTATAATATTGTACATTACATATGTTTGTTTATTTGCTTTAAAATATGATTGGCTGAACCCTAGGTTAGAATAACTTAGCAACTTGGTTTAGGACATCCCCCATTGAATCCTAGTCACCCAGTTGACCAAGCACAGTCAAAATTAGAGTTTAAGGAAAGTTTAGGAGACCGATATTGATCGGGCGGTTTGGGTGCCTAACACCTTCCCATAACCGTACCCTGAATACTTACCCGATCTCTTACAGACCAAAGAACCGATATATTGGGTTATGAGTCAATAGAAGTCTTACCTTAGGGTGAGGCAACATCTTAGAGGTCCTAGACCTTAATCTAGGTGGCGACTCCAACATATTTCAGTGATCTTCATCGATTACTGACATACATTTCTATCCCGAGGAGGATCACATCGATTTCCCATTGTCCTCACAGATACATCGGTCATAGTTTTCATAGATGATATTTTGATTTATTTCAAGAATGAAGCAACTCATACAACGGATCTTAGAATAGCTTCACAACAGCTGGAAAAGGAAAAGCTTTATGCCAAGTCCAAGAAATATGAGACCTGATTAAACAACGTGATCTTCTTGGATCACGTAGCATCATAAAAAGGGATTAAAGTGGACCCTATTAAGATAAAAGTAATCATATGGTGAGAAACACCTAAAGAATATTATGAAGATCAGAAGTTTCTTAGATTTAGCTGGTTATTACAGACGATTTGTAGAGGACCACTCAAAGATCGCAAAATCTCTTACCAAGCTAAGCAGGAAGGCAGATGAGTTTAATTGGACTGACAAGTGTGAAGAATATTTCCAAATTCTAAAAACAAGGTTGATATCAACTCCCATCTTGATTGTTTCGGTACTAGGAAAACCTTTTACCCTATACATCGAAACTTTCGGATTGGATCTAGGATGCGGTTTGATGCAAGGTAAATAAGCGATTGCATATGCTTCAAGATAACTGAAAGAGCATGATAAGAATCACACAACTCATGATTGGAGTTAGCAACTGTAATTCATGCAATCAAGATTTGGAGACATTACCTATACAGAGAAGAATTTCAAATTAAATCAGATGCAAGAGTCTTATTTATCTCTTCACCAGAAAGAGTTGAACATGAGATAGAGGAGATGGTTAGAACACTGAAGGATTAAGACTAGGATATTCAGTGTCACCCGAGCAAGGCTAATGTAGTAGCTAAGGCATTAAGCAAAAAGGGACTTATGAAGTCCGAGGAAGGACCCAGTATAAATATTGCCTATGTTTCGCAGCAACAGATTCAGATTTAGAATAAGAGTAACTTATAATAGAAACTCGTGATGATCCAATTGAGCAAGAACTTATGGATGAACTTATGGAGCAATAGTTCCTTGCATACGTTCACAACATTAAAGATCATCTCTGAATTGTTGGATGAAGTAAGAGTAGTAATTTTATTAAATCTATATCTAGGTGTAAAAAGATTTAGAGAAAGAAAAACCTAACCCTGACTTACTTCGAATGCGAAAAAGGTCATGTGATATAGAGGATGATTATGCATATCTGAAGTGAAAGATGCTGATCATAAGATATAAGATAATGCTAAAAGCCCATTCTATTCCATATTGGGTACATCCTAGAAGTATAAAATTTACCAAAATATGAAGAGATTATTTTGGTGGAAGGGAATGAAATTAGTTTTGGCTAGATGCATGTTTCAGTAACTGAATTATCAGTAAGTAATGGCTGAAAGACAAAGACCAACATGGCTTACTTCAACAACTATCGGAGCCAATCTGAAAGTGAAACTACATTACAATTAAGTATGTCACCGATTTTCCACTGACTCCTAGATCGATTGACGCAGTTTGGGTGATTGTTGGTCGCCTTAGGAAGAAAGCTCATTCCATTGCTTTATGATCTCGGTATGCTTTGGAGCGGCTAATTAAGCCATATGTAGATAACATTACCAGATTGAATGGTAAGCCTAAGAGCATAGTGTCAGTCAGAGGCTCATGCTTTATCTCAAAGTTTTGGGAGGATCTACAGAAAATAATGGGGACAAAGTTGAAGTTTAGTACCGCATTTTACCTTAAACCAACGGACAGTCGGAGCAAACTATACAGATCCTAAGAGATATGTCTCGAGCTTGTGAAATTGATTTCAAGAAGCTTGAGTTGATAAGTTATCATGAATTGAAGTTGCTACCAAACTACCATGTAAATGTCACCTATAAAGCATGGTACGGTAGAAATGTCAAACTCCTCTATTTTGGAATAAAGTTGGTGAATGAAGAATTTTAAGACCTGAGTCTATTGAAGAAACATGTCGAGTGGCAGACAAAATCAAAGAAAAAGGACCAAGACAGCTCAGGATTGTTAGAAGAGTTGCCAAGACCTTGAGTTCGCCAAAAGTGACAAAGTGTTCTTGAAGATATCACTTATGCGTAGTTTGAAGCAGTTCAGTAAGAAGGGAAAGTGGTATCCTATATATGTTTTGGGACCTCATAAAATTTTGGAGGGACGTAGAAAAGTTACATATCAACTAGCATTACTGCTGTCCATGTCTAGTGTGCATGGCGTATTTCGCGTATCTCTATTGAAGAAGTATGTTGGAGATCCATATCAAAGGTATTGACCACTGATCCACTGGATTAGATAGAATATTTAACTATTGAAGTGGTACCAACCTAGTTCACTAGTTGGAAGGTACAACATCTCCAAAGCTGGGATACTTATTATATGAAGGTAATCTGGCGAAGACAAGACGTGGAGAAGATTACATGGGAGGAAGAAGATGCAATGCGAAAATAGAATTCCCACATATTGACTCCGAAGTAAATTCAAATTTTGAGGACAAAATTTATTTTAAGGATGGGGGAGTGGTAAGATTTGTACGTTCAAATTTTGAGAACGAAATTTCTTTTAAGGGTGGTGGAGTTGAAAGACCCGCACGCCATGAACCCGGTCTAACCTTACATTCTTGTGTCATGACCAGTCTAGCTATCATGGTCGAGCCAAGTGGACTAAGTGCGTGAAGAAACCACAAGATCAGGTATGAAATATAACTCAAAAACAGTCAAATATGAGTATGTGGTCGCATGCCTAAACAGGTGTGACCGACCCCACCTCAAAAGAGTCCAACCCCATGACTTTTGGTCGTAGGGTCGCTGTAAGACCCGCACGCCACGAACCCGGTCTAACCTTACATTTCGTGTCGTGACCAGTCTACATATCATGGTCAAGCCAAGTGGACCAAGAGCGTGAAGAAACCCAAGTCCCAATATAAAATTTAACTCAAAAACAGTCAAAATGAGGGAAGGGTCGCATGCCTAAACAGGTAGGGTCGACCCCACCTCAACAGAAGTCCAACCCATGACTTTTTGGTCGTGGGGTCGCATGGGTCTCGGAATATGCGACCCTACATCTGACCCTACCTGCGACCCTACACCCTAGGGTCTCACGTTTTAAAAAACATAGGGTCTCAGTACATCCGACCCTAGGTCCGACCCTAGGAAAATAGCACGAACCAGAAATTAAGAAACTTTCCTAATTCCAAGGGGATCTTTCCTAAACTCAATGAGACTTATTTTGGAGGGTTTTTCTCTATAAATAGGACGTCCTTAAACCTCTTTCACTCCTTTAAAACCCTAATTGAAAGTGAGAGCAAGAGAAAGAGGGAAAAGAAGAAGAGAAGGAAACTTGAAGAACAAGACTAATGAAGAGGAGGAAGCTCAGAGAAACCTCTGAATAAATGTATGAACCTAATTCCTTACCTGAATAAGAGATTCTAGAATAGTTATGAAGAACATATGATTAAGAGAAACCCAAATCATCCATCCATGGACAAGTTTCAAGAGATTCCATGGAGGAAATCATTATGGACTATGAATAGTGTATAACTCGTAGTTTTGAGCCATAGAACAATCATGGAATGGACCATGAAAGTAAGCCAAAGGATCCAAACATGAAAGAATGGACTTTAGAATGAAATGTCGACTCAGAATACGTGTGGTCGCACGTAGGGTCGAATGATATCCAACCCTACAAGACCACAGGATCGACCCCATGCCCTCGGGAAGTTCCAGGGAGGGTGGGGTCGCACATAGGGTCGATGGATAACTGACCCTACCTGCGACCCTACACCCTAGGGTCGCAGAAACTGCTACCCTAGGTGTGACCCTACCTGCGATCCTATGATTTCAGCTAGTCTAAATTTAACAGAATTAATTCTAATTAAAATTTATCGACTTGTTAGGCCTTTTTAGTGGTTTAAAAGTGAATTATGAAGCTTGAACGAAGATCTACTAGCAATTAAAGGTGAGAGAACAAGACCTAAATTAATTGGCAAATAATAAACTATTTTTGTTTATTGAGTCCAATACCATGTATGATTCTATGATTGTATGATTGTAATGTGCATATCACATGTCATCTACTATTCCTGTTATTACTGTTCATGCATATTTAATTCAGTTTATTTACAACATGATGATGATGATGATGCTAGGAATAGGCAGTGAATGTTTGTGTATGGTTAGTGTACTTGATGTGAGTGGGGCATCAGAGGAAGTGTGATGCGGTGCGATCCTAAGCACTTTAGCCCTATCTCTACTCAAGTCTTGTCTACTGACATCGTCGTATCGCCATTACCTTAGCAGAACTATTACGTCGTAGGGCATCAGGGGAGGTGGTTTCGGACCGTGTAGTCTCTGACTCTGTCGGAGGGCCTTAGCTCTATCTCTATGGACGTATTGAGGGATGCTGGTGTGAGGCTTTGGATACACTATTTGACATTAGGATTGGTTAGTTGCGAGCCCAGTTTGCAAGCCCTCACCAACAGGGGCTTACATGTTGGTATGGGTAGAACATCAGGGAAAGTGTGATGTGGTGCGGTCCTAAGCACTTTAGCTCTATCTTTATTCCATGGTGGGGTGGATGTGGACGATAATGGTATTTGATCCGTTGGGTGGGCTTACACACTCTGTGTATAGAGGTGAGGCGGCCACCGAACCTTTCTATAGCACATTACAAACTTATGAACCAGACCAAAGATATGAATTGAATGCATGCATATGTTTTGTTGCATTGTTTTGTTTACTCACTGAGCTCAAGTTGGAGAGCTGACCCTCGTGCACAAAATTCTTTTTAGTTTCTGATGTTGCAGGTATTACGGTTGAAGATTATGTCAACACGCCAACATATGAACATGTGACGGCTATAATGAGCAAGCTGTGGAGGACTATTATGATTCGTTAAGCGAGCGTTTCACTGTGGATATGCTTAGAGTTTACTTTTCATATTTGGATAATTGTAATATGTATGAAATTTTGTTTTGGTTACTTGGAGATAAATAGAATATTAATTATTTATCATGACTAGACCTCAGTTCATTATCTGTAAGAATTCTGCTATTTACTTTATTATCTTTGATTAATGTGGAATGTGTTTTGGTTTAACAAAGTGGGAATAACCTATACGAGATCTTGGTTAAACCGTTGGTTTATTGACGGCTCATCACACCATTCTGATTGGTTTAGAATTGGGGTGTGACAGCAAACAAGCGTCAGGTAAGGGAATCAGACCTAAACCCTAATAATTTAATAAACAGTAAACCGTTGTTAATAACCATGATTATATGGTATGATGTTTGTGCATACTCGCATGTCATCCTTTACTTTCAGTTATTATTATTGTTCATGCATACTCGTTATGCTAGGATGTGACTGTTAGGCATGTAATTGTTTTCATTGGTGTGTGGAATGGAAAGGACTAGAGGTCTGGGATCATTCCTCACACTAGCATCTTTCTTATCGTTCTGTCTTAGCATGCTTGGTGCGGGTAGGGTATCAGGGGGAGGAGGTGGCACTGTGGTCTTCGGTCTGGCCACTAGACTCTAGCTCTATCTCTATGCCATAGGGAGCTACGCTGGGACAAGGCCTACTATGATGACATATAGGATTGGTTAGTTGCGAGTCCAGTTTGTAATCCCTCACCAATAGGGGCTTACGTGTTGGTATGGGTAGGGTATCAGCGGAAGTGTTGACGGTGTTTTATCCAGATGCTTTAGCTTTATCCCTATTCCATGGTGGGTGCATGTGGGACGACAGTGGTGTTTGATCCATTGGACGACTTCACACACTCGTGTATAGAGGTGCGGTGGCCGCCAATCTTTTCTATAGCACATTGCAAACTTAAAACTAGACCATGATGTGAATGTTACTCATGCATATGTTTGTTACATTGTCTGATTATCTTACAAAGCTAAGTTGTGAGCTCACCCTTGTATATATACATGTTTTTAGATATTGATGCAAGTTATACTGTGGAGGACTACATGGATACTCCGACGTATGGAGGTGTTGTTGCTTTAAAAGTACAAGCAAGAGAGGACGAGCATGACGCTTAATGCGAGTGCCTTTCTGCGTGTATCTCTAGGGTATTTATTTAAATTATTTTATTTATTTTTAGTTGGATTTATAAAGTGATGTAAGAATATTAATTACGTTTTGGCGTGGAGAAAAACTTGATATTTTATTTATTTATCAATAGATCACTCAGTTCATTTAATTTAAGACTTCCATTATATTTTATTATATTCTGATTATGGTTATGTGCAATGGTTTGTATGAGTGGATACGATCTTATTGAGATCTTGGTGTGAACCGTTGATTCAGTGACGGTTCACTCACACTTCTGGTTCAGCCAAAATTGAGGTGTGACATTAGCAATAAATCACATAACGCAATCAATTAATATGCCTCTTAATAAACTGAATCATGCAACCATTAACTTGAAAAACCAAGAAACACAGATATTTGAATAGAAAAATAATTAAAATTAAGAAGAGAGTCTCACAATTTTACTAACCGAATTGAATTTCCCTTAAAATGACTAAAGAACTTAGCTAGACATGATAGAAAAGAAAGACAAAAGAAATAAAACTATCTTCTCAATAATTCTTCGATGCTCTATAATGTAGCCTTTACATTGCTTAAATAGCCAAAGTAGAGAAGATTAAAACTGGTATGTCTAGAATTGACAACATTATTACATGAAAATAAAGATTAAACAAAATCCTCTTGTCTAGATTAGATAGAGAATCATTCCATCATTAATCAAATGTCACCTTTAGATATGCCAATCTTTGTAATATTCCATAGAGGTATATATTCTCCTCAAGATTTCTGACAATCAATCAAATCCTTCTAATAGTAAACCTTCTATGTGTGATAATCTTCCTTTTCTGGTTTGAATTCAAATCAATTTTCCAGATCAGATTTTTGCAGCACGTTTGATTTCTATAATTCTTTCCACATTAAAAACCTGCATGAAATTCAAAAGATTATTATTGAAAATATCAGAATTTTTTTATTTTAAACATAAATTATCAATACTTTCCACCAATGTCTTATATATAAGGAATCATTACAAATGAGTACTATAAGACATATAATATATTAAATAGACTAAATATAAGAGAAATAAATATATAAAATTATGAATCCATCAAGTACCTCTGTTGATGCGAAACGTCAAACTTTCAAGCCCTAAACACTAACGCAGATACAAGAATGAGAGAGAGCATCGGAAAGGAAATAAACTACTCACAACAAAGAAGGAAGAGATCGTTAAAACTTTTAAACAAGGCAAGCCCGCAGAAATATGTCTTTTCGTGAGAGAGAGACTGTGAGTCTGACTCTCTCTCTAGCGTAAAAGAATCAAGAGTCAAGACGAAAGTCCATTATAAACTGGGTTGGGCCTGTAGTTCGAGGCCCAGTCCATTATAAACTGGATTGGATCTGTAGTTGGAGGCCCAGTCCATTATAAACTGGGTTGGGCCTGTAGTGCAGTGGCCCGTGTGCATGGTCAAATGAACCTATTTCCTTACGTATATATATGTATATATGATAGGAGAGGAATTCTCTCGGGGAGTGGTTTTCAAAAGGGGTTTTGTAGATGATTGTATGAAGGAGAGGGATATTACTTGCACCATGGTATAAATTCACTGTATCAGAATGTGTAATATGATATATGTACACACACTGATTTCTTCCTTTTGCATGCCCATGTGTCCCAAAATGTCGAGACATCCAATATGGTATCAGTCAGGTATCTACGAAATTAACCAAGCTGACTACGAATTTCATTTTTATAGTGATCGTGTTATCGACACTTGAGTTAGGAATTACCAATCGAGTCTTTAAGTCAAGAGCCTCACTTAACACATAAACCAAGCATAAAAGCAGTTTATTAAGTATCAGATGGTTTGTCCAAATAACAATGGAGGTGGTTACTTTGAGATGTAGTATATATTTATGGACATGGCCTCGTCTCCTGTCATTTAGGAGATCCAGTTGTCCATTAGACTGGTTGGGCTGCATCGGCATACATATGCCGATTACCACAGCCTCAAATAAATAGACAAAATATTACCATTATTACTAGGAATACAATTGCAATGAGAATAAAGTAGGAAACAAGCTCTGACCTAATCTATCTAATTAGGGTTAGCAAAATAGGCAAGAACACCAACAAAAGGAGCATTGATATAAGTAGTGGGCTCGGACTTGGCGGCATCAGCCCGATCATCCGTGTAGACGTCATCCTCGCCGGGTCCCCCTACCACGGCCCCTACAAGCACGTTCGGGTTGGGATTCGACGAGTTGAAGTAGACAGTGCCATCCTTGCATGCGATGAACTGGGGATGATCCTTGATTGAGGGAGAAGACGAGCCCCTGTGATGGATACGTTGCGGGTACTTGGACCCGTACCCAACCATATACGACATACCCATGGGATTATCCCCGAGGATGTAATCCACCTGTCGTTTTGCCAGTTGACGGAGAGAAGAAGGGCCCACTATGAGACCACTGCAATTGACGTTCTGTGATGAACTGGAGAGGTAATTAGCGTATACGAGTTGCAACAAGGTAATGCAAGTGACGTCTTGCATGTTACTCGACCTGGTCTTGTAGATTAGCCCACCTGGTGTATATTCTATGTGGGCAGACGATGACTCCGGTATGAGTGTGCACATCAAGCTATCCGCCCACGTTTTGTACGACGCCAGAGAGTCCTCATTTCCTTCTAAGAATTCCTGCAAGAGGTTTCCGTTATGATAAGGGTCAGGAAGAAGTAGAGAGATTCTTTCGGTGTTTCAAATTCGTGACAAGATAGGACTGTCTCTTGTTATCTCGTAGGTCCAGTCATCCTTGAACTGGTTGGCACAACCATCCAACGAATGACTAGATGACTGGACAATATAAGACAAGTTCAAGTCTCAAAACTGATATGGCCAATCCGTATCAGTCAATTGATCTGAATAACTAAAACCATAATGGATTACTAACCTTAGAGAGAAGAACATTGAGGCCGCCGTTCTTGTTATCCCAGCCAAATTCGAAAATATTTATACCAGCGCCAAAGGTTTGGCCATTGTTCTGAATGTAATGGAGATAAGAATCGTCCTGAGTGGCCCTCTTCAGCCATGCTGCTCCCCAAAGCAACTCATCATGATATCCATTGATGTCACAGTAAAAGGGGCAGACGCCAGATTTGACATCGGAATTATCACTGTAAGCTCCTCTGAAGTTGTCGGCATATTGGAAAACCTCGATTGCAGTGCGTAAGAGTATATCAGCGTAACCAGGATCAGATGACTTGAAAGCCATGGAAGCTGCTGACAGAGCTGCTGCTGTCTCTCCAGCCACTTCCGAAGCGGGCTGCGTCGTTTCCACACTGTAAACCGTTCGAGCTGTGTCCATGTCCTCCGGTCTCTCCCAGCAATTGTGATCATTTATTGGGTCACCCACCTATGATTTGGAAGAAACAAATTCACATTTATTCCTTATTACCACCTTCTAATTTTATTTTTAAAGTTAATACTATTATTCAACCCCTTTTTTTAAGGCAACTTACCATCATAGTTTAAATAGGATCTGGGTCTTCTCGTGTTGTCCAGTGCTTCAGTTTTTTATCGGACAGGTTGGAATGGTTGGTGATGCATCCCAGTCCGACAGGCAGATGATTGGTCGATACAAAAGAAGATCTTTTTCCATTTAAATGGTGTTTTAGCAATTTTTTAAAATTATACCATTATTCAACCCTTACCTGTTTTACCAACGTTGGTTAGTAATTAATATCAATAACATGAACTCGATTCCCTTCAATAATTAGCATGCATCATGCAAGAATTAATTTTTTTTTTATTATCAGCCAATCTAGTGCAAGATTCAATTATGGGACTGAACCCACATAATCGATCAAAATTAGTATTGGATAGATATCAGTATCCACCAATAATGATTCAAATAAATCGATCCCACCGATTACTAGAACCGTGCTTACCATGACTATTCCAAGATATAATTTGATCACTGAAATGGATGTGTGATCGTTAGCTCCACCAAAAGGAATTTGACAAGGACTTTAAAACAAATTGTCACCGAGATAGGTGATAGTTCATATCACACACACACACACACACACACACACACACACACACACACATATATATATATTATTATTATTATATATATATATATATATATATATATATATATATATATATATATATATATATATATATATATATATTACACTTTTCTTGGGATCTCATCACCATGATATGTGTAGAAATCCTCTCCCACCAGACCTGCCGTCTGTCAAGGGTGAGATTTCAGCCAGCCCACCTCTCCATGTATTGGTAGGCGGGCTGACTGATCCTCAGCCCTTGGATCAGCGACAGGAACCTCCTATCGTGGGAGAGGATTTTTATCCCCATAATATAGTGTGAGATTCAATTATAGACTGTGGCATCTACTAAACATAGATGATGATGAGACCCATATAAATACATGCAAGCGAACTATTCTTTTCGAAATAATATAAAATCAGTTTTTTTTTCTTTTTTGTTTTAATGTTAGTAATATAAAATCAGAACGGCAGTCAGTGTCCTCTTTGGAGTCAGGGCAAAGATAAACCACGAGCCCATCTCTAGTAAAAGTCATGATTAGGGTAGAGTGGGGTATGCGAACCTGAACAAAAATTCGGTCAGAATGGGCGACGGTCTTGAGTAGGTAATCGGTGCCCCATCTGGTGGCGACGAGGGCTTCGCGTAGTGTGGAAGGAGGCATGGAGTCTCCGAATTCGATAATGCTCCAGGCCAGCAATGTGGTAGTGAAGGCCATGGGGAACCCAAACTTTATGTTGTCACCGGCATCATAGTAGCCCCCAGTCAGGTCAACACCAGCTGCCGAACCGTCACTGAGTGCCGATGGCCCTCGCCAAGTCATCCGCTGGTCTGCTGGCAATGAACCAGAACGCTGCCCCTCGAAGAACAATATGCATTTGGATAATGCATCCTGATAGTCATGACCTTGGCATTTAACCCACCTCACTTCAATGACAATAAGAAGAAACTGAAGAAGAAGAAGACGAGGAGAAGGGAATCTCATCATCTTTATGGATTAAAGCTCACTAGAATCTTGTGAGGACGAGTCTCATTCTCCCTCTTTGTTCTTGGGCGGGTATTGAATACTAAGTAAATAAATATATAGGATTATTATTGCTGTAATAGGAGTGTTATTTTTTTCCAAATATGAAGGATTTTATTCTGCCACATGGATAAAAATGGAATGAAAATCTGCTAGTTCAAGGGATAAAAATGGAATGGAAATTTACTACTTCAAGGGTATCTTCCTCCATAAAGAATAAAATAAGAGAAGATAGAGATATTCTCTAATTGCCTTTTTCATTCCCTCCTTCGAACTAAGGGTTCAAGTTTTACTTTGATAATCTGAATCTGCATCAACCACCCTGAACCCTAACAGGGTTGAACCCAACCCGAACCATTGCAGGGTTAGGTTAGGGTCTAAATTTTGATCAATGGCAGGGTTGGGTTGACCCTTGGGTTGATATATATATATATATATATATATATATGTGTGTGTGTGTGTGTGTGTGTGTGTGTGTGTGTTTGTTATATGTTTCAGTTATAATTGTTATATGTATGCTATTTGACAATTTATTGTATGTTTTAGGGCCAATCAGGGTTAATCTGACCTTGGATCAAGGTTAATCAGGGTTAATCCGACCCTGTCAGGGTCAATCAGGATAGGTTAGGATTAGGCCCAACCTTGCCAGGGTCAGGATAAGTGTTGTATATTTTCTAACCCTGACAGGGTTGGGCTGGGTTGGGGTTAAGTTTAAATAGTCAGGGTTAGAGTTAGGATTTTGAAAAACCCGGCCCAATCCAACCCTGTTGCGGCCCTACTTCCAGTATTATATAACAAATAGTATTCTCTATCATTATATAACAAATGGTATTCCCTATTCTCCTAATCATCCTAACTTTTCATTACATAACAAATGGTATTGCCTATTCTCTTAATCATCCTAACTGATTTTAATATAACCACCTATAACTAAGGGTGCAGCATTTGCACCGAAACCGTTCACAGAAATCAGACTGAATCGTTTACCCCAGAACCGAGAGACCGTTTAGTAATTGATTTGATTTTTGTTTCAAATATGACACCGTTTAGTAATCGTTTTGATTCAGTTTAAAACCATTTAAACCGTCGAGTTACACGGCTAGACACCAATTAAACTGAATAGAATGTAAATCTTTTAATTCCCTAAAATCTAAAATATTAAACCGTAATCTCATTAGTCATTCCTTATTCATAATTTAATATTTATTTTTCAAGACCCCAACCTCAATTAATATATTATTTCCCCAAGATCCAACCCTAATTCCCAAAAGCCTAAACAATAAAATCAAAATGGAAAAACATAATAGGTATTACTGATTAGGCATAGCAATAGTGTCACTCTCAAATCTCGACACTCTCCTTCCCTCTTGAACTTTTTCAATTTTTTTTTTTATGAAAAATCGATTAATAACGTTATTAATGCGTTAAACTATTTATAAACTGCAATTAAAACCGATTAATGAAAAACTGTTTAAAAACCGGTAAATCGAAACCGATTATTAATCAGTTATGGTTTCAATTTTGAAACCGTTTAGTTAGCCGGTTCGATTTTGGTTTTATCCTCTTATATACCGTACCAAACCGTTAAATCGATTATAAACCGTTTAACACCCTTACCTATAGCGAGCTATACTATAAATGCATTATTCTTCTCTTATGACATTTATGCACTTGATATGCCTTCGACACTCAGTTTGTTTTGATGTAAAATTTTACGTATAACATTTTATATGTAAAAAAAAAATTCAATATTCATTTCGAAGAGGTATAATATACTAATCTTTAAGGGGGATGGAAAAGGAATTTCATCTTTCTTTTTCCTATTAGAAATAAACATTGAAACTTTTTTTTACATATAAAATGTTACAAGTAAAATTTTACCATCAAAACAAATGGAGCTTATACGTACTAAGACAGAACTTGTGGCCTCTTCCTTTCACGTTTACCACGACGTAATGGTGGTTCCTTCGCAGTAGTCAAGTGTTAAATAGGTAGGAATATCCTTGTGTATTTGCTGGCTGATGCTAGTTAAATCACATCCATCACCATAGTAAGTTCAAGAACAACGGAAAAAATTTGGATATGACATGAGTTTTAAAAGGGTCTGAGCTTCAATACAGGGATCATGAATCTAGCATAAAAAATATAGTACACGTTTTATACGTGTTTATACAGTAGCCTTTTGGAGTAAAAATATGGATATAAATTCACTATACAATAGACATTTACATAATTCAACAAATAAAAAAATAACATAAATAAAAATTTATACAAAACAAACCTTGCAATCTATAAAACATATACAAAATCATCATCTAATTAAAGGTTTGAAGGTGACAAGGGTTATTACCCAAAAAAAAAAAATGTGACAAGAATAATCCATTTGTAAGGTGACTAGGATAATTCCACAAGAAGTTTCCACAAGAAGTTCTGATAATAGTCCCCACGTCATTTTAAAATTTGTATTTTAAAATTTGTAATTTCAAACTCTTGTGATTTATCACCTTAAATTACTCCAGAATTTTATCTCTTTGAATCACTAATCTCACTTAATTCATTCCATAAATTTATCTCCTTAATCACTCACAGTTTTATTTCCTTAAATTACCCCACAGATTTATCTCCTTGAATCACTCCACGGATTTATCTCCTTAAATCATTCCACGGATTTATCTCTTTAAATCATTCCATACAAATACAATGTAATGTACTAATTCAAAATCTCCATTCAAAGAATGAAGAGAATTTCTTTATTCTAAATGCTTACGACTGGTGGGAAAGGTTTTTATTTTTATTTTTTTTATTTAGGTATAGTACACGCACCTCCACTATACTTAGGTATAATTACACGAACCTCCCCTAAATTAAGAATTAGATTACACTCAATTTCAATTCGTCTGTTGAGGGACATTAGTTGTTGATATTACTTAGCCATATTCACCTAAATGGCCAAACTACCCCCAAGTGGTAATCAAGTTCCAATTTTTACCCCTTTCATAAAAACTAGTTTACACTTATATCCACTAATCCCCTTCTTCTTCTTTTTCTCCCAATTTATGAATTGCACCATGCCAAGAATTGAGGCATAGAGAAAATTACACAACTCGATTGGCGCAATGATTGAATCCTCTTTCTATTTTCTTCACGGATATTTCTAATTCGAACCCTAAATATTTTCCCGAAATGATTCCAACTTAATACTTTTTCTTGAGGAGCTTCGAAACAAATCAATTTCAATAAGAGTTTCTAACTTGCAATCTCAAAATTGTAGGGTTATCTTTGATTCAATATTCAATAGCACCAATGTTGAGACGGTAACAAAGGGGAAGGGGTATATTTTCAAAGAAGTTTATTACATCAAAGTGGTCATTTTAGGTATATAGTTTCAATCATAAACAAATAAGGTGATATAAACGATGATGTTTCTCCGATGATTAAAATATGATGGATGAAGTGGAGAACTACGTCTGGAGTGTTGTGCGATCAACGTATTCCTTTAAAAATTAAAGAAAAATTCTGTAAGGCAGAGAAATTAAATTTTTGGGAAGGTAAATTCAGCTGTAGTTTTCTAAGATGAATAGTTATGGCTATGAATATGAACTTGATCCTTTGATGGGCTATTTCAAAATCCAAATGGGCATTGTATTACTTTTATCACCCTTGAATTTTTCAATAAAAAATTGCAAAAAATTGCATCCAAAGCTTTACAAGTTTCCTTTGATGGTGAAATTAATATCTGATTATAGTTGGAGGTTGGTGGAATTCACTTTGTAGTTTCTTTCCTAGGTTTTTTTATATGTTTCCGCTTTGAGGAATATGCTGAAGAGTTGGCCGCATGGTTCAAAAACTCGACGACATTTCGGCGAGATCTCGAGAGTTTCGACTATTTCTTGACATTTTAGATAAGTTTTCGACCAGTTCTTAGCTGGTATTTGTTAGAATATTATGTGTTTAGGGTTTCCATGAAATCCATTCTCCATCCATACAGTTACCATAGAACACAATAGAGAAGTCATTAACTATGAATCATAAAGACGTACCTGTTTGTGAAAAGATTAATTCTCATACACTCCACGATACTCCAAGCTTTGATTGAAATCCCTCGGTCACAGTCTTTCATAGCCTCCAGAGGATATCCTGACTTCTCTTGCTAATGGGTGCAGAGAGAACTTATTAACTATGGCTGTACAGATGTAATCCTAAAACCCTTTCCACAATAGAATTAGGGTTACCAAACATATCTCATACCATATAACAAATCAAATCAAATCGGTTACACCATGTCAATCAGACTCCCACTGAATTAACTAGTTTAAGTAATTAATTAAGCCCACATAAATCTAACAGTCTTCCCATAATGTATGAATTATGATTGTATGGTCTACTTGACTACTTTAGATTTTTTGACTATGACAATTAATTAATTAAGTGTTATTATATTTATTCTTCTCCTAAAATATAATTTTACTAGCTCATTTGGTTTTCTTTGATCTTCTACTTGTGTAACATTATGTAGAATAACCAATATAATCCTAGGTTTAGATCTAAACTTTGGACCGATACTGCCAAATGTGAGTGTAAACCCAAACAATCACCATATGTTGATTATTTTTACAATTGTATGGTTTAAATATATTTATATATACTAAATTAGGATTTGTCTGGAGTATCAGGTTTAAAATAGCCATTTTAGGGTCGAGACATACTTTTTAAGCCTTCGCAGTTTTTTACTATGTCTTGCCGAGATCTCGGAGGGTCGAGACACTAGAGATTTTGAACCATGGCTAGCTATCTTCATTTTCTTAAAGTATCTTGATGAAGGTGTAGCTTGGTTTATAGAATTGGATTGGAATTGGCAAAGATGAGGGTGATCATGATTCTGATTAATATTGATTCCCACATTCCATTTTAGAATAGGCCATGAATGTTCTTTAATCTTCACTCCATATCATAAAAACAATGGAATTCACCATTGAGAGTTCAATTTATGAACCTCCTTTACGTGGTAGCTATGTGAATCTTTAACTCAAATAGGTAGAGCACTAGGAATTCCCCAAGAGATGGTGATTTGAATCCATCAAAGGCTCATTGAATTGTCTCATTTGTCTAGCAACATACTTGTTCATGGTTTGTTCATTAGACTTTGATTATGTTAGTTTGAAAAGTTGTTAATGTAAATCCATGTATAAAATGGCATATCTTGTAATTTTAATTAGGAAGATTTGGATTCTAGGTTAGTGTTTATCTAATGCTATTCTACTTTCAATAAGCTATGGAATCGATTCCAAATTCATATTTATAAGTGGGTATCTACTCTCAATTCTAGAGCTTCGTTATCAAATAGTAATCCACTCTCAGAAAAAAAATATATAACAAATTTACTCAAGATCAAGAGTAAAGAAGGGATTGAGAGCAAGACACTAATCAAACGAGCCCTAAGCCTTCCAAAAGGGGAACTGAAAACAATCATTAATTCCACAATCTCAGGAAAAAACTCAGACGAAAAGTTTTCCACATATTCACTTTCATTTTCCAACAAGGAATGCTTTTCCATTCTTTTGCAAAGTGTCTAATTATCAAACATAACCCAACACAAAGAGCCCTATTACTGGCACTAATGCTTCACAATGGTCTAGGTTGAAATAATTCTCGTTTTCCCCTTGTTTATTTACTTTTAAAGAAGTTAAAATAGGTTTAGGGGAGGTTACGGCTCTTGACTTCGCATCCATGGAAAAAGCAATTTAGCAAGTTTTCTGATCGCAATTTAGCAAGTTTTCTGATCGCATCCATAAATAAGAACCATGATTCTTGAAAGAATAATATCAAAGAAGAAAGAGTACCTTTGTTGATGCGAAACGTCCGATTTTCAAGCCCTAAACACTAACGCAAATACGAGACTCAAAGAGAACACCGGAAAGGAAATAAACTACTCGCAACAGAGAATGAAGAGAACGTTAGCAGTTTAGCACTCTAAGGCAAGCCGCAGAAATAAGTCTTTTCGTGAGAGATTGTGAGTCCGACTCTCTCTATAGAGTAAAAGAATCAAGAGTCAAGACGAAAGTTGATTATAAACTGGCTTGGGCATGTAGTCGGAGTCCCAGTCGATTATAAACTGGGCTAGACCTGTTGTTCGAGGCTTTGTATCATAACATGATTATTTAAATTATCTAAATTTACCTAAATTGCTTAACATATATAGTAATGGTACTTATAAGTGTGAGGACGATGGCGGAAAATTTAAGAAATTCCCCATTTTATGATATGAATATCCTTATTTAAAATTGTTAAACATGTTCAAATTTTCTACGCATAATCATACAATGGAGATCGAAAGGCTTTCACCTTCAGATCTCATCCACTTACACTGGTGGAGGGTAAAATTTGGAATCGGCCACCTAAATGATGTCTAGGACCTATAAATATTGTTTCTCACTTGGAGAAACTTTAATGACTCTGTAACTCAATGGATCGGCTCATTCATCTCACCAAAGGCAGGTAAACGTCAACTTACGAGTTGGGAAGGTGTTAGGCACCCAACTAGTCTGATCGTTGACCGGTCTCCCTATGTCTTATCATTTCCTACGATTTATGCACGTTTTGGAGTTACCTAGCCTATGCTATACTTTACAAGGGGATCCTAGTTTTGAATCTCTAATTCTCACTAGGCTAAAGAAATTACACTAATGAATTAACAGTTCTACAAATGGACGAGAAAATGCAAGATGTGATATACAAAAATGAATATACAAATGAATAAATGGAAGAGTAACTAACAAAAAATAAATAAATAAAAATGATGTACAAAAGCCAAGAGAATACAAAAAAATATTAACAAGGTTATGACCAAGTTTGGAAAATATCCCAAATCACCTATGTATCCCTATGCGACGGGAAATCAGGCCAAAAGTAGTTTGGGCTGGTGTAAATAAATCATATTTGTGAAAGATGCTCCCATAACTATGGAACACATCGAAGGAAAGGATGTTCCCATAATCATGGAACACATCCGATGGTGAAACGCTCTCACAGCTCGTGGAACACGTCTCGAGGTGAGATGCTCCTACAGATCGTGGAACACATCTCAGTGTGAGGTACTCCCTACATTAGAAAATCCCCTCGGTGAGGCAATCCTATAACGCATGGAACTTACCTCAATTTGACCTTGCGTGGAGCGAACAAACTCCCCCACTACTTATATATCTCTTGAGACCACTGTCTCTCAAGAAGTAAGTCAAACGTCGCTCCCAATAGTTAACGGGCTCTTGGATCCCGCGTGGTCAACACTTAAAAAAAGAGGCAACAGCTTCAACTCCCCACACATGATATTTGCCTAAACTCACTCACATCCCAATCTTGGGGTAACAAGATAGGTCCCCCATAAGGCCACCAATCCTAAGCATATATCTATCCAATCATATATTTCATTAATACATTTGGTACAACGATTTTCCATTCTCTTGGATCCAATCCAAGGGAATGTGCAGGCCTCAGCCTAAGTGGGCCCGCATTGATTGGTATGAAATCTGGGATCTCATGCAGAGGTTGGATTCGTTGGAGTCCCCTAAGGGTACCACAATCATACATGTGGGACCTATGGTAGACCCGTGCATAGTGTTCCTAAACATACATCTACTACAATGAAGTGTTAAAATTGGGATACCACTCTTGGGGATGGGGATCATGCATTCAAATCAACTCATCATGTATTAATTTTATAGACAGACTGTTAAGAGTAGAGTGAACAAGTGCTCTATCATATATTCCAAGAAAACAACAAAGCAAGAAATAATCACGAATGCAAGCATTAAACTAAGTAATACATCGGATTAAACTAGCAAACAAGGGGTAGAATTAATTTCAGCATTATGAGACAACAGAGGGACTTTCCTAAAAAATGAAAGCCTAACCAAGTTCTATGAAATGAGTGAAAAGAATATAAAGCAAAAAAAAATTCTCAAAAAACCCAACCCACCGAACTATTTTCATGAGGGATGTATAAGAAAGACAAACTAAATAAAAATAAGATAATGCCAAAAGGAATCAGATTGCATCAAAGCCACATTAACGTTCATGCTCCCTTTCAAATGCACCATTGTAAACAATTTTCCACTCCAGAGCCCTTAACCGAATCTGACTCTACAGGAACAATAAGAAAACAAAACTTCCTCTCTCCAACCGAACCTAATGCATGCTAAAGAAAACAAAGCTCCCTCTCTCCAACCGAACCTAATGCTACTACTAAGAAGTTATAATAAAATTAAACAAAAATGACCAGCTTATCCAAAACCAGTCATAACTGGGAAACGATATGATCAAACTCTCTACTCCCTAGCCGAACTTTATGGTCAACAGATTCTCCCAAATTCTTAGAAATTCAATCAAATACATCTTACAGAATCACCAAATATATGGTAAATCAAATAGTAACAGACAGCAAAGAAACATCATCAACCATAAGGAGATTAACATAAAACCATTAACAAGGGAAGCATGTACTTTGACAGTACAAAATTATAGTATTTGGCAAGAAGATTACTTGGATTTTAATGGGTAGCAGATCAATGGATGATAATGTCGTTGTACTTCAAGGTTATACCATGGACAAGAAAGGAAAAGTAAGAGCTGAATTGAATCCACATCTTCATACCTTTAACACCAGCCATGGATAGCAATCAGCTCGATCAGGGTGTCATTGAAGCCATTGACAACATCCTTGTGTATCTCAAGTTCAACTAGGAATCTCCATCTACCAAGTTAAACCCAAGCTTCATCAGTAGCCGCCCTTCCTTTCTTCTTCCTTCTCAATGTTCAGCTTTAGTCGATAGCTTCTCACTCTGCCTTGGCGAGAATGGAAATCCCCCTTTTCTTCTACGCCCTCTCTATTTTCTCTCACCCTCTGTTTTTTAAAAGAAAATGCACCACCCCCTTCCCCCCGGTTCCCTTTTCAAAATGCCCTCCTCTGCTCAGAGGAGCCGACCTCGAGCCTTTCCCCACTCTCTCTTCTTCAAAATCAGCCAAAACCAGCGCCGAATCTCTATCTGCCGCACCTTGATCTCCTCTCTTTAATCCCAAAAATCGGCCTTCTAGAGCCTGACCGCCTGAGGCGAATCCTCCGCTCACTGCCGTATCCCTTAAAACGTGGTTTGAGAATCCAACGCGGAATCCCCTCTTTCTCCTATCATATCTTTTTGAATTCACATCATCTCTTTCCAATGTTTGGAAGGACGTGATAACCTTACCACGTGTCTCTGGAGTTTCCTTTCTGTCCCCATTCAAAAACCTCAAATCAGTTCCTCCCACAAAGCCAAAAACAAATCCCATCACATCCATTTTCATTTTATATATATATATATATATATACCTGGAGGGCCATTAAAATTTATAGACCATTTTATCTGAACAAATGAAATTACATTCATCTGATCAGGTGGAACTAAAACCTGCATATCGGGAAATGTTAGAACATTTGTCAAAGGAGGCAACGGTTAAAATGGGATGCTGACTGTAAGATGTAAATTTATTTGACTTTTCAAATGAAAAAGGTTTGAATATAAAATAAAATATAAATTAATAATTAAATGTGAAATAATTTAAAATTAATTATATAGTAATATAATAACATGTATTGTAATAAGTATAAAATTTTCATTTAAAGCTTAAAATTTTCATTTTTCTTACTTTCAATTCTCCTTACAACCAAAAGCTAATAGACATATTTGTGTTGACGAATCCATCAATGGTTCAACCGTGGGGTTCATCTGATTGACTTTTTTTTTGTGATAAAAAAGAAATTTACTGAGAAAAACATGAGTCCAACCAAAACATCAAAACGGCATAAGTTGAATTCAAGGAGAGAAACAAGGCCTAACCAACATCCCCATACATGACTTAACCTTCCTGGTGAGGGAGTGGGCCACAACATTGGTCTCCCTAGAAGAAAAGGAAAATAAACAATCATTACAGGCAAAAAAAGGAAAAAATATATCATCCACAAGGGCCTGGATTTCAGAGTCATTAGCAGCTATCTTGTGATTAAGGATATTGATAAGCTCATCATGATCTGATTCAATCTGAATATACATTAAGCCATCTTCAATAGCAGCAACTAAGGCCACCCTTATAGCGAGAGCCTCTCCAACCTTGACTGAATTGAAGCGAATAGGGAGGGAAACCGCACGGAGAGGGATCCCCTAGCAGTTTCTAAACGTAAATCCCACTCCACTTTGATGGGAATCATCACAAAGTGAAGCATCTGTATTAATTTTAACTACTCCAAGCTACGGCGGAATCTGGTTGATTCTAATGCATCATAATAATCAGATGTCCAAGAACTATGGGACCGGGGCTGGAGCATTACAAACAGTAAGTCGTTAACCCTACCAGTCAAGTGCAAACATCCCACAAGGTTATGGGTTTGGTTTTCCTATCTTCACCACGTCCTTCAAAGCACCCCCTCTTCCTTCTTCATCACCCCTCCATCTTTTGTGGCTCTCCTTAAGAATTAAAATTAAGGATAAATTTCAGCTACCCCCCATAATAGTTTCGAAACATCATCTACCATCCACACTTTTTAAAAAACATAAACTACACCCAAGTAACTGACAGAAGAGACTGAAATCGTTGTTAGACATTTTTACCCTTTTCGTTTTTAATTGAAAATTTTAAAAAACTAATAAAATTACTAATATAACCCATCTCATTTTCTAACTTATCAAAAAAAGCAAATTTGCCTTAGAACTTGCACCTGAAGAAACTATCTTGTGTCATCGGAGAACACAAACACATATCCCTTGGGAATAATCTAGGGTTTCTTCAAGTCGAGATGGATTTGGTTGTTATTGTGAAACTGGAAGCCTGAGCCCGCCAATCGGCTCTTCACCGTTGCTGGATCTGCATAAGAAATACTGAAATCGCCGACAATAGGAGACTCTTTTCGCCCTAAAGAGATATGAAATTTGGAAGAAACGTTCAGTTTCGATGAAAATCTGAAATCCATGGGGGTGACCTGGTTCCCTCCACTGGTAGGTTGTCAGCCATGTCATCGGAGAAGGAAGGGAGAAAAAAAGAACCAGACAAGAAAATAAAAGAAAACAGATGGAGAATTGAAGAATAAGAAGATAAAGAAACAGATAAAAGAAAACAAAAACGAAGAAAAAGAATGAGGCAGAGGAAGAAGGAGGAGAAGAAAAAAAAATCCAATGAGAAAAACGCAGAGGAAAAAAAAAATCAGAAAAGTAGCGTAGGACGACGAGTAGAAAGAAAAGAAAAAAACTACCTGGTTGGTCGCCTGAATAAATGGCGCTGCCAGAATAAAAATAAAGTAAAAGGAAAAACAAAAGAAAATCAAGATTAGGAATTAGAAGGAAAAACAGAGGAGAATGATAACCAAGATCTTGAAAAATGAGTTAAAAAAGAATCTCGGAAAAGGGTCGGCCATTGACGATGGCAAGGAATCATTTTATTTCTCAGTTTCGGAGGGTCATCCGATTGTTGTAGGTTTCCATAGCTAGGTTTCAGAGGGTAAAGAAGAAGAAACAGGATTTAGATTTGGGGTTTTACCCTCCTTAAGTGAAGGAGGGTAAAACCGTCATTTAACATTTCTTTAAGGGCATTATTGTCCATTTCAAAATCAATTTTGGGTGACATCAGCAACTAACGGAATTCGTTTAACAGAATGGACCTATTTGATTAACGGTGGTAAACGTTTGGGTGGTAGTTGATGTTTTTTGAAAGGTGTGGGTGGTAGGTGATGTTTTGAAACTATTTTGGGGGATAGCTGAAATTTATTCTTAAAATTAAAATCCCATATGGGTGCATATATTATACAATGAAGACAAGAGAATTGAACCCTATAATATCATGGGTCCCTAAACCCAGTTACCAGGAGCCAACCAACTGAGCTAGTAATTTTCTTCGAGGTTTGACAAAATAATGAGAAAACACGACATTCACAAGCGGCATCAAGGTTTTTGTGACCTAAACAAAACAAATTATTTTCTCACCAAAAAAAAAAAAAAAAAAAAAAAACCAAAAACAAATTATTCTCTATTGAATGAATTGAAAATGTTACTTCACTCCCCCAACCCTGAAAAATAAAAAAATTCATACCTTCTTTCTTGGTTGGATTAATTCATAACACGTGGTTAATATCATATATAATAATATTAAATAGGATGGCATAAAGATCGATCATAGGTCCAAATCGATATGAATCGACCAATTTGATACTAATTACTTGAACCATGATATAAATTCACGGTATCAAAATGTGTAATTTATATTATATCTACACACGCTGATTCAATCCTTTTGCCCATGTGTCCCAAAATGTTGAGACATCCGATATGGTATCAGTCAGTTATCTATGAAATCGCCCAATTTGACTCCGGATTTCGTTTTTTCTAGTGACCCTATTATCGACACTTCAATTGGAAATTACTGATCGAGTCTTTAAGTCAAGAGCCTCACCTAACACATAAACCAAGCATGAAAGCAGTTATGAAGTATCAGATGGTTTGTCTAAATAACAATGGGTTGATTACCTTCAGATGTAGCTCATATATTTATAGAGAGGGCTCATCTCTTGTCGTTCAATCGGTCCAATCGTCCATCCGACAAGCTGGGCTGCATCAGCATGCATGCCAATTACCCTAGCTTGTTCGATGGACGATTGAAGGACAAGAGATGAGCTCCATCCTCTATCCATTGGGAATAATCCTACAATAGACTATGAATGCCTTCTTATACAAATTTGACTCTCTCTCTCCCCATGAGATTAATAGGATTTTGGGTTAGAAATCCACTTCAACTATGCGAAGACTTATTTCTTATTATTATTATTATTATTATTATTATTATTATTATTATTATTATTATTATTATTATTATTTTGAATACGTTTGGGATTATTTTGAGAATATTGTTGAAGAAGAATAAAAATAGGGGATGGTTTTCGTATTCGAATCATGTATCAACCTTTCATTCAATAGAAGAGGGCTGATTTTGAGATTAGAGTTCTTTAGTTGTAATATAACATGATTATATAAATTACTTAAATTTCCTAACATATTTAGTAATGATACTCATAAGATGTAAAAATATTTTCTATTTAGATAGAAGAGATTTGGATACAAAGCAAAGCGTAAGCTAATAACTAAATATGAAATAATTTGGAATTAGTTACATAGTAATGTGATTAGTAAGTGCTGTATTCATTACAAAATTTTCCATTTAAAGGTAAAAAATTTCACTTCCCTTCCCTTTAATTCCCCTTACAACCAAACAAACCCTACATGTTTTCTTGACGATTGAAAATTCATTCATATATATATATATATATATATATGAAAAAAAAATCAATCTTCGTTTTCCTTGAAATCTAGACATCCTTTCTTTCTCTTATTTCTTTCATACAAATGAAAATAAAAGGTAGGAAACAAGCTGTAATCCCTATATCTAATTGGGGTTACGGTTTGCAGCAAAATACGCAAGAACACCAACCAAAGAGCATTGACGTAAGTAGTGGGTTCGGACTCGCCGGGATCGGCCCAATCATCCTTGAAGAAGTCGTCCTTGCCGGGTCCCCCTACCACTGCCCCAACAAGCACGTTTGGGTTGGGATTTGATGAGTTGTAGTAGACGGTGCCTTCCTTCCATGCGATGAACTGGGGATGATCCTTGATCGACGCTGAAGATGAGCCCCTATGATGGATATGTTGTGGGTACTTGGACCCGTACCCAACCATATATGACATATCCATGGGATTATCCCCGAGGATGTAATCCACTTGTCGCTTTGCCAGTTGATGGAGAGAAGAAGGGCCCACTATGACACCACTACAGTTGACGTTCTGTGATGAATGGGAGAGGTAATTAACGTATACCAGCTGCAAGAAGGCAAATGGAGCAACGGGTTGCATGTTACACCCCCTGGGCTTGTAGATTAGCCCACCTGGTGTGTATTCTTCGTGGGGAGACGATGACTCCGGTACGAGTGTGCACATGAAGCTATCCACCCACACTTTGTATGATGCTAGAGAGTCCTCGCTTCCTTCTAGGAATTCCTGCACAGGTTTTCGTTATTGTACCGTCAGAGGAGAAGCAGAATACACGCAATTTACTGTAATATAGAGAGATTTTTCTGTGTTTTGAATCCATGATCAGACATCTAATGGATGACTGGACAATAGAAGACGAGTTCAAGTTTCAAAACCGATCTCAAAACCGATTCAGACGATCTGTATCAGATAATTGATACGAATACCTAAAACCATAATGGATTACTAACCTTGGATATGAGAGAACATTAAGGCCGGCGCTTTTGGTATCCCAACCAAATTCAAAAATATTGAAACCAGCTCCGAAGGTTTTGCCATTGGTCTGAATGTAATTGAGATAAGAATCGTTCTGAGTGGCTCTCCTCAGCCATGCTGCTCCCCAAAGCAACTCATCCTGATATCCATTGTAGTCACAGTAACAGGGACAGACGCCAGATCTGATGTCAGAATTATCACTGTAAGCTCCTCTGTAGTTGTCGGCGTATTGGAAAACCCTTATTGCAGTGCGTAAGAGTGTATCGGCGTTACCAGGATCAGATAACTTGAAAGCCATGGAAGCTACTGACAGAGCTGCCGCTGTCTCTCCAGCCACATCCGAAGCAGGGTGCGTCGTTTCCACACTGTAAACCGTTCGAGCTGTGTCCATGTCCTCCGGTCTCTCCCAGCAGTTGTGGTCGCTTATTGGGTCACCCACCTATGATTTTGGAAGAAACAAATTCACATTTATTCCTTGTTACCATATTCTATTTTTTATTTTTTTTTAATTAATACTATTACTCCTCTTCCTTTTTTTACCAACGTAGTTTAAATGGTATCTGGGTCTTCTCGTGTCGCCCAGCGTCCGTTTTTCATCGGACAAGTTGGAATGGTAGGTGATGCATCCCAGTCCAATCGACAGATAACTGGCGCGTTGGACAACGAGAGGATCTTTTTACGTTTAAAAGGTGTTTTAGCAATCTTATGAAATTATATCATTATTCAACCCTTACCTGCTTTACCAACATTGTTTTAGTAATTGGTATCGCTTATGGGATCAGTCGGTATCGCTTATGGGATCAGTCCCGAATGATACTGATCCGAGATCAATCACTGGGATTAACATAGATGGCCGTCAAGTGGTAATCGATTCCCTTTGATGGTTAACATGCGTAAAAAAACTTTTTTTGATCGGCCCATCCAGCCCAAGATTCAATTATGGGACCAAACCCACATAATCGATCAAAATTAGTATCGGATCGATATTAGTATCCACCAATAACGGTACAAATAAATTGATCTCGCCGATTGCTAGAACCATGCTTACGGCCATGACTGTTCCAATATGGAATTTGAGCATTGAAATAGACGTGTGGATCGTCCGCTCCATCAAAAGGAATTGGATAAAGATTTTAAAATTACTTGTCACCAAGGTAGGTGAGAGTTCACATCACTTGCATATATATATATATATATATATGTATGTATGTACTTTTCATGGGATCACATTATTATTGATGTGGTGTGAGACCCACTCCTAAAGTGTGGGATCTACAAGATATGATGGTAATAAGATCCCAAAGAAAATACAAGTATAAGCAAGTGAACTATTCTCGATAGATAATATAAAATCAATTTTTTTTAATAACCACTATCAAATCTCAAACTGTTTCACTATTTAAGCTAAATAGGTTCAATTTTACCCAAAAAAAAAAAAAAAAAAATAGAAAAGCTAAATATGTTTTAAAAAAAAAAGGTGGGGGAGGAGATAGTGATCCACCGAGGGGCATAACGTGGGACTTGGGTTTTCTACTGACTGCATTCGAGCCATTGAGAGTGCATATATATGTGCGTCAATGCAATCCAATAGTCCATTAGTAATTCCACTAACTAATCCATGGAGGACCCACTCCAGATATCTTATCCAACTTCCGAGTCAAAACAGCAATCAATGTCTTCCTTAGAGATGGGGAGGGATTTCTGCGAAGGTGAAGGTGGGGGGTCAGGGGCAAAGATAAACCGTAGGGCCCACCTCTAGTAAAAGTCATGAGTGGGGTAGAGGAGTCCAATTCGTCTTCAATTATTGGAGGCTCCAACCCAGCATTCAACGACTGGAGTTAACTGGACGCGCCTACCCATACATCGGTAGGTGCGCCTGGTTAACTCTAGTTGTTGGATGCTAGATTGGAGCCTCAATAATTGGAGACGATTTCAACCCGGGGTAGAGTGGGGTAGTTGAACCTAAACGAAAATTCGGTCAGGATGGGCAACGGTCTTGAGTAGGTAATCGCTGCCCCATCGGGTGGCGTCAAGGGCTTCGCGTAGTGTGGAAGGAGGCATGGAGTCTCCGAATTCAATAATGCTCCAGGCCAGCAATGTGGTAGTGAAGGCCATGGGGAACCCAAACTTTATGTTGTCACCGGCATCATAATAGCCACCGGTCAGGTCAACACCGGCCGCTGAACCGTCACCGAGTGCTGATGGCCCTCGCCAAATCATCCGTTGGTCCACCAGCAGTGAACCAGAACGCTGCCCCTCGAAGAACAAGATGCATTTGGATAATGCATCCTGGTAGTCATGACCCTCACATTTAACCTACCTCACTTCAATTACAAGAAGAAAAAACAGAAGAAGAAGATGAGGAGAAGGGAATCTCATCATCTTTATGGATTAAAGCTACTAGAATTTTGTGAGGACGAGTGTCTTTCTCCCTCTTTATTCTTGGGTGGGAATTGAATGCTGAGTATATAAATATATCGATCATTTTTTCAAATATCACAAATTTATTCTGCCACATGGATAAAAATGGAATGAAAAATCTGCTACTTCAAGGGATAAAAATGGAATGGAAATATATTCTCTAATTGCCTATTCATTCCCTCCTTCAATTATATAACAAATAGTATTCCGTAACATTATATAACAAATGATATTCCCTTTCTCCTAATCATCCTAAATGATCATTATATAACAAAGTATAGAAGTTAGGATGATTAGAAAAATCGGGAATACCATTTGTTATATAATGATAGGGAGTACTATTTGTTATATAATGCTCGAAGGAGGGAATGAAAAAGGCAATTAGAGAATATTTTCCAATCTCTACCTTCTCCTATTTTATACTTTCTCGAGGAAGATACCCACCTCACTTCAGTGACAATAAGAAAAAACAGAAGAAGAAGAAAAAGATCATGAAGAGGAAGAGGAGAAGGAAATCTCATATTCTTTATGGATTAAAGCTACTAGAATCTTGTGATGATGAGTGTGTGTAATAAGTAAATAAATATATAGGATTATTATTGTTGTAATAAGAGTGTGTTATGTGGGTATTGAATACTAAGTAAATAAATATATAGGTGTTGTCGTTGGAATTCGGAATGGAATCCCCAAGACAAACAATATGGAACTTTCAATGAAACAATGGAACTCCTTCTCAGAACAAGGGTTCCCCGAGATACTGCTTCTCAATTCTATCTCCTTCCTTCCCTAACTCAAACACGGAAAAACACAACCAAAAGCAATGACCATTCAAAAAACAAGGATATATTCTCCAGAGTTCAAGTTCTCTTTATTTCATCTCTTTCTTGTTACATATATAGATTTAGTTGGAAAAAACCCCCTTTTTTTTCTGGGTAAGCCTTCCCATACCTGTTAACATTTTGATCATTAGATACCTAAGGTATAATAGGTCCGCACGCCTACTATCCCTTAGACCATTTAACATTGTCTTGTCATTCACATTTCGACCCCCATCGACCCTCTTCGACCCCCTTCTGGGCTACATTCCCTATATACCTTAGTGTCAGCTTCGATCCCTACACTTTTACCCAGTAGAGTTCTGACAATTTGCCGATTTGGACCAAGATCTGATAACTTGGCGGATCAAATTAGCATGGCTTGCATTTATGGTGGTTGTCAACATTTATAATCATTAATGTTAATCCATTAATGACCCAACAACCCACATCAATCTGTCATATCTTATCCGAGTCAGACCAGAGGGTCGAACATGAGCTTTTTACAATATTTTCCGTAATACCTTCTTTCCCATATCATAGATCTTGGACCTTAGATAAACACCACGTGTTCATCACCAAAAGATCATCTGAAGTTCCCTTTCTAAGGTTGGATTTAATCATCAACCATTATTTTCCCTAACAGAACCCCCTTGTTTCCTTACGAGTCGCTTCAACTGAAGGAGACACACCTTTAATGGAAAATATCTTCTTCTGAACACGTAGTCAATCCTCCGCCGCCCTCTCTGTGGCATGATTATCTCTATCTGCCCCTCTTTTTTGGAACTTGAACGCCCGCTTTCCTGAAATGGCGCCTGTAACGTTCTCGTCATGATTAGGGTTAATCCCAATTTTAAATGCTCCTGGTGCCGTTTCCATTTCCATCGAGCCGTTGCTTTTTGAATAGTGTCCATCTCCCGCCACTTATCGATCATCGCATCCGTCCACACGTCGTTTCCCCATCAAGCGTCACGTCTGTCTCTCTCCCATCAATCACAACGTTCAAAAATCATCATGACTGTCAGGCTGGGACCCACTGGTCAGCAAACCTATAAATATCTTCTTCCTTCTTCTCATCTCCTTCCCCACACACTTGCTCTTTGTAGAACTTTTCCGCGAAGGCTTTCTCTCGGAGGTTTTTCTGGTTCTACCTTCCCCGTTCTGTAAGAGGCATCTTCATTTCCGTAGAGATTTTCGGTGACCTGAACATTATCCGAGTAAGTTTCGCTCCTGTCCCCTCTATTTCTTTTACTTCTTTGCTAACCAATCATGGCTCGTGACAAAGCCATAGTCGGTCGTGTGTCTGAGCCTATCCTGCGTCAATCGCACCCCCCGCAATCTACTCAGGGTGGGGAGAGCTCCAGTGGTAACCCTGGGAGCTCTTCTCAAGGTTTCTCTGATGAGGCTGGTCCTCTATGTGTGGCTTCCTCCGTGAAGTCTGTTATGACTGAATCCAAACTCCAAGACCTTAGGGCCTCCTTCCGGGTCCCTGATTCAGTTGAGTTAATTGTTCTGGTCCCAGAGGATCGGGCATGCCATCCTTATTCCCATAGGATGGTGATAAACCTTAACATGTTCCTGTCTGGTTTCCGTTTTCCTTGTCAGCCTTTGGTCTTTAAAATTCTGGGCTACTATGGCCTAGCCCCTACCCAAATTCCACCCAACTCTTGGGCTCATATCCATTCATTCATCATATTCTTCCTTAGATGTTGAGAACCCCCCACATTACGGTTTTTCCGGTTTCTGTTCGATGTGGGTGTTCTGAACTGGCGCGATCCTTCGACCCGTCAGACGAAACCCAATGACATTTACTACTTTTTCCGTCGAAACTTAGACGTAGTTCCTCCCATGATCGAAACCACCCCCTCCTTTGTGCCTCATTGGAAAGAGAAGTTTTTTGGGGCGATAATAAAACGGGGTCATATTCTCCAAGGTATGCGTTCTTTCTCCATCGGGAACCAATGGCAGTTCATCAACCCCTCTGATATGGATATGTACGCGTTTTAAAAGAGTCTACCCTTTAATACAGGGATCATGAATCCAACATAAAAAATACGCACAACATTAAAATAGTACACGTTTAATACGTGTTTATACAATAGCCTTTGGAGTAAAAATACGGGCATACATTCACTATGCAATAGACATTTATATAATTCAGTAAATAGAATATTAACATATAAATACAAATTTATCCAAAACAAACCTTGCAATCTATAAAACATATACAAAATGATAATTTAATTAAGGATTTGAAGGTGACAAGGATAATCCTTTTGCAGGTGACAAGGATAATTCCGCTAGAAGTTCTAGGTAACGGTTCTCACATCCTTTTAAAGTTTGTATTTTAAATTTTGTAATTTCAAACTCTTGTGATTTATCACCTTAAATCACTCTAGAATCTTATCACCGTGAATCGCTCTATAAGTTATCTTCTGTAGTTCATTCCAAAGATTTATCTCCTTAATCACTCACAAATTTATTTTCTTTAATTACCCACAAAATTATCTCCTTAATTCACTTCATAGATTTATCTCTTTAAATCACTCTACGAATTTATCTCTTTATTCTCCTTAAATCATTTTACACAAATACATTGCAATGTGCCAATTCAAAATCTCCACTCAAATGTGAAGAGAATTTCTTTATTCTAAATGCTTACAATTGGTGGGAAAGGTTTTTATTTTTATTTTTGTTATTTATGTAAATTACACTCACCTCCCCTATACTAATGTACAATTACATGAACCTCCCCAAAACCAAGAATTAGATTACACTCAAATTTCAATTCATCTGTTGAGGGACATTAATTGCAGACATCACTTGGTCATATTAACCTAAATGGCCAAACTACCCCCAAGAGGTACTCAAGTTCCAATTTTACCCCTTTCATAGAAACTAGTTTACACTTATATCCCCTAATCCCCTTCTTCTCCCAATTTATCAATTGCACCAGAGAAAATTACACAGCTCGAATGGCGCAACAAATGAATCCCCTTTCTATTTTCTTTACGGATATTTCCAACGCGAACCCTAAATATTTTCCCGAGATGATTCCAACTTAATACTTTTTTCTTGAGGAGCTTGGAAACAAATCAATTTCAGTAAGAGTTTCAAACTTGCGATTGCAAGGTTCTCTTTGATTCAATATTCAATAGCAGCATTGTTGAGACAGTAGGAAAGGGGAAGGGGTTTATTTTCAAAGAGGTTTTTGAAAGGGGAAGGGGTTTAGTTTCAAAGAGAGTTTTGACAGGGAAAGGGGCTTCAGAAGAAGGGTTTCAAAGAGTTTCATGCGTTGATGACCATTCTCAAACTTCTTTCAGTGTTATCTGAGGGATTTAAAAGGGTTTCAAACGGGATAAGGGTTTCTGATTTTGCTTTTTTAAATTTCTCCATCGTGCTGGGCAAGCTGAGATCTGAAGATTTTATCTAGGTTTTAACTTTTACCTAGTTTATTCTCTGTAAGTTCTTGAATATTTTATACTTTTGGTTCTAATGCTTCTTGTATTCTTAGAAATGGTTTTAATTTTGACGGTCTCTTCCTCTTTCTTTTTGAGGCATGCCTCTATGTTTTATGCCATGGAACTCTATCAGGCTATGTGGGATAGAAATCGTCTCCAACCTAGCTTTTTGTGGGAGACACGGCTGCTTCATTTGGATGTGCAACACGTGGCAGGTATCATATCGGACTCTCAACAATCAATTGATGTATAATGTTATAACTAAAAGGTGTTGCATCCTATCAAATATCCCTTTTTGAATCTGAAAAGGATCGACAACTCCATCTCAGTCTGAGTTTTCAACCCAGACAGTTTCAAAGGGGAAAGGGAGGGCAGAGGAAGAAGAAAGGGATATCCAGAAGAAAGTTGAGAGAGAAAGAGAGAGACTGCCAGAGGATAAAGGAGATCGAGGAAGACGAAATCGTTTCAGAGGGTTTGCTTTTGGTATCAAATCGCGGGCAGTGGAAATTTGAGAAATTAGGGCGGTGGAGGTTTTGTTTCAGAGGGTTTGCTTTGGGTTTGCATTCCTCTATTCTCAACTTCTTTTTAGACTCTATCTAAACTTCTACATCTCCTTTTCCCTTTAGAATTTTAGATTTCTATTTTAGCTCCTGCAACCCTTTATCGTCTTCCTCTAGCAACACTCCCTTCATTGTGATGATCCGGCTTCCCTTGTAATAGAAAATTTTTATTTCACTATTCAGTGAAGAACACACTATCAAACACAGAAATAAAGAAGCCCTAACTTCGATTTTACAACATATAACAAAGAAAGAAACCATCTTCATTTCCACTCAATCCTTCTAATTTGAGATAAAAGGAGATTACAGAGTTGAACCGGTGTAAGGGCAAGATCTAAAGCCAATATTGACAAGAGTGATAATGAAGAACCTCAGAGAGCATGGAAGGAAACGAAACAGGAAGAGGAACCAGGATCTATTTTTTATTTTTTCTTTTGGTTTTCTGCGCGCAATACTGTCGACCAGTGGGAGCGGAGCTAGTATATCCACATTCTTGTGCCTGCAACTAACAAAGAAAGACTGGTTCTCCTTTCTCCTCCACCGCTCACTCCCTCAACTTTTCTTCTTCCTCTACCCTCTCTCTCCCCTCTGAACCTAAAACACATTGTAGTTTCAAGGTGGATTGAAATCAAGTTTTTTAGATTCAAAATTGACATTCGATATGCTGTAGCTCAGTTCCATTATGACTTTATACACCAACGTATTTCATCATTGTCGGATTTAGTCCCTGCCATGTGGTGGTCATCGGGATAAGGCAGTCGTGTCTCCCTCATAAACCCAGGTGGGAGACGATTTCTATCCGGCTATGTGTGATAGGGATGTTTCTCTTCTTCCAGATTTGTTTTTCCCTCCAATATTTAAGGTTTGCATACTTAACATCGATTGTAATTCGTCTACGATCTTAGTCGATGTTTCTTTCGATGATTAAGAAGAGTTCCGAAGGAGAATGTGATCCCAAGAGGTCGTAAATTTTAGGGAATTGTAATTTTACTGCGGCTACATTCGGTTATAAGGGGAATTGAAAAGCGGGGAAATCAAATTTTTTAACTAAAAATGAAACTTTTGTCATGATTACAACACATGTTATCATATTGCTATGTAACTAAATCCAAATCATTCCTTATTTAGTTATTAACTTACACTTCACTTTGCATTCAAATCCCTTGCATTTAAAATATAAAATAAATTTTACATCTTATTAGTATCATTACTAAATAAGTTAAGAAATTTAGGTAGTTTATACAATCATTTGTGTTACAACTATAAAAATTTTCTTTTTTAAATTAAAAAAATTTCCTTTCCCTTCCCTTTAATTTCCCTTGCAACCAAACATAGCATGCATGGATAATGATGAGGGAGAGGAATGAGAAATAATCCAACAACTCAACCAATCAGACCAATACAAGTGGAATCAGCAGCGACAAATGGATAGGGTTGTGGTGAGAACTCGTGCCCGGTTCAAGAATAAATCCGATCCATGCCAATAGCACACGTGATAAGGATTATGAGGAAGATGCTATTGAGCCATACAAAGATAGGATCCACATCCTCTCCCGCCTGAGATTTGGCAGGAGAGTTGGCGGCCCGGATGAATGGCCGACACCTGACTCTCGGGTGAATCCGAGCCCTCCATCCGAGCCGACAGCTTGTCGGCTGGAATGGAGGGCTCGAATTCACCAGAGAGCCAGGTGTTGGCCATCCATCCGGACTACCAACTCTCTTGCCAAATCTCAGGCGGGAGAGGATTTCTATACTACAAAGATATCGAACGTTGCAAAAGAGACTATATAGGAGTGCGAGTCAGAGTTCAAAAGCTTCATCACCAGCGAAACAACTGCTACCAGCGTGAGCAACACAAGACCATCACCGTTGAGGGCATTCTGTGGGCCATGTGCAAGCTTGGTTTCGACGATTACATCAAACTCCTCACCCATTACCTAAAGCGATAGCGTGAGCTCCAAGGCGATGGCCACGACGCTATCCGTTGCGACCCATTCATGAAGCGAAACGTCGATTTAGGAACTGCTCTGAATGTCGCCACCTATGCTCCGTCGGTGTCGCCAGCTACCAGAACCCACCCCCATTTTTGCAGGAAACATCATCTCTATACTTGTGTTTACTTCTTCCATGTAAGTAACAAGTATCTTCATTAAGGATTTCCATTGGGGACTTTCACTTAATTCCTTACACGAGGATGAAGCCCGGTGGTTTGCTCATTATCACTGTCAATAGTACTGGCACTCTCTTACAGTTCATCTATGTTACCCTTTTTCTCATCTATGCTACTAAGGAGTGTCGCCGGAGTTATAGGGGTCAGTGGAGTTTCAAGGGAGTCACCAGAATTGAGAGGGAGTCATCGGAGTTGTAGGGGAATTGCTAGAGTCGAATGTTATTGCATGAGTTAGGTGAAACAAAATTGTTCAGCTTATATGGGAACATCAAGGGTAAATGTGTCATTTCAATATCCCATTAACACCATTAGCTGATTGAAACTTTGTATAATTTCTATACTACAAGGGTAGGTGCATGTAATTAAACCTAAGTACAGGGGAGGTGAGTGTAATTTTTCCTTTTATTTATACATTTTAAACTTCTTTTTTAATGTTTAATACGCTAAATGTGTATCACTCGTGTGTATTACATTTCAAAATAAAAAAAAAACATGGATTTTCCAGAACGTATGCGCTATTTTGTAAAAAGTCACTTTATTTGGCTCAATAATACAGTTTGCCTATTACTCATGTATAATACGTGAACTTACTATTTGCACGACATAAACGTGAGGCCCACTACGTGGTAGGGTGTTAAACGGTTTCTTATTGGTTAAACGATACAGTACAATGCAGTGTATAGGAGGGTAAACTGAAACCGATTAAATAAACAATGTCGAAATTGAAACCAGAACTAAACAATTTTTCTTGTCCTTTATCTCATCTAGTACTCCAACTTCCTTCTCTTACCTAATGATCCTACTCTAACTTCCCTAATCTAACATATTTTCACCAATCACATAATCACTGTAGATGTTTTCTCAATTAGTTTCTTCCCCCACTCTCACAATGGTTTCTTTCCACATGTAATTTGTTGTCCCATCCATTAAGAATTCACTATATCACAAATTTACCAATACGTGGACTTTCACATATTCATTCATTTGAGATTTGAAGGACATCACTTCTAGAGTGATGTCACTCATTCATTCATTTGAGATTTGAAGGACACCACTTCTAGAGTGATGGCATTGCAGGTTAGATTTACATAACCTCTTAAAACAGATTCTTCTCTTAACTTGAAGAAGAGATTAATCAACCCAAATAATTTCCAACGACTAACTTCAAAGAGTAATATTTTATAGGTAGTGTAATCGCCGAATGTTGTTTGGGTTCCAAATGACAACACTTGTCACAAAAAACAAGCAAACAGTAGAGGGGCAGGTTGGATAACCCTATGGCCACTCCGATGCCTAAGTCAGTCCTTAATGGCAATAAATAGATGAACTCGGGAATAGAGAAAGCCAAGTTCAAGATAGAGGGCACTAGTAAATTCTGGGGTATGAAAGTTTAAAAGAGCGAGAGAATGAATCAATGAGATAATAAAATGTCAAAGTGTCAATCCATTTACCTTTGATGGAGGAGGTATTTATAGAAAGCATGGAGTGGCCTTGATTTTAGGGGCATATCTCTACAGTTGCGCTTGGATCTTGGGGCTTTGTCCAAGATCTTCAGGGGGTTATTCTCATGACATAGGAGTCTACATACACCTCTGATGGCTCCATCCCCGAAGTTGTGGGTCGTGTGGAATCAAGAGAGTCTGTGAGCTTCTCTCTCTCTCCACCTCCCCTCTCTACCTCCTCCACGGTATAGTCCTAGTTCAATGAGGACCCTTCCCTAAACTGAAATCTGATTGTTGGATTGTTTTCCAAAGGGTATCTTGTCCCGAGTTATGTAACTCTTGTATGGCCCCATAGTGGATCCTATCAGGGTTCCTCCAACCTGGGTCCTGCATCACAAGCATTTGAGTTCCCCCGGGATACCACAATTTGAGTCAATGTACAGATGTTTAACCATGGATCGGCTTCACCAATCCTCAAAATGAAACCATAGGCGACTCAGCATGTTTTCGGTTGAAATTTCAGCATTTCACCAGTATTTCGGTACTGCTTGCTATTTTTCAGTGTCATCGAAACAACAAATCCCAGTTATAAGTTTGTTGTTTTTACCAGATCCAGGAGCTCCAAATTGGTACTTTTTTTCCCAAATCAGATCCACTTCCAACTGAAATAAACTATTGGGGTTGCCACATCACATCTATAACATTTGCAAAAGTACAGTGAAGAATTTACCAAATTTCAATTTGAAGGCGTATATTACATTTTTCTCCAAAATGATTTTTTTTTTGTTGCAAAAAATAGGCTAAATACCTAATGGTTGGTCACAAATTTTATATGTTAGACACCAGAGACCAATCTATTACTTCACAATACTGGATTTAATTTTTTATATTTTTATATTTTCTGTTTTATTATAGAACGAACACAGCAGGATTCAGCGTATACCGCCAACCTAAGTTCCAAAGAAGGAACACAGCAGGATTCAGCATATACCGCCAACCTAAGTTCCAAAGCCAATCTATCATTTTGTGACTTTTCTTGCAATCAAAGGGTTCAGACATGTTTATAAAGGCTCTAGGCCCTAAAAATGGCCATTTGACCACTGAAATGACCAGTCAAAAAATACTGCCAAAACCTACACCATTTCGGCCCCATTTTGCCAGCAAGCCAAATGGTTGGCGAAACCGAAATTTTGAACTGTGTTAAACAACTTGTTGGACTACATGCCCGCAATTTTATCACTCCTAGATCTTCTAATAGGACAGTATCACATCAACCATATTCAGTGAGTTTTTGGGCCTTGTGGCGTAATAGATTTCCTCACGGGGGCGTCAAAAGCTGCATACAAGCTCCAACTTCCGCACCATAAATGAGGTTATGGTGTTATAGAGCTTCTTTCTATCCGGTACATATGATTAAGTTATGGGGTTAGAGCTTCAGCCTGTCCGGTCCATATGAATAGGATTTTAAATTCCTCAAAAACTAAAATCAGTAGAAGCAACAACTTAACGGACCTGGTACTCAAGATCATCATTTGCAGAATATAATGGTGGTTGATGACTATTCTCTGTCCCTTGGAGGCCCCCAGTTGTTAAAACGTCACAAAGAACCTAGAGCCATTCATCAATTAATTAAAAGCATTCCACAGAAAAACCAATATTGAAAAAGAAGCAGATAAACATCTCATAGTTCTTGATAGATAGCGTTGACAATCCACCACCCCCCCCACTTGTATGGCACAAAGGCTGATCTTACCATTTTTCAAAAAATTCCAAACTAGCAGATATGAGAGTGGTCCAGTGTTATTTGTACCGCAAATTAAATGCATCAAATGAGAGGGAAGTTGAAAGGCTTCCAAGGAAAAAATATATGTAACTTGTTTTTTTTTTTTTTAGTTTTATAGTCTTAAGCTCTAATACCTAACTAATACAGAAACAGAACATGGAAAATAATCCAATTAACAATTGCTAGAATCAAAAAAACACAGTACTATAGTTATCCAATAAAATATATAAATAACCTTGCCTTAGAATTGAACTTAATACATTAAATAGAATCCACGAGTCCAAATCATGCAGGGCTCTGAAGAATGGAGAAAATTATAGCCTCATCCATGCAAGGCTGAAGGGTCTAAACACAATCTTCAAATAGGAATCATATAAAGTTGCGGGGAACACCATGTATTTTAGGATGAGCATGGACCGCAGGATCAGTCTTGCAGTGGTACATAACTAAGTCTATCAGGTTGACTGGTTATCTCCCTAACTGCTCCTCCCTCAAATTATTCACTGGTTTCCTAATCTAATTCAATCAACTAGTTACAAATCCACCAACCATTCATGTCTGAAACTCCAATCCGAACCATGGTTCTTCTACTCACTATGTTATCAAAATAATACAAGCTTTGGTACAGCATATAACTAAAGAAATGAACTGTCAAATAATGCAACATTGCAACAGCTTATACTTTGACATGTCTTTTCCATGAGGTACTTACTCTTACTAAAATTGGACAATTGCACTGAAATTTATGCTTCTTTACCAAATAATGATACTACTATTATTTTATTTATTTAACTTTTTGATAAGCAAAATTAGCTCCAAGAGGAGTTTTTTTTTTTTTTTTTTGGTTAGAAGGAAGCTAGCAATCATCGTGAGCCAATATATGTGATAGTACTGCCAGCCGATATATGTGATAGTACCACCAGCGGTACTATGCCAGCAGTACTATCGTTGGCTATTCTAATGCAAACAAGAGGAAGAAACGATGAGAGGATCTCTGCAACTTGCGATGATGAGGTGCAAATAGGAAGAAACAGAGATGCCGATACTTGATGTGCCACTCGTAATGAAGATTTGGATTGATTCAAAGAACCTGCTCTGATACCAAAAAAGAGTCCGAGAAGAAAAGAAGAAGAAGAAAGATAGATCATTTATTGATTCAATGTCTAAGTCTAAAGTGAATAATAGGTTACAAAGGATTATATATAGGAGACCTAATCTGATAATAAAAGGAAAAGGAAATAAAAGGAAATACAAAAACTTTCTAATATAAATAATAGCCATAATAGCCAACGATAGTACCATTGGCGGTACTATCACATATATCGGCTCACAATCATCATACCACATGAACGGGTTTACTAGGCGAGTCATTATCAAAGAAACCTTAATAATCGATGAACCTTCCACATGTCAACGAATATTGATAGCCAAAAATAGATCATTGGTGGCAGTTCACTTTGTATTCATGGATTAAATATCATCCCCAAAGCACTTTGCCGTGAAGCAAATAAAGGCCTTCCTTCAAATACGTGACTAAATAGAAATTAAGAGAAGAAAAAAAAGGAGAGAGAGAGCAAAATTGAATTAGTTGGTGCTGATCTCCTCCTTGTAGTTTATATTTATTGAAAAAAAAAAAAAAAAAACTATTAGATTAGATCTAGGAAAAAGAAACTAACAAGCCTAATTGGTAAAGGAAACTAATAAAGCAAACTAATAAACTAATTAAGAGTCCATCAGTCCACATGATTAAGCAATAGCGAATTTTATATCGTTACGCTAAACACCTACCCCCCCCCCCCTATTAAGCTGGAGCATGGGGGAATGTAAAAGCTTTAGCTTGAAACAATGTAATAACGAAAACAATAGCAACAATGAGAACTTCAACTTGAAACAACGTATCAACAGAAGTAGCAGCAACAATAGTATTAAAGCAGCATAGTACAGGTTACGGTGAACCAAGCAGCAATAGTAGCACAAACTTTACCTTGAACCAATGTATCAACGGAAACAACAGCAATAGTAGTAAAGCAGCACAGTATAAGTTACTGTGAACCAAGTTGCTATTACAGTAGTAGTATCAGTAAAGTAGCATAGTCTAGGTTACTATGAACCAAGCAGCAATAGCAGCATAGTATATGTCATTGTAAACCAAGTAGCAATAGCATCATAATTAATAAGAGCAACAATAGTGGTGGCTCCAACACGAGCAAAAATAGTAAGTTGCATTACGTGCAACAAGTAAGCATCATACAGTAGTATCAATAAGTAGTATCTCGAAGGATGTACAACACAAGAAATCCCATAAGCAAGAGCGACCGCAATTAAGATCCAAATTTGAAATCGATCCAATGGTTAGATCCAAAGTTATGAGGTATGTAGAACTATTTGGGACATTTTTTTTTTTTTTTGGGTAAATAGATTCTTTATTAAAAACCCAAAGAAGGGAGATCACTACACGCATCCCACCAAAACAGGGGGAGCAAAACAAGAACAAAAGCCCAATAGACAAAGACCCAACTAAGAGAAAACACTACAATTTGGAATCCAACTAACCGGACCACCAAAACCATCAATCTAATGGACATCAAATTGCCAATTGGCGCTGAAAGCCTCTAAACTGCTCGAGGGGGGCTTGAAGGACATTCTGGAGATTTTATCTTGGTTTTCATTAACAATATCAATGACGATCCTTTCCTTGGGCTTCGAAGACCGATTGAAGATTCTGAAATTTCTCTCCTTCCAAACGTCATACACAAGAGCACTGAACACAAAGGAAGGGATGAAAGAAATGGGATTGCATTTACTGAACGTGGAAGAGATCCAATGAGCATCACTCACTTTCCAAGGACACATGGCGAAGGGGGCAAGGGACACATCTGGAGAAACAGCTTGCTCTGATGAACTTGTAAAATGTGCAGTCGATGAACAAGTGGTCTTTTGTCTCTCCCATCCCAACAAAAACAGCACATAGGAGACACAAAAACCTTACAGATAGCTAATTGATCTGCCGTAGCTATGGCAAGCCCTCCAAGAAGTAAAGGAATGACGCGGGGTATTACAAGGGGACCAGATTGCCCTTTTCCAAGAGACCTTCGGATTACGGGGCCGAACTGAACTTCCAAGCTTCTTTTATGGAGAAAACCGAGGTATAACCTTGATTATTCATCCACAGAATTTTATCCTTCCCCCTATTGAGAGAAATATGACTTTGCTGAATGTCATTCCAGATGTCTCTATAAACCTGTTGATCAGAACTAAGGCAAGGTTTCCATGTGTTGACATTCCAATAATCACTAACTTTGGCATATTTTTCCTCTCCCATAATAGAACAATTGGCTGCCTTTACCCTATCCCAAAGAATACTCCCATTAAGCCACGGATCAAGCCAGAAGAAGGTATTCTCACCCGACTTAATGGAGTAAATGATTTTTCCAAACATAATCTCTCTATGCTTAAGAATGTTTCGCCAAACCCAGGAAAACTTTTTGGATGCTTGGACAGTGCAAATAGAGCCTTTCCTCAGGTATGAATGCTTCACCCATCGGACCCAGAGACTATCTTTGTTGATGATGATGCTCCATAGATGTTTTAAAGCTCCTGCTGCCACCATGTCTTTGACCCGAAGATCCAAGACCTCCCTCAAAGTTAGGCAAACATATTTTGGCCCAACTAATAAAATGAATCTTTTTTTTTAGATCTGGTCCGGACCAGAAGAACTTGGCAAATAAAGATTCTATGGTGATCATGGTCTTACAGGGAAGACCCAACAGACCAGCCCAATAGAAATATCCTCTTTGAAGAACTGAAGAAATGAGCTGGATGCGACTGGCATAGGAAAGAAAACGACAATTCCATCCTTCGATCTTCAATCGAATTTTATCAATAATAGGGTCAAAATCCCATGAGATAAGCTTGCAGCCACAAGGGGAATACCCAAGTATTTGACAAGAAGATAGCCATAGGAGAAGCCACTGCAATCAATCAACTCATTTTTAATATCCGCATTAACTCCTCCAATGAGAATAGAAGACTTAATCCTGTTGATATTGAGACTCGAACTATGACTGAAAGAGTTAAGGAGATCCAAAGCACCAGTAATGGAATATCTTGAAGCTTTCACAAAGATCATAAGATCGTCAACAAACATAAGGTGGGAAAGCTTTAAAAACTTACATCAATGAGTGAGGGCAATGTTCTTGCTACGAACAGCCGAGTCAAGCATGATGGATAGAGGCTCCATAGGTAGAGTGAAAAGATAGGAGGAAAGAGGATCTCCCTACTGAATACCACGCTCACCTCTAAAGTACCCAGTCGGGCTGCCATTCACCAAAACAGAAAACATGAGAGTGCGAATGCAAGCACTAAACCAATTCAGCATCATATCCGGAAACGATTTGTCGTTGAAGATTCAGTTTGAATCTTTCTTGATGTGCCGGCTATTAGTTTAGCCTTGTCATTATGGGTAAAAATTACATCCAAAACCTTTGTTGATACTGGAATTAACTCATCGTCTTCTTCAGAGAGGACTTTTGAAGGATTTGCTTCTGTTTCTGTCTCTTCAGAGGAGTTTTCCTCAAAAAGATTATAATGATGCTGCTTGAATACCGTTTCATGTTCGATATACAACTGTTGCATCATAGTTATTAATTTTTGTTGTTTAGAAAAATCAGTTTCTTCTTTAAACCGTTTTTTCCAATAGTCGATTATTTCTTTTAAAGAAAGAAATTGCGAAAGAGTAGTCGGTTTTTCCGTAGTTAGAGGTTTTAAAGATTCGGCATTTCCATAATACCACGCAGTTCTGTGGGATGTGGAAAAAGCAAGAATCTCTTTGGAAAAATTTTTATTTAAAATTTTGTCAAATTTTTGGTCCAGCCTATGGATGGTCTCTTGGTTGAGATCCAAGTCTATTATAGAACCAAGTTGGGTTACTTGATCCTTGACTAAGGTAATTTCATTTTGAATATGATCAACTTTTTTGTCGATTTTGCGGAAGAAAGTAAAAGATAAATCTAATAGCATATTAACTGCGCCACTTATAGTGGGCAATTTTTCATTACTTGTTTTTAATATATGAGTACTATGAGCATACTCCGTACTATTAACACCACATAAATTTGCTATGCATTCACAGCGTCCTAGATCTGTTGCCATTTAGTTTTTTACTTGGTTTTTAGATCTCTAGATGTCGTTCACCACACAAATCTTGTGAATTCAGTAGACAAATTACGGCCAGCTCAACCACACGCCTTCCCGGCTCTAAAGGGAGCTTAAAGGCCAACTACCCCACAAAAGAAGATGGTTATGGACTTGAAGACCTCAAAACCGTTCAGCCAACCGGCAACCCGCCTTTATAGAACAATAACCCTGTGTACCAACCACCTCCACCCGGATTGGAGGCACAAAAGATCTTAAAAGGAGATGAAACAGAAACTTTAAACAAAAGAAAGACTTAAAGCATAAGTAAAAGGAGGGTTAAAGAAGAAGAAGTGCATAAAGTAAAGACTTAAAGCAACAGAAAAGAAAAAAAGTAAGAAACTTCATTACGAACCAATCTGGGTAAGGTGGGATTCCAAGTACAAAGACTTATAATCACGTCTAATTATAGGCTAAGAATCCGATAAGAGACGGTATTCGAAGACTATAAGAAGAAGATCATATAGTTTCTTCAAGCTTTAACAAGAGCAACTTGGCTCTAATACCATTTACAAGAACTCAAAGAAATAACTAAAAGAAAGTAGATGAGAAAGAGAGGTAGGTGGGAGAAAGGGAGAGAGATCTTACAAGAGAGAAAGAGGGAGGTAAGGCATGCCCTTAAATCAGAGGGTAGATGCCTATTTATAGAAAAGGCATGAGTTAACTATTCGGTTAATAATAATTCAAGTTAAGTTACTTTTTGAATAGTGTTTGTCGGTGGCACTATTCACTGCTACAGTAACATGAACAGTATTTACTGCTACAGTAACTCAACATAAAAATTTCAAGTCTTTGAAGATGTCGTATGCTGGATTTGTAGCACGTGGCCTTTGATCTAGGCTTTATGCTAGCATGTGTAGGTAGTCATTATCTCGAGACTTCTATCAAGTCAGCAGGTACCGCCGGTGCTGGGTCCGCTGTCAGGAGAGGATATGTAAGAGTCATCGGTATCAATATTGAGATATCTTAGCTCTAATTGTCGGTGATCGATGATTTCTTCTACCTTAATTACGTATTCAAAAGGGAGGTCTAGAAAGTTCAGCTTGACGAACTGTTCTAACCGTTGAAGAACCTCAAGTTTTTGCTGAGGGGTGATCTGGTAATTTACTTGCATATTTATACAAAATACTCTTGTCCGTCAGTGATTTAAAAGTTAAAGAGTTGAGCAAACTTGACCGCATCATGGAGTTTTACGATCGAGTTGATGAAGAATCGCTCGCCTTTGATTTGTCGAGCCATTGTTAATGCTTCATCAGCTTCAAATTGTAATGGGTACTAGATCAATATCGGACGGTCTGGTTAAGGCCCAGATTTGATAAGGCGCATAAAACCGTTCTCTTCACCGCCAGCCCAGAGTTTCAAAAATATTTAGTTCTAGATAATTGTCAAATTTCCATGTACCAGCAACATGATAAAGCATAGCTTTTATCATATTAGGAAAATGATTAATTAAATCGACACTGGTATTTTTAAAATACACTCTAGAAACTAATCCCCAAGAAAATACTATTTCATCCCAAGGGTGGAGCTCCAAGTAAAAATATAGACGCAGATGTTTGTATTTGTTTTCAAACAGTCTTTCATAAAATTCGGTTAAAATATCAGTAAAGGTTGTATATTGTTCTTCATCACAGATTGTTTTAATCTGGTTGAAGAGGTCAACAGGGAGAATCTGACGACTTTTTTCATAGAGACAAATCCTTTTAATTTTGTTAAAAATACAATCGTCGGAATAAGGGGGTTCCAGATATTCCGCAATTTCTAAAAACATGTTGATCTTTTCTAAATCATAATCATCATTCCAGTTCATTTGTTTAATGACACCAAGAATGAGTTTTTGAAATTCTTTTTGCTTTAAATAGGCCCAACAAGTTTGAAAGGGAACTGAGATATTTCCGAAACAGTTTTTTCTGTTCCGTAACATGGGCTTTCCAGGCACCATTAATTTCATCATAAAAAACTTTTGAAATTCCTAGATTAAAGAAATCGACAATCATATTTTGGGGCAAAGGTTCAGGTTTTAGGGCTTTTAAAACCTGAGAATATGATATTTCTTTAGTTGGGGTAGCCCAAGGATTTTGGAAATATCCGCCCATGGGTTAACCTTGAGAATTTTGAAGGTGTTGAAAATGGACTAGGATTTTAGCTCCATATTCGGATTGATGGGGAACACTTGGTCCGAATGCTGGTCCAAAGGGAGGAGTAAAAGTAGGAACAAAATATCCAGTGTTTTGTAGACAAGTTCCAATAGGTCCGTGATTGGGAGAGTCTGGATCAGTGATTTTGATACCACCTCTTCAGGGATTGGGAAAGAATGGAAGCTTCCCTCTTTTGGGCTTGACTGGGTGAATGAATGGCTTTTTACCACGGCTTATCAAATTTATCTGGCAGTTTACCAGACATTTTGAAGCGTCAAGTGCTTTTGTTAGCTGTGACTATTTCAGATTCCCTGCTAAGAAAGTCAGCTAAAACATTGTTAGAACATTTAATATATTCTATTTCAAAAGGAAATTGACTGACAAAATTAAACTATTTTATTCGGCGAGGGTTTTCCTCCCGCTTTTTAGATTTTAAGAAATCCTTAACGGCCTGATTATCCGTCCGTATAAGGAATTTATCAGATGCTAAATAAATTTTAAACCATTTTAGTCCATTTATAATAGCTAAAAGTACTTTTTCATAGATAATGTAATTAATTTCGGCAGGTTTGAATTTGCCAGAATTATAACCATAGAGTTCTTCTGCTTTAGGATTCTTCAGTGGTTTACATTTGATAACAGCTCCCCAGTGTTCGTTGGAGGCGTCGGTCTCAAGAATCATGTAAAATCACCTGTTTTAGGAAAATACAGAGGGGGTAAATGTTGAATTTCTTTTTTAATAGATTGGATTACAGTAGTGTCATTAGGAGTCCATCAAAGGGTTGATCTTTTTTGAGTAACCGATGTAAAGACTTTTCTTTTTTAGAGAGATCTTTAATGAACTGTCGACCATAATTAGAATTCCGAGAAAGCTTTGTAATTGCTTTTTATCTACTAGAGTGTCTGGAAATTCTTTTAATTTTACTAAAATATGGTCTTGTAATTGAATACCATTTGGATTAAGGATTAAGCCCAAAAATTCGATAGTAGTTTGTTCGACTTCGATTTTTAGGAGAAAAGATTATTCCATGTTTTTGGAATAAATCAGTCATAATTTCAAGATGCTTGGTAAGTTCATCTCGAGTTTTAGAGAAGACTAAAATATCATCAATATACACCACACATACACCACACAAGAGTCGAGATTAGAGAAGATGTTGTCCATCCATCTCTGAAAGACTTGAGTGCATTACATAAGCCAAAGGGCATAACTGTCCATTGGTAGTGTTTATAATAAGGGATACTAAAGGCGGTCAAGGGTTTTGACTCGTCTGTTAATTTGACTTGCAAAAATACATATTTACAGTCGAATTTACTGTAAATACTAGCGTCTTGAATTTTATTAATCAAGACGTCTTTCCGTGGGATAAAATAGCCATCAAAGATAAGATGCTTATAATTAATGACCATTCTGGCTTTTCCGCGTTTGATCTCAGCATGATTTCTTACAAGAAATGCTAGGCAGGAATGAGAGCTTGATGTGGGTTCAATAAGTCCTTTATCTAATAATAATTCTTTGAGTTGATTATCAAATTCTTGAATATCGTGAAGTGTATAGATGATTGGATTGACTCTAATGACCTTGGTTGGATCAGATCATTAAGTTTTAGTGTGTAATATCGGGGAGATCGATCCTATAATTGCAGGGGATTTTCACTAAAATTATCTTTTAATTTAGGAAACATCCAATGTGTCTCATCAAGGGTTAGGATTTGATGAGGGTCGGGTGTAAACCCGGTCTCACATTTGTTAACATGATGTGATAAAATTGGTACTTTTACCTGTTTATTGGTGGTGAAGATAATATATGTTTATGCCATTCCATTGGAAGGTATAAACGTGTAAAGTTATTTCCTAAGATGAAATCGCCGTATATGATAGGAAAACAAAGTATTTTAGGAATAATAAATTTTTCATTTCCTAAAATAACGGGTATATTTTTAGCTTTATATTTTAAAAATGTGGGATGCCCATCAATGCCAATGACGGGGATAGGTGTTTTCAGCTTTATCCTCTATTCAATGGGTAAAGATTGTCATCTACTGCAGCAAGTTGTTGCTCCAGTATCGAGCAACACATCCAAAGTATATGATTTATAAAATGGAAAGTGAAATTTAACTTGGACATATAAATACTTTTTCTTACTTTGTTTGGTAGAAAATATATGTACATCATCATCGATGAAACTGATGATAAATAGCAAATGTTTTAAGTTCGTCAGTGTCAACGAGGATTCCTTTACCTTTAAAGGAAGTAGATCCGGAGCCTAATCGGATAGGGATCTGAACCGTTTTAGTGGCAATGGATTTGGGTTCCTCTATTTTTAAAAGAGAACTATACTGAGGCAACATTTTTTGTTTCTCAGAAAATTGTCGTTGAAAATAAAGATTTTTTCCCGAAGCTACTATTTCGAGTGTGGGAAATTTTTGTTCGTCTTTAGAAATTATGTCATCTAGTAACCATTGTTTTGGCATACGAAGATCATGCCAGTTAATTAAGCGGGGTTGAATTTCTGTTTCAAAAGGTTTAGGTTCGAAAATTTCATCTATGCGCTTATCAATTGGCTTAATTGAAGTTTTTGCCACATTAACTTCAATTAAGCCAATTGATAAGCGCATAGATGAAATTTTCGAACCTAAACCTCTTGAAACAGAAATTCAACCCCGCTTAATTAACTGGCATGATCTTCGTATGCCAAAACAATGGTTACTAGATGACATAATTTCTAAAGACGAACAAAAATTTCCCACACTCGAAATAGTAGCTTCGGGAAAAAAAAATTTATTTTCAACGACAATTTTCTGAGAAACAAAAAATGTTGTCTCAGTATAGTTCTCTTTTAAAAATAGAGGAACCCAAATCCATTGCCACTAAAACGGTTCAGATCCCTATCCGATTAGGCTCCGGATCTACTTCCTCTAAAGGTAAAGGAATCCTCGTTGACACTGACGAACTTAAAACATTTGCTATTTATCATCAGTTCATCGATGATGATGAACATATATTTTCTGCCAAACAAAAGTAAGAAAAAGTATTTATATGTCCAAGTTAAATTTCACTTTCCATTTAATAAATCATATACTTTGGATGTGTTGCTCGATACTGGAGCAACAACTTGCTGCGGTAGATGGCAATCTTTACCCGCTAAATAGAGGATAAAGCTGAAAACACCTATCCCCGCCATTGGCATTGATGGGCATCCCACATTTTTAGAATATAAAGCTAAAAATGTACCCGTTATTTTAGGAAATGAAAAATTTATTATTCCTAAAATACTTTGTTTTCCTATCATACACGGCGATTTCATCTTAGGAAATAACTTTACACGTTTATACCTTTCAATGGAATGGCATAAACATAATATTATCTTCACCACCAATAAACAGGTAAAAGTACCAATTTTACCACATCATGTTAACAAATGTGAGACCGGGTTTACACCCGACCCTCATCAAATCCTAACCCTTGATGAGACACATTGGATGTTTCCTAAATTAAAAGATAATTTTAGTGAAAATCCTCTGCAATTATGGGATCGATCTCCCCGATATTGCACACTAAAACTTAATGATCCAACCAAGGTCATTAGAGTCAATCCAATCATCTATACACTTCACGATATTCAAGAATTTGATAATCAACTCAAAGAATTATTAGATAAAGGACTTATTGAACCCACATCAAGCCCTCATTCCTGCCTAGCATTTCTCATAAGAAATCATGCTGAGATCAAACGCGGAAAATCCAGAAAGATCATTAATTATAAGAGTTTAAATAAGCATCTTATCTTTGATGGCTATTTTATCCCACGGAAAGACGTCTTGAATTTTGATTAATAAAATTCAAGACGCTAGTATTACAGTAAATTCGACTGTAAATCTGGATTTTGGCAAGTCAAATTACCAAACGAGTCAAAACCCTTGACTGCCTTTAGTACCCCTTATTATAAACACTACCAATGGACAGTTATGCCCTTTGGCTTATGTAATGCACTGCAAGTCTTTCAGAGATGGATGGACAACATCTTCTCTAATCTCGACTTTTGTGTGGCGTATATTGATGATATTTTAGTCTTCTCTAAAACTCAAGACGAACATACCAAGCATCTTGAAATTATGACTGATTTATTCCAAAAACATGGAATAATCTTTTCTCCTAAGAAAATCGAAGTCGAACAAACTACTATCGAATTTTTGGGCTTAATCCTTAATCCAAATGGTATTCAATTACAATACCATATTTTAAAAAAATTAAAAGAATTTCCAGACACTCTAGTAGATAAAAAGTAATTACAAAGCTTTCTCGGAATTCTTAATTATGGTCGACAGTTCATTAAAGATCTCTCTAAAAAAGAAGTCTTTACATCGGTTGCTCAAAAAAGATCAACCCTTTGAATGGACTCCTAATGACACTACTGTAATCCAATCTATTAAAAAAGAAATTCAACATTTACCCCCTCTGTATTTTCCTAAAACAGGCGGTTACATGATTCTTGAGACCGACGCCTCCAACGAATACTGGGGAGCTGTTCTCAAATGTAAACCACTGAAGAATCCTAAAGCAGAAGAACTCTATGGTTATAATTCTGGCAAATTCAAACCTGCCGAAATTAATTACATTATCTATGAAAAAGAACTTTTAGCTATTATAAATGGACTAAAAATTCCTTATACGGACGGATAATCAGGCCGTTAGGGATTTCTTAAAATCTAAAAAGTGGGAGGAAAACCCTCGCCGAATAAAATAGTTTAATTTTGTCAGTCAATTTTCTTTTGAAATAGAATATATTAAAGGTTCTAACAATGTTTTAGCTGACTTTCTTAGCAGGGAATCTGAAATAGTCTCAGCTAACAAAAGCACTTAACGCTTCAAAATATCTGGTAAACCGCCAGATAAATTTGATAAGAGCCGTGGTAAAAAGCCATTCATTCACCCAGTCAAGCCCAAAAAAGGGAAGCTTCCATTCTTGCCCAATCCCTGAAGAGGTGGTATCAAAATCACTGATCCAGACTCTCCCAATCACGGACCTACTGGAACTTATCCACAAAACACTGGATATTTTGTTCCTACTCTTACTCCTCCCTTTGGACCAACATTCGGACCGACTGTTCCCCATCAACCCGAATATGGAGCTAAAATCCTAGCCCATTTTCAACACCTTCAAAATTCTCAAGGTCAACCCATGGGCGGATATTCCCAAAATCCTTGGGCTACCCCAACTAAAGAAATATCATATTCTCAGGTTTTAAAAGCCCTAAAACCTGAACCTTTGCCCCAAAATATAGTTGTCGATTTCTTTAATCCAGGAATTTCAAAAGTTTTTTATGATGAAATTAATGGTGCCTGGAAAACCCATGTTACGGAACAGAAAAAACTGTTTCGGAAACATCTCAGTTCCCTTTCAAACTTGTTGGGCCAATTCTATTTAAAACAAAAAGAATTTCAAAAACTCATTCCTGGTGTCATTAAACAAATGAACTGGAATGATGATTATGATTTATAAAAAAGATCAACATGTTTTTAGAAATTGCGGAATATCTGGAACCCCCTTATTCCGACGATTGTATTTTTAACAAAATCAAAAGGATTTGTCTCTATGAAAAAAATCGTCAGATTCTCCCTGTTGACCTCTTCAACCAGATTAAAACAATCTGTGATGAAGAACAATATACAACCTTTACTGATATTTTAACCGAATTTTATGAAAGACTATTTGAAAACAAATACAAATATCTGCGTCTATGTTTTTACTTGGAGCTCCACCCTTGGGATGAAATAGTATTTTCTTGGGGATTAGTTTCTAGAGTGTATTTTAAAAATACCAGTGTCGATTTAATTAATCATTTTCCTAATATGATAAAAGTCATGCTTTATCATGTTGCTGGTACATGGAAATTTGACAATTATATAGAACTAAATATTTTTGGAACTCTGGGCTGGCAGTGAAGAGAACGGTTTTATGCGCCTTATCAAATCTGGGCCTTAACCAGACCGTCCGATATTGATCTAGTAGGCCCATTACAACTTGAAGCTGATGAAGCATTAACAATGGCTCGACAAATCAAAGGCGAGCGATTCTTCATCAACTCGATCGTAGAACTCCATGATGCGGCCAAGTTTGCTCAACTCTTTAACTTTCAAATCACTGACAGACATAGAATATTTTGTATAAATATGCAAGTAAATTACCAGATCACCCCTCAGCAAAAACTTGAGGTTCTTCAATGGTTAGAACAGTTCATCAAGCTGAACTTTCTAGACCTCCCTTTTGAATACGTAATTAAGGCAGAAGAAATCATCGATCACCGACAATTAAAGCTAAGATATCTTAATATTGATACCGATGACTCTTACATGTCCTCTCCTGACAGCGGACCCAGCATCGGCGGTACCTGCTGACTTGATGGAAGTCTCGAGATAATGACTACCTACACATGCTAGCATAAAGCATAGATCAAAGGCCACGTGCTACAAATCCAGCATACATCTTCGAAGACTTGAAATTTTTATGTTAAGTTACTGTAGCAGTAAATACTGTTCATGTTACTGTAGCAGTGAATAGTGCCACCGACAAACACTATTCAAAAAGTAACTTAACTTGAGTTACTATTAACCGAATAGTTAACTCATGCCTTTTCTATAAATAGGCATCTACCCTCTGATTTAAGGGCATGTCTTACCTCCTCTCTCTCTCTCTTGTAAGATCTCTCCCTTTCTTCCACCTACCTCTCTTTCTCATCTACTTTCTTTTAGTTATTTCTTTGAGTTCTTGTAAATGGTATTAGAGCCAAATTGCTCTTGTTGAAGCTTGAAGAAACTATATGATCTTCTTCTTATAGTCTTCGAATACCGTCTCTTATCGGATTCTTAACCTATAATTAGACGTGATTATAAGTCTTTGTACTTGGAATCCCACCTTACCCAGGTTGGTTCGTAATGAAGTTTCTTACTTTCTTTTCTTTTCCAGTTGCTTCAAGTCTTTACTTTATGCACTTCTTCTTCTTTAACCCTCCTTTTACTTTTATGCTTTAAGTCTTTCTTTTGTTTAAAGTTTCTGTTTCATCTCCTTTTAAGATCTTTTGTCGGTTGGCTGAACGGTTTTGAGGTCTTCAAGTCTATAACCATCTTCTTTTGTGGGGTAGTTGGCCTTTAAGCTCCCTTTAGAGCCGGGAAGGCATGTGGTTGAGCTGGCCATAATTCGTCTACTGAATTCACAAGATTTGTGTGGTGAACGACATCTAGAGATCTAAAAGCCAAGTAAAAAACTAAATGGCAACAGATCTAGGAAGCTGTGAATGCATAGCAAATTTATGTGGTGTTAATAGTACGGAGTATGCTTATAGTACTCATATATTAAAAACAAGTAATGAAAAATTGCCCGCTATAAGTGGCGTAGTTAATATGCTATTAGATTTATCTTTTACTTTCTTCCGCAAAATCGACAAAAAAGTTGATCATATTCAAAATGAAATTACCTTAGTCAAGGATCAAGTAACCCAACTTGGTTCTATAATAGACTTGGATCTCAACCAAGAGACCATCCATAGGCTGGACCAAAAATTTGACAAAATTTTAAATAAAAATTTTTCCGAAGAGAATCCTGCTTTTTCCACATCCCACAGAACTGCGTGGTATTATGGAAATGCCGAATCTTTAAAACCCCTAACTACGGAAAAACCGACTACTCTTTCGCAATTTCTTTCTTTAAAAGAAATAATCGACTATTGGAAAAAACGGTTTAAAGAAGAAACTGATTTTTCTAAACAACAAAAATTAGTAACTATGATGCAACAGTTGTATATCGAACATGAAATGGTATTCAAGCAGCATCATTATAATCTTTTTGAGGAAAACCCCTCTGAAGAGACAGAGACAGAAGCAAATCCTTCAAAAGTCCTCTCTGAAGAAGACGACGAGTTAATTCCAGTATCAACAAAGGTTTTGGATGAAATTTTTACCCATAATGACAAGGCTAAACTAATAGCCGGCACATCAAGAAAGATTCAAACTGAATCTTCAACGACAAATCGTTTCCGGATATGATGCTGAATTGGTTTAGTGCTTGCATTCGCACTCTCATGTTTTCTGTTTTGGTGAATGGCAGCCCGACTGGGTACTTTAGAGGTGAGCGTGGTATTCAGTAGGGATCCTCTTTCCTCCTATCTTTTCACTCTACCTATGGAGCCTCTATCCATCATGCTTGACTCGGCTGTTCGTAGCAAGAACATTGCCCTCACTCATAAATGTAAGTCTTTAAAGCTTTCCCACCTTATGTTTGCTGACGATCTTATGATCTTTGTGAAAGCTTTAAGATATTCCATTACTGGTGCTTTGGATCTCCTTAACTCTTTCAGTCATAGTTCGGGTCTCAATATCAACAGGATTAAGTCTTCTATTCTCATTGGAGGAGTTAATGCGGATATTAAAAATGAGTTGATTGATTGCACTGGCTTCTCATATGGCTATCTTCCTGTCAAATACTTGGGTATCCCTTGTGGCTGCAAGCTTATCTCATGGGATTTTGACCCTATTATTGATAAAATTCGATTGAAGATCGAAGGATGGAAATGTCGTTTTCTTTCCTATGCCAGTCGTTTCCTATTCAAAAAGTAACTTAACTTGAGTTACTATTAACCGAATAGTTAACTCATGCATTTTCTATAAATAGGCATCTACCCTCTCATTTAAGGGCATGCCTTACCTCCCCTCTCTCTCTCTTGTAAGGTCTCTCTCCCTTTCTCCCACCTACCTCTCTTTCTCATCTACTTTCTTTTAGTTATTTCTTTAATTGAACCACAATGGGGGAGCAAGCTGCCCTCTCCATACCTCTTACTAACTCATGGCAAACAAAAATGTTGACAGCAATTGATCGGCCTTTAATGAATGCAGATTGGTTATGAGCAACTAGAGAATCAATAACTTGTTGCAATCTCCAAAAGAGGCCTGAAATCTCCAAAAGAGGTAGGGCTGCTGGATTTGGGAATCAAGCATAACAATGTGGCGTTGATGTCCCTAGGCATAAAACGGTTGCTGAAGAACCATTGAATGGCTTCAGTTACCTCCTTCCCAACAATACTCCATGAAACTTTGAAGAAGGTGGCATTGAATCCATCAGGACCCGGAGCTTTGTTCCCGTCAAAGGAAAAAATGGTGTTTTTGATCTCTTCAGTTGAAATTGGCATAATGAGGCTCTCCTTTTGATCAGCATTCAATGTTCATGTTCTAGGTAGAACCATATTCTCCATGCAAGCATCCTCTCTTCTAGCCGAATCCGGGAAAAGGGAATACAAAAGCTTTTAAAATAGAACTCAGCTTCTTCTTTGATGGTTTCCGGATCCTCAATTCTGATCCCATTCGAAACAATGGAGGAGAAGGAGTTGATGTGATGCCTACTTCGCACACTTTGATGGAAGAATTTGCTGTTCTTATCCCCCAAGATAAGCCACTAAATTCTCGACTTTTGCACAAGGAATTTTTCGTCGGTATCGAGAGCTTTAATCATAACGGCTCTGGCACGCTTTTCTTCATTTGCTAGGTTGACATCACAGGGATTGGAATCAAGCTTGTTCTGCAAATCTTCAAGAGTCTCTTCAGCCTCATGGACTGCCTTATGAACATCACCAAAACTGGATCTGTTCCAAATTCTGAGTCTCTTCTTGACATTTTTAAGCTTGGCCGCCAAAGAAGATAGAGGGGTCAAATCAGATCTAATAGCTTCATTCCAGGCAGCTTCAACAATAGGGAGGAAGTCATTGCTCTCGGTCCAAACATTGAAAAATCAAAAGAAAAAAAATCAGCTACCCCCCATAATAGTTTCGAAACATCACCTACCATCCACACCTTTCAAAAAACATCAACTACACCCAAGTAATTGACGGAGGAGACGAAAATCAGTGAAAGACATTTTTACCCTTTTCGTTTTTTATGGTGTTAAATTTAACAAATGAATAATTAAATATACCCCTTGCCGTCTTCATCTTTGACCATGTTCCATCTTCATCTCTCCGCAAAACCCGGATCTCCCAGAAGTTTTGAACTAGACATTGTCGGATGTAAAATTCTCATAAAACAGAAATCCCAAGAAACTCCCGAGAACTCCTAATTGATCATGGTTGTGATCGATGATCGTCGCCATGGTTATACATTGAAACACAAATGAACTAAAGCAAGAAAACAACATTGTTGGAGTCCATCTAATTTATGCTGATCCTTGAGCAAAATCACAAATAGAGCTTCGCAACCAAATCGGAAGTCAAATAATTGGACCACCAGAATTACAATGAAGATCACAATCAGAAATATGAAATTTGGTCGATTCTTTATTTTGCCAAAATCGATTGCCACTGAACTGGATCAAAATAAATTCTTGAATCGACATCTATGTGATAAAAATAGTCTGAGACATTTTAAGTTATTCAACACAAAACCTTGAATATGAAATTCGAAGAGCATCTCATTACAAGTCCTGTATTTGTAATAAAAAAAAGAATAAAAAAAGAAGAAGAAAGGAATCAAAGCGAAAAACCCATTTTTTTTCAGCAATTTTTCTATAATTCTATTCAATCAATTATCATCAGTATGATTTTTTTGAGACTCGCTTGGATGTCAAAGGTCTGATTCATGGCTACAAACCCTAAAATGGTCACATTTGGGCAACAATTAAAGGATTTCTTTGTCTTCAAATTCGTTCAAGCATAAGGCACACTCCAGAGCTCCTTTCCCCAATTTGAAACCCTTCACGTCTGCATAAGCGAAGGTAGGGAAAGTTGCAATCACAACAGGGTCGAGCGACTTGAGCCCTCGATTTGCCCTTTGTCCGCGGGTCCCACGAATGCTTCAACGCCGTTGCTTTCGGTACATTGGCACTTGGTATGCAACAATGGAGAGTGAAGGAAAAGCTTCAGGAAGAATTGGATTGTATTCAACTAAGGTTATTGTCATTCTCAAGTCTATCTCTGACTTGGCACAAGCTTAACTTTCCCATAGATGAAATCTCCTTAAGAAGTTTGGTCTTTGACAATTTGTTCAAAACAGTGATGATGGTTTCAGTCTCAAGCCCAACTGAGACAGCAGCATACGATGAGTGAGGTTATACTCGAGCATCGATTATAGCCTGAAGCTCTAGGGCACTCCACCGTCGCACTCCACTGTCGCACACCACTGTCGCACTCCACAGTCAGGGATTTAGGGCATCAGTAGAACCAAAAGAGTATAGGGACGAAATGGATTTTAGGGCTTTAGAGTAACAAAAAGAGAGGGAATAAATGGGTAAAGGTAACAGCCTTATTTTAGTCTTTTCACCATACCCAAAAGGGTATTTTAGACATTAAAAAATTTTAACCATGATGACATCAGCAATTAACGGGATTCATTAAACGGAGTGGATCTATTTGATTAACGGTGGTAAACGTTTGGGTGGTAGTTGATGTTTTTTGAAAGGTGTGGGTGGTAAGTGATGTTTCGAAACTATTATGAGGTGTAGCTGATTTTTTTTTAAAATCGAAAAGGTTTTGGTCCAAAATTTTCTCATCATCAATTTTTAGGAGCATAGGGCTGTGGTCTGAAATACCCAGAGACAAAAAAGAGGCTTCTGAATTTTTTTTTAAAAAAATCCAGTCTCGATTCACTAATATTCGGTCAAGTTTACAGCAGATCCGATTTGGGCCAATTTGATTGTTCGACCAGGTACAAGCTTGCCCAGACCATTTAAGATCGGCGAGATTGCAGTTGAATAAGTTCATTGAACTCTAAGACACGTTGGGAATTTACGGGGTTACCTCCTTTCTTCTCAGCTCCACTACGGACTATGTTGAAGTCCCCAATAACTGCCCAAGGGCAGTTGGCATTTTGCAGCGAAGTGCTCTAAATTCTGCGAAAGGCTGGTTCTGACAGTTGGATCATTTGAGCCATAAAAAACGGAACACTTAAAATGCTTATCGGAGATGGAAGACGTGATTAAACAGTTAATAACTTGGGAGGATTCACTGAGTTTTTCCACCTTGAACCTAGCTGGATCCCAGCAGACAACAATATGAGGCTGGCCGGTTTGAACATCACAGAAAAATGAATCCCAATTAATCATAATCCGTCTAACTTGATCAGTAATTTTGTCTCTCGCAATCTTCGGATAGATTAAGAAGCACACACCAGCCTTATGCTTCTTAATCAGATTTTTTATTGCCTTCTTCTTAGCAGGGTTGTTGCAGCCTCTAACGTTCCAGGCGACGCAATTCATTGAGATCCTTGAGCAGGAACTGTTAGGAATGAGAGTACGCAAACAAGAAGAAAACACAAGAATTAACGTGGTTCAGCACCTCATCGTGGGATGCCTACGTCCACCAGAGAAAAGAGAAATTCTTTATTCCCAAGAAACTTTTACAGCTCTCTACCTGACAGGCATATCTCATCTGTCAGCCTTATAGCGCCTTCAGCTCTCCACTGTCAGAGGAAAATCCTCTGATAGCCCTTACAGCCTTTACCTAGGTTTTCCCACACAGAGACAATTTATAAGGAAACCTAGAAATCCTAATCCCACCACAATTATAAGTTTACCCTGTATATGTAATAGACTCATACCCTAATACAAATACTATCCTTATAATTACGTGAACCCCACAGAATACAAGATATCAACCCAACAAATCTCCACCAGGCTTGGATTCTGCAAACCACCTTGAAGAAAAATCCATTGATGTTGATTCTGTAAACTTGTCTCTGTCAAACCGCTACACCCAACCAGCATTTCCCACACCCTGTTCGGATGTCCCGTATAGCTCACCACCGTACGATGTGATGTGACTCCATCTCTCCCACTGCTACAGCATCACCGGAAAGATCAACGTCACACATAGTCTTCCTGCAACTCCAATTGCACCTGGAACCCGAGCCTCTCACCACCAGACCTCCAATGCAGACCTTGAGAACTGACTCCTCATCCCAGCCTTCTGCAACTCCAATTGCACCTGGAACCCAAGCCTCAAGCCTCTCACCTCTGCACCTCCAATGCAGACCTAGAGATCCTACTCCTTGTCCCAACCCGCCAGTATTTCTTTGCCTCACGGTACAACATCCACTAGCCATGATGCGTACCGTGCCGAGATTTAATCCTACCGTCAAATCTGACACCCGATCCGACCAAAGTCCACCAGGCCACTGAGATCCATTGTCGTCGCACCTGAGTCGAACTCTGCAAATCTCGACTCCATGATCCCTGCTCGCACATGCGAAGACAGGAAGAATCATCTTCCTAACCTGAGATTCCCTTCCATCTCTTCTTGACGGCACCCTTTTTTTTTCCTCAAAAGATAACCATGGAAACGAAAAAACTTTAAAAAAAAACACATAACAAGTGTAATCATTACATTTTTTTTTCTTTTTTCTTCTAGGTTTTCAAACTCTTCTTCTTTTCTTTTTTTTTTCACACCACCGTAATCATGATCTTGAAAACCGTAGATCAAGAAAAAGTTTAAAAAAAAAACTCTTTTTTTTTTTGCTAATTCCTCTACTTTTCCAAAGGAATATCAGAGAAAAAAAGAAAAAAAAAACTCACCCTTTTTTTCTCTTTCTTCTTCTTCTTCTTCATACCTTCCACGCACTTCCCTCCTTCTCTTAGATCACTGATCGATCTATCGAACCTAGCTCTGATACCACTTGTTAGGAATGAGAGTACGCAAACAAGAAGAAAACACAAGAATGAACGTGGTTCAGCACCCCATTTGGTAGATCGTTGCCCTTCTAGGTATTGATCTAAATTTTGAGGTTTTGGGTTTGAACTTGAACTTGTCCTATCAAATTTGATGGAAACCAAACCATCTTCCTCTTGGAATATGGATTTGATAATCCTATTAGTTTGTATTTGTGGGGGTGGAGCTTGACATTGCAATTTCCATTCATCGGGAAATACAACATCTTTCCATTGGATTGTTTTGGGTAGGATAGCCCTAGTTTGAGACCCATTGGTTTCAAAAAAGGTTGTATATCCTTTTGGTGTCTTTTTCAGACTTTGGGGGGGTTCCATCGATTTTGAGATGGTTTTGTATTGTATACGGTAAATGATAACTATGGGAATTGATCCCTGCTTCATTTTATACCCATACGTTTTTATGTTAATTTTGAGTGCATCTTTGAGATTTGGATCATATAGTGGTAATGTTATATCCGGATAACAATTAAAGTAAACCGGACCACTACAGAGACTTGTTTCAATGGCTCCTAATAAGGAATCATCGAAATTGTAAAATCTTTGATCTCTCAAAGCAAGGATCATTGATGTGTTTAATCCTTCCCTGTGGAGAGGTTTGATGGCCACTTGAATTAGTCCTACATGGATATAGGAAAATTCGGCCCTGAGTTTGAATAAGGATTTTGGATCTAACAATTGAATCTCCTGTGTTTCAGAAGAATAATTGATAGTTTGTTCAACGGTCTTTGCAGTTTCCCGCATCAACCATTTTTGTTTGTATATCTCTTTTGTTGGGATTCTTGGAAGAGTCTAATTTGTTAAATTATATTCTTCTGTTTGTTCATCCTCATAAATTATTTCTCTACCTGATATACTAGGTTCCTCATCAACAGATGACCTCAAAGACATGGACCTGGTTAATCGGTTCATATTGAGAATAATGTAAAATATTTTGGTTGAGTTATACTCTTACCCACTAATGGAAATAATGTAAAATATTTTGAAATAATTAAGCTACCGTCTGCAATATACTAGGAATAGTGAAAAGTATTTTGAAAGAGTTATGCTCTTACCCTCCGTACTAGACAGCCAGGGACTGGTTAGACTTTGTTCGAGCTCGAGACCCTTGTCGTCTTTGTCGGGACTTACACTCTCATCTGCCCTTGACGCTCTCGTCTTTGCCTTACCTTCGTCTAGTCCCCCTACTCCAAGGTGGGATTTAAGCAAACAACCGGCAAAATACTAACATACACCCAATATTGATGCAAGATCTAAGCTTAACGAAGACAAAATAGAAAACATATGTCCACACGCAGGGATTAAGTAAACAACAAACAAAATATCAACATACACCCAATACCCGCCTATTTTTTCAGGCAAATGGCTCTGATACCAACATCATCTTGAGTTTCTCAAAGACGAACTCTCAAATACACGCATTGAGGAGCGTTTAAAACAACCCTCTGTCCAAAATCAAATCAAGACCTTAAAACAACAATTCGAACATGAACTATGTTCTGAATTCCCCGATGCCTTTTGGTCAAGACAGAAACACATTGTCCGATTACCCTATGAGCAAGGGTTCTCTGAATCCCAAATACCAACCAAAGCTCGTCCAATCCAAATGAATCAAGAATTGCAAGAAACTTGCAAAAAGGAGATCAATGATCTCTTAAACAAAAAATTAATTCGACCAGCCAAATCCCTTGGAGGCATGCGGCTTTTTTATGTAAATAAAAATCTTGAACTTGAGCGGGGAACACCTAGGCTCGTTATTAATTACAAACCTTTGAACAAAGTCCTCCAATGGATTCGGTATCCAATCCCAAACAAGAAAGACCTATTACAGTGTCTTCAACAAGGCAAAATCTTTTCAAAGTTTGACATGAAGTCCGGATTTTGGCGATTCGATTACATCCCCGAAGATCGGTACAAAACCGGTTTTACTACCCCTTTTTGGCCATTACGAATGGAACGTAATGCCATTTGGACTCAAAAATGCCCCGGTGAATTCCAAAATATCATGAATGATATCCTCAATCCATATGACTTTACCATTGTCTATATAGATGATGTTTTAGTCTTTTCAAAATCAATTGAACAACATTTCAAACATTTAAAAATCTTTTTTAAAGTCATCAAATCAGCGGATTAGTTCTTTCCCAAAGAAAATGGAATTATTCCTTACAAAAGTCCGGTTTTTAGGACACTACATCCATCAAGGTCAAATTATCCCAATCGAACGATCCATCAGCTTTGCTGACAAATTCCCCGATCAACTTTATGACAAAACCCAACTACAAAGATTTTTAGGAAGCTTGAACTATGTTCGCGATTTCCTCCCCCAAATAGCAAAACTATGTGCTCCCTCGTATCAACGCCTTAGGAAACAACGTAAGCCTTGGACGGAAGAACATACCCAAGCCATCCAAAAATCAAACAAATTGTCAAAAATATCCCTTGCCTTAATCCGGCGGATCCAAATTTACCCAAAGTAGTTGAAACCGATGCCTCGATTTAGGGTATGGGGGGGATACTCAAACAAGTTTCGGATAACAAAGAACAATTGGTCCAATTCACCTCGGTGTTTGGAACCCGACCCAACAAAATTATAGTACAATCAAAAAAGAAATTCTATCTATTGTACTTTGCATTCAAAAATTTCAAAGTGATTTACTCAACAAAAGATTTCTTGTTAGAGTCGATTGCAGTGCAGCAAAACATGTTTTACAAAATGATATTCAAAATATTGCATCAAAACAAATTTTTGCACGATGGCAAGCTTTATTATCAAATTTCGATTTTGACATTGCATACATCAAAGGTGATTCAAATTCGATCCACGATTTCCTAACCCGTGAATTCCTTGAGTTCCGTCAAAAGAAATCTTGGTCATCATGGCTCCTCCAAAAGAGCCTCCAAAATCAATCTCCAAATCAAAATCAAGCTATGCCAAACCCTCTCAAACTTGACATCAATTATCAAACCGGTACTCAATTCAACCAAATTGTAGTCCGAAGCTCAAGTCAAATTGCTCCCGATACGGGAATGACCCATTCTATCGCTAGATCGGTCAACAAACCTCTTAAATCAATTCCCCCAAATCATCGACAAATCGACCCCAATATTTTACAAAAGATCCCTATGAGGAATTGTTTCCTCTAGATGAACCCCAAGTCCGGGGATGTGACAATCCTCTTCAAATTGCCCAAAAACATTTTTTGGAAAGATTGGCATTTTTACAACCAATCCCCATTCAAAACTCAAGAATTCTACGAGTTCATCCTCATAGATACCGACTCGATTACCATCAAACGACATTTTGACAAAATCAAAAGCTGGATTAGTAACTCATTCAGCGGTTATTATCCGCCAAAATCATCGCCATTGAAGAATGGTCTCAACATCCTCCAACTCCCAAATCTTTTTCTCAAAATTACCGGCCCCAAATTATCACTATTTTGATTATATTGATGCTTGGCATCGATCATTTTTATTTCAAAATGAAACAAATCAACATTCGTGGTTCTTTTCCTTTGACCACAGATTCCATAACAAACTACCAGCATGGTTTTCTTTATGGTGGAACATTTTTTGGCCCCATTCACGAAATCATGCCGATCAAATTCAAAGTCTCTACCAATATTTTGGCACCAAAGCAACTCCAATTGCATCCCAAGCACCATTACTCCGATTCTTTATTACTTGCCATTTGGCTTGGATAATGTATTGGAACTATGACCAAATTATCAAACATTTTGAGGATTTCCATATACCATTCCTCATCAGAACCTTCCATGTAAAATGGTGGGCAAATTGTGATACAAAGTTCTGTACAAAAGAATGCATCATCAAAGCCATAACTGGCATCGAAGCAGCAAATGTAGTCATCAAAGAACAACAAGCTCCTCCAACACCATATCAAATATTGAAAGCCAACAGGCGAAGTGAAGCCCGTTGGCCCTTACACCAAAATGAACCACCAGCTACGGATAGCGAATCCACTGGTTCAGCCCATGGATCCATTCACCTGTCTCATGAACAGTTCGCTCTTCTTTGAGACAATTTACTTCAGCACCTGAATCAATCAAGGCGAACTGTTCATTAGTCGTTTCTGGTATTTTCAAAATCAAAACCAGTGCCTTGATTGATTCAGGTGCTGAAGTAAATTGTCTCAAAGAAGAGCGAACTGTTCATGAGACAGGTGAATGGATCCATGGGCTGAACCAGTGGATTCGTCATCTGTAGTTGGTGGTTCATTTTGTAGAAGGGCCAACTGGGCTTCAATTTCTGCCTGTTTGGCTTTCAATATTTGATATGGTGTTGGAGGAGCTTGTTGTTCTTTGATGACTGCATTTGCTGCTTCGATGCCAGTTATGGCTTTGATGATGCATTCTTTTGTACAGAACTTTGTATCACAATTTGCCCACCATTTTACATGGAAGGTTCTGATGAGGAATGGTATATGGAAATCCTCAAAATGTTTGATAATTTGGTCATAGTTCCAATACATTATCCAAGCCAAATGGCAAGTAATAAAGAATCGGAGTAATGGTGCTTGGGATGCAATTGGAGTTGCTTTGGTGCCAAAATATTGGTAGAGACTTTGAATTTGATCAGGCATGATTTCAGGAATGGGGCCAAAAATGTTCCACCATAAAGAAAACCATGCGGGTAGTTTGCTATGGAATCGGTGGTCAAAGGAAAAGAACCACGAATGTTGATTTGTTTCATTTTGAAATAAAAATGCTCTATGCCAAGCATCAATATAGTCAAAATAGTGATAATTTGGGGGCTGGTAATTTTGAGAAAAAGATTTGGGAGTTAGAGGATGTTGAGACCATTCTTCAATGGTGATGATTTTGCGGATAATAACTGTTGAATGAGTTACTAATCCAGTTTTGATTTTGTCAAAATGCTGTTTGATGGTAATTGAGTCGGTATCTATGAGGATGAACTCGTAGAATTCTTGAGTTTTGAATGGGGATTGGTTGTAAAAATGCCAATCTTTCCAAAAATGTTTTTGGGCAATTTGAAGAGGATTGTCACATCCTCGGACTTGGGGTTCATCTAGAGGAAACAATTCCTCATAGGGATCTTTTGTGAAATATTGGGGTCTATTTGCTGATGATTTGGGGGAATTGATTTGAAGAGGTTTGTTGACCGATCTAGTGATAGAATGGGTCATTCCCGTATCGGGAGCAATTTGACTTGAGCTTCGGACTACAATTTGGTTGAATTGAGTACCTGGTTTGATAATTGATGTTGAAGTTTGAGAGGGTTTGGCATAGCTTGATTTTGATTTGGAGATTGATTTTGGAGGCTCTTTTGGAGGAGCCATGATGACCAAGATTTCTTTTGGACGGGAATCCTGAAGGAATTCACGGGTTAGGAAATCAGGGATTGAATTTGAATCACCTTTGATGTATGCAATGTCAAAATCGAAATTTGATAATAAAGCTTGCCATCGTGCAAAAATTTGTTTTGATGCAATATTTTGAATATCATTTTGTAAAACATGTTTTGCTGCACTGCAATCGACTCTAACAAGAAATCTTTTGTTGAGTAAATCACTTTGAAATTTTTGAATGCAAAGTACAATAGATAGAATTTCTTTTTTGATTGTACTATAATTTTGTTGGGCTGGGTTCCAAACACCAGAGGTGAATTGGACCAATTGTTCTTTGTTATCTGAAACTTGTTTGAGTATCCCCCCATACCCTAAATCAGAGGCATCGGTTTCAACTACTTTGGGTAAATTTGGATCTGCCAGATTAAGGCAAGGGATATTTTTGACAATTTGTTTGATTTTTTGGATGGCTTGGGTATGTTCTTCCGTCCAAGGCTTAGGTTGTTTCCTAAGGCGTTGATACAGGAGGGAGCACATAGTTTTGCTATTTGGGGGAGGAAATCGCGAACATAGTTCAAGCTTCCTAAAAATCTTTGTAGTTGGGTTTTGTCATAAAGTTGATCGGGGAATTTGTCAGCAAAGCTGATGGATCGTTCGATTGGGATAATTTGACCTTGATGGATGTAGTGTCCTAAAAACCGGACTTTTGTAAGGAATAATTCCATTTTCTTTTGGGAAAGAACTAATCCGCTTGATTTGATGACTTTAAAAAAGATTTTTAAATGTTTGAAATGTTGTTCAATTGATTTTGAAAAGACTAAAACATCATCTATATAGACAATGGTAAAGTCATATGGATTGAGGATATCATTCATGATATTTTGGAATTCACTGGGGGCATTTTTGAGTCCAAATGGCATTACGTTCCATTCGTAATGGCCAAAAGGGGTAGTAAAACCGGTTTTGTACCGATCTTCAGGATGAATCTGAATCTGCCAAAATCCAGACTTCATGTCAAACTTTGAAAAGATTTTGCCTTGTTGAAGACACTGTAATAGGTCTTTCTTGTTTGGGATTGGATACCGAATCCATTGGAGGACTTTGTTCAAAGGTTTGTAATTAATAACGAGCCTAGGTGTTCCCCGCTCAAGTTCAGCATTTTTATTTACATAAAAAGCTGCACAGCTCCAAGGGGATTTGCTGGGTCGAATTAATTTTTTGTTTAAGAGATCATTGATCTCCTTTTTGCAAGTTTCTTGCAATTCTTGATTCATTTGGATTGGACGAGCTTTGGTTGGTATTTGGGATTCAGAGAACCCTTGCTCATAGGGTAATCGGACAATGTGTTTCTGTCTTGACCAAAAGGCATCGGGGAATTCAGAACATAGTTCATGTTCGAATTGTTGTTTTAAGGTCTTGATTTGATTTTGGACAGAGGGTTGTTTTAAACGCTCCTCAATGCGTGTATTTGAGAGTTCGTCTTTGAGAAACTCAAGATGAGTTTCTTTGTCTTTGATAGATCGAATTGGTCGATCTAATGGGTTTTGAGTCCAGATTTGTTTGTCTGGTGGGATAAACCGAAACATAATCTGTTGGTCGAAAACTTTTGTTGTGATTCCTTTATCTGTAACAGAAAAAGGTTTGATTTGATCTAGGAAGGGTTGTCCTAGGATTAAATTTGTGTTTAAGTTTTTAACCAGGTAGAACTGCTGTTGAAGACAAGACCCTTTGTTGCAAATGTGGACATTTGATAATTTGTAATCAACCTGGAGGGATGCATTATTTGCTCCAGTGAGTTTTTGATAATTCTTTTCAAAGAATTGGGTAGGAATTAATCCTTCTTTGAGACAATTTACTTCAGCACCTGAATCAATCAAGGCACTGGTTTTGATTTTGAAAATACCAGAAACGACTAATGAAATGGTAGTATACCATGATTGTCGAATGGGTTTTTATCAATGGTTTGGATTTGTAATGAATCTTTTTGATTTGGTTCTGTAGATAAACCTTTTAATTTGATTATCTCACTTTTGATTTGTTTAATTTCTCCTCGGAGGTTTTGTATATTATTTTCAGAAGGTAAATTCTGGTTTTGTGTGGGATTTTCCATTTGATGGCTTGATGTAATCATGCCAATAGTTTGGGGTAGTTTGGGGTTACTCCTTTGAAATTCCCTATTCTGTTTTGACATAAATTGAATTTTCTGGAATTTTGATTTTTGCAAAACAGATCTATATCTCTGATATTGTCTCTGTTTACAAATTTTGGGATTTGTTTTTAATTTGGAAACATTTTTGGTTTTACCAAGTCTGTTGACTTGTCGGGTTTGAGGTTGGTCGGGTGGTGACTTTTGATGGAGCATGACCCGAATTTTCGGATTTTTTCCTTTATGGTTTGTTTGGGGTTTTTGGCTAACAATTTTATGTTCCTTAATTTCTAAGGATTTCATAGAAATGTTAATTTGTTTGGGAAATTTTCCCTTTTGATTTTTGGAGATGGAAATTATCTCAGATGCTAACAATTTATTGTTAGGATCCTTGATATTGATTTTGAAAAGATGATTTGGTGAATCATCCATTTGGTTTTGATATTCTTGAGAGGAAATCTTAGATTTCTTATCAGGAATAGGGTCAGAGTTAGGCTGTGTGCCTGACTCATTTTGTTTTGAATTTGACTCATCAGATTTTTCTTCTGAAATGAGAATTTGATTTGTAGTAGATTTAAGGTTAGACCTGAATTCTACTTCTTTGGTTTTGGATGAGGACCCTTCTTCTATCCGAGATAAATCTGGTGGGATAGCTAGATTTAGGCCATCATGTGATTTTGGGTTTTTGTCTGGAGGATCTCCGGGTTCATATACCCATCCTTGGTTGTTGGACTGTTGTCCAGTTTTGTTACGAAGAGATTTTAATTCTTCGTATGTTTTGATTATTTCTTTTATATTCGCTTTCTTTTGTTCCATGGTTTCATCTACGGTACATATAAATGTAATGAAACTTGGATGAATACGAATATGAGGAAAAGGATATTTGATTTGATGAAGTGAGGTAAACACATCTAAATAAACATAAAAGGACATATTCCATGTTATGGTATTCATATGGTCATACCAATTCAACTTCATGTTTTGTTGTTCTTCGTGTGAGAAATGGTTAAAGAACCAATCTCTTTTGATTCTATTCTTAAGAAGATCAAAATCTATCCTAAGTGTTGGTTTGTCTATTTGGAAACCTTTTGATTTTGTAATTGGTGGTATGTATGGAATATACATATTGTTTTTAAACTTTGGAAGACCATTGTGATGAAATCCGCTATCTCTTCCTGATATACTAGATGCTTCCTCATGTATGATATTAGAAAACATTTTTCTAAATAACAAACAGAAATTGGAAATAATGTAAAATATTTTGGTTGAGTTATACTCTTACCCACTAATGGAAATAATGTAAAATATTTTGAAATAATTAAGCTACCGTCTGCAATATACTGGGAATAGTGAAAAGTATTTTGAAAGAGTTATGCTCTTACCCTCCGTACTGGACAGCCAGGGACTGGGTAGACTTTGTTCAGGCTCAGACACTGTCGTGCTGTCGGGACTTACACTCTCATCTGCCCTTGACGCTCTCGTCTTTGCCTTACCTTCGTCTAGTCCCCCTACTCCAAGGTGGGATTTAAGCAAACAACCGGCAAAATACTAACATACACCCAATATTGATGCAAGATCTAAAGGAAACACTCTTTGGTGAAGTCTCCCGCCTTCGGAGTGAATGTCTCTCTTAAACTCTAATCTTCTGACTCTGGTTTGCCTCCCCGAATGAAGAGGAGTCCTTCTCCATTTATAGAAGAAGTCTTTGAGTGGCTTGGAGCCTTGGATCCCATCTTTGATGTGAGTGTGGGGCCTCTTTGATTGCAATTTGTCTTCCATTTGCTGTCCATTATCTTTTGCTTTGTTGAAAATGGAATCTCTTTTGGAAAAGAAATGCTTTGCTTTTGAAAAAGTAAAAGAGTAATAATTCTTCTTTTGACTTTCTTTGAGAATTATTCTCCATCACTTTGCTTTTGCTTTTGTCTTTGTCGGCCGTGAATCACGGGGATTTGAATCTTCGAGATCCGCACCGAGGCATTCCACATGTCCGTAGACACTGTTTTCCCCTTTGGTTTGGATCAGAGTGTGTACCGTATTGGTGTGGGCCCGGTAGTGGCTTGACTATCTAGACTGAGATAGTTACAGAATACGTTGGGATACGGTTACGTATTATACCCGACTATCTATACTGAGATAGTAACAGAATACGAATGGATACGGTTTCGTATTATACCGAATGCAATTTCGATACGGGTTGCATTAGTCCCGAATACGTTTTGATACGGGTGGTATTATACCCGAATACGGGTTTGATACAGTGTATTATACCCGTGCCATTCTTTTGTGGACGTCATGGTCGACGTGATCCCAACATGTCGACCGGAATCGGCCGTCAAAACGCCATTGCTGACGTATCGCAGTCTTTTTGGCAAAGACTCAGCCTTTGAACGGATTTGATTTGCCTTTACCACGAGCCGTTTGCTGTGGGCTAGCCAAGACTTTAACCGGGTCTACAGCTCTCTACCTGACAGGCATATCTCATCTGTCAGCCTTACAGCGCCTTCAGCTCTCCACTGTCAGAGGAAAATCCTCTGACAGCCCTTACAGCCTTTACCTAGGTTTTCCCATACAGAGAGACAATTTATAAGGAAACCTAGAAATTCTAATCCCACCACAATTATAAATTTACCCCGTACATGTAATAGACTCATACCCTAATACAAATACTACTCTTATAATTGCATGGACCCCATAGAATACAAGACATCAACCCAACAGGAACATCCTCCATTCTTTTTTCCCAATTGGTCACTATGGTATGGCAGTTCCCAACAGTGCCCATCTCAAGAGCCAAACACATCCTCCATTCTTTTTTCCCAATTGGTCACTATGGTATGGCAGTTCCCAACAGTGCCCATCTCAAGAGCCAAACCCAAATCAGACTTGTTTGAAACACTGACTTCTTGGCAAACAAGAGCGTTGAGTTGGTCAGGGTCGTTTTATACCAATTGCCTCCAGGTATCAAAGAATCTCTTCCCCTGTCATCATCGTCCCAAGGGGACTTGCCAAATACCGAAGCATCACCTGGGCAGATCGCTGGGTTGGACACCGAGAGAGGGGAGGGGAATAAATCATGGCTATCGTTAATGACCCATTGGGAAGAGATGCCATCAGAGGGAACAGAAGATAAGGAAGTTTGAAGTCGAGAAGTCGGCGGTGAACCAGGCCTCAGGGAAAGAGACTTGTCAGGATTGGGGTTGGAGGCTACGATGCTACGAACAGGAAGGTCACAACCAGGGGCAGGGGGGAGAAATGGTGAGAGAGTTGGTGCTTTTTTATCGAGACAGAAGGGAGAGATGTTAAGGATATGGGATGTGACCGACGGACGATTGGTGGGGGATGGGGGATGGGGGGGACCAGAGGAGGTATGCGGAGTAGCAGGAGAAGACTGATCATCAATGGAGGACAGAATGCCCAAAGGGTTAATGGAACGAACTGGGTCAAAGGGAAGGCCAGGTTTATTTGGAAAAAAAAAACTGGAATGGGAAGGGCTGGTCTGCCTTGGGTTAGGGATATCCGACAAAGCAAAGGAAGGATGAGGATTAGACACACGTCCTTTAGACTGACGCGCGCGAACAGAGGGTGGTAGGTGGGTTTTGAACTCGGGTCGGGTTGTCCACAACGCCCAAAAAACCGTCGCCAATCTTCGCCCTTAACCGCAAGGTTTGCCGTCCTTGCACTCTACTGGAGGTAAAATCCTGCAACAGATATGCACCATCCTTACCTGCAGTACCTAATGCCGTCGCCGATGGGATATTAGCCATCAAATCCTTCTCACCACCATTCAAACTCTCCGCAGAACTGGGCTTCATCTGACAGGCATTCAAGGCATGACCGAACGCTCCACAGGTTAAACACTGAGGAGGACGCCAGTCATATTTCACTGGCTGATGGAAGATATTTCCAACATCGTCTTCAACGGTAACAGATTCAAGCAAAGGAGTATTTCCGAAGAACTCCTCACAAGCCCTCGCAAATGCCCATCGACTCTTCAGTGCCGTAGTACGATCAGTATACAGTGGTTTTCCCAGAACGGAGCACACTACACTAAGGGATTCTTCTCCCCACAAGTGGAGAGGCAAACCAAGAAGGGAAACCCATAAGGGTACATGCTTGAGACCAAGCAAACCGCCGGAGTGCAAAGTGCTCCTATTGCTTGAAAAAAATAGGCTGACCACCAACATAATAAACTCTAGTTTCAAGAATCAAATCCCGGTCAGCCAGCACAGAGAATCTAAAAGCGAAACCGCCATGGAGAAGCTGCAAAACATCAACAGAGCCTAGTAACCGCCATTGTTTCAGCAAAGCAGCACGAACGAAGGGAAAACTTGGTCTCTTCCCCAGGAAGAACCCAACCAAGGTGTCAAGGACTTAAAGTTCTCCAGACACGGCAGACTCAGGGCAGACTCCCACCATATCGGAACCACAAGTAGCAGGTGGAATGAAGCGGAGAAAAAATTTCTTGGGGGGTCTAGGGAGACTCATAGGAGGTTCAACCCAAGGATTAGGTTAAGCCGGAATGGGGGGATCCAAAGACGTACCAGGGTGAGAGGGAAGAGGGGAATGGTCCAATTCAGGAGCAGGGGTTGGTAAATGGGGTGGTTGAGGATGGCAAGTGGTCGAAGCAGGGGAAGGAGGGAGAGGCAGAGAAGCATTATCAAGAGGTAAAAGAAGGTCAGTTTCAGGTGCAGTAGAGGCCATGAGCACCACCATGCTCATTTCAACTTATTTGGGACACCCTGAAAAGGCAAACAGACCCTTAGAAAGGGAACAAATGAACCCCAGTGGTAAATCAGACTTCAACCACTTGTCGAACAAATCGACCTTGCTATTCGACATGACCGAGTACCAAGGCCTAAGGTGGATAGTCAACCATCAGTCGAACAAATTGAACTATGGTACTTAGCTTGAGTACCAAGGCCCAAGGTGAGTAGATCTGAATAAAATTATTTATCGAAGAAATCGGCCCATGCTATACGACATGACCGAGTACCACGGCCCGAGGTGGACTTTAACCAATAGTCGAATCAATCGACCCTTAGTACTTGGCATTACCAAGTACCTAGGCCTGCTAGGGTAGATCAAACTTCAATCAACTAATCGAACAAATCAACCCTTGCTACTTGGCATGACCGAGTTACCAAGGCCCGAGGTTGGTAGATCAGAGTTCAACCATTATTCGAACAAATCGACCTTTTCTACTTGACATTACCGAGTACCAAGACCCGAGGTGGTATATGGGAATTCAACCATTAGTCAAACAAATCACCCCTTGTTACACGGCATGACTGAGTACCACGACCCAAGGTAGGTAGATAGAACTTCAACCATTAGTCGAATAATCGACCCTTGCTACTTGGCATTACCTAGTACGACCAAGTAGGGTGGATCAAACTTCAATCAACTAATCAGACAAATCACCCCTTGCTACGCAGCATGAACGAGTTACCAAGGCCCGAGGTGGATAGATCGGACTTCAACCACTAATCGAACAAATCGAACCTTGCTACTCGGCATGATCGAGTACCAAGGCCCGAGGTGCGTAGATGGGACTTCAACCATTAGTTAAATAAATCGACCCTTGTTACTCAGCATTTCCGAGAACCAAGGCCCAAAGAAGGTAGATTGGACTCCAATCAACTAGTTGAACAAATCGACCCTTGCTACTCGGCATGACCGAATACCAAGGCCCGAGGTGGTGGGTAGATCGAACTTCAACCACTAGTCGAACAAATCGGCCCTTGCTACTCGGCATACCGAGAACCATGGCCCGAAGAGGGTAGATCAGACTTCAATGAAGTAGTCGAACAAATCAAAAACTTGCTACTTGGCATGACCGAGTATCAAGGCCCGAGGTGGGTAAATCGGAATTCAACCATTAGTCGAACAAATTGGCGCTTACTACACGGCATAACTAAGTACCACGGCCCGAGGTGGGTAAATCGGACTTCAACCGTTAGTCGAACAAATCGACCCTTGCCACTTGGCATTACCAAGTACCAAGGCCTGAGTAGGGTAGATCAGACTTCAATCACAAGTCGATTTCCCTTGCTACTTGGCATGACCAAGTACCAAGCCCTGAGGTGGGTAGATGGGACTTCAACCATAAGTTGAAGTCATCTATAACGACCTGCAACTCATTGTGAAGCCGGTGATCAGTGAGTACGAAGCAAAAGCATAAGTCGAAGTCATCTATAACGACCTGCAACTCATTGTGAAGCCGGTGATCAGTGAGTACGAAGCAAAAGCAGCAAGCATGGCGGAGCATCTCAAAAAGGTCCATGAAGGAGCCAAAAGCTTACAAGTTTAGGGATCCAACACAAACCTCGGTCAGAAAACACCAAGGCAAACACTGTTAAAGTTGGTCACCTCAGATTTCTCCAAGTTGGGACGAATGGTCCATAGGCGAAGTCGATCATCCACCAAGCACAAAGGAAAAAGCTGACGTCAACAGGTCGACACAAAACCATGTTGGGTGGACCCAATCATAGACTTCTTGCAGGGATAAAGCTTCCTTTACTTCATTCATCCTAATTTTATGTATATATCTAAGATTCCTTTACCTAGTTTCATCTAGGTAAAGCTTCCTTTACTTCAGTCACCCTAATTTTATGTATATATCTAAGATCCGTGACTTCAAGATATAATAATTATAACAATCTTGAACACTATTGGGTCTTTTTTTCATTTAGTAAACTGTAAAAATAGTTTATACTTTATCCAGCTCTCTTTAATCTCCTCATCGCTTATTAAAATACTATCATCCTCAAATTTAATACAGCTAATATAGTTTAAATCTCTACTCTTCCTTTCCTTCAATATGGCTATTTTAAGAAATTTCTTAGGGAGACCTATATAACCTATTTCCCAATCAGTTTAGCTCTCAATGATTTGAACCACTTGGCCAGAAAATCATATATCTCTTATCCTACACTGCAAGATCGAGATGGGGTGAAGATGATATTTCCAAAAAATTCAAAACTGATAGAAAATCTGTTTGAGTCAATAGCTAACCCAAGTTACAGATATCTCTTATCTAATGGAAGTCTTGTTGTTCCTGTTAGAATGTTAGTATCATATTAATAGGTAAACTTGGATACATGTCATTAATAGGCAAACTTGGATACATGTCGCTAGATACATATGGAAGCTTTAAAGCTCGTTTCAGGGTAAAGATGATCAACTAAATGGCAATCCTAAAAACAAGTAATTAAATGGCCTCAGTTTGAATAACTACTTGAGCATTTATGTAACCTGGTGAAACCTCATGACCACAATCAGCTAACTGACAAACTGCTAGAAATTATTGAACAAAAGCTATAGGATGTATATCAATAAAGATATATGACAAATTGACATAGCATCTTCCTGAACCCATATTTATGTTTCCCATATGAAACTTGACCAGCTAAGAATTCAATTGGAATGTAAACGTGAGGGGGTAACTCACATAGAAATGGTATTTTCCAGTCTAATATAATTATAACCGTAAATATATAAGATACTTCCAAGAATAAACTTGAACCATCCAAATTTTCAACAACAGATCAAACGGGGTCATAGTAGTCTTCTCATTGGTGTAGACCAGTACACTTTAGCTGTAGTTCATGTTTAAGTAGCAAAAGCAGCAATTTACAATTTAAAGTATTCCACAAATTGGACTAGGGAGTTGTTACTGGAAATCAAATTTTAATTCTTAAACTTCAAAACAAAGGTTTGAAGGTTATTTTCAATGTTTTGTTTCAATCAAAGTCTAGTGGTCATATCTCTCTACAATTCAATCAAAAGTTCTTAACAAATTATTCATTGGATCCCTTACTATCAGATTAGTTCAAGTTTTCATAAGGAAAAAAAAAATATTAACCCTCTCTTTTAGAAAAGATTAATTTTTCCTCCCTCTTTTTAGAACTACACATATTCTAGAAGACCCGAGAGTCAAACAGAGCTTGTGCAATGATGATGTGGTGGATTCTTAGGTCTATGAATGGCCCAGATCAGGCCTTCTAAGATCCCACCCAACCCTAACAGCTTTTATTCTTCACTAAAAGATGCTTAGGATAAATAGAACAAGTTAAAATCCAATGATACAATGTGACCAGAAACTTAGGATAAAAGTACTCAAGAAAAGATTGACGATGTGCAAACCATCTTTTTGAAGTAGAACACTAGAAAAATACCACTACCAACCAGTAACACCACAACCCAAAGGTCTTATGTGCTTGAAATGCTTGAGCCCAATTTTTACACCATGTGAAATGATCTATCAAACCAAGAGGAGCCAAAAACTAAGTTGTCAGCAGAGAATAGATATTTAACATGCAAAAAAATACAAGTTAAAAAAAATAGGCAAAATTTCACATACTACTCAAAAAGTATCTATAACATCAACTACCAACCACAAGTTTCTAACATCATCAACTACCACCCAAAAATTGACAATGTTTAACATAGGGACCCAGTCCGTTAAGAGACTTCTGTTAGATGATGATGTAAGCTTAAATCGACTTTTTAATGGACAACACTGCCCTTAGTGTAAGGGTAAAAGACCATTTTACCTTGCACAACTTTTTATCCTACCCCCAAATCGTGAAATTGAACCTAACAGTAAAAAATCCCTCGACTCCTATGTGCAGCACAAATCGGCGATGGTTCATCTGTAGCACACCTCGCCATTAGAGATCTTGGGGCCAAGATTGTAGGGTTAGTTGAAATCAGGCTTCTCGTCGACGGCAATCTTGGAAGTGGTAGTTGCTCTTCCGTCATCTCCACAGGCATCGTCCCCGCAGTCGTCGTCTCAACTTCTTCAAGAACACGGTGAAATCATAGTAAACAAGGTGCTTTCCGATTGTATTTTTTCCCCAATCTTCTTATGATTTAGATGATTTAGCTTCTCTCAATCAGGTTAGAAACCTTAACTTAAAAAATTAACATTTTGAGATTCAACTATATACTTTTCCCTCAATAGGATTTTGAATCCCTAATCAACTAGATACTTTCCCTAATTTATATTGCCTAGGTTTTTATGCTATGGTCCTAGCTAGCGGCAGTCAACCAACAGAGCTCCCACCTCAGGAGGGTGAAGAAGCATCACTGATTAGTTTATCTCCCACTTTGGTATGAGAATCCCATTTGTATTTGTATAATATTCTATGTCATTGAAGGTTTCAACCCATTTTGTATTGTAAAGTAGGCAACCTGTAAAGTATTTTTCGTTATCTGGGTTTGTCCATCTTGTCTAGAGATTATAATGAAGCTGCATTGTTGTGATTGAGATTCAACTATATACATTCCCTAATTCATATAGCCTGTGTTTTTATGCTGTAGTCCTAGCTCGCGACAGTTAACCTCCCACCACAGGATGGTGAAGAAGCCCCACTAATTATTTTATTGTCCACTTCGGTATGGGAATCCCTTTTGTATTTGTAATATATTCTTTGTCATTGAAGGTAAAGTAGGTGTAAAGTATTTTTTTCGTTATCTGGGTTTGTCCATCTTGTCTACCATCTGGGTGAACTTTGTGGTTGTAAACTATTCCATGTTATTATGTTATTGGTGCCCATTTAATTTGAATTATACACTTGTTTGGTCCTGAGACCCTACCTTGTCTGCCATCTGGGTGAACTTTTTCTTCTCAAGAGTTGAAACTTTCCAACTTTTCAGGTCAGCAGCCTCTTTGTTTAACTGTTACAAGAATCTTAATTCTTAGCTCTGTAGTCATAAATGAGGCTGGCTGTACCAAACAGATATAGAAACAGAATAAAAGGTGGGGTCTGGGGACCAAAGCAGTGCATGTGTTATTGAGAGGGCTTCGTATTTCATTTATGACTACAGAGCTAAGAATTAAGATTCTTGTAAAAGTTAAACAAAGAGGCTGCTGACCTAAAAAGTTGGAAAGTTTCAACTCTTGAGAAGACAAAGTTCACCCAGATGGCAGACAAGGTAGGGTCTCAGGACCAAACAAGTGTACAATTCAAATTAAATGGGCACTAATAACATAATAGCATGGGAAATAATAGTTTAGAACCACAAAGTTCCCCCAGATGGCAAACAAGATGGACAAACCCAGATAACAAAAAAATACTTTACAGGCTGCCTACTTTACAATACAAAATGGGTTGAAACCTTCAATGACAAAGAATATTTTACAAATACAAAAGGGATTCCCATACCGAAGTGGACAATAAACTAATCAGTGGGGCTTCTTCACCATCCCATGGTGGGAGAATGGTTTTAAGTATCGATTCGATACGCCCCGTATTCACCAATACGTATTTGTATCGACAGTGGTCGATACGATACTCTTCGATACGTATCTCTTTTTTTTAAACAAAAAGTATATCCATATGTATCGACTGTATCGAGCCGTATCGGTCGATACAGTCGATACAGTAGATACACTCGATACATGTCGATACACTTATGTTTCTAATTTCGCAAAAATAAGATACACCTACCAATACGGCTCGATACACCTCGATACGGACCAATACATCTCGATACGGACTGATACACCTCGATACGATCGATACACACTTATATAGATTGAAACAACTGATTTTTTATTTTTATTTTTACTTTTATAGTCTTCTTCTTTGTTGAAAACCTACAGTTCATGGGAACCGAAGGTTGTAGCTCATTGAATGTCATCAACTATGTCTTTAGTCCTTGGAAATACTTCAAGATTGCTTATTATAGTTTTTTTTATGCTTAAAAAAATTATGTTTTGCATGTTCTAATCATTCCCGTGTGTATCTTGCCCGTATCCTAGCGTATCCACCATATCCACAATACGATACGATACGTCTCTTAAAATCGCTCAACCGATAAGCTACCGATACACGATACTTTAATCCTGGGGTGGGAGCTCTGTCGGTTGACTGTCGCAAGCTAGGACCACTGCATAAAAACACATGCAATATAAATTAAGGAAAGTATATAGTTGAATCTCATCACATCAATGCAACTTCATTATAATCTGCAGATAAGATGGACAAATCCAGATAACGAAATAATACTTTACAAACTGCCTACTTTACAATACAAAATAGGTTGAAACCTTCACCGTACAAATACAAAAGGGATTCCCATACGGAAGTGAACGATAAACTAATCAGTGGGGCTTCTTCACCCTCCTGTGCTGGGAGCTCTGTCGGTTGACTGTTGGGAGCTAGGACCACAGCATAAAAACACAGGCAATATAAATTAGGGAAAGTATATAGTTGATTAGGGATTCAAAATCCCATCGAGGGAAAAGTATATAGTTGAATCTCAGTATGCTAATTTTTTAAGTTAGGGTTTCCGACCTGATGGAGATAAGCTAAATCATTTAGGGAAAAATACAATCGGAAAGCACCCTGTTTGCTATGATTTCACCATGTTCTTGAAGAAGCTAAGACGAAGTCTGCGGAGACGACGGAAAGCAACTACAACTACCAAGATTTCCGTCGACGAGGAAGGGGATGACAAGAAGCCTGATTCCAACAAACCCTATAGTCTTGGCCCCAAGATCTCTGATGGCGAAGTGTGCTATCGTCGTTGGCGAGGGTGCTACAAAAGAACCATCACCGATCTGTGCTGCACAGAGGAGTCGAGGGATTTTTTACTGTTTGGTTTGATTTCTCGATTTTGGGGTAGGGTAAAAAGTTGTGCAAGGTAAAATGGTCTTTTACTCTTACACTAAGGTCAGTATTGTCCATCAAAAAGTCGATTTGAACTGACATCATCATCTAACGGAAGTATCTTAACAGAAGGTTTCTATGTTAAACATTGTCAATATTTGGGTGGTAGTTGATGATGTCAGAAACTTGTGGGTGGCAGTTGATGTTATAAATACTTTTTGGCTAGTACATGAAATTTTGCCAAAAAAAATATAAAATGCCAAAAGATGCAAAGCCTAATAACAAAACATGAAATTTTAAAATTCAAATACAAACAAGTTATAGTTGAGCTAAACTTGGAGACATAGTCATCAAGATAGAGAGAGATCCCAAACATGGAAAAATGAACATTTTTTTATTTTGCTATATGGATAAGAGAATACCTGAGCATAAATATCCCATGTGAAAAGATAGAAATTTTGTGGCCAAATCACTCTTACTAAATTGAGAAATTGATTAAACATTGAAAAAGACACAAACAAACAAATGACCCTGGTATTTTAGTGGTAATGGGGATCCAAGGCTGATGGGTGTTTCAAATGATTGCCAAAAAAAAAAAAAAAAAACTTATGACGACAATTTTTTGCCCTAGCTGAGTCAATTTTAATTCAAGTTCCTAACTCTTACCAGGATGAAGATGGATAGAAAAGGAAGTTTGTATTGGCCCCATTTCTTTTACTTTTTTTGCTTATTTCAGATAATGCCTCACAGCCAGCAATTATTATTTCTCTGCTGGCACATCGATGTTTTAGTTACACTGACTTGCACAAGAATGATCCTATTGTAGTAACCTCACCAGTGTCATTAGAAGGAAAAAAATTCTAGAATTTTCAAAGATGCCTCATCCAACCAGCCTAAGCTGCCTGGTGTGCAAGACATTACATTTTCCTTTCAGGGAAGCGTATTGAATCCAGTTAATCCAGGTTCTTTTTTTTTTTTTTTTTTTATGTTGGGGTATTCTAGTTTTCCTTCTACAGTTCCCTTGCTGTAAAGTGTAGCATCTTATAATCCTTTGTCTTTTCATTAATAAAATCATTCAGTTGCCAACCACGAAGGGAAAATTTAGAAAAGTGAAAAAGAGGCAAGAAACAAGTGAAAGCATGAAAAATTATAAATCAGGTTAAATTAAATTTTAATTGAATATAATTGGATCGGAGCATTAGAGCCACAGTTCCTTTCTAGCCATTCCACAGAAAGAATCAAGAAGAACAGTAATAAACCTAAAATAATTGCCAAACAAAAACAAATTTCAAACCTAGTTATGCAGGACCTGGGTTGGAATAACGCTGTTTGGATCTGCTATGGGCCCACTCTGATGCAGTAGCTTGCTCGTGGATGGACCAATACAAGCTGCTTTGGCTACCCAAGCCAAACCAGAGCCAGTCCAAACCCAAGCCAACCTTTGATCTGGACAAGGTTGGGAGGGATTTAATTTAGTTGAGTTTAGATTAGGAAGATTTCAATTTTAAGTTTCCTTACTTATGATTTCTATTTTTATTAGAAATTTTATTCTAGTAGAGATGCTATTTACTTACTAATCATATTTCAATTAGGTTAGGAAAGCTTTTCCTATAAAAGTACATGTAATAGAAGTTCTATTTTCAGAATTGAACATTGAATAAAATTGGGAGTTTTTCTTCACGGTTGTGAAGTGTGGTTCCGTGACCAGGTTGGTGGACCTTTCTCCCTCCCCTCCTCCTTCTTTCCCTTGTCTCTTCCTTCCTACTTCTTCTTCTTTCTTCTTTATTTCCTCCCCTGTTCTGGGCAGTAGAAATAGTCCAACCGAAATACATTGATCTCTCTCCTCTCTCTTCCTATCACCCTCTAGTTCTGGTTGAGACCTTCCTTCTCATAAATGACCACATCCCCCTTAGTTTTACCCCATATAAGTTCAGTATTTCTGAGATTAAAAACCAGTTTCAGATCTGGTTTCAGTTCAACCACATAGACTGATTTCAGAGAATTTTTATTCTCTCATATGGCCCCTTATTGGATGCAAGGTTGGTTGGGTTTGATAGGTTGACTATTTACGGATCGTCCCTTGCAATTTCAGCCCTACCTGTGTCGCTTTAAAGGCGTTCCAACAAAGAAACCCAAACCTGGTTACAACCTGCTGCTATTCTATTTCATGGGCCAAGGTTGAAGACAACCTCAGCCACGTCAATCTTTTAAAGTTGTCCTTCATTATTGAATTCCAACTTTACCCTGAGTTTTAAGTTATTCCCATCCCCTATGATTGCTTCCAAGTTTAGCCCTCACCTCAAATTCTATTTCCTACGATACCCTAAGGCCCTGTTTGCCTTGTCAGTGTTGCAGTCCTTGGGTGCTATCTCAGGGCTTGTTAATCAGTCTAAATTTTCTATGTTTCTGTGAGGAGTGAACCAGGAAAAGAAGCAGGAAATGATGGAGTGTTGTCAGTTGGTGAATTCTAATCTTCTTGTTAAATATCTGGGGGTTCCTCTTGTTGCAGGAAGGCTTGCCTATAAGGATTGCTTCCCTATCCTAAAGAAGATCAAGAAGAGGATTCAGGGTGGAAGCGCAAATTCTTATCCTAGGCTAGGAGAACTCAACTCATTTTTTCTGTGTCGCAGGGAATGTATATTTTTTGGTCTGGGCTACTTGGCCTACCAAAGAAAACTTCTAAAATGATTGAATCCTTGTTTGCTAGCTTTCTTTGGACAGGTCTGGCTATGTCTAAGAAGATACATTTTGTGAGCTGGGACAAGATCTGCAAGCCCAAAGAGGAAGGGGGTCTGGCTATTAGAAGAGTGAAAGAGACGAACAATGTGCCGGTATCATGAAAAGCTTTTGGAATGTTGCTTCAAATCAGCACTCCTTATGGGTGGACTGGATTAGAGGTAAATACTTATCTAATGAGTCTATTTGGTCCACATCTGAAAACTAAATGGAAACTATAACAAGTAAAATAGATAATACCTAAAAAATCACCAAGAGTTTTTGAGTAATCCACCCTCAAAGCATGGTTCTAAATTTGCACAATTTTTTTTTCTTTTTCGGTTTTCAACAAGGTCTAAACAAAATGACATCTGAGAATTATAAATATACAATATTTTGATCAAAATTCCAGTCATTTAAATCAATATTTCAGTCATCATCTCTACATCAGGTGAACAATATTTCTGTCATCGACCAATCAGGAAATATTTTGATGACATCTCATCTCCAGTCTCATAACAAAATTGATATGTTCTACACTCCCACATGACCACCTATTGATATTTTTATGGCAAAAACTCCATAAATGTAGTACAGGTGTTCTTGAGCTACTTACCAGTTAAATGACCTAAAGCCCCATCCTTCTTCACTCTATCCTATTCACCAGCAGAGTGATAACCCACATCAAAATGTTTGCCAAGAATGTGCTAATAATAGTCTTCATAACACCAACTGGATGCACCCTGATCATCTTCAATAAGATTAGAGGAGAATACCTTCATTTGGACCAAATATTTCATCACGCCCATATGAAATACCATGCACTGGAGGATACTATCAAAAATATATACTCTCTACTAAATGATGCAGCATTATCTCTTCTTTCCAAGGAAGCAGGTCATTGCATTATCATAATTCATTCCAGTGAAGAGTTTTAAGACTTCAGAGAAACTCCACATCTAAAATCCAGCAAAGGATAGTAGTAATGACTAAGCCATGGTATATGTATATCTAAGTATTCTTGAAGACACACAATATTGCATGAATATGGCTCCTTTCTATGGAAGGACCAACCAAGTAAGAGTAGATCTATTTCCGACCACATGGTAGCTTAGTTGGCAGTCAAACTTTGTGAAACAAGTCCCTATCACCGTCAATTAATGAGAAAATATTTTAAATGAAAGTTGAACAGCTGATGATACAAGGGGGGAAATCCAATACAAATGGGCCACATGATTGAATTGGACCACTAAACCTCAAATCTGGTGGCTAATTCAGAGGGTCACTGGTCAACTATCTATTGAATTGTTGGAATGGTCGGATCAATGTCTGGTAGGAACTAGGAAATAGATCCGACCAGCTTGGCTTTGCTACATCAACCTACACGGCTACAATACATGACCACGACAAGCAGCATCAATAGCATAGTTAAGAAACATCATACAATAATTGAAGATTCTTAGTAAAAAAGAACAAGAAAAAAAGATAAATTACACTAACCTCCCCTGTGCTTTGGCTAAATAAAACGAACCTCCCCTACTAGTTTAGATATTATACGAACCTCCCCTACTAGTTTAGATATTATACGAACCTCCCCTGAATTTTGAATTTCATTACGCCTAACTTTATCCATTTGTTGAAGAACGTTAGTTGCTGACATCACTTGGTCAAATTAATTTGAATGGCCAGAAAGTAGTGAAGTTCAAGTTTGCCCTTCAAAACCCAAAATTCTAAATGTTGTTGTTCTTCGGTTTTGCAATTTCAAAACCCAACAAAAGATCCTCTGTTGTCTTCTTCACTCTTCGCTCCTTCTTACCTGAATCCCACAAATCTTGGCATTTAATGCACGAAGAAATCAGCTGATGGAGAGAAGAAATAACTGATTGCAGACATATGCTTTCTTAAAATTGAAGGATTGCAAGGTCAAGACTACCAAATATAAGCGGATGTGGCTCCTCTGTAGCAAGGGTATTGGGATCTGAGACATTTTGCTCTTGGCCCTTAGTTTCCAATCAGTTTCCAAAAGATCAGGGAAGAGGAAGAACAGCTCTTTGACACCTTTTTTTTTTCCCTCCTCTCACCCAGCTGGAGGGTTTCAATGAAGTTTCTCAACAAATTTTGGATCAATGATCTATTTATGAGACAGCGAGATTTTCAGGAGAAAGAGTTAAGTTGATCCATTTGGATATTTTTTATTTCGCCGTACCTTTCAACGGAAAAGAGCATAAAGAAACCAGGGAAAGCAGCAAACATGTATCGCGTAAATGAAATGAGAGCATGTAAGGGTTTTTTATTGGAGTTTCCACGCAGTCGCAGTGTGCACTTAAACGAGGTGAAAGAACAGTTCAGTTTCGTCGAATTGGATTTGCATGACATAAAGAAGGTAAGGAAGAAGAAACAGTGACGGAGTTCGTAGAGGAGCCGATGGAGATTGCAAGCGGATGGGTTGGTTCACGAAAGGGGTTGCACAGGACTCCTCTTATATGGATTTAGAAACGGTAAATAAAAACATTTTACTGCCTCATGTTAACACCGCAAGTGCTTCCTCTCTTTTTTTAACAATACCGAGTCGGGTTCTTGATAGTAGTTAAATGCAATTTTTAAATTGACAAGGGAGGTTTGTGTCATTTAGCCAAAGTACAGAGGAGGTTAGTGTTACAAGTTTCACAGTTTCTTTTTTCAAACAATTGTTATACAGTTGCAGGTATAAAACGATGTTATTTATCTCCAGCAAAAAATGTACAATCTGTATCTTGAAGAACGAATTCATACCTTTTTTTAATATCCATACCTTGTTACGGTTCAACCTTACGATTTGTCCATAGCCTTCATAACATACAATTCACCTATACCATCCTGAAACAGTTACTGGAGATGCACGACAAAATAGAGGAGAGGACAGAATTGAAATGGGACTCAATCAAACCAATGCACATCATCTTTTGAGTCCCAAATGACATAGGATATGCTCAATCAAATTCTCACTTTATATGCAAAATGTACTACTAAGTTAATAATTCTAAATTACTTAATTTTGAGAGTTTACCCAATTAAGTGTCAATCAGATTTACCACAACACTACTCAAATACAATGGAAAGAGTTGCAGCTGACATATGTATAGGGTGTGATGACTAAACAGGATTTGTGTAACCATGCACAAGTAGTTGGGATAAGGCTCAGTGAATTGAGCTGTGGGGGCTCCTAATGGGTGAATGGTTCACTTTATTTTCAAAAAATATGCAACTCATAGTAGAATTACATGTAAAGATTGTTTCCAAGGAGTGATGCAGTTAATTTAACAGATTCTACTCCAAGATCATTTCAAATTTGATATACATCTTCCAAGTATAATAGCGTTGTCCCCCCCCTCCCCTTCACCCAACCCTCCCAAAAAAAAAAAAGTAATTTAATACGTCTCCAATCCATATTTGAAGCACTAAATGTATAAAAGGGATTAGAAGCAGTTCAAATCCCAACACTCATTGATTTTTTTCAGCCCACCTAATGGGAGCCCCACAAAAATCAAAACATATAGAAGAAGATGATGGTCTAAATTCTAGAAAATGTTTGCTGAATGATTCCTTTGCCACTGTGTTGGAGCGTACAGGTGGAGAGGGGAAAGCAATAATTTTTTAAGCTAAGGAAATACAGTGTACAAAGTGGTCAGGAAAGTGGCAAAAATGGCTTCTTTTGGTTGCCTATTGTTGCAGATTTCTAGGGACAGAGTACTTATTCAGTGCTATGTGAGACTTGGTTTGCACAGGAGGTGGAATTGCTTGATAATGTGTAACAGATACTCTTTCCAAGGTTGTATGTTGATTGTATGCATCCTTGTAAAGGATTTTTTTTTTTGGTCAACCTAATATTAAGACAAAAAATTACTTTTCTTCAAACAAAAGAAAAGGGATTTAATATTAAAATCCACACCAAGACCATGAAATTAGAGTTATTAACAGATATTAAAGGCAAGGAAATTCAATATGAAAGAAGGAAGTAGAACTCTCGATGTGGATAACTTGATTCATCACATCAGGAGAAAAGAATAGTCATTTCTAACCTTTTAAGATAAAAGATTGTTGTACCCACAAAATAAAAGAAAAGTTATGTCTAACAATATGCAAGAAGAGTCTCTAATACTCTGCAAAGTATAAAAATCATGACTAAATTGCAGATCCTACAGATATATATGCAAAATTATTTCCCTGATTCGATCCTACAATGGTGATTCAACAAAAGACTCCATCAAGAGCTCGTTAATTTGTTTCAAATGCTACAATTTATGGAATGAAAATAGGGGTAAAGGAAAGCCATTAATTGCATGCTGAAATTTGAATAGAAACATAGTGAAAACCATTAGCATATATCAACAGCAGGAACTCACACTCTGAAGCTTCAAAAGCATCATTCCAAGATCTGAATAACCTTTGCATCGGGAAGCCTCCATAGCAAATTCCTTCCAGGCTGTCACCTTTCGAGCACTCTCTATTACAGCTTATTGAAGAGACAGCAAAAAGTAAGAAAAATGCAAGAAGATAAACCAAAAAAGAAAGAAGGCTAGGAAAAAATAGACCTGAATATCAATTCATACCTCAGTATGCAGTTTTTTTTTTTTTTTTTTTTTCCTTTTTATGCTTAACCTCAGTATGCAGTTGGTGACTAATATTCAGCATGGCAATTGCAAGTTTTTGCATAATAAAACGGCATGGAATGGTCAAATCTTTTACCATTTCCACCCCAATGTGATGCGTCTCATGTGCAATTAGCCCTAGGAACTCGTGGATGGAACGGACAAGTAGTGTATCTACCCAGGAATGATTTCCTAATCTAGGGAAAGAACACTACGAGATACTTCTTCCTATCATGTGCAGGCTTTGCTTTCAAAGTTGATAATGGCCAGTCAGCCCTTGCACATCTGATATCTGCCTGCCACTTTCCTCTCCACTATACTTCAAATAAAAGGAAGAATCATCATTGGATTAAAACAAGGGCTTGGTGTAATACTCGAACATAAAATGATTGTTTTACTTCTTTATTTTTTGACAATTAAATACATAAATGTATTAGCATAAAAAAGAAAAGGCCAATGTTAAGTACAACGAAATGTCATAACTTATGAAGACCATGTGATCAAGACCACATATTCAAGAAAGTTACAAACTAGGGCCTCTCCTACAGGCCAGAAAATATATATCAAGCTTAAGCAAGAATGCTCCCCCAAAAAAGAGGGGGGAAAAGAGAGAAAAAAACCAAAAGGAAGAAAGAAAGAAAGAAGCTCCATCCCTTCAAGCATCAAATCCCCTAATTTCACGAAAAAGAAATCAGTAGATTAAATTTAGTAATTAATCAGGCCTATAAATAAAGGAAGGAGGACAACTAGGGTGTGCACCCTTGGGCAGATAACAATAAGAGTTGTTTTCGACCCATTTTATGGCCAATTCACCTTGCTTGGTTACAGCCGTTAGAAACTTTAGTACAAGAAATTTCCCAGGTGGGACACTCAAAGTCGAATACAAAAATAACTAGTGTGGTGTAATGGAAGATGGTCTTCATGATCTTGAAAGCTCCTCAGATTTCCTCTACATATGGGACTTTTGAATGCATTTTAAACCAAAACCCCGGAGATACATTGTGCCATAATTCATCATGAACCAGGAAACTATTAACCTCATGATAGTAAAAGCTAGTCAAAACAACATGATTATCAGAAGAAAAGATCTAGAAGTCAAACAAGATAACAGCAAGGGATAACTTGACCCACAGTGCTACGGTTCCATCTTGATCTGGCCATTCGGCCTCTCGAAGATGGGATTCTCCCTCCAGGTTTCTACTCAGTACTTCAGTAGTACACCTTCAATTTATCCGCAATCAGATAGGAGTTCTCAGAAGTTGTGCCCGGTTCTGAACTTTCTTTCTGCTCATTTATATTACCATGTTGAAAAATCATGGAAGTTGATAGGCCTTTGCCCCTCAAAATCTGAAACTCCACTGTAAACACTTTCTGAAGCATGTAGACTGCCTGATCGCCCAAGATCTCCAATTGGCCCTTCAGTCTTTGGCACTGAGGAATCCACCACACTTGTGATGTCCAATACTTTAACTTGAAGAGGTTGGGTGTGTTGCTTTGTTTTCTCCATGGAAGAGGGGTTTGCAGGGGTGGAGAAGGGAGCGAGGATCTTACAATAAAGGGTTCTCATGCAGTCCCAATGCCAAAGCTCCAATTAAAGGTTTAGGAACAAAGAAACTCCTAAATATGCCTCACACTAGAGTAACCTGCAAATAACACTAATAAGAGAATAGCAGAGTAGCAAAATTTAGTAAATAAATCTGTAAATTTTGAAAAACAAAGAAACAAGGTTTAAGGAGACAATAGAACAACTTTCAAACGCCAAATCAGAAAGAATCCGACTCAGATGCACTCCGCTCCCTGCCATTGATCGTCATGGGTGCAAAGAAAAAACATAAGACCAAAGTTTTTCCACGATACTTTGTTACGATTTACGATGAAACAATGGAAATCAAAAACAGAGAGATGGCAACTGATGCTATTCTCTCTCTCTCTCTCTCTCTCTCTCTGTCTGTTCGCACACATGAAAATATGAAATAAAGTTCTTGCGGGGTTCGATATCTCAAAATTCTCTCTCTCTCTCAACTCAGAATGCTCCAACGGGTAGTGCGATCCGATATCTTTTCAACTCGAGTGCTGCAACGGTAATGCGATTCGGTATCTCAACAACTCGAGTGCTCCAACGGGTGGCGGATTCGAAATCCAAAATTCTCTGTCTAGAAGTCTTTTTTAGCTGAGAGTCAAGACTAAAGTCATTATAAACTGGGTTGGGCCTGTAGTGCCAAGATCCAGTCCATTACACAATTGGTTGGGCCTGCAGTACCCGAGGCCCGTTTGCATGGTCAAAACGTCTAATGAACCTATTTCCTATGTATGTATACATGATATGGGAGGGGTTTTCATAAAGGGATTTTTCGTAGCTTGTTTGATAAAAGGGAGGGCTAGTATGAAATCTTTAAATACAGGGTGGGGTGGGCTTTACACATTTTTAAGGGTGAGATACTCCAGATCATGGGCTCATTGTTCGAGGATAGACCAGAAAATTTTTCCCAATATGACATATCTGCACAAATTAATCAATAATTCAAGCATGGGGTTCATCTGGTTGACTCCAATGCATCAGAATAAATAGATGTCCAAGAACTATGGGGGCCTAAGGCATTATACAGGGTAAATCGTTAACCCTACCAGTAGAGTGTAGACGTCCGACTCCTCCCTCTATTGTAACTCTCCTTAAGAGTTATAATTAAAATCTCATATGGATGTATATATTATACAATGAGGATAAGAGAGTTGAATCTATGATCTCATGGATACCTGCAAACCGTTGCCAAGCAACTAACCAATTGAGCCCGTAATTGCCTTGGAGGTTTTGACACAATATAATTACTATTTAACTAGCATTGATCAAGGTTTTTTAGAACCTAACAAAAAAAAAATTCTCTATTAAATCAGTTGAAGTGTAGCCTCACTTAAGTATAGAAATCTTCTCCCGCTTGAGTTTGGGCAGGAGAGTTGGGGGTCCGGATGGATGGCCGCCACCTAGCTCTCGGGTGAATCCTAGCCCTCCATCCGAGCCGACACCCCAGTCGACAAGCTGAGCCTACAGGGGTGTCGGCTCGAATGGAGGGCTCGGATTCACCCGAGAGCCAAGTGGCGGCCATCCATCTGAGCTGCCAACTCTCCTGCCCAAACTCAGGCGGGAGAAGATGTGGATCCCTCACTTAACCAAACCCCAACCCCCCAAAAAAAAATCATACCTTCTTTCTTGGTTGGATTAATTCATGATACGGGTAATAAGCTGTCCAGGTTTAATTGATTTTCATGAACAACCATCAAACACAATGGAATTTAATAGTATGACTTTATATTAGCACTAGGAGTGAATTCTAACAGTACAAAAGGGTTGGGGACCAGGTGCTGATTTCGGAAGGAGTATAGGAAGCAACGAGGTATCGGGACACGATATCAATCATGTTCGAAATCAATCCAAATTGGATTGGATCAGTTCAGAGCACTGATCCAAGGGAAGTTGACACATGACTAATATCGTATATAATAATATTAAATTGGATTGCATTAGGGATCGATCAAGTCCAAAACTAATACGAATCAACCAATCTAATACTGATTACTTGAACCATAGTATAAATTCACGGAATCAGAATGTATAAAATATAATATATGTACACACGTTACGTCATACCTTTTGCCCATGCATCCCAAAATGTCCGAGTCGTCGGATATGGTATCAGTGGTATCTGTATCAACAATGGCTGATATCCATATGAAATCTGTGTATCTGACCCAGATACCTAAAACCCTAGCTAAGACTCCTGGATTTCGTTTTTTCAATGATCTTGTTATTTACACTTCAATTGGCCCACTTGAAACATAAAACCAAGCATGAAAACAATAATAACGTATCAGATGGTTTGTCCAAATAACAATGGGTTGATTACCTTGCGATGTAGCTCATATATCTATGGATAGGACACGTCTCCTGTCGTCTAGTCAATCCAGTCATCTATTGAATGGCTGAGGTAATCAATATGCATGCCAATGGAGCCCTGTTGGAAATAATTCTAAATAGACTACAAACTCCTTGATATACAAATTTGATTCTCTCACCCCCTAAAAGATTAATAGGGTTTTGGGTGAGACATTTGAATAGGATTTCAAGGCCACAACGAGGGGGCTTTTTGAAGCTGAATACGGATGCTAGTTTGTTGCCAGTCTCTAACCTGAGTGATGATGGTTTTGTCTTTCATCAATAATAAAAAATAAAAATTAATAAGTCTATATATATATATATATATATATATATATATATATATAATTCATTTTCGATACACTTTCAAATTGCCAAAGAGTGGGTCCCATTGGAATGCTTTTTTGCTCGTCGGTCACTGACTAGTCACTCACAAGACTGAATAGATAACATCCAAACAAAATCATCACTATTCCCTTCCCCTTCCAGTGTGATATAGGGAGGAAACTAACACTAGAATCCAGAATCAAAATAAATCACAGATTTTGAGAATCTGTCCCCACTTTACATAAATGGACAAAATATTACCATTATCAGAAGGAGAACAGTTGCTCTGAAAAAAGATGAGAAACAAGTTGTTCTATTCATCTCTTGGCTATCATTATGAGATGAGGTTTTACATCCTTATAACCTATTCAGAGGTCCCATATCACATCTCACATGCTACAAGCAATTGTTATCACTTTCTACTCTAAAGTAAAACAAAGTTTTACCAAAAAAAAAAAAAAAAAAAACAAAGACATTTATCCATTCCTCTTCCTTCTTGTTTTTTTTTTTTTTTTTTTTTTGGGTAAAAGAGATTTATTCCTCTTCCTTCTTTGCTATTTGCAAGATGAGAGGCATTTTTTTTTTCTCATTTTTTGAATCCTAATTTATAAAAATTAAAAAAAAAATCCCATTCTTCTTTCTCTAAGTTGAGATGTCAATGGGTTTATGCAGTGAACAATTTTTTCCCCCGGTCGAGGTCAGACACCCAGGAAGTCATAGATTTGACTCCTATCACATGTTGTGCCTAAAAAGGACACCCCATTCCCCTTCTAAGGTAGAAGTTATGTCAAAAAAAAAAAACAAGATTTACATGGACCATGGGTCATGGGTGCATGAGTCTTTCATGTAACTTACTCTATCTAATTAGGGTTAGGGTTGGCAACAAAATAGGCAAGAACACCAACCAAAGGAGCATTGATATAAGTAGTGGGTTCAGACTTGCGGAAATCGGCCCGATCATCCTCATAGACGTCGTCCTCGTCGGGTCCTCCTACCACTGCCCCGACAAGCACGTTCGGGTTGGGATCCGATGAGTTGAAGTAGACAGAGCCTTCCTTGCATGCAATGAATTGGGGATGATCGTTGACTGACGGTAAGGAGGAGCCCCTATGATGGATACGTTGTGGGTACTTGGACCCGTACCCGACCATATATGACATCTCCATGGGATTATCCCCAAGGATGTAATCTACCTGTCGCTTTGCTAGTTGATGGAGAGAGGAAGGGCCCACTATAACACCACCACAGTTGACGGTCTGTGATGAACGAGAGAGGTAATTAGCGTATACGAGCTGCAAGAAGGCAATGGAGGTGACGTGTTGCATATTACTCCCCCCGGGCTTGTAGATTAGCCCACCTGGTGTGTATTCTATGTGGGAAGACGATGACTCCGGTATGAGTGTGCACATGAAGCTATCCGCCCATGCTTTGTATGATTCTAGAGAGTACTCGCTTCCTTCTAGGAATTCCTGCATAGTCAGTGTATGAGGATTTCGCTATTGTAGGATCTCGGGAAGATTAAGATGTATATATCCTTATCCAGCAACAAAGAGAGAGAGACTATTTCTGTATTTGGAACCTGTGACCAGGCTTGTCTCCTATTGTCTAGTCAGTCTAGCAGTCCATCGGATGGGCTAAGCTGATCCGCACGCATGTTGATGCAACCCAGCCTGTCCAATGGACTGCCACTTGAACAATAGGAGGCGAGTTCCATCCTCGGTGATCACCAGATTGTAATATGACAACTTTTAATTTTTTGTATCACTCAGATACCTACGCTGATTCACTTAACAGTTCAAGTATCGGTAAAGTATTCAAATTGGAAAGTTTCAAAACCGATACAGCCGATCCGTATCGGCCAATTGATCTAAAAACCTAAAACCATAATGGATAACTAACCTTGGAAACGAGAACATTGAGGCCGGCGTGTTTGTTATCCCAGCCAAATTCGTTAATATTGTCATCAGCACCGAGGGTTTTTCCATTATTCTGAATGTAACTGAGATAAGAATCATCCTGAGAGGCTCTCCTCAACCATGCTGCTCCCCAAAGCAACTCATCCTGATATCCATCGAAGTCACAGTAGAAGGGACAAGCGCCGGATCTGACATCGGAATTATCACTGTAAGCTCCTTTGTAGTCGTCGGCGAATTGGAAAACCCTAACAGCAGTGCGTAACAGTGTATCAGAGTAACCAGGATCAAATAACCTGAAAGCCATGGAAGCTGCTGACAGAGCTGCAGCAGTCTCTCCAGCCACATCCGAACCAGGTCGCGTCGTGTCCACACTGTAAACCGTTCGTGCTGTGTCCATATCCTCTGGTCTCTCCCAGCAGTTGTGGTCTATTGTTGGGTCACCCACCTATGATTTTCAAACAAACATGGGATCAGTCCGGATCGATACTGGTCCGACCTCGATCGAGATCGATGATCACTTGAATTAAAATAGATGGTTGTCAAGTGGCAATTGATTCTTTTCGATGATTAACAAATGTCATGGAAGAATTTAAAAAATAATAATAATTTGATCGGCCCGTTGAACCCAAGATCCAATTATCGGAGTGAACCCACATAATCAGTCATAATTAGTATCGGATCGATATCAATATCAACCGCTACCGATACAAATACATTAATCCATCTGATTAGAACCATGCTTATTTCTAGTTGCAGCTAAATAAGGTTTAGGTGGTGAAGGAGAGTGGTCCAATGTGGGGCACATAAGTAGTAGAGATGACTGGTGAGAAACAGGTGCACGTGAAGGCTACAATGGCAGTTTCTGCCGCTTTAATTCCACTAACTAACTAACTGACTAATTCATGTAGGACCCACTCCATGTACCTGATTCAATTTCTGAGCCAGAACGGCAATCACTCGTCAGAATATTTCACCTGTTGTACTTGTATTCTCTATGTAATTTTATCACCGTTCATCTTGAGTGGATCCCACACTTCAAAAATAAGTCCCACATAACATCGGTGATACAATTCCATAGAAAATACATGTAGATACTGGCGATTCGAACTCATAAATCAAGGCGGGATTTGAGTGAAGGTGGGGTCAGGGGCAAAGATAAATCATGGGACCCACCTCTAGTAAAAGTCATGGGTGGGTTAGGGTGGTAATCGTACCTGAACAAAAATTCGGTCAGGTTGGGCAACGGTCTTGAGTAGGTAATCGGTGGCCCATCGGACGGCGACGAGGGCGTCGCGAAGTATGGAAGGAGGCATGGAGTCTCCGAATTCGATGACGCTCCAGGCCAGCATTGTGGTAGTGAAGGCCATAGGGAACCCAAACTTTATGTTGTCACCGGCATCGTAGTAGCCGCCGGTCAGGTCAACACCGGTGGCCGAACCGTCACTGAGCCCGGAATGTCCTCGCCAAGTCAGCCGTTGGTCTGCCGGCAATGAACCAGAACGCTGCCCCTCGAAGAACAAGATGCATTTGGATAATGCTTCCTGGTAGTCATGACCATCGCAGTTAACCCTTCTCACTTCAGTGACAACAAGAAAAAACAGAAGATGAAGAAGAAGAAGAAAACGACGATGAGAAGGGCATCTCATCATCTTTATGGCTTAAAAGTTAAAACTACTTGGGATTTGTGAGGATGAGTGTCCCCTCCCCCTCTCCCTCTTTGTTCTTGGGTGGGTCTGAATACTGAGTATATATATATATAACCCAAGTGTTAGAAAGGTAGGAATCTTGTGTATTTGCAGGCAGAGGGTAGTAATGAAGGAAGTGAGTTCCAAAAAAAGGTTAAAGCAGTAGAGGACAGAAGCTGAGTGTGATGGTCACGAGACGCATATAACAAAGAAAGGACTGGAGACTGGAATTAAAAAGGAAGGGTGAATGGGTGGGTGGCGGGCGGGAGAGAGAGAGAGGGAGGGACTGTGTCTCTGCGTAAGTGCGCCGACAGGTGAGTCTGAGGGTGCCAGATAACTCACATGCACCACACAAAGGTGAGACCCACTAACAGTTTATCGATTTCACTCTGCTATTGATAACAAAATTTAAGCAGTACAGAAGTTGGAGCCTTTTTTCTTTTCTCCCTCTCTCTCTCTCTTTTTTTTTTTTTTTTTAGGACAAGGGAAAATTATGGGAGAGTAATGTACACGTGAGTATATATAAATTAATGAGTTGGGATCATTTTTATGTACATATATTTTTCATAGGAATTAAGTATCGTATATTAGTATCATATCGGTCAGCTGAAATTAAGAGACATATCGTATCGTATCGTGGATACTGTAGATACGCATGAATACTGGGCAAAATACGCACGGGATCAATTAGAGAACATAAAAAATACAAATTTAAAGTATAAAAACACTATAAATAATTTATAGTCCAATCATAGGGATACTATGAAGCCTTGTCGACAATTTTCATAATTATTTGATAAATGGACAAGGTAATGGCAATTCTATAATTATTAGAAGAACTAGGAGAGTATGAAAATAGAGCCACAGGGCTATCAAAGAGAAGCAATAACAATGAAATTAAGTAAAAATAAAAAACATGATGTAATAGTTAAAATATAAGAAAAAAACTTAGTTCTAAACAAATGAATTTCCAAACTCAACCTAGACTGTGCGCTTAAGGGTAAATTACTTTAGAAACCCAACCAAAAAAACGTTGACGGAGCCCAAAACAGGGATTCTATAAAACTTCACAAACCCAACCAAGAGGATTAGGTTAGGCTGTTAGGGTTTGTGGGATGAGTGGACCCCACTTGTCCAAGATATAACTCTACTTTAAGTTCTTTGAAAAGCATAATGTGCGATATGTCTACCATGAGGTTGGAAGCAAAACGGAGCAGGGTTGGTGTAAAACGATGAAACTAGACCTAAGGTTGGGGTTTAATAACAGAAACTAATTGAGATGGTGTCAAAATGCTATGCCTTTACTTTTAGAAAAAACTGATTGGTAAATAGGGAGTTATGGCAAGAAATTTCAGGCTAGAAATAATCCAAAAAATAGGGTATCACAGGTAAAAAGAGAAGGCGTCGATCTTAACTTTCCGTGCAGAGATGAACCAGAAAAAGATGATCAACAGCAATAAGACTATTCATTAGCTTGGTTCAGATAGGTTCTTCTTCTTCTGAAACTCCGGTAGCACCTTCTTCTTCTTATTCTGAAACTCCGACAGCAGCTGCTTCTGCTTCTTCTTCTCTTTCTTCTTCCTCCTCCTTCTTCTTCTTCTTCTCTTTCATGGTCGTTCAAAAAAATTTGGGTATCAAGTTTTAAGACACTCCGATCCAAGTTTTTTATATGGAAATTGTATCGATGTGTATCGGACTGTATCAGTGTATTTTGAACTGTATCGACCCATATCGGTTCAATATGGTCGATATACTTCAATACATTTTATTTTTCAAAAAATAAGATACATTTCGCTATGTATCTTATCGACTACAGTCGATACAGATATGTATCGACCAATACGTACCGTATCGTTTCGATACTCGAAACCTTGCTCTTCATGGGATTTCATCACTAGTCATGTGATGTGGGACTCACCTCTAGAGTGTGAGGCTTCTAGATATAGACAATAATAGAATCACATGGAGGATACAAGTACATGCAATGAACTATTCTCGAAATTTTATTTGTAAGTCGGGAAAATAAGAGTATAGCAAGGACTAGTAACTGGTCAAATGGAAGAGAGAGAAATGGAATTTGAAATTCAAAGAAGAGACATGGAGATAGAAGTATACACCAACGTACTTTTCTTGAAAATTATATTGAATCAGAGAAATGGACCAAAAAAGGGGATGATTGGAGGTGGGTGGGTAATATATATATATATATATATATATATATATATATATATATATGAGGTGGAACCATGGAGGAAGCCACCATGCAGAGTTTTGTATGTATTCTTTGGAATGTATTATTAAAATGGAGAATAAAAATGGGCTAAAGAGGGAGGCATTTCTGTTCTAATGGGGAAAAAAAGCTTGTTCTAAAATAGATTGCGTTCTCTTTACATATTCTATGATTTAACAAATGAGAATACATGCAAACCATACATTTGTCACCTCAGAATGTATTTGTGGAGTGATTCAAGAAAATAAATTGGAGATAAATCTCTAGAATGATTAATTCTATGGAGTGATTCATAAAGATAAATTTGTGAACTGATTTAAGGAGATAAATCACAAGAATTTGAAATTACAAATTTTAAAATATAAACTTCAAATTGACGTGGGAACTGCTAACTAGCACTTCTCGCAAGATTTTCCATGTCACCTGCAAAGGGATTATTGTTGTCACCTTCAAACCCTTAATTAGATGATGATTTTGTGTATGTTTTATAGATTGAAAGGTTTCTTTTGTATAATTTGGGTGTATATGTTAATATTCTATTTGTTAAATTATGTAGATACCTATTGCACGGTAAATTTATACCAATATTTTTACTCCAAATGCTATCTTATTAAACGCATACTCTGTTAATGTTATACTTATTTTTTTTATGCCAAATTCATGGTCCCCATATTGAAGTCTAGACTCGTTTAATACTCATACATAACCATATCTAAATTATTGTTGTTCCCAAACTTTCTAACTATGAATGAGAGAAGTATATAAAGGAAAATTCTTTCCAAAGAGTGAATATATTGTGAATGATGACAGCAATGGTCCAGTTGATCGAAAATTCACCATTTTTCCTTTCCAATAACAAAAGTTTGTTTCACCACTTGTAAAGTCATCTATTGTAATACAAAATTCAAATCAATCTGTTTTTTTTTTAATAAACTAAATTATAATATTTTAAATTATCTATTTTACGATGTGAAACTTTAAGTAATATGGACCAATGAACAAGTAAAATACTCTTAGTAAGATTAGCCATCAAATTTGATATGCTTCCATAAGAGATTCTAAGTTTATCCTTTAGTTTAAATGTCCTTCCACACTATAAAATGTTGTATATAAGATAACAGGGTATGTATGAAAAGAGTTCCTGCAGCAAATGTGTATGAAAGACCATCCGGTAGTATGAAAAGCAATTTAAGGGCATCCCCTTAAAAATATTTTTTCATAATTAAATGAAAATAGGAGGGTAGTGATTGTGGGCAAAAAGAATTTATGATTTTTATGTTGCAGGTTTTTTTTTTTTTTTTTTTTTTTGCCAATTGAGAATATGAGTGTTTTTTTTATTAGTAGCACTACACTATGTATGTATTACTAAACTCATAAAAGGACTTCATAGGTTGCACATTTGGAACCTCATAAAATAGGATAGAAGAAAATAAAAATATTTTTCTAATATGTAATCGGACTATGAGAATCTCAATATCATCTGAGGTTTCACTCCCATTTGTCTTTTGTTGGTAACACACCAACATTAACAAAACAAGGAAAAAGGCACTTGAAGAAAGATAAGCTATTTAATAGAAAAGCTTTTTATAAATAAAATGTAATCAAAGTCATAAATTATTTAATGGATCTAAAAGTTTATTAATACTATTTTATCTGATTTCAAGGTTCGAATCAAGAGGAATCAGATGCTCATCTTTTCTTTCTTTTTTTCACTTTTAAAGTTCGTAATAGAATGAGAAAAGAAGAATCATTTAAATCAACGGTTTAAAAATTTTCATGAGTTTCTGTTCACGAGCACCCCGTAAACACAACCACCAGGTCAATTTTAACTAAAATTTCTAAGATTGATTATGCTAACAAGAAAGGTTTAATAAATGGTAGGTTATATGATTTGAGCTTCTTACTTCATTAGATGGCGAACCAGTAACCACATAGTACCTTGTCCATTCAAGAGCTTGAAATAGCCTCATTAACCCAAATGATTCAAAATACAAGATAAAAAAAAGATCATAAAGATGAAATGGGACCCACTTATGTACTTGTCTTTACAAGTGCTTACCCATTGGCTCTTTTTGTTCTTTTTTTTTTTTGGGTAAGATGATGGGGAAAATTTTCTTCGTATGTTTGTTGTAGTATAGAATGCAAAGAAATGCACTGAGATCGTAGGAAAATTTTTCATTAAGATTCCATTTGTTTTGATGTAAAATTTTAAATGTTAAAAAAATTTCAATTCTTGTTTCCAGGAGATAAAAGAAAAATGAATTTATCTCTTAGAAACAAATATTGGACAAATTTTTTACATGTAAAATGGATTATCTTTCTTCTTTTCTTCAAAGAGGAAGGGGGGAATATGTTGGAATGGTTCTCTCTCCCCCTTTAAAGAGATGTGAGACACAGAAACCTATCCCTCAAAAAGAGAAAGTGTATTATTCCCCAAAAATATTACCTAATGAGGAGAAAAGGTCTGCTTAACTTACGTTTTTTTTTCCCTTTTGTTGCAACTTGCAATCTGCAAGAAGGGGCCCAAACCCAACTTTTTAGTTTTCAACACAACAGATGGATCAACCAACTCCATTAAAAAATATTGATAGGCGGTAAAGCAAATGGTTGCTGACCAGAAAGTAAAGAAAGCCAATCTGAATTATGGAATAAATTTTGCATTTGTTTCAGGGAAAGAGGGCTCAGTTTGGATATCCCTGTGTTTAAAGAATTACTTTTCTCTTCGAGCTTTTCTGTATATTTACTAATAGGGAAAAAAGACATTACCTCCTATGTAACTTATCTTAATGACAGTTGAACACCTAACGTCTAGGAAAAGACAATTATCTCCCCTAAAAACACTATTAAAATACAAATAGATCCACGCTGTTAAGAATTTCCATTAGATGCTAACGGTGGGAGTCCAATATTTCTTTGATGGCCAAATTACATAAAGGTGATTGACTTTAAAAATAAAATAAAAAAATAAAAAAAACCAAGAAGTGAAAGAGACAATATTTCTGTAGAACAACGGTTTAACCAGCTTGCCCAGAACGTAAGCTCTCGAACGGATCATGAAATCCAGTTTCAGATTCCCACCATTTTTTTAAACCATAAATAAAGGGTAATTTGGTTATTAAAAAATATTAGACTCCCACCATTAACATCTAATGGAATATTCCTAAGGACATAAGTTTATTTGTATTTTAATAGTATTTTTAAGAAAAGTAATTATCTTTTCTTAAAGGTTGGATATTCAATTGTCATTAAAGTAAGCTACAGGAGGGGTAAGTGTTTTTCCCCCTTATTTACTAAGAAGGCACACACAATACACGTTCAGAAAGGTAGATGATACAGTGGGCCCTAGAGCAAAGTTAAACTAAAAACACAGTTGCAACGAACACATCACAAGGGCATCCTCAGAATCATCAATACATAATTAATCAACCACTGCTCCTACCACTTTTGCAGCCTCAACCCATCGACCAATCATCTGTTGGGCTGGCTCTTTATGGTTGTACTCTGTGGTGTTTCTCCTTTCTTCGTACGTCCTTTCCACCTCCTTTTTACCGTCAGAAATGAATGCTAATAAATGTGGGGAAGATCAAATATGGAATCTGGTCATTAAACTTTCTTATGTTGATGACAAGGGTAGCTTGGTTGATACCCGCATTAAATGATTCCCTATAATTTGGGAAGTAGGAAGTAGGAAGGATGATTCTTCTAGAAACACTTCCACGGTTAGTCTTACAGCACATGAACATTTATGACAAAAGGTTCATACAAAAATGAGGAAAATGATGTAGTTGGTAGGGACCAATCATGGTTTAAGAAATCAAATTGAGATCTGTCACCGGCAATGGCCTGAACCCTAATAAAAACCCTGTAGCCTGAATCAGGAATCGGAGTTCCAATACCAATAAGGAATCCAACAACTGCAAATAAAGGAAAGTTGATTGAGATGGCTTGGTCATTTTGCAAAGATGAACAACGCCAATGAGGTTTGAATCGTTTGTTACAGTGTAAAACATGGGTGTTTCAAAGAACATGAGAATAAACCCTTCCAGATATGGGCATGAAGAATGCTAAGAATTACTTTAGTTGAAGAAGTAACCAGAAATTAATGCTACTAAATAAACGGAAAATATGGGAAAATGCATTGAGCCCTGTCCAGAAGTTTGGATAAGAGCATAAACGGAATTGCAACCGGCAAAGGTGATCCAGAATTTAAGGATCTTTCATCAAATGAAAGGATTACATTGATGGAACCAATCTCAAAGAAAAGTACACAATTAGAAACCCACACAGGAGAAACGATAAGCCATTGTAATATAATTAGGAATGATAGTTAATCAAATGCATATGATTAAGGTATCATTACTGTACACTTTATTGTTACACATCTGTACAAATTCCATCAATGCTGACTGCACTGATGATGATTAGTAAAACAATGCTTCAACACCAAGACTGTACAAAATGCAAGCATTCCCTGCAAGAAAGGAATTCCCAAACCAAACTAATTTGATAAGAAAACCAGGTAGAAACACAAACAATACCCAAACTAAACCTGTAATAATCACGAAGAGACCAGTTGGGAGCCAAGTCAAGCCTTATCCAAGAGCTCATTTAATGTGTCAGCAACATATCCCTTTGTCTACCAAATTCCAAGTTGCATTCGTTAACTTTTGTAGGACAAGAAGGATAAGTCATCAATTTTAGTTTATTAAGTCATTAATTTTAATTTATCAATTGATGAAAATACTTCATGAGCATAGAAACAAAGCTTTAATATAAATATCTGCCTAATTCCAAAAGCCAAAGTGGGTGCTAAAGGAAAAAATCTCCAATAGCTACAGACTCAGCCAAACATGGAAGGTGGACATACATACCTAATTAAATTTCATCATGACTGAAAGAGGGTTACAGTGGCAATATACCCATTTTTCATAACCTGAAGAAAGCCTTTGTTAGAAACTCTTTAACTACCCATAATGGACATAAAAATTAATCACAATAAAGATGATAGGAAACACGATCAGTGAACGATAATGTAGTCCTTACCTCAAAAGCAACATTTTGATACCCATATACAAAAGTAGATCCAAAAGGATTGCTTGTAGATCCTTGTGTTTGTATAGCAGCTCGGCCACAATCCCCAAGGATCTCCTATAATTTAATAAAAATTTTAATTAATATCATTCCATGAAGCATGAAAATAAAAATAAAGGAGGAACATACGATTACGGAAAAAAAGAACATGAGATAATTTAATACATGAAGAATAGTCAATCAGATGGAGAATGATTATCGAAAGAGCACAACAGAGAGACTCAGATGACAGTAATGATAAATAAAACATGAAAATCAAGACCCAAAAAAAAGTCATTCACAAATAATAGCAAAAAAAAATCAGTCAAAAGCTATTTTGGCAAAAAGAAAACGATCTATTAGATAAAGCCCCTGAAAAAGAATGGTTTGTCGAAAATCTATCAATAGCATAGACACAAAGACATGTCCCAAATTCAGGAACAAGCTGGGTGAAACTTCAGGCTTTATAATATATATTTTTCCTGCTCGGATTCATTGACTACTAAAAGAATCACAATTCTGATCCTTCAGCATTGTACACTTTTGGCATTTCGGGCCCTTATTGTGATGTTCTTAATGGTTCCAAGGCAGGGCACGGTTGCAAGATTAAAAAGAATTTTGAATCCATTTAGTGGCTCTGCGAGTTATGATGCTAGAACTAAAGCAACTTGTGGAACTTTCGGATTGAGTTATGCAATTTGCAACATGTTATAGAGGAATCAATGACTTCAACGATGGATCTCTGCCTCTATTATCCTTTACTAACCCTACGACATTATTCATATGAGGGAACCACAGAGACAGTGAGAAAGTGAGAGAGGTGATATGGAATTACTCATACATTAGGAGGACGGCGATAAAGAGAGAGAGAGAGAGAGAGAGAGAGAGAGAACAGTCAACTTTTCAGGAAGTCTTTGTTGTGCTACAAATGGGAAAATTAAGTGGCTCTTTTTCCTTGACAATTTGTCCCCCCCCCCCCCAACCCCCCGCGGTCCTCTCCAAGTCGGCCCACCATGGATAAACCAAAAATGCTCCCAACAGCTCACAACAAATGTTTTAACAAATCTTTCACACCTCAACTGCCAGACAAAGAATATCCATCTCAACAACGGAACTGGAGGTCTCCCCAGAACTGTTGATTGGTCAACGGAGCCAGCCATAATGAACAATGAGATTATTCCAGCCATTCAAAAGGGAAATTGAACTCCAGACCTTTGGAAGTACTCCATATTTATGTAACCGATATATATCTTATTTGGCGAAAAGAGTGATAGCCAAATGCATCTCATAAGACGAAAACTCAAGGAACCACAGATAACAATCCCACCATCTAACCACCATTCTAGGTGCTTTCCCTTGTTTTTTATTGTGTATGTCTATAAATATATCAAACATTCGTTCACACTATGGAACAGTCCAGACAATTATACACTTATACCAGATTGCAAGACTGCCAAACAGTCGCACACACCCGACTACAGAAACATGGCTCACAAGGTGGGAAAGCAAACCGAGGATAGGACAACCATGCACACCAGATCAATGCATCTACCACGATCTGGATGTACCCCGAAGACAAAATCAAGAACTCTCCTTTAAACTAAATCAAAACAAATTTCAAAAGCACAATTTTCCAGTTTAAGAGCATAAATGCCCTAAAATAATAATCCGAAAAGTTGAGTAGAAAACGTGCTTCAAAATTCCCTATTTCAAGGATAGAGCGTAGCTTCTGGGTCTGCTGGAGATCCCATTGCATGATCTCCAAAAGTCTCTTCTCAAAGAAAATGAAGAACTTATCAAATATCTGCTACCAAAATCATCTAGTTGTTAATTGATCTCCCTCATAGACGCATGGCCTAGTCAATTCATTACTGTCAATGTCCTTGAGATATGAGAGCTCCAAGCATAATTTTTTAAAACCACCAGTGGAACCCTAAAGCATCCTTTTTTATAAATTGAAGAACACAGTAAGTCCCCTATGAACAAACCTCTCACAGTCAACCTTCTCTAACAGGTTGAGAATTCTGATCGGATATCAAATATCATTGAGCCTACAGAAATGTCAGAAATGTGGCTTTACAGTAAAACCCATATTTAAATTCTGTTCCAGCAATTGGGTTTAATGCGACTAATCTGGATTTTGTGTTTAAGGCATGTTGATTTTTCCAAACACAAAATATGAAGAACATCCAAAAAAAGGAGTTGTACAATTGGATGAAAGAACAATTTACCTTCACTTGTTCCCATTTTGTAGCTGGGGTAATGCAGTTCTTAGGAGCATTTCCTTCCTCCAAATGTCCTCCAACTGCAACAACAAAAGGCTAAATTAAAAGGACAACGAGTGGGCGAAATAAAATAAGGACACTTAATTTTCGAAAAGGTTATGAAATAACGATAAATAAAAAAAATATATTTAAAGGCTTTCAAAAAAGATCTTACCATCAGAACTGTAGATTACAAAGTTGCATTTTATGTATGAATTAAAGTCCGCATGTCCAGGAAAGTTAGTATGCAAAACAAACTTCTTGATTTTATGAGTCTGCATGCCCAGGAAGATGATATGAGAATTTCACAACACAAAGGATAATAAGATGCATTATGATAATGGAATATAACATCACTGAGAAGAAATAACACTACCTGGCCATCAAATAATATGTCCATCCCACGAGTGAAATAATTGTAAAAATAATCCCCACACAGAGTTGTTCGTGGTCGAGGGTCTGATGCAGAGTGAATCACCATTTGGTCAACCTGCATGACCGAAAAAGACAAAGGAGAGAAAAACAATGGATCACCATGCATAACAAACTGAAGAAACCTTATTTCATGATGGCAAATTGGTTTGGAAGCAAAAATGAATTAACTTCAGGGATATATTTCAAGCATCACGCAAGGAATTCAAACAACAAAGAATCAGATATTGTTTCTATAAACCATATTCAATCAGATGAAATATGTCAATACATTTGATAAAACATATTAAAAGTACTCTCTTTCAAGGAAATTATCAACAGGTTCATTAAAGGCTATCAACTGACCGTCTAAGTATAAGATGGGCATTGATGACTCGTCTGATATAATTCCACATAAACTTTAGTAAAGAAAATAGAGGTTCCCATAGCATTGGCTAGAGGATGACAACCAAGTACGGTAGTTGTTTTGATTGTCCCATAGTTAACACAACCTGTGTAGGACAAAAATCATTAGAAAGGAACCAGCATGATGTAGTATACAAACACTACAACCATCAAAGATTGTCGTGACAAAGTAGAAGCAGCAAGTGCCAACTATCATCTGCTGCAAATAGAAAGCACATAAGTTGTCAGCAGCAAAGGCCACTAACGCTCCAGTTTGTTTCAACGAATATAGCTCTATGATGATGCCTGAAACCTAATACTGCCAAACATAAAACAGGCTTATTAGAGGACTAGGACAAACTCACTTGGCCCATCATCATCAAGAACACAAGAGCTCTAACAAACTCATCATCCAAGGGCTTCAGCTGCTCTCTGTCCCTTTTCTCTGTGGTTCTTTGACGAGCTGTCCTTTCACCCAACACTTAATGAGTTCCCCCTATTACCTCAGCAATGGTGGCAGATCAACCAGATCTTTTGTCCAAACTATCAACAAATACCTCTAAAGCTTGATAGTGATATCAAAGATATCTATGACCAAGCTATCCATTCCCACCATGACGTCAACAGCACAGCAACAACTTGTGACATAACCATACCCAAATAGGATTTTTTTTTAAGGATTTTCTCAGTACAGGTATTTAATTTAATATATTACTAGTCAAGACTAGTTTTGATAATTTGGGATCCATTCTGAATCCTAGTATCAGAAGAAATTGTCTTCAGTACAAAATACATTTTACCCTATCGTTATTGAAACTGGATCTGATTTCTTTTTGCCATATTTTCAACTTTACTTAACCGATTGGCAATCAGCTGAACTAGAAGCGTTTCTGAACGAGTTGTTGAATATTGTATACCCCGAAAATTTCAGAAGAGCACAATTTGACTTGATTCAAAACAGCCATTAGAAACTACTCATGTCACTAAACTTGTGACTATAAATACCCCAATGCAGTAGACATGAAGCAAGAAATACTGCCATTCTCAGTAAGGGAGAGCTTCCAGATTCACAGAAAATACCAAAACGGTACTTCATATTTGCATAAACAAATTGGCTTTAGACGTATGATGGGTCGTGTGTGCTCTATGCAGCACGTCAAAGCCGTCCGAAAAGAAGTTTAATGCAAGAAAAAAATCATCGCCATAGAATATGGGATCCTCTATTTTAAACTTTTGATTTGTATTTCTCTCTTGATTGTATTGTAATCATATGGGATAGATACATAGGATTTAGTACTAATTTAGGTTGAGCTTCTATTTTTTAGGTTTATTTTGGTCTAAAGGGGACTGCAAAAAATATTATTTTATTCTAGTGGACCCACACTCTAGTAGATAGGATTATGTACTTGATAAGATTTGGTTTCTTATTTTATTTTAGCTTTCTCATTAATTTAGAAAACTTCTTTTCTTGACTTAGGGTTCCTTATCTTTCTAGATTCCTGAAAACTAGGAACCTCAGCAAAAGTCCATACGTGGGGAGTAGTTTGGAACTTATTTACTTAGCTCATCTTCTTTTCTAATTCAATCTATAATTAGATAAGATAGAGTACGGTCATGTAGCTGAGATGAGGATGTTAAGATGGATGTGTGGTAAAACCATGAAGGATAAGGTAAAAAATGATCGTATTAGAGCTGGTTTGGGAGTAGCCCCAATACATGATAAACTACGAGAAAGTTGTATGAGATGGTAACATGGTATGGCCATGTTCAACGGAGGCCGTTAGATGCCCCCGTATGGAGAAGTGATTTGATTCAGATTAAACGATCTAAAAGAGCTAAGGGCAGACCTAAGATGACTTTATAGAGGTAGTGAAGAAAGACATATATAGCTTAGGCCTATGACATCCAATAGAGCTAACTGGCGGACAAGAAACCATATAGCCGACCCCATTTAGTTGGAATAAGGCTTTGTTGTTGTAGAGTGCAGTCGTGTTAAGACACCTACTATTCCAGCCTGCATGGGAGGGTGTTTTCTACGTTGTTTTTCCTTTCTTCCCTATCCACTATCTCCCTTTTCTCTCTCCCTGCGACATTTCTAGTAAATCTTTCTCTGATCTGCATCAAAGTTGGGTTTATCAGCCCAATACCTTCCAGGCCATGGGAAAACCATAACATTGGTAATGTCATTTTTTATCACACATACATTTTCAAAAACTAAGTCAAGAAACATATAACAGAAACACATAAATTTTCCATGCTTTTCATGATTCAATCAGGATAACAAGAATTCTCGGAAGCATCCAGAAATCAGTTTGTTTGAGGAATAAATTTTGCGTTTTCTTTTCACCTGTTTTTGATGGATTCCACAAGGACGACCTAATTCAGTCCAGACATCCTGCAGAAAAGTCACGGATAATGTGTCAAGGAAAGGAAGAAGTGGTCAGCACGCCATTGACACTACAGAAAAACAAAACAATATTGAACACCCCCATGTCCCACTCCTCCCCCACAGGAGATCTAATGGTTACCAAAGAGAATCAACAACCTAAAAGGCTAAGATACTAGCAAAACAATTCTAGCAGAGCACCTCCTATACAAGAGAGAGAAGATACATGGATCCCCAATAAAGTTTATTAATTCTCGAGATGCAAAAGATTTCCAACAAAGTTTGGCAACCAAAAGCCCTGTATTAAACAAGGATTGAAAGATTTCATACAAGCTTCGATCAAACAATAACTAGGTGGGGAAGGACTTAGAAAGTGTAGCATTAGATATTAAGTCACCAGAGGCTCTAAGGCCCAAATTTTACAAACTTGATCCTCCAAGCAAGATGAAGAACTCTTTGAGGACTTCAATGATGGATATGAAGTCATCCAAGATAATGATCTCTTTGAGACACTATTGGAAGCAAAATCCAAAAATAAACTAAAAAGAAGATGAGGAAACACCTTCTCCTCTTTCAATTTTTCTGATAATTCAGTTTAAACAGGTCTCCTGACCTTACTGGGCATTCCCTGTAGCCACGGTTTAGGAGATCTGCAACTGTTCTGTGTTCTAGGATCTAAAATGTTTCCCAAAGGCATTCTCATAATGTCTATTACCTGAGTCCTAAACATTTTGATTTTATAAAAACTTCGTATCCTTCCTCAAAACATAATCTATCTTCCAGTTTCTCAATAAAATAAATGCAGATAGTCTTTTGCATGGCCAATCATACATATACACTGATAATTTTTCTTGAATATTGCATACAAGGGGCTCTAAACCCACCCCAACCCCACCAAACTAATCATAAACAGTTACAGAACATCAACAATTTCTGTAAGTAAAGCATTGGATGGAACTAACTATTAAAGAGGGACTTCAAAAGACTTGAAAGCAACATATGTACCCCAACCCAAAAAAAAAATTTCAGAAAAGAGAATCATGATGCAACAGAGAAACAAACATGATGAGATGCCTTATAATGATGTTAGAGAATTTTACTGACCTGTGGTGATGCACCAAAAGGAATATGCTGACCACCCACAGTAAACCATAGCTCTTCCCCAAGCTGAAAGAACGATTAGATACAAATACTTTAGATACCTTTTTTTCTTTTTCTTTTTCTTTTTTTTTTTTGGGAGGGGGGAGGAATTAGTAAGACAAATATGAGAAATGGTGTAAACCATCAGTCCAGGAAGACACAATAGACATTTCTATACTGTCTTTATACACCTATTTCTACAAAAATAAGTTGACAGTTTCTACTGTAATAGAAAATCCTTAGGGGAAAAATTAATCAGGAGGTTCATAAGATGAAAATACATACTTGAACAAAACAAGGAGAAACAATAATTAGTAACCCAAAGACAAGAGGAAGAAAGGAATTAAAGTAGCAAGGCATCCTGAGAACAAACATTCTAATAGAAACGAAGGAATATATCGAACGACAGAAATCAAACCTTAGCATGCACCTCTTCCATGTAGAGGCTGCCAGCAGGCAATGGAGGAGCTAAAGCCTTATCCATGACAGCTCCTACACCAACTTTGCTGTCAGTAGAGCTATCATATATCGAGACACGGTGTGTAACTGGGGTTGTCCCATCTGGAAACTCAAGTGGCAATTCCGCTGTCACAGTGAATAAAAAAAGTGGCAATCAGATAATATCTAGTGAATGCATCTAGGCATTTAAGAATAATGACCAAACTGCATACCTTCTCCATCATGGCAGCAATCTGTATACTGAGTAGGAATTGGGAAAGCAAAGGATAAGCCCTGATAAAAACACAGACCAAGTAAAACACCAAAGGAAAAGGGATCACTTTCTGGAGGGAAAAAAGAATTATAAAGGAAAAGTTAGATTTCAGTTGCCTACCGGGTAGAAAAGAGTGTAAACCCCTCTGTCCTTGTCATAAATCCCAGGGAATGTTGGACCAAAAACTGCATAAACGGCTACAAAAGTAGCTAAAGTGGATGGTCCCCTGTAAGTAAGGATCAGCATAAATAATGTATCTGATTAGCTGATGAACACAAATCAAGAGGAATTCCAGACCTACCCAATCAGAGAAGTGGCATAACGCATTTGAAGTCGCTTGACATCAAAAACTTCAATAAGGCGAAGCCTCTGCAAATAAGTCAGAGTGATCAGGTTGCCAGCATATCAGTAACGAACACCATGAATAACATGTATAATTTATTACTAACAGAAACTTTAGATTAAATATTTGAAATGCTACTGCCAAAATATGAAAACAACCAAAATGGGGCTCCCACCACTGCACCCAACAATCCTTTAGTGACAACATAAAAGACCTTTTGGGCCAATAAACCTTTTTGACCTTTTTGTAGGCATCAGAATGCACAAGTGACAAGTGCATCATTTGAAATGGATTGTTTAAATGATAATAAAAAAGAAAGAGTTCATATCTACAAAATTACAAAAAATCCTCTATCTTACATAAGCTTCTACCAAGATAACATCCCGTGCACACACCCTCATTAAATGCTCACATTGCATAAAACAGTCTGTATTTCTAATAGACCTATTATAAAAGAGAGAGAAAAAAATGTAAAAGAATGAGGTACAAGAAACAAAAGAACACATAACAAGAAGGTTGAAAACCGCGGATAGGAGAGTAAAAAATGTGAATCCAACACAAAAGCTCCCATGCAGATGTTAGGTATCCCCACCCTCCTGATTACCCCATCCTAAAGGCACTAAGCCCCATTGAAGCAGACTTTTCCTCTGAATTAGGGAATCAAGCACTCCTACGTAAACGACTTGTCCCCTACGATGGTGACCATTAATATTAGATAGAGGGGGATTTGGCCATTGGGATCAGCTGGTTAGCAATAGGACTAGCAGCTTGTAGAGAGTTATCCCACCCAGTCAGTGAAATCAATTGAATTCATTAAGACACGTTGATAATACAAGAAGATCCTCAGGTTCACATGAGTTCTCAAACTTTCCTTCTTTTTTTTTTGGTTTGGTAAATTTGAGTTTTCATAACTTGTATCTGAAGGAAATAAGGGGGTGGAAATTAATATTTTAAACTAAGAATCGTTCCTCTTGCATAATTAGGGAATTCATTCTATCTCAAAGAGGGATTTAGTGTTACTTGTAAGTCCACAAATGGCAGACTCTCCAAAGGAATACAACACTTGATCAAATGACTGACAACAGGAACAAACAGCTACTTTTCATACAACCCTTGCACGAACCCAGCAGCATAAAACTCTCACAATAATCATTGGGGTTCAAAACCCTAATTGTCAAATCTCATAGATGCAGAGTTATGGATGCGTGTAGGAGGAGAAAATAATAGAGAGAGAGATCCTTGAACTACTTAAAGTTTCCTCTCACCTCCTCCACTGCTTATTTATAGCTTTTAGTGATGTCTATCCATGTGTCAGTTAAGATGCCAAGTGGTGGGATCCTATTGGGCAGGCCTACTCAATCGTCTTTATCTGGTTATTTTCTTAATTGTTAAGAAAGAAATATTTACAAATAAGGGTGTTTCTTAACTCTAAAGAAAACAAAATATTTGCAAGTAAGGACAACCTTTATTTCTTTTACACTTAAGAAATAAAGATAATTTCAAATAAGGAGGACTTTAATAGATATAACATTTAAGTCTCCAATGAAATAGTTATATTATGATGTAATCCCTCCACTTTGCAATGTCACATAATGGACCTACGAGCATGGAATTTGTTACTATCACCACCCTAATCCATCAAAACCTTGCATACAGATAATCTTGACCATTGATTGGACAACAAAATAGTTTCTAACAACCTATTGGAAAAAAATTATTAATACATTAATATTATCTTGAAAACCTTTGCAAACAATTTACAAAGCATGCTACCAGGCTAGGTATTTCTATTCAATCGTGATTCGGCATCTCTCTCTTGATATTCTCCCTAATGTGGGAAGTGGATTCTTGTTTAGCATCTCTTTCGTTTACAGGCAAATAACATGCACCTAACAGAGCGATATATGGTCTGGGAGACAACAAAGGTTGGTACACTAAAGCTCACAATACCTGACTGTAACGATAAGAACCACTTAAGTCTAGGGACCAATCATAAACCATTATAGAGAATCTAATTCTTAAACAACTGATAGCAATCCATTTAAGATTCTCATGTGATCCAGTCCAATGCAAACTCACACTTGTGTCCTGGTATCACCATTCCTGAGAGCACACAGTATGAGTATGTGGCAACCGTTTAAAAAAATGCCCAGTTATGTCCCAAGTTGTGAACAAATTTAGGTTAAAACCCATGCATACTTTAGTGAAAATAAACACTTTAAAAATTGATTTAATGGACACACTTCCAACAGTATCCATATAATTCAATGAACAATTATGTTTCCCGTCACCTCTAGTTAGTGCTATATGGAAGGACAAACAAGCAATTCCTATGGTAGGAGCATCAAACTTTAATACACATTCCGTTAACTAGTTTTCGTTCTTTACACAAAATGGACTTCCATTAAGTATATTAGCTCCTGGAAGAAAAAATAGCAATTGAAACCATACCTGGGACCAAGGATCAAAGCGAAGATGGAAACCATGATCCGGAAAACTAATAACGATATCCAACCTCAGTGGCTCCTGTGGAAAATGAAAAAAGAGAGGGGTAGACTCAATATCCCCGAAATTTTATGTAACACCACATAACACAAGGAATTTGACTGTAAAGGCGATTAAGTTCATTAGATCATAAAGATTTCATAATTCCAATAGAACGGAGACGAAATGACCTGAAATATGCAGAAAAGTGTCTATAAGATTGAATGACCAAATATTAATCACACCAGAGATAAATAAGTCCTTTTTCAGAAAACAATATCCACAAGTGAAGGAGTAGAAAAATTCATGAGAAGGTGGTAGCACAAATGGCTACGCCAGGCCAAGCACAACAGTCCACCTATATCTGCCAAATGGCATCTCACCTGGCACTCAAATTTGGTGTATGGGTAGGTCTCACAGTTCCTTGTCTATCTGTAAATTTAAGTGCAATCCAAGTCTAACGCATAGAAAAAAGAGTCAAAATTAAATAGTCAAAGGAAGAGCAAAATAGATTAGTTGTTACAAATCACAAGGAATAATACAAAACTAGTGGACCATTCAATTGAGTTAGACCAGATTTGACATATGGCTACCTATCCATCCGCTTGAAACATTCCACATCATGTCACACATGGCGTAATCAAGTGGCTCACTGAACCAAACCTTGCACAACGGTGTGTGGCACCCTTTTCAGTGAATTCATTGCAGACCCTCTATGCAGGAACAATAAAGCTTGTTTATCACAAAGGTGTATCAAATGGACATTCCAAGGATAAGACTAGTGAACCAAAGAAGACTTGTTAACAAGAGACAAAATTCACTTCCAACACAACAGCGGCATCACCAGAACATTTTAAAACGTCCTCTTTCTCAACCATGCATGAACCTTTAGTTCACTCAAACGAAACAATTAACTTTCAGCTAATCTTGCTTCATTCCATAAGACATTACATCCATGAAGCGTCAAGTAGAATTTTAAAATTCACACAACCCCATAATGAAAAGCAAAGTTCTCATTCAGTTGCACCGCGTGGATTAAATTACTCAAATAGGGACAATTGACCTACGCATGCTCAACACACAAAACAATATCAGCCTGGAAACGTATCTGCTTTAACTTACCTCATCGAGGTACTTCACATGTACCACATCGTATATATTGGGTTGTTGTTCTATCTGAGCAAAAGCTTCGCATATGGGCATCCCTGAACCATACAGCAAGTAATCAGTGCAATGCAATGACAGGCGAGAAAGAACAACCGCTTCTCAAATTCAGCCAAACATGAGTTTACGTTTGGGTACTTTAAATGAACCACGTGAACACAATATATATAAGGACAGAACAGTTGCTAGAGCGACTATAATAACTCATTCAAATCAACTGAGTGGCACAAGGAACATTCATTATTCATCTGAAGTCAAATATATTCAAAGCATCCAAGGAAATTGCGAAATTAATCATCAATCGAGCAGTTGGGGTCGGAAACATTGCATTGAATATAATCAAATTCTGTCTTCAGAATAGTCGATGAACGGGAGATCTAATCATCAACACAAACGAAATTTTAATTTGACAACAACAAAAGGGGACCGAAAATTACCAACGGTGAAAGGTCCGATTCCAAGGCCAGGACGGAGATCAACAGTGATGGCTCCCATGGCCGTGCCCTCGCACCTTCTCCTCGGTCTCTGTATCATCTCTTCTTCTTCTCGTCTGCTGTCTCTTCGCCTTCTTTCCTCCGTTTCTTTCGCGTGTAGAACTTGGTGCGTTGTTTATATAGGTGCGCGATGTATTCAATGATTGTATCCGAATCTGGAAATCGAATAATTTTTCAATCGAATTTTTTTTTTTTTTCCCCGTTTTGCTTTTGTGCTTGAGGAGTTTGAAGTTTCCACGCCCGGTTTTTGGTCCTTTTGGGCAATGGCTGATGGCGACTTGCGATTCTAAAACCGGCTTCTCTTAGGCCTTACCCGGTTCGATCTGGTTCAATTTGGTGCGAATGGGATAAAACCAAAATCGTTTCATTTATTAAATCGTTTTGAAATTTTATCAATAAATTGGTTTCGGTTATCGATTTTTTAGACGGATTTGTAAGAAGATAAGGAATAGAGAGAGTTAGGAACAAATGACAGAAAAAGAAGGAAGGAGAAAAAAATATTAAAATAATTTTATTTATTTTTATAATAAAATGTGCTTGTGGTTTAGAAGTATGCCTGGCAAGTCATGTGGATACATTGAAATAATTTTATTTTGATAAATAAATTTTCAGCATTAATAGATTAAAGTAAGGGTCTAATTGATTTTAACGATTTCAAACCGTTAGTTGAAACCATAATTAAAACTTTTGACTAAACGGTCGTTATTTTCAAAAACCATAATCAAAACTTTTAATAGTCGGTTTTACAGTCTAGTTTAAATGGTTCGATTTCGATTTCATTAAACTGTATCAATTCATTTTATCATCTCTATCTTAATTATCCAAAAAAATAATCCCATAAAAATGGAACAATTTGAAACATACAAATCTACAACCACAAGGGGGAACAAATTTTACCACAATGGGAGGAACCTTTTCTACATACCTATTTTAAAAGCCATCACCTACACTATTTGGTAAGACCAGGGGTTGTCCATACAGTCTTTGTCCATACAGTCTTAACGGTTTTACTCACATGTCAAGTTTTATCCTTATCATTGTTAAATGACAAAACACAACTTTGAAAATACATTGCTATGGAATAATGCGCAATAATACGCATTCATGCATGCGTGGATATACATGAAATGCGTATTAATAGAAAGGTATTTGATTGAATTAAACTTTGGAATCTACACCTGTTTATTCAAAACTCAAAAAAAAAAAAAATTTACATAAGAGTCCAAACGATAGTTTTGTCGCTTTTAAAGTGTATTTGTAGTCCTAGTTTGGTTGATAGGGACGTTAAAGGAAAGGGTAATGAAAATTTTAAAAACTAAAAATGAAACAATTATAACCATATAACACAACATTATTATATAAACTACATGAATTTATTATCATAATTAATAACGATATTTTTCAGATGTAAAATTTATTTTGCTTCTCAAACAAAAGGGACTTGAAGGTTATGAAAAATTCAAATTTTTTTTTTGGGCAAAAGAAAAATGCAAGTTAATAACTACTTAAATATGAAATTAGTTGGGTTACAAAAGTTTAATTTTTTAAATTTAAAATTCATTTTCCTTCTCTTTAATCCCCATTTGCGACTGATCATAACCCTAGAAAAAGTTGAATGTCCACCATCATGCCCTTCAAGATCTCATAGGAGAGCTGCAAAAGACATCTTCAAGCAGCAATGGTTGAATGCACTAGGCTTAATGTAATTTCCCAACCTACCCCATAGTTGAGACTATTATAGTGATTTCAATAAAGATGAGGGGTCCAAGTGAATTTACATATTTAGACACTCTAAGAGCTGATACATAATTCTAAAAGGGCAATGAGAGTATGGTTACAAAAGGATAGATATTATAATGATAATATTATTATTAATTAGATTTTTCTTTAATAGATGACTAAACATTGTTTCCACTATGTTTTCTATTTTGCATGACTATAGATCCACAGTATGTTTTGTATGAATGGATGGGATGGGTGTATTTGAAATTAATGGCTATCAACTCTAGAATAACAATAATGTCTTACACCATTGAAATACAATGAAATAGAATAAAATATATGATAGGGTTTAGAATGGTACTTTTTTTTATGTGTATTATCAGAGAAATCCTTGACTTGAGTTTAATATCCTTCACAAACTGCTCTGTGATTAATAATTTATACGGCTTTCATGAATTTTTATGTATTTTATTTATTGTGGAAAGTTTGAATAAGAGAACAAATGTATGTGTGTGTGTGTATAATATATGTGTGTGTGTGACCCACTGGTAGTTGTCTCATAAAAAAGGTATCCCATAAAAATTCGGAACCGAATCCTCTCCCGCGGCAGGAGATTCTTGCCGCTGATCCAAGGGCTGGGGATCAGGTGACCCGCCTACCAATACATTGGGAGGTGGGCCGGCTGAAATCCCGCCCTTGGCTGACAGCAGGTGGGCGGGAGAGGATTTTTATACTAAAAATTCTAAGAGGGTGTAATCATGGGATTCAGATTTTCTTTGGCCTCTAGCCCGCTTATAGGTGTCAAAATTGGGCTCAGATCAAAAAGTCGAACTCAAACATTACCAATAAAACCGAAATGAACCAACATGTCACACCTTAGTTTCGATTGAACCAGAAGTGTGAGTGACCTGCCACTAAATCAAAGGTTCACACCAGGTCTCGATAAGACCATGTTCACTTTCACAAACCAACACACATAACCATAATCAAAATATAAATAAATACAACGGAAGTCTTTAATATAAATGAACTGAGTACTTCTATTGATAAATAAATAAGTATTTTAATTATTCATCGCACCAAAACGTAAATAAGTATATTTACACTCAGTTTATAAATATAACTGAAATAAAATAAAATAAACTATAATTATTCTAAAAATACACGTAGAAAGGGCACTCACATGAAGTGTCATGCTCGTCCTTCCCTGCTTCAACATCTATAGTAGCAACAGTTCTATATGCTGAAGCAACAACGAAGTCCTCCACAGTATAACCTACATCAACATCTAAAAATGATGTGTACACAATGGTGAGCTCACAACTTAGTTAAGTAAGAAAATCAAACAATACAACAAGCAATATGCATGAGTAACATTCACATTTTGTTTGATGTACTTGTACAATGCTATGGTAAGGATAGGTTGCACTCCACACCTCAATGCACGAGAGTGTGAGCACACTCAACAGTCAGGCTCCGGTCCACACTACTACTGTTGCCCCACATCATTCACTCTGGTATAGAGATAGAGCTAGAGTCTGGTGGGCAGGCTACATCTCCATCCCACATCCTCTCCCTGATACCCTCTACTATACCAATACCTACACCCCTATTGGTGAGGACTTGCAAGTGGGTTCGTCTCTAACCAATCATGCATGTCATCACAGTAAGTCCTATCCCAGCACATATATTTACGACATAGAGATAGAACTTGAGTATGGTGGCTAAGTCAGATACCACAATGCCACGTCATCCCCCTGTTACCTTACCCGCACCAAGTATGCTAAGATAGTAGCGATACGAAAAGGTGTCGGTGTGAGGATTATTCCAAGACCTCAGGCCCTTCTCATTCCACATACCAACGAAAACATTCATATGCCTAACAATCACATCATAGCATAACGAATATGCATGACCAAAGTATTATAACTGAAAATAAATATGACATATGAATACGCACAAGCAACACTCCATAGAATAAGGTAATTATTAGCAACGCACTACTGTTATTAGTTAATTAGGGTTTGGGTTCGATTCCCTTATTTTACGCTTGATTGCTAGCTTGCTCCGCTTCACATAGTCCAATCTCGTTATCACAAGGTCCTACACGATGTTACTTGTCAGGGTTTAGTTATAATTAGTTCCATGGGTTTTACGTTAGTCGAAAACACCCTATACAGTGCATACCGATTGCAAGTACCGATCGTGGCACTATAGGGGATGGTGCGACTGGTCCCCACTTGGCCTTTCCCTGTAGATACCGTCGTTGTACCAGTCACATGTGGTGCAACCAGTGTGCTCGACTGGCGTGCTCTCGTGAGACCACCAACTTGGTGCTTTGTCTTCGTCGGTCATCCAACTTCGTCTTCAGTGGTTCTCCTATGCATTATAGACCTGAGCAATGTATTAGGTATGTTTATGTTCCACTAAAGTCCTAGTTCTAACGTTCTTTGGTCTAGAGTTCAAGTATAGGGTTTATCAACAAACTTATAGTTTATTGGTGAATCATGGTTTTGGATCAATACCTATCCTTGCATGGTATTGATCACCACCTTAAAACAACCTAAGCTAGAGAGAGGTATATGCACTTACCGTTGGCTTGCAAATTATGGTGCTCTTCGCCCAACAGAAATCAGATCTCATTTTCCTTTATAGAGTTTGTGAGAATCAATCAAAGATATTTAATGAGGTTTATGAGTCCTTATATAGGCTATGATAGAGTTTTGGGAAGTTTCTTACGTTAGGAAAGTTCATAAGATTGAAATTTGGCAAGCGGGACCCATAAAGATTCATTTATAGATCTAACTAGTTTGCCCGCGCAGACATGTCGGTCGATCGGTAAAAAAACATTGCATTTATTTGTCTATTATCGTACCTGATTGTCATCCCCTCGTCCCGTTTGGTCTAATTATGATTGAAAGACCTGTCATAACACGAAATAGATATTTAAATCGAGTTCATGGAGTGCGGGTCTTACACAATCGAATAATGGACCCGAGTTCATTAAATCCACATATTAATTAATTTACATGTAGGAAACCATCTTCAAAACCGAATCAACTCGTCAATGGCCTAATATAGCCCATGGATCCAACTTCTTTTTTTCTTTGCTACATATACATGTAATAGACCGAAATCGAATTCAAACCGATTGAAATGGTAAGAGTCATTCAAGCTAGCCCTATAGTAAGCCAACACTAGGTAACCTCATTAACTAACGTGTAAAGTGCAGCCCACTCCAATATGAAATATCTTATTGGATATGTTTTTTACTGCTTCTAAAAAGCCCAAGACCAAGTTGGTTCGAATTGAAATTGGCCCGTTGACACCACCAAGCCTGCTCTAGCATATCATAGTTATACACATGAGAGAAAGTGATCCAATAATGCTAGGTGGGCTAGAGGGCTCATGAACAAACCACGTTCAAGTTTGTAGAGAATTAGGAGCCTGTTTGATAAAATGCTAGATTTTGGATTCTATGGACTCTGATTCATAGAGAGTCATTATTGAGTAGAATGACATTTGGTAGGATTTGAGCTCTCATGTATTGAATCGGATTCAAATTGACTTCAGAATCCAAAATTTTGAAATATAAAAAGGGGATTTTTTTTTTCAAAGTAACTTTTAGGGGAAGAAATAAAGTAAAATAGAAGTTATCCTCTCTCACACTTCTCTCTTCACAAAACAAGACTTGACCACCGCCACCACCCCCACCCAACACTATAACCCCCACCACCACCCACCACCCACCACCCACCACCCATGACCATCACAACCCACTACAGCCCAACACCACCCACACCATCGCCACCACTACCACCCACCGCCCACCATCGCCACCACCCACCACTATTACCACTATTTTTCTGGACATCGATTAGGAGATAGTGTTTATCAAATATGTTTTTGTTCCAAAGATACTCTGAAATCTATTCTAAAAATACGCTATCAAACATATTTTACTCCAAAAAAATCCTAAAGTAGAATCGTTCTTCTGAACCATAATCCCGGAATCCAAAGCCAAAGTTTTATCAAACAGGTCTAAATGTCACCATGTCTAGTGGCATTAGACTTTTTCATATTTCCATATTATTTTTTTTGGGGTAATATGTATTTCCTAATTCTGGAGAGGGGAATTGGAAATCTATTGAAATAATAAGGTGGTTTTTGTAATTTCAGACCCTTTTTCTCTCTCATCATTGTTGATCGATAATTAATCCCAAACTAGAATAGTTTGTTTCTTGTTAGGCTTACTTCTGTCTGGAAGTCTGAATCGCGATCCGCAGAGCGACGGAGCTAAGGCAGAGCAACCCTCGTCGTCAAAGGTCCGTACCCAACTGTAACCCTAAACCCAAATTGATAATCTGATAAGGGATTTGGAAAATTTATTTACTTTTTTTTTTTGTTCGAGTGTGTGCCCGATTTTGGATTCGTGTTATCTTCCGTAACTGTTCCATTTTTCTGACAAGATTTGCGGGTCGGATATATTAAACGGCTTAATTTCTGAATATTGGCAAGTCTGAGAAGATTTAATTCGTTGGATTTGTTGTTTTATCCTCGAGGGGGTTAGAGTTCTAGTGAGGACAATCTAAAGATTAGGGTTTCAGGCATACATTAAGTTCGTACTAATGCACTTAAGAATGCGATTTTTGCTGTTCAACACATCCTTTTCCGTTTATCTACTATTATTTTTTCCTTCACCCGTCACTGTACGCGATGCTGTAATGCATCACTTAGTCGTTTCGGCTTGAAATTCAGATTCATTTAATCGGTTGGGTGATTGCTTTCACCGGTTACCGTTGTTTGTGGGGAGATGGGATGTTACGGGTTCTAACTTTAATTCGTTGAAACGTTGTGTGGGTCATTTGGCTTTAAAAATAGTAAGTGTGTTTTTTGGGCGTTCGAACCATAGGAATCTGGACGTTTGTGTAATGAATGCAACTATGTTTGACACATGAAACCGGTGATGGAGTGTGTTGCAGATTTGTAGTTCTTATATTTATTGTTTTGACAATAATCTGGGTCGGAGTCGAACTGGCTTGGCAGCTGGGATTTATGATTAAGCAAGCACTAGTAATACTTTTTTCATAAATATTTCTTTTCCACTTTTCACGGATGAGTGTTTTAGTGAATTCGATAAAATATGATTCCCTCGACCCCCCCCCCTCTAGTTCGTTAACGAACCCCCCTCCAAAAAAAAAAAAAAGAGAAAAAACTGCCACTTGTGGATCCAGAAAGTCGTTCGGATACGAATGTTGAAGTGATAGAGATGAGGTATGTTATTTGTTGGACGTTTTGATCCATAGTTGGAGTTTGGTTATCCTCTATACTTATCTAGCATGATGGTATTTTGGGAGCATTGTTTGTGGGAGATACTTGATCTCGCTTGTCAGGGAAGTTTTGTAGTAAAAGAATTGTGTTGTTGAGTTAAAAAGTACCGGTGAAGTTGTGGTATCATTATTGATAGGGATTATGTTGTAGTGTTGGAATTTGGTGTTTTATATTTTGAAGGGAAAGGTAGGGTGGCTTGACATGGACTTATGGAGATGGTTTTGGATGTATGGTTGTAATGTGGACAGGGAGGAAGCAGCGGCTGTGGTGGTGGTGGTGGTGGTAGTGGTGGTGTGTTTTTGCCAATTGCTTGTGGTGGTTTGTGTGGATAAGGGGAAGTTTGAAGATGAGCCTACGCAGCAGGAGCAGGAGTCCTCCACGGGATCGTAGGATCCGCACCGAGCGTTTTGCCCACCGTGATGCACCTTACAGAAGGGATTTGCGGCGGGGTTTCAGGTTTTCTGGTTTTATATTCCTTTTATTGGTTTCTACTTCTTTCATTGGATGCTGCTCTAATGCAAGGAATAGAGGGGAAAAGAGGAAAAACTGTCAATGCATGTGTAAAATGGCATGGGTTTTACATTGTTGATGGTCCTATCTCATGGAATGAGTTTTTATCGGAACTTGCACATAAGGATGAGCCATCATTTCATGGATATGATCATAGTTTCATGTTTTAATCTTGCCTTATCATTTTAAACTAGTTATGTTTCTTAAGAGCCTTATGCCTTTGGAGTGGTATTGAATCCCATTGAGGAATTTACGTTGTGTGTTACATTGTTTGACTGTAATTATTATGTTAGACTAAAGGCACTATTTATTCCTGGATCCTTTACTCAGCAATGGAATTGTATATTTTTTCTTTTGGCAGAGAATTGTATATGGCTACCGGTTTTGTATTTTGTGATTGGTGTATTTCATGTACACAGTATTGGATTATTGGGGATTGTTACCTGTTTGAGTCCTATTGCTCATGAGGGTTTATGCAGTGTTTTCCTCCATCCCCTTATGATGTGACATAAAGATTTAAAATGTATATGATTGGATGAAATATTGGATGTTTTTGATAATAGTTTAAGCATTCTATCATGTGGTATTTTTTTTTAATGTTTTACAGCTGCATAGATTTTCTTATAGAAGCTTTCTGATGAATTTCTGGGAAATCTCCAAGTTCGATAGATTGACAGAAATGCTTCATGTTTTTTTTAGTGTTGAGAGCATGATAAAAAATATCATTGACTATTTGTCCCTATTCTGTTATTGTTAGTTGATATTCTCATGGTTGGGGGGAGGGTGGGAGTAAACCCTCTATTGTGGTTTTTGGTGTGCCATGTCCCACTTTGTAAGGTATTACATTGGCAATGTAGCTTCTCTAATATTAAATAGAGCAGTCATCTTTCTTATCTCTGCTAGGCCTTTCTAAAGGAGCGTGATGACTTTGTAAGCTATGAGAGAGTTTTTGCAGTTTGTTTTATAACTGACTTACATACCAAGCCTACAATTGTTTCAAACTGCTATTGCCCTAGGTGGCCATGGAACTAAATGTTTCCAAATCAGCTTTATTGAACTTCTTTTTCGGTAGAGAGATGAATTTTTGAGAACGTAAAGCTATCAACGAAACCGTTAGTCTACAACTTTAAACCATGTTTGCATTGGAATTTGGAAGTTCTATGACACTGCGTTATCAGATGATTTGACTGTTGCATATGCTCATCTATATATAGTTTTAGCGATTGATTTAGGCTATCTTTGGTATATTTTTTTTGTTTATGACCTATTTATAAAAAGTCATGAATGATCATAAATAAAAATGCGTAATAGATTATAGAATGAGAAATAGATTTGGTGTGCCTATATGCATAATAATTTTTATATCTTTGTTCTTTTTTGTATTCCTTCAGTTCTGTAGTTCATTAAGCCATCAGTTGAGCTTGTCCTCATCTTTCTTGTGTCAGTTAAGCATAAGAGACACTCTTCCTCTCATGTCTGTACTTTGAGTACCTATGTAACTCTCCAATCGCATGCTGCTTTGGAGAGCCCCTACTTGATTAATAATCCTGGGTTTGAATCTTCGTAATCTGCGTATGTATCTAGATCCGGATAGACTGCTTCAACCACTCAATCAACTAGCTCTGCTACTTGCTCAGAAGTTGCTTTGAAGGGGAATAATGCAGAATTCTAAATAATAAAAGAAATGAAGACCCAACTGAAAAGGAACCTTCCACCCCACAGGCTGTGATTATGTGTCCTAAACAGACCAACTAAATAAAATATTCCAAATAAGGCTGGACTTAGAGTCCCATCCAATGAAATTATAAGAAAACAAGCTTCTAAAACTGCTCCACGATATGAACTGCTGACTAGGATTGTCTTGATAAGATTCCTGCTGTGGAATGGAATTTGAATCTCGACGTCTACGCTATGTTCGGAAGGCAAGATAAGAAAAAAAATATAAAATTTTTGAAAAGAAGAGAGGGAAGACACAAACTTATTAGTATTTTTGTCTTATTATGTTTTTTTCCAATCTATTTCTTGTCTGCCAAACATACCCTTAAAGTGGTCAGTCAATTGGACCAGTTTTTGGTTCAATTCTGGCCCAACCAATGGCGGTAGTCTGCTGATTTGCTATTCTTGTCCTGCACTTCTGAACTTCATCAATCATTGATGTAGGTAGAGTTTTAAGATTATGAAATAGGTTAATGGGAAGGAGGTTGACAATATATTCAAGGAGGGTTGGTTCATAGAGCTTACTGATTTGGCCAGGTATGTTTTCTAATATATTATACTCAGTCCAACTAATAGTTTCAACTTATAGGTTATTGGGTATAATTAGTTAGTGTATGAGCTGTAAATATGTAATTTGGAAGAATAGCAAAATTATTATCAAGAGGGATTCCTAAAGTTCAGTGATCTGCTAAAATAATGTATTCATTATATTCTACTTAGACTGATGACTGAGTAGTTTTCTCTAACCTTCATCACCTCCCCTTTTTTTTATAGATAATTAGCAAATTGAATTGAAGGGAAGAAAGGATATAAGAATTCAACAACAAGAAGCATGCTAACCTGACTTAAGACAAGAAGAAAAGAAGAAGTAAAACATAACTAAAAAGGTTCTCGTAGATTTTAAAAATAGGAAAAAGATCATGCTGTTTCTTGGCTTGGAAATAATGGATATTGGTAGGGAGATGCTAGGTTAGGGTTTGGGATGCTAATAATGGGAGTGAAATATGGCTCATTGTAGCAGGTTCCAAAAAAATTATAAAGAAAGCAACAAGTTTAAGAGTGAAGAAGCTAGAAGTGAAGACAAAAAGCTGAAAGAAAGAACATAAAATGGAAAAAGAAGGTCTACCTAAGTTTCTCTTTGGATCTCTGTTGACTATGATTAGGCATTAGCAACCTAACAAATATCTCAACTTACAATAATAAGCATTTCGATTTCCCTCTATGTAGGTTTTTAAAACCCAGATTTAATTTTTACTCAAAGATAGTTACCCTGCTAGATTAGTTGTTACACTGTAATAGGCTATTTAAAATTTATAGGAGGGCGTCCCAGTGCACGAGGCTCTAGCTCTTGCAGGATTTGGGGAGGGCATAATGTACGCAGCCTTACCCCCACAATGTGGAGAGGCTGTTTTTGTTTTTATAGGAGACCAGTCAATAATAAAGACCTGTTTTTACTTTTTAGATTATCACAGAAGTATTCTCGCAGTAAAGAAGTTTGGGAGTTGTTGAATTTCTTTCACACAGCTAACTCTTTTAACCTATTGATTTCACCTTTGCTAACTAATATAATATAAATTGACTATAAATTTTCTTTTTTTTGAATCAAAAGAAATAGATCACTTATTTCATCATTTTGAAAATATTCAGCTTTTGTGATTTGAGAAGCTTTTATTTTATTGTAAGCGAACACAAATTCTTAAAGTTGACGTGTTTGTCTACATCGTATTGTTAACCATGTGTTGTTGAATACAAGTCTGACTTTGTTGTCTATTTGACCAATGAATGATCTTCCCTTCCCTTAATATTGCCGCTACTCTACACGGTATCCTTTTCTGCCCCGTGTGTTTGTTTCTGTCCATGTTAAATGATGTGTGACTTAATTCATGCATTTTTAATGTTTATTATGCACCAATATCTAACCTACATGGAAATTTAGGCTCTGTTTGGTTATATTTGTAAGTAAAATTTTCATTGGTTAAGTTAAATCAATGATGAGCTTTAGTGTAAACAGCCAAACAACAACAATAAAGTCTTATCCCGACTAAATGAGGTCAGCTACATGGATTCTTGCCCTCTAATCAGTTCTGTTTGATGTCATACTTGAAACAAGGGCTAAGCTATTCATATATTTCCTCACCACCTCCCCTAGAATCATCTTAAGTCTGCCCTAGCTTTTTAGATCCTTCGATCTGAAGCAAATCATTCCTCCATATTGAAGCATCTAGAGGCATCCGTTGAACATGGCCATACCATCTCAAACAGCTTTTGCAACTTATCATGTATCAGTGCTAATATGATCATTTCTTACTTTATCCTTTCTTGGTTTCACCACACATCTTTCTCAACATCTTCATCACAACTACACTAAATTTTTCTGAATAATGCTTTTTAATTGCCTAACATTCTCCCTCATCAATTTTCACCACCTCATTATTTGTTATTGGGTTATTAAAGTTACATGATATATTTTCTTTGTTCTACGTATTGTGAAATCTTTGATTCCAATGTTGATCTCTATAAATCCAACTTGGCATTAATCGTTGCTTTTCTCTTATCCATTAAAACAATATCATTAGCAAAAAACATGCTTCAATGAATTTCATCTTGAATGTCTCTAGTTAAATCATCCATATTAATGGCAAACAGATAAGGGCTTAAAGCTGATCCCTGATGTAACCGAATTTTAATTGGGAATTCATTACCTTGACCCCTTACGGTTCTTCGCACTAGTCACAAATACATATCCTTGATTATGTCCACGTATTTGCTTGAAACATTTATCTTCGCTAGCACTTGTTTGATTAATTTCTAGGGACTTTGTGATAAGTTTTTTCTAGGCCAATAAATGCCATATGGAGGTCCTTCTTGCATCCTCTAAATCTTTCCATAAGTCTGAGAAGTAAGTAAAAGCTTGTTGTAGATCTACCTGGCATAAAGCTAAATTGGTTATTTGTAATAGTAATTTATTGTCTCATACGAATTTCAATAATTATCTCTTATAGTTTCATAGTATGACTCATTAGTTTTATGTCTCTGTAGCATGGTTCGAGGTGCTGATTGAAACCAGTGGTTTTGATTGGCACAACTCGGTTTCGACCAAGGTTGAGACGAAACCTTAGGTCGGTACTAAAAAGTACCAGGGTTCGACTAAAACCTTGGTTTCGACTTGGTTTTGGTTTATCTAGCCTTGCAAAAGTCTGGGTTTCAATCGAAACCTGTCTATTGTGGTAGGTTTTGATCCAAACTTGACCAGGTTTGCTCTAAAGGCAGGAACAGTACCCAGGAACAAATCTACAGAATAACAACAATTATTAGGCAATACTTATTTATGACTAATATCATTTAAGTAATATTTACTTAAGATATTATTCATAAATAAGCAAATACCCCCATTTGAATTCAATGAATTCCATAAGGATAAAAAGTTAACCCTCTAGTTCAAGAACAAAAACAGATTTTTGGGTGCGGAGGGGATTTTCATCTTCCAAATGCTAGTTTTCTTTTTTCTTTTGTTTTTTTTGTTTTTTTGTTTTTTTTTTGTTTTTTTTTTCAAATTTATAATTTAAGAATTTCATAAATTTTATTATAGTAAAGCATCACTAAAAACCAAGAGTGCGCCAAAATAATCTCTTGCCTTGATGCCTAAAAAATTATTTTCGTTCAGACGACTTTAGACAACATTCGGTCTCCGAACAAGGTTTGACCGGAGTGTAACTCCTTCATTATAATTCTGATTTAAGTAATCTCGGATTTGTTGGAAAGCTGATTACGCTAGCTTTGCAACAAATCTTAGATTGCTTGAATCTGAGTTATATTGAAGTAGTTAGGAAGTACACGAATGCTGTTTAAACTTTAAATTCGCCTTGGAAGAAGATAATTTTTTGGTCATCAAAGCAAGAAATTATTTTGGCTCACTCTTGGTTTCTAATGGAAGGTGAAAATTGCCCCCGCATCGAAAAATCTTGTTTTTGTTTTTGAACTTGAAAGTTGACTTCTTATATTTTTGGAATTTGAATTTTAGACTATTTTTACTAGATTCAAATTGGGGGGGTGGTGGTGTTTGTGTTGCCTTAACTTTGGACACGTACACTATGCAAACTTGGGCCCAGATTACGTGTTATTATTTTGGATGTCTGAGTAAATTACACAGACACCCCTTCTATTGTAGTGAAACTACACAAAACTACCCTGCTTTTACAAAAATTACACAGAATACTACTCTAACAATGCTATCATACAATCTCACCCACACCGTTGCTTTCATTAACGACAGAGGGTCAAATTTTTTTTTAGATAAAAATACCCTTACTAAGTGTAAAATGACCTAAAAGGGTTTATTCTTTTTAGATGCTGAAAAGATTTTTTTATCCTCAAAATTTTCAATTTCATTTTTATATTTTTTTTGTGATTTTTTTATTTTCTTTTTCATTTTCAAAAATACACTTAGTAAGTGTATTTTTGTCTTAAAAAAAAATTAATCCTCTGCCGTTAAGTTGAAAGTAACGGTGTGAGTAAGATTGTATGATAGCATTGTTAGAGGGGTATTCTGTGTAGCTTTTGTAAAAGCAGGGTAGTTCTGTGTAATTTCACTACAGTAGAGGGGGGTGTCTATGTAATTTACCCTTTTTTTTTTCTTTTTCAAACTAACATTTGAAATAGGTATATAAATGTTGACATAGGCTACATAAAAAAAAACTAATAAATAAACAGTTTTGGGTCACAAAACCATGGTTCCAAGGTTTTCTGGGGAAAATCCAAGGTTTTGACTGATTTCCGGTTGAAACCCGGGACAACTCAGTTTCGGGGTTGGTCGAAATCGGCCTCAAAACCGGCACCTTGAACCTTGCTCTCTAGTTATTGCAGCTCTGAGTATCACTTTTGCTCTGTAGTTATTGTTTTGGGACCAGAATGCTTCTCCTTTATACATTTGACATTTTCCTTGTATTCATAATCTTATTGAACAACTTGATTAGTCAAGATACTCCATAAATTCCTATGCTCTTCTATATTTCTATTGGGACCTCATTTGGGCCTATTGCTTTGCCGACATTCATCTTTCTTAAAGCTTCTTTTACTTCTGACACCTTAATTTTTCTTATATACCTAGGACTTGTGGTGTCTTGATGGGTGATGCGATCTTTTGGGACACTATTACTTAAAGTATCTTCATTTAGTAGTCCATTGCAAGGATCAAGGTGCCGGTTTCGAGACCTGTTTCAGTCAGGCTCGAAACCGGCACAACTCGGCGAAACCACCGAAACCAGGCCGAAACCTGGTATTTTCTACCAGCTTTATTGACTCCATGGTTTCGAGGCTTAAAAATGTTTTTTTTTGTCTGATTTTTTTTTTGTGTACCCTATTTAAACCATTTTACACCTATTTCTAATGTTAGTTTGCAAAAAAGACATAGAAAATAGCTACATGTGGTGTGGACCAATGTTTGGTAGTATATGCTAAAATATTACACAAATGTCACAATGTAGTAATGTACTAAGCTACTAACTACTAAGCCACTAATTAACAATATTCATTAAAAATTAATACATTAATGATTGAACTTAGAAATTAGAAATCTCACCAGTTAGTTCCATGTGGAGCTTTGTGGTACATTTAAACCACGTGCAACATACCACTGATGGTGGCGATAACGCTCCTCATATTGCAGCACGTATGTATCCTAGGACATGGTATCACTCCAATTGTTCTGATAATCTCTAACAGCCCACGAGTAGATAGAGTCATCAACATAACATAAGTACCCTTGTCGAGGGTAAGGCTGATCGAGTGTGTGTGTGGGTGGAGCAGGAGTAGGCATGAACGTCGGAGGAGGAACATATTGAAATATGGAGTCGACAAACGATGATCCAACAGTACCACTACCAACACCTGAGCCTGAGTCATCTCTAAATTGATTGCTGGGGTAGGAACTAGAATAACCCCCATACCCACCAAATGTTGAGAGATGAAGAACCTTGAATAATCTTGACAAAAGTTGAGATCCTTTGAAGAAATGAAGTTTTAGGAAGAAAAAATTAAGAGAAATGAGGTTGGAGAGCAAAAGGGGGAAAAAAATAAGAAAGAAGAATCGAAACCTACTGATTTCGAGTAGGTTTCAAAACTTAAAAGGGATTGGTCTAGCAACTTATGGGTCGAAACCTGGGTTTCGACCGAAACTTGGTCGAACCCAGTGGTTTCGGTTCGAAACCATCCACTAAACAGTTTTGAGCCTGGGTTTCGTCTCGCTCAGGCTCGAAACCGAGTTGTTTCGGTGGAAACTTCATGTTTCGATTGAAACCTCGAACAGTGGTCCATAGAAGTAATTGTTCCATCTCTCTTTAATATCTTCATCTTTACTAGAATTTTACCATCTGCACTTTTAATACATCTAACATGGTCTAAATCCTTACTCTTTTTTTCCCTCATCTTGGTTATTTTATAGATAGCTAATCCTCTTTCTTTGTGCTCAGAATGTTATAAAAATCTTCATATATCTTCACCGTTACTTTTCCCACAACCTTCTTAGCTTCATTTGTTGCAAATCTATACCTTTTTAGATCTTCTATATCCTAGTATTTTGCCATGTCTTAAAACTATCTTTCTTTTCTTTGATGGCTGCTTGTTCTCGTTATCCCACCACCAGGACTCCCTAGGTGAATGAAATTTTCCCTTTGATTCGCGTAGGACATATGCAACAACTTTCTTAATACAAACGGTCATCTTGTTCCACATTGTATTAGTGTCTCCCCTCCACTGTTCGAGGTTTCGGTCGAAACACAACTCGGTTTCAGCCTGGGCGAGACGAAACCTAGGCTCGAAACTGTTTAGTGCATGGTTTCGAACCGAAACCACTGGGTTCGACCAGGTTTCGGTCGAAACCTGGGTTTCGACCCATAAGTTGCTAAACCAACCCTTTTTAAGTGTCGAAACCTACTCGAAATCAGTAGGTTTCGATTATTCTTTCTTATTTTTTCCCCCTTTTGCTCTCTAACCTCATTTCTCTCAATTTTTTCTTCCTAAAACTTCATTTCTTCAAAGGATCTCAACTTTTGTCAAGATTATTCAAGGTTCTTCATCTCTCAACATTTGGTGGGTATGGGGGTTATTCTAGTTCCTACCCCAGCAATCAATTTAGAGATGACTCAGGCTCAGGTGTTGGTAGTGGTACTGTTGGATCATCGTTTGTCGACTCCATATTTCAATATGTTCCTCCTCCGACGTTCATGCCTACTCCTGCTCCACCCACACACACACTCGATCAGCCTTACCCTCGACAAGGGTACTTATGTTATGTTGATGACTCTATCTACTCGTGGGCTGTTAGAGATTATCAGAACAATTGGAGTGATACTATGTCCTAGGATACATACGTGCTGCAATATGAGGAGCGTTATCGCCACCATCAGTGGTATGCTGCACGTGGTTTAAATGTACCACAAAGCTCCACATGGAACTAACTGGTGAGATTTCTAATTTCTAAGTTCAATCATTAATGTATTAATTTTTAATGAATATTGTTAATTAGTGGCTTAGTAGTTAGTAGCTTAGTACATTACTACATTGTGACATTTGTGTAATATTTTAGCATATACTACCAAACATTGGTCCACACCACATGTAGCTATTTTCTATGTATTTTTTGCAAACTAACATTAGAAATAGGTGTAAAATGGTTTAAATAGGGTACACAAAAAAAAAATCAGACAAAAAAAAACATTTTTAAGCCTCGAAACCATGGAGTCAATAAAGCTGGTAGAAAATACCAGGTTTCGGTGGTTTCGCCGAGTTGTGCCGGTTTCGAGCCTGACTGAAACAGGTCTCGAAACCGGCACCTTGATCCTTGCTCCCCTCAAACTCCCACTTTCCTTGATGGACCATATTATCAAAAAAAAAGTTACAAGGTGTCTCCTTTTAAGATCCATCACCTTATCCTAGGGAAAATAACCTGACCTTTCTTATGATTCAGCGTAATGAGACATATCCATGATCAGGAATCTATGTTGAGTGATTAGGCTTTCCCCTAGTTTAACTTTACAATCCTTACATAGAAACCTATTTGATGTGTAGTTAAAAAGAAATCTATTTGGTTACTATGATGCCCACTTTTGAAGGTGACTAAATGCTCCTTGTTTTTTTTTTTAAGTATGTACTTACAATAGATAAATCATAATCCACAACAAAATCTAAAATGGAAGTCCCTTCATTCCTCACTCCAAAATCATGTCTTCCTTGTACACCTTCATAATCTCTACGATCTCACACTACATGTCCATTCAGATCACCCTCCATTATAATATTTTCTCCTTGTCTAAAACTTTACATTGAATCATCCATATGTTCCCTAAATTGTAGCTTACTACTTGCATCCAATCTTACTTGGGGTGTGTAAGTGCTAATTATATCGACGATTTTTTTCTCCAACACCATCTTTATGGCTATAATTTTATAACCAAATCTTTTAGCATCCACCTCATCCTTCTTTACTTTTAGCCAAGGGGACACAACAAAAAGTTCTCGGAAATCTCGACCTCGCTGGGATCTAAATCTTGGCAAGATCTCGACCTCCCTGAAATCTCAATAATCTTGGAAATCTCGGAAATTTCCATCTATATGTTAAAAAAAGGCAGTGTCTCAGCAAGAACTCCAAAATCTCGAAAATCTCGACCTCACTGGGACTGGATCGAGTCCTGAGATTTAAATCCTTGAGCAAAATCACTAGCTTCGGATGTGCATGGCCGGGTCCTACTTTGAGCTGACACTTGTCTTTCAGTCGTCTCAACCACGCACCTAAGCATCACGTTCCTAGGGATAGAGACCTTCAAGCTCTAAGGCTATCATAGTACTATCATCGTGGTTACATCTAATTGATCTTTATCTACTACTATGCTCACTTCACTGCTAGTACTCTTATTCCCTGTATAATGCCAAAGTTTAAAGTCATTCAACTCCTTAGCTTCATTACCTTTCCATCTAGTCTGTTGAATACAAGCTATGTTAAATCCTTCTTCTCCTCATAACATGTATAAATTCTAGGCTCTTACTCGTTAAAGATTCTATATTCAAAGATGCTAATTTAATCGTACGCTTGTGAACTATTTTCTTTATCCGCACTCGTCCTTGGTGCGAGAACCCTTGTCTATTTATCACTAAATCTGAGCGTCTGATGTGGCGGCCCTTGCCCATTTTTTGCTTCACCGTGGTCGAGGTATAACACGTTGTTTACGGAGAACGCCTGCCTAATATTACACTGGATATCTATTATTTGTGAATCCATGTTAAGGGTTTGACTATGCTTTTTGGGTGCTAGCTGCTGACCTAATGCACCAACCCTCCTTTATCCGTGCTTGGGACCGACAGCATAACACTGGCGGAGTTAGTTAGTTAGTGTAAACAGCCAAAAATGGAACAAAATTGACAGATTTTCTTTAGAAATCAGTTACCATGATGCAAATTTTGTGGCCCCACATGCTTTTTTTTGTTGGGTAATATCTTAACAAAAACGAATTTTCCATTTTATGAAGAAATACTGAAATTTTTTTTGACTTATTTCTCTATGTTGTGGTTCCACGTCTGTCATACAACTTACAAAAAACCCATTCAAATTTTTATTTTATTCTTCTTTTCCATTTCATTTACCAATGACTTCTATTTGACTTCCCATCTGACAAAATGGCTAAAAAAAGTGTGGTTGGATGGGGTAGAGGGTGGGTAATTAAGGAGCAGTTTTCTTCATCTATTGGATTTGGATATGCTTTTTTTAGTTAGTTGTCCAAAAAATCAGAACGGCCCAAATATCTGCCATATGGCAGATCACATGGGGCCTAAATTTGGTGAATGGGTCGACCCCAAGGTCACATGCCTAAATTTTAAGGTATCAGTCAAATTGCATTTCATAAGTGACATGATAAAACTTTGAAAATCTGGGGACTATGGGAGGGTGCATGGACATACATAGACGGCTGAAAAATATGAGGATGCATGGATACTCATGGGAGGGTATTTAATTGAATTTGAGTGTAAGTTTGACATGTGACTAATCCATAAGATGTTCAATTAATCCAATGGTCAGTTGGCCAAAACAAACTGCTGACGTGATTCAAAATAGTGGACTGTTCCAATAAGCGTAACAGAATGGGGTTAAGAAAAGGAAATTATTCCAAATTGTTTTTGCATGTCACTTATAAGTATTTAAAATTTTTATAAGAGTTGGAAGAACATTTATAGTTTTTATATATTTTTTTTCTTGCATCTCAATTTAGGATTTCTGCTGTATTTCATTATTAACGGGCTTCTGTTTTCCTGTAATTCAAACTTTTGGAGAAAAAAAAGTTAGTCTTTTTATGGTTATATGGGATTTATCCCTGATTTATTTTCAACTTTTGTTTTTCTAAGGTGTTCACTCTTCAAGACAATGCAGTTTGTATTCAATCTGATCCTTTATTTTACCAGAGTTTGTCACTCATGATTATGTGGGATTCATCCTCAATTTCCTTTTGTCTTTGGTATTTAACCTGTTGCTTTTGTGTGTGTGGGTTTTTTTTTTTTTTTTTTTTTTGGGGGGGGGGGGGGTTACAAGCATGATTCCCCCAAGCCATTGCCCCTTTCCCATCCCTGGCCTCCACCATCAACTGCTAGAGACCTTACCACCAAGCCAAGGGTGGCATGGCACCTCGGTGCATTTGTGTTTTCATTTGGTTGTGTTTCTTTACCTATGATGATTGCAAATTCTGTCTAAAGGTGTCCAGTTAAGGATATATATGCACACTATGGAAAATAGTGTCATCGTGTCCTGAATTCTAGGGTATGGATTTGCATCACTAGTATCCAGCCACGGTGCTACTTTTTTTTACATAAAACCCGGCTAATTTTTGTGAATTTTTTAGATATTAAAATTTTGTGTATGACTTGGTTGGCAATCCAAGCCCATTGCTTAGAATTAAACTGTTGATCAGTGCTCAGTCCCATGCGAGTATCAAGTTGAGCTGTTGAGGTACTCAACTCAACTGGAAATGTTTATGTTTGGGTGGTCTTTGTTGTTGTCTCTATGTAACTGTAATCAATAAATGTTGAGATTCATGGACTTGAGTAAAGTCCACACAACAAGGCTGCCCAATGTTTCTACTGGAATCCTGGTCAAGTCTGTGGCCCACTAGGTGAACTTGGATATCCCTAGTATCCCTTTGTTTCATATTTGATCAAGTTTTGGCTTCATCTGCGACAAGTCCTTTTGTCTTCAACCCCTCTGCACTACATCCCATTTTTGTAACCTCAAGGCAAAACGTCATCATGCAGATTCTACTTGTCTTCGTCCAAGCTCCATTCTGTTCCCTTCTCTCAACATTTTGTGAAGCTAAGCATGTACGGTTAATTTGCTACAGGGTTCAAGAATTTTAAAAAAATTTCTGTGTCATGCTCATATGTTCATTTGTTGTGTGTGTGTTCTAATTCTTTAGTTGTCATTGGGTCTTTTTGATGTCTGTCGGAAAAACAGAATTTCATGTAGAGATCTCATAATATTTTCATACCAGTGAAGGATGCAATTTGTTGAGAGTAGTGCAACAGGGAAATTATTTTTGAACAATTTGATTTGATTATAGATATTGAGAACTGCCATTTTTTTTGTGCTCTTGCCCTAAATTTGATGATATTGTGTCTCCAGCCAAGGAAATCTGTGCAAAAATTGCAAGCGACCAGGTCATTATGCAAGAGAATGCCCTAATGCAGCTGTCTGCAACAACTGTGGTCTTCCTGGGTAAAGGAATCTGTCCTGCTCCATTATCTTACTTAATACATCACATTGACTAATAAACCCGTCTGAGTTTGGATCACCTGCATGTACATGTACGGATCCTGTTATCGTCGATTTGGTGTGAGACCCACCTCTAGAGTGTGGAATCCACTGGATATGGATGGTGATGGGATCTTAGGGAGGATACAAGTACATGCAGGTGAACTATTCTCAACATGTCTGTGCATTTGCACCAAAACATGTACACAGACACACACGCCTTATGCCTTACCCAATACATTACATCGACTAGTAAACCCATCATCTTTGCATTTGCACCAAAACAACACACACACACACACACACACACCCCACCACCACCACCACCATCACATATTTCACTGGGATTCCACCATTGTCATCTCAATCTTGTCATACTAACTCTTTTCCAGGCATATTGCATCTGAGTGTACCACCAAATCATTATGCTGGAATTGTCGTGAGCCAGGCCACATGGCCAGCGACTGTACGAATGAGGGCATCTGCCATACTTGTGGCAAGGCTGGCCATCGTGCCAAAGATTGCACAGCTCCTCCGTTGCCACCAGGAGACCAGAGGTTGTGCAACAATTGCTACAAGCAAGGTCATATTGCAGTAGATTGTACAAATGACAAGGCATGCAACAATTGCAGGAAGACGGGCCACTTGGCCCGTGACTGTCAGAATGAACCTATCTGCAACTTGTGCAACATCTCTGGGCATGTGGCTAGGCAATGCCCGAAGGCCGAAGTTCTAGGAGATAGGGTTGCTGGGGGTCGCAGCAGTGGTTACCGAGATGTAGTCTGTCGGAACTGTCATCAGGTAGGCCACATGAGCAGGGATTGCATGGCCCAAATGATGATATGCCACAACTGTGGTGGCCGAGGACACTTGTCGTTTGAGTGCCCCTCTGGTCGATTTATGGACCGCGGACCTCGGCGTTACTGACAGTGATAGCTCACAGGTCTCCATGAGGCTTTTTCGAGGATTTGCAAAATGAGAAAATGCTTTTGATAATGATCTCTTTTGTGAATTCTAAAGCTAAAGGACGGCTGTGGCTAGGTTTCCCATTTTTCATGCCTTTGTTCTTTAGGTTGAATCTTGCTTCATTGTCTACTGTTATGTGTTTTTATTGAGAGGGAGAGTGAGAGAGAATTGTATGGCTCTGACGAAAGTACATGAATACTCAGTAATACATGTCCTATGGAAGCACGTTTTTGTTAACTGATGAAAACTTTTTCCAGGTTGTGGTTTTACTGACATTGTAACGTGGTAGTTCTTGGGTTCTATTGCTCACAACTTTGGTGCGTACGAGGTTCTCTCTTCTGTTTCTATCCATTGTCGGTTTGCAGCCACACTATAGTTTACCAAATGGAAGAGCAACCTTCGGAAGGAATGTCAATGAGTGTAACAATTTTATATAGTTTATGAGGGCGAGCGGATGGCATACATTCTTTTTGAGTCTTTTTTCAGTCTTTTCTTTCGCTTGACCAGTAACACCAGGGAAAAGGATCCGGCGAATCCAGTATATAGGAAGAACGTATAGAACGAAACTGTGTCTACTTTTTGAGAACCATTTGAATCAAGTAGCAATTCAAATGGTTCTCTAAAGAAACGATTACAATTCTAATTCCTCGTTTTTACTTCAAAAAAATTTTTTAATTCTACAACGTTTAAAAAAAAAATGTCAGTAGGAAAATTTGATTTTCTGTCATTCTTATTCATGAAAACTATCTTTTAATCTATAAAACTAAAATCCAAAAAATTGCTTACAGTTATTGGAAAATTTATTTGAGATATATATATATATATATAACTTTCATTTATGAGTTGTGATAAATTTGGCATTAATTTTATGGTCATAGTAGGCATGAGACAGGTTGGACAGGGTTTAAATTTTAGTGAGATGAAATATCACTCCCCCACCCAGTAGAAACAGAAACAGAAACCTTTGAACAATTTTAAACTCTTACACATGCCATACAAGGTGAAATGTGCACTGCAAGGTTGGCTTTATGATGAATAAGGGCCACATTTGATACCTGGTAGGTATATGTTGTTTTTTAATTTTATAATTAAAATTTGTTTAATGTGCATGTCACTTGGCAAAAATTGGGATGCTGGAGTTCCATTCCAGATTAATTCCATTTTGAGGGGCATTTACCTGGTCAATTTTTTTTTTTATCAAAATGAAGAAATTTGTGAACTTTTCTTCTTATAGACATCTACTTCTTTTGTCTGTCTTTTGAAAAAAAATAAAAAAGAGGTGTTAATAACCTATTAATTCTAATATTGTTTCTAACATTACCCTAATTAAATTCCCAAATGTAATAGAGGCAAACTATTGTGATAAATTTTACCAAAAAAAAACTATTGTGATAAATTAATGATATAAAGTGGATGATTAAATTGGGGCATTTATGGGAAATACCGTAAACTTTGGTTTTAGAATGGATAAACATGGTGGGAAAGTAACAAAAAAATGGAGTATAAAATTTCGTATTTTTTATCCATTGAAGATTTGGGGTTGAAAATAGCAAAGCTTTTTTTCTAAGACATCTTTGATTTATACAATCACTTAATTATATATCGATTAGAGAAATAAAATTTTAATGAGACCCAAATCATAAAATGAGATGTAGATACTTAAGAGACCAATTAAGTGGTAAGTTATGTAACTGATCCCAATATTCTAGCACTTTAAGCTCTCACAATATTGAAATCATTTTGACCCTACTCTTCAAGAATTCCTGTGTTCTTAAAGAATTCCATCTGCTCATTATGGTTTTAACTTAATCATCGAAGTGGCCTCGGGGTTTTTAACCTACCTTCGTCTGTCTAATTTGTTTCCTTGTCGACAGATATCCTCACCAAGAGCCTTGAATAAGAACCAACGACAACACTTCCTGTTGAAATGTTCGATTTTGATTGTTGCCATTCACAGTAGATCATGGTAGTAAGGAGAAGTTTGGGATTGCTAGAGGATTGCTGATGGAATAGGAGAGAGAATGAAGGGTAATTTAAGAATTTTGAATTATAAAAAGAGATATGGAAGTGGAAGTTTCGGGTGAATTGATAAAAATTCTCGTAAAATCGAGAATGAAGTCTTCATTCTGTACATGTCAGATAATGAATTAGTAATTGCATCCAATCTCCAAAAAAGTCACAAGGAGTTCTAGTAAAAGGAAATGTTATTGTAATAAGGGTTTGTTACTTTTTCAAATGTCACAAGGAATCTATTCAATCATATGAACAGATAAAGTGTTTATTCCAACCGTTTGATAGAAAGAATCACCCACATGTCGAATTTAAAATATAATTTAATCAAATATCTTTGATGTATTGGCTTGCATTTTGTATATGTTCATGCATATGATATGTATGAGTGGATACTCTAAACATTACTATAATATTCTTCAAATTTAAATGAATTAGATTAAAAAATAATAAAAATAAATAATGTATATTTATTGTATTACATTTCTAAAAGTTAGAAACCCTTGCTTACAATAACAATCACCAGTGGTTAATTATATGGTGAATACAAGGGACTGATGCTAATTACGAAAAGTAAGATATCTTTTTGTTTTTGGAAAAGTAATACGAAAGAAAGGAAAAGGAAAAGAAAAAAGACGTACTCTGTTGTCTGTTGGGACCATCACTCTCCTCGTTTGATCCTGCTCTGGTTCCTTGCCAGTTGCCAGGAGAACACTAGCATTCATTCATACAATTCGTGCTTCCAAAAAGGAAACGTACTTTTTGCAATTTGCAACTGAGAAACCTAGGGTTTCGCGAGATTTCCAATTTTTCGTAGGCGCGTACTCCGTTATGGAAGAAGAAGAAGACGCTTCTGGAGTATACAGGCCTTCCATGGAAGTTGAGCAACATTATACCGAGGAAAAGTTGGAACAGGTTGAGGAGTTTCCCAACACTGAACAGCAGTGGAAAGGGATTTCTCCGGTTGTTGCTACTGTCGCCGCTGTAGTCGAAGAAGAAGGTACGCCTACGGCAGTATTGAATATGGAAACGGAAGAAGCAGAGGCTACAGAAGCGAGCAGAAGTGGCGGGAGCCGTAAGCGAGGTAGGCAGTCACGGGTTCAGACGAAAGGCCCTTCGAAGAGGAAAGAAGAAGAAGATGTTTGTTTCGTATGCTTCGATGGCGGGAACCTTGTACTTTGTGATCGTCGGTGAGTATTCCTCCGTGGTTTATTTTAGTGGATTCATATTGTTCTCTTGGTTTTGTGTTTTTTTTTTCTTCTTCCATTTGGGTCGTCCATGAAGGTAAGGAGGTTTCTTTTTGGGGTTGCTAGGGGCTGCTCTAAGGCGTACCATCCTGTTTGTGTGAATCGGGATGAGACTTTCTTTTTCAAGGGTCGCTGGAATTGTGGTACGTAGTCTTCCTCTTTACTTTTTGAACCATGCGTTATTCTCATTTGTTACTCGTTTCTTTTTGTTTGGCACGTCGGGCGTCTGGCCTCGAGGTGATCGACTGTTTGCAGTTGATAGTGCTTTGCTTGTTGAATGTGGGTTTTGGAAAGATATATATTAGCAGGGTACGGTGAACGTGCCAAATACAAGTAAAACTTTTGTTAGGAGATCCTTCTTTCGTTTGGTGTCATAGTTATAAAGTCATGTGACACTGAGATTTTCAATTGTTGATTCCTCCACCCTGAAAAGGGAAAATTAAAAACAAAAGAGAAATTGAATCTTAGTAACAGTTGAGGGCTTGCTAAGGCCAAATAGTGCACTGCTGTTGACTCTCTTTCTCCCCAATTCAAATTATGGAAATACAATTTATTTGAACGTGTTAAAGATATTTCACCTTTTATTTTCTTATTTTACAAATAGTGCACTGCTGTTGACTCTCTTTCTCCCCAATTCAAATTATGGAAATACAATTTATTTGAACGTGTTAAAGATATTTCACCTTTTATTTTCTTCTTTTTATGTAAAAGATTGGGAGGTGCATATAGAAAGGGAAGTTACTGGAGAGAATGGAATAAGGCAAAAAGGAAACCAGCTGCAAGGAACTGGGAATTGCCTTGTTGAGAATTGAGATTGTCTAGCCTGCTATTTCAAATTGGCAAGCTTGCTGAAGAAATTGATTTGCTTCTGTTGCATTTTTTATTATCTTGGGAAGTGCTCAAGTGGCTGAAGTAGAATGCTAGGCATTGTATTGGGTTTTGTCCAACAAACCAAATTGATTGGCTAAATTTTCAAAGATCTTCATTGTCAATATCTGTTCGATCTTCTGCTTCGATATACATGATTAGTGAATGTGTACAATAGTATTGTGAAAGGTATGCCACATTAAGACTAAAATCAGTGTTTCTGGTGGGCAAGAGAAGTTTATACCATACATGGAAAGGAGCTGTTAGAAGTGGAACTTAAAGTTCATCCTGTAGGAACATTTGTTTAGATTAGAATATGAAGTCTATCCCAATGGTAGCCTTAACAGTTGACTTTCCCCTTAAAAATTCACATGGAAAGTCAACTTTCTTAACTTTGTTACAATCATGGTGTGCTTGTAAAATATGAGCTGCTGGCTTGAATATGTGGGTTTAAGTCAGAGGGCGACCAGTTAATGCTAGAAAATGTCGAAGATTAGGACCAAATCCAGTCCACCTTGCCACCCTGCAAAAGCAGGACTTGCATCAGGTCTGGGCTCTAAGGCATATTCTTTTAAATCATAGGTGATCATGTTTTTTCTGTCTGTTTAAACTGAAATTAGTTTAACCATTTCCTTGTTCCTTTCGTACAGATCATTTTCCCTCATCTAATATTTCTTAAGGCTACAGGTTCCGAAATTTTATTAAATTTGACTGTATTGCTGGCTATCCATTTTAGCCATTTCTTTGGCCCAATTACCCTTTTTTTTTTTCTCTCCTTGTTATCTGATATTTTATACCATTAAGCATCGCTCCTTATTTTTGTCTTATTAGGCTTTCCTTCTAATTTTAATTATACTTGATTTCCACAAAATACTCCAAAGATGCCTATCCAGATCATGATTTTTTGTTATTTTATGGAAAACATCCTTTTCAATCTCTCCTTCGTGGGTAATTGAACAAAAATGACGACAATGAATGATTTTAGGTATCTAGTGTTCATTGGATTTAAGTTTTAAGTGCACAATTGTGTTTTGTGTCTACTGAAATTGCACAGTCCGCATATTCTTTCTTAGTCTGCCTCATCTAAAATTTTCTTCTTATCAGAATCTTTTTTTTTTAAATTTTTTATTTTAACTCTAGAACATCTTGTTGGACGAATTTACAAACATGGTGAAGGAAACAAGTAAGCAATCACATGCAAACACAAGAAATTTAATGTGGTTCGGCACGAATGTCTACATCCACCTAAGAGAGCCGAAGAGTAATTCTGTATACAAGAAAAGCTTTACACCACTCTCCACTTCACTCTATGGGCTCTTTGCTTACTCCTAGGTTTTTTACTCACAAAGACAATATATAAACATCCTAGAAGCTCTAATCCCTATACAATTACAATTCCCTCCTTTCCCCCCCCTCCCCCCACAGAAAAAAGAAAACCCAATAAAACATGTACAAGCCTAATAGTAAGTGCATAGGCTTTGCAAAATATCGGATACAAAACCCAACAAATCTCTACCCTGGCTTGGATGTTGCAAACCACCCTGAAGAAAAACAATGTTGATATCGATTCTGCAAACTCCCTTATTGTCTCTCCTTCTTCGCTACACCCAAACCAAAATGTCTATACCTCACTTGGATGGCACACACAGCTCACTGCTGCATGTGGTGATGCCTTTACCTCACTTGTTGCTGCAACACTCCGATGTGAAAGAGACTTTTTTTCCCCCTTCCAGATAAGAATGTAAATGGATAGCTGAAAATCCGGATTCGATTCGAATTCGCATTTGTTTAGGGGAATCCGAATTCGAACAATCGGATTCGGATTCAAATTCGGATAGTTGAAGTCGGATTCGGATGTGGATTCGGATTTCAATTATACGGATCGGATTATATATTACTGTACGTCTGGTTAGATAACCTTGAATATTAATAAAATCCCTTTAGTGGTGGAAATGACATAACGTTAGAATAAATGAAACAAAAAAGATAATTTTAAAATGACAGCTGGTTTCCTAATTTTACTCTTATTATAATAATGAAATGACAGCTGGTTTATCTTATCGTTTCTATTTGACTTGGAGAGTGGAGCTTTTTTTTTGGAGACTGGAGCTTACTGTATCTTTATCCCTGATTTTTCTATTCAAGGAGTTGAAGCTGCTAAAGTTGTTGGTTTTCTTATCGGCACAGAAGATGAGATGAAGCTGAGAAAGTTTTAGGGTTTTCTTATTGGCGGAAAAGATGCGGCAAAGAAGAGTTTTAGGGTTTTGTTTCTGCCTCGTCTCGTACTCTATTGAGTTGAAAGGAAATCTAGGGTTTCCTCCGGTGGCAGCGTCGGCTGGGGTTCTCATCCTCCAACAGTGGGTGATCAGATTCATCTCCCATCTATTTCTTTTTTCCCATTTCTGTGTTTCTGTTCTTCTTCCACTCCACCCTATTCCCACAACCATACTATTATCTTTATTTTTCTCATATAATAATTTTATTGAATGTTAATCTGTTCTTGGGTTTCTCATGACAATCTTCAGTTTTGTTTTAGGGAGGTAGGATTCTTTCTCTAATCTTTCTTTCTTCTTCTCTTATGGGTTTTGTTTGGGTTTCGATGGTATTGTAACCAGAGGTGTTTTTGGTGATAGAATATCACTTTCTTTAGCTTCAGATCTGGTGCATAGATTTCCTTAGGGTTGTCTTGTGAGTTTTAGGTTATATTTTTTTTCCTAGAGGAAACAGAGGAGATGATTGCTGATGTTCATAATCAGATTTGAACTGGATTTTATCTGGATTTTCGTTTTATTAATCGAATTTGAATTCGACTTCATTTTGTAAAGATTTAACGGATTCGGTTTGAATTCGGATACTGTATTGGACAGTCGGATTCGAATTCGGATGGTGGTATATCTGATTTGAATCCGATCCGTTTACATCTCTACTTCCAGATGTGCACTTGTTTATAACATAAACTGTCTGCATTCTTTGTCATCCATTTGTGCCTCTCGCCTGTGCTCCAACGGTTGCTTCATCTGTTTCAACACTTCCTACATGTCCCTATAGGTTCTCAATTATCTGTCTTTGCATCACTACCATGACCCCTCAAATAAAATCCTAAGAACTCCACATTCGGATGAGCAAAATGTTTAACATGAGAAGGCTGTGGAACTCGAGGGCTTTATGATTGCCTATCTCAGGTGAAATATGCATCAGATCTCATTTTTCGGGCTGGTTGGATGGATAACAAAACAATGGCTTTTGCTATCATAGTAGTTGTAACTTGTAACCTCTTGAATCTAGTGTTCCCAGTGAAATCAGATTTTTCTTTAGATCTTGCACATGTCTAACCCCGGTAAGGGTTCACCCTATCCCATAAAAAATGCAAAGCCGTACAATTCCAATCCGACAATCTTGCTTTTTCAACATTTGCTATTGTGATCGTACCATTATCACATGCACGATATGTCATCTTGATCCCTAGCTGAACACATGAAATGAACAACCCAAATCTAAAATCCAATCAAAGCTTTCGTATCTAATGAAGTAGTGAGATATTCATCTCCATCACTCAAGGACCGACGTTCTCCTTTTTATCCTCTTTACGCTTCAAACTTCTTCTCTTTAAATGACCTTCTTTGTCGCAATAGTATTAAGTTATTTTGCAACATTTCGACTTATGGGTGACTCTCTTGCCAGATTTGTCATGTCTCTCTTTTGACTTGCCTCTACCTTGACCACCACATGTAATTAATGCCTTACCCTCCTCTGATGTCCCATCACCACTATTTTTTTGCCATCCGTCATTCATTAGTGGAGCACCAATAACTTGAAAGAAGGCTACGCTCCTAAGGCAAGGCGCCCAATAGGGTGCACTTAGCCTACTAAGTCAAACCTGTAGTTCAACAAGATCAAGAAAGCTCTAAACACCCTTAGCTGTCGCTTGATACCGGGGGCAGTTTGTTCAGAATAAGAGGGATTTTGCTCCCCAATCTGGGAGTGACCGACGACGCTATAACCCTTCGTGCCCTAAGTCGATCTTTAACATCTATAGTCGATAACTCCGTCAGTATCCTGTTTAACTCATCTAAGTGCATATGATATTTTGCTCCCTCTAACAAGCGAAGTCCATACAATTGTTTCTTACAAAAATAATTAGTTTGTTAGTTACATGGTCTTTCCATGCTCTTCAACTTAGCTCAGACTTGCTCTGGACTGCCAACCCGATGACTTCGTAAAGAGTGTTATTTGCAAGATACAATTGGATCGTGTTGTTTTCTAGATCCATCAACTCTGGCCATTCATCTTCTGTCATCTTGTCTGGCTTGCCTAATTTCTTTTTGAGAGCCTTGACTGTCCCCTCTTACGTAAAAATATTCTTCGCCTGTTGTTGGCACAAGGTGAAATCATCATCACCGTTGGTCTCACACGAACTTGCACAATCTGCCTGATATGTACCGTTCATTGTACCTGCAACACAAAAAAACTTTGGAACACCAAGTTCCACGCATATCTTTTTTCTCCTCTCTTTTAGGGTTATAAGAGCAAATCCTCATGCAACCCTCTTTTTCTTTTATTTTTTTGTTCTCCCACCGTGGGTTCCACCACCCATCTTTTTTCTTTTCCTTACTCCATGCACATCCCTTTTTCCCTCATCTGTGCACCTTCTCCTTTTCCACATGAGATCCCTTCTTTATCCTTCACTCTTTTTCTCTCAATGCTCTCCTTTTCTTCTTTGCGTGATTCCTCTTTTCTTCTCCTTGTTTTCTTTCTCTCTTCTTCCCATCGTAAAGCTTCCCTTCACAGCAAATAATTGACCCTTTTTTCTGTACAATCGGCATGCTTCTCCTTCCCGTACGATCCTTGTGCACTGTTTGTTCCGTAGTCTTTAGCACATCACATGCAATGATATATTGAATGCTACTCTGATACCACTGTTGGGATTAAGCATAAACACGAGAAAGAAAACAAGCAAACAATCACACATAAACACGAGGAATTTACCGTGGTTCGGTACGAATGCCTACATCTACCCATGAGACATACTTTTTTATAAATCAAGGTTTAAGTTGCCGGTTTCGATCAGCCTCGAAACCGAGATATCTCGGGTTTCGACCGAAACTCTGTGGAAACCTGGTATTTTATTTCTGGAACATTGACTCCATGGTTTCGAGCCCTAGATTTTTTTTTTTGTGTAGCCTATTTAAATCATTTTACACCTATTTCAAATGTTAATTTGAAAAAAAGACAGAAAATAATTACATGTGGTATGGACCAAAGTTTGGTAGTGTACACTGAAATAATCCACATTGCACTAAGCCACTAACTATGGAAATTTAACAGCATCTAACAATTATATATGTATTGATAATGAAATTAGAGATTTATAACAATAAAAACATTCGTTTAAAAGTAATATATTTAACTTAAAAGTCTCACCAATCATTTCCATGTTGAGTTTTGTGGTACATCTAAACCACGAGCAGTGTACCATTGATGGTGGCGATAACGCTCCTCTGGTTGTAGCACTTATGTGTCCTACGACATGGTCCCAAGCCAATTCTTTTGAAAGTCGTCGACAGCCCACCTATAGATACTATCATCAACATAATGTAAGTATCCTAGTTGAGGGTAAGGCTGATCGAGTGATATAGTGGGTGGAGCAGGAGTAGGCATGTACACAGGAGGAGGAGCATATCCGAAGATGGAGTCGACGAACGATGACTCAACAGTGCCAACACTTGAGTCATCTCTAAACTAATAGTTGGGGTAGGAATTAGAAAAGCCTCCAAATGCACCAGCGCCAGTAGTAGATCATCCAAATGCACCATGTGCCATCGAACTGATACTCTCACCACCACATTTTTTAGGAATTGTTGGACTTGGGCTTCGTGTGATCATGAAATCTGGTGCACACCAATGCCCAATACCTCCAGTTTGAGGACTCTCCCCTAAATGCATACCTTCAATGGTGGCAGACATGCTCAATATATCCATGGGATCCGTCTCATCTACCTCTTCTTGTGGCATGAATTGCTGGCATGATTCTCGAGTGTAGCCTCTACTAGCACTAGGCTGGGCTCCATGGTCAGTATCTTGCGTAGCATGATCATACGGAGACTCCCTCGTGAATCTCATGGGATTTGGCAATGGCTCCTTCACTGACTCTAGTTGGTGATACTGTTCGGGCTCATCGTGTAAGGCTGCATAGCTATCATCGCCACCATCGCCACGATCATCATCACCATCATGACTACCAGTACCACCCTGGGTGGCAGAAGGTGAATCTCCAGAAGAAGCCGGCCAATTACTCTCACTTTCACTGTCAGTAGTCTCGAGCGGACGTCGAGGCTCCATGTTGACTCTATCCTCAGTAGCCATAAACTCATCCACATTAGCCTCTAACGCTCCAGCGACAATGGCATTTGGCCGACCACCAGCCTTATCTAATTGAAGTTGACCACGATGTGTAACCCACTCACATAAAGGATTAGCATCCTCTCCCTTTAACTGAAAGATCTCACTCAGCTTAATGGGGGTGGTAGTATCTTTCTCCTTGCCTAACTGTATGTGCTCAGTCTCATATTGTAATGCACATATACCAAGTCCTCAAGCCCTTTTGCACCCAACCTGTTTCGTTGCTTTGTATGTATCAATGAGAATGTGCTCCAGTTCTGTTCACATCCAGTGACGGAGCATGTCTGGGATAGCACCTTCATTGCTATTTGACGAAGGTTGGGTGAGTCCGACCCATATAGGACCCACCATTCTGTTGCAAAATAACATAAGAAACAGATATTAGATGATGACCATCATACTAATACTTGGCACTTGCGTAAACACTAAATAGTAAATACTAATGTAAGTATACATACTAGGGGGAGTGGATGCTCGACCAGATACTGCCGCTGCCTGGCCAAAACTCCCAATGGCAGCCCTAAAGTTTTCGAGCTGGACCAATATTGATGGGTAATAGTATTAGTAAAAATACCATTTTTATAAATTATGTTGACAACAAAATAAAGTAAAAGTTTTTCTTCTTGGTTAGCAATAGATTGTGCTCTTGAGTCTGGGTCAAGCTTGGCAACCACTTCTTGCATTGCATCTATCAATTCTTGACGCATTCTCAAGTGATCTTTGTATTGATACTTGTGATTGAGATAATATGCTAAAAATTAACAAGTATTATGAATACTTTAATGCAAGCTCATGTAATTTTAAATAATTGAGAAACTGAAGTATATCAAGTAAAAACTCACCAGTCTTGTGTAGTGGGTGCTTCAGCTGTCGCTCCCAACGATCTTTGATGATGGAAATATATTTGCAGGTCCCATGTTTGTATGTTTCCTCCACTTGCATTTTCATCATATCAATGACAGCTCACAAGTGTGGCAAGGTGGCCTTCTTTTGTCCATCAACCATTCTCAGCACTTTCACAACGGGATCTAATATCATAACAACTTTCTTGACATCATCCCAGAATTTATTGCTGGATATTGTTGCCTGTGTTGGCTTGCCACCACGAGAACTAAACTGAGGCCAGTCAAACCATTCCTATCAAGCAAACATTGTTTTCAAGCCAAATTTCTTTAGTTCAAAACTCTTCAAGGCTGTGTAGTTTCTTGCAAAACGTGTCAGCCCTGGCCTCACCAAGTCTCCACCACACTTGGTTCTCATCATCTGTAAGGCATATCCGTGGTTATATACATATGTGGTTACTTGCCTTACACTTTCTATAGTTTCTTTCACAAGTTTGATCTCCCCCATGTCCTTTAACATCAAATCAATACAGTGGGCTGCACATGGTGTGATGCAGTAGCAGTGTCATGGATGGATCGACACGAGCCAATTTGGCTACCTAAGCCAAACCTGAACCGGCTCAAACCCAAACCAACCTTTTGGTCTGGAAAGGGTTGGTAGATGATTAATTAGAATAGGAAGTTTCAATATTAGATTTCCTTATCTATTATTTCTGTTTTGAGTAAGGATTTCATTCCATAGATACAATATGTAGTTTCTAAACTTATGTCAATTAGTTTAAGAAAGTTTTACCTTTAAATAGAACTTGTATTAGGCTTTTATTTTCAGATTGGAGAATTAATTAAATTTTAGTATTTTGGTACCTGTGTGTCAGTGTGAGTGCTTGTGAGCTGCAGTTTTCCTTCTTCCCCTCCCTCATCTTTGCCAACCAAAATTCTTCCCTTTCTCTCTCTCTCTCTCTCTCTCTCTCTTTCTCTCTCTTTCGTTCTTGCTCACCAACAGGAACCAACCCCATCTGTTTCTCTTCCTTTCCCTTTCCCTTTTCCGTTTCATCTTCTTCTCTTCTCATCCCTTGTTTTAGGCGGTAAACCCAGCCCCAAATAAATCCCTTCGATTCCTTCCAGTTCTTCTCTGTTCTTCTTCATATCCTGGCGGTAGGGAGTCTACCCTAGGGAGACATAAACCTCTAAGACTGCTGCTGTTGAAACCCCTCCCTTGCTAATAGAAATCAATCAGGTTTAAATCTGGTTAACCTTATCGCAGACTCAGTTGCAGGAATTTTCTTGCGCATAGTTCTTCAATTACCTTCAATATTAGTTGGAATCGGTACAGCAAAGGATTGCGATTCAATTCCTAAAGCTTTGTGAAGATTGGGCTTGTATAGAGAGACTTTGATCAACTCTCTCGATTCAGTCTTTCCGCCTCCTATGCCTATCGTGAGTTTGAAGAAGAAACAACTTTCCAGAAATTCCAGAAAGCTCCCTTGACCTTTATTTCTTCTTTTATTTAACCCTTCTTCATAATCTTATTTCTAGAATTGTCCTTGAATTATTATTTAAATTCCAGTTTCATCTTAAATCTTGTTTGGTTTACTCAAGTTATTCGAAAGTTCTGAATAATTACAAGTCTACCATTATTGGTTGAGTTTTGGATTTATTTATGATTTTGCCACTATCATCTGAATCAAGCTTGCTTATTATTTGGGTGGGCCTACTAGCGGATCTAATTAGGGTTTTCAACCCAGGATCCTGCATCAGGTGTCCAAAAAACCGGTATTTTTTATTATTCATTAAACTTTCCCCAGCTTTTTTGAAGTTACTACTATTGTCAGTAACCACTTGTATCATATTTTTTATTCCCATTGCCTTTACCACTTCCTTCAGGAGACCATAAATATACTTAGCATCTTTAACATGCTTAGATGCATCAACAGACTCCAAAAATACTGTTCGCCCATCACAATTCACCATGAAATTGATGAGGGATTGTTTGGTGGGTCCGGTCCACGCATCACACATCACATATCACAGTGACCCCATTTGCTTCCCATTGTGGCTTCAAACTATCCACTTATTCTTGAATGTATTTCTTATGTTTGGGTAGGTAGGAATTGTACAACTCCCAAGCTATAGGCCCTTTCACTCTTGGACCTGCCCTACCTACCTCGTCCAACATACTCTGATAGTATGGTCCTGTAGTAGCATTTGCTGGTATGCTATGATACAACATCCACTTGGATAATTGATTTCCCACTCTGGTCTTCACATCAGTCCAAAAATACTTTAACTTCTTTTGTGACCTGTCTTATCTGGCAAATACAGTAGGATCCGCCCTCAGGACCTCAACATCTGGGTTACAAAGTGGTGGTGGTGCCTGTGCACTAGTTGAATCCCTCACACTTTGAGTCCTAAAAGGTATCTCAGCCTCACCCTCATGTCTCAGCCTCGTCCGCCTCCCCTCATCCTCTGCTAGTGCTTGTCTAGATGACCCAGCTTCTCTACTTCTCTCAAACTGCCTTCGTCGATCTTCCTCTTGTTGCATTAAACTTGCTATCTTGGCTCTCTTCATCTATTGACCCTCTGCCTGTGTCATATCTAAATCTTCATCATCTTTGTCATAATCCTCCTCCCCTACATTGGGTAGGTCCTCCAAACAAGCATCTTCTCTTGCTGCCTTCTTCTTATTTCTTTTACCAATATCACTCATCATCATGGTTGCCATGGCCTTCTTCACTTCACTTGGTACATTAAAGCCATCACATCTCTGTTACCACCAGCAAGATGCCACTTCAATCTAGTGGCATCACCTCCCTTTCTCTTCTTGCCACAATAATTATATTGTGACTGCTTCTTATTGGCAGTCAATGGTATCCCATGCCTCTGTGCAATGTCACCACTTGGAGTTGGTGCATCAGCCATTTCAAACACTTACACTGTTGGAACAAAAATACAACAATTACTACAATTGAAACAAATTATATTACAAACTATCCCACTTTAAAAACAGCAACCTATTATCATTTGTAACAATACTTTATTACTTAAAAATATCCCATGAGTAATTAATATACCCTTAAGTAAAAAACCGCAACCTAATATCATTTTTGACAATACTTTATTACATCAAAAATATCCCATAAGTAATTAATACATTCTTAAGTAAAAAACAACAACCTATTATCATTTCTAATAATACTTTATTACATAAAAAATATCCCATAAGTAATTAATACATCCTTAAGTAAAAAACAGCAACCTATTATCATTTCTAACAATACTTTATTTCATAAAACAGTGACCTATTATCATTTGTAACACATTTATATTTTTTCCACAAGTAAAAAAAAAATATATTTTTTTAAGTTTTCAGTAATTAATATACCCTTAAATCAGGAAATACTAATTAGTTACCAATACTTTATTACATAAAAAAGCAACCTATTAAAATTTGTAATACATTTATATTTTTTCAATATTTTCAAAGTAAAAACAGCAACATTTTATCATTTATTTTCAATTTAATTCATTATTTTTTAAATATCCCAAAATTAAAAAAAAAATAAAAACAGAAAAATAATTTTGCTTCCATCAAAATGTAGATCAGCCAATTTTGTTTACCTTATATTTAATTGAACGCCATACAACATATGTAACACATATGAAAATCAATTTTTTCAAACAGAAAATCCAATAAATAAATTATTAATAAAAAAAAAACCCAACACCATAGATTCATAGATTGGGTCATTCTAACAAACATATAATAATTTGAAAGCTAAGCATGATGTTTGCATACACTTTCTATGAAAAATACACATTTTAGGGATAATGGCTTACCTTGAAAAGAGAGAGAAGAGTTGAGAGGCTTTGTTCTTGAAGCAAGGTGAGAGATCTTGAAGAAATCAAGAGTTTAGGATGAAAAGAGAGAGAAAAGAGTTGAGAAATGAGTTTCAAAACGCATAGTTTTCGACGAGACTGGTACTTATATAATGTGTTTTGTTTCATTTTTGAACCGAAACCTTGGTTCCGGGCGAAACCTGGTCGAATCCAACTAGGTTTCGACCGAAACCATGAATTATATCAATTCGACCTCTGGTTTCGTCTTGGTAAGGCTCAAAACCGAGTTACGCCGATCGGCACCTCGAACCATGTTATGACTGGAAAGTCTCTAAACCACTCTCCACTTCATTATGTGATCTCCTTGGTTACTCCTATGATTTTACCCACATAGACAATAAATAAACACTCTAGAAACCCTAATCCCCCCAAAAGTTCAATTTTACCCATGTACATCTATGGATCCAAAACTGATCCTGTAAAATATATACTAGCCCTATAGTACCTGCATGGGCCCTGCAATACAAGACACAAAACCCAACACATCCCTCCACAGTTTTAGATAGATATCATGTTTATTGTCAAGAGTTTATTGGCATGACACTCAATTGGACTTTCTTCCATTTATGCCAAATATACTTGCCAATAACTAACATGAAGACGTTTGGGCTGAATGCCGATTATGATGTTGACCTACTTCGATTGGAAAAAACCAGTTTGCCTCACACTTTGCAGAGCTATGGATCCAACTATTGTCACTAATAAGGTCATGTTGTAAAAAAAACTTCTCATATATAACATGGATGGCACAATCTGTTTTGGAATGTTGTTCTTTCAATTAAGTTAGGCTCTGGTTAAGGAATAAGGACCTTTTTTGGCCTCCAATTTTTCTTTGATGCTAATTAATTATGGATTGTTTTAGTATTTCCTATTAACCATGGACTATGTTGTGGACAAAGTAATCTTTGTGATATTCTTATTAGAAGATTGTTTAAATGATTGGCCATAAGAATAACAGAGGTAAGCGAGTCCTTCTAATTCTTGGAGGCACAAGTGATTATTTTTGGATCCTTGTGGAAGTTCTTGAATTTGTCAAGAATTTGGTGAGACTTATAGAAGTTGCCAAAATGAGTGGGGTCTTTGCATTTCTTCTTTCCTAAACTTTTTTGGTGAGAGTTACAGAATTTATCAAAAATTTTGTAATGGAAATGAAGGACCTTTTTTTTTTATTTTTTTTATTTTTTATTTTTTTAAATGTGTTCCAATCGTAAGGAATTCCTCAACTCTTTGTTAATTTTGGAGGGGTTGGTGGGTAGTCATGGGGAGGGTAGGTTAGGTAATGGCCTTATCGTCCTCTAAAGGGTTTGGGGGCTCTTTAGGCTTACCCTAAAGATTAGATGAAGCTGTTCCCTTACCCTAACATTAAAGAGACTTTACCTAGTCAAAAAACCTGTAATGTCGTTAAAGCATTGATGAAGCTCTTTCATCTCTTTTCTTTTTACCTTTCTAGATGGGTAACAGGAAGGGTAAGATTTGCTTACCCCTGCCCTCCCTGTTTGGCTAGATGGGTAAAGGAGTTTTACGCTCATCCTCCCCATTTTCTTATAGGGTGTGAATGTACTCATTAAAGTAGGATAAGGCAGGAAAATGGGTACCCGTTGTCTCCACACATGTTGTGTACTCTATCTGTGGCATGGAATTTTGATTCTTTAGTACATCAAGCCAAAGCTAATTTTTGTTCTTTTGGCAAATCCATTTGGTCATTCATACGAAAAATTGGAGAAGGCAGCCTACCTTTACCATTTCTCTAAACATTTAGAATTTTTATGAGGGCTTTGGCATGTTGGACTTTTCCCTTACTGTTACTATTTAAATAATGATGAATTGTTTATTTTCATGAATTTTTATCTATTCATGCTTTTTACTTTTTGATGAGTTTGTTTCATAATTCTAAATTTGGGCCGAAATATTTTAGTGTTTTGCAAAACCGAAAAGAAATACTCATGCGAAATGAAAAATTACCAAAATTTTGATCGAAATTTCTGTTTTGACCAGGTTGTGACCAAAATCTCTAGCTTTGGCTTAAACTTGGTCCAAACACCTTATAAAATGTCAAGTTTCACTGTCAATCTATAAGTCAGAGTAGTAAAAGACATGGAACAATATATAGGAAGGACAATATACAACACACAACACTTATTTATGACTATATCATATAAGTAAATGTTTATTAAAGTTAATAAACATTTACTTAAGATATTATTTATAAATAAGCAAGCACCCTCATTTGAATCCAGTAAAAATAATCTAAAATTCAAATTTCAAAAGGATAAAATGTCAAGTTTCCAATTCAAGAACAAAAACTGGATTTTCAATCGCATGGCGATTTTTAACTTTCAAATGCTAACATTTTTCTCCAATATAAAATTTATAGAAATCTTATTGGAGTAATACATTACTAAAAACCAAGAGTGTGTCAAAATAATCTTTTGTTTTGATGTTTAAAAAATTATTTTCATTCAAACGGCTTTAAACAGAATTTGTATGCTCTGGACAAGGTTCGGCCGGAGTGTAACTCCTTCAATATAATTTGGATTTAAGCAATCTCAGATTTGTTGCAAAGCTGATTATGCTTGCTTTCCAATAAGTCTAACGTTGTTTGAATCCAAGTTATATTGAAGGAATTATGCTCCGGTCAAACCTTGTTTGGAGTATGCGAATGCTATTTAAAGTCATCGGAATGGAAATAATTTTTTGGACATCAAAACACAAGATTATTTTGGCGGACTATTGGTTTTTAGTGATGTACTCTAATAAGATTTGTGGAATTTTTAGGTTGGAGTAAAATGGTAGAATTTGGAAGTTGAAAATTGCCACATGATCGAAAATCCATTTTTTGTTTTTGAGTTGGAAAGTTGACTTTTTTCCCTTTTGGAATTTGAATTTTAGGCTTTTTTTTATTGGATTCAAATTTGGGGGGGGGGGGGTCGTTTATTTATGAATAATATCTTAAATAAATGAAATATAATAATTAATAAACATTCTAACTTTTGGGCCTCGGAACCGGAGTTTCGAAATATGCCAGAAAAAATCCCATTTGGGGCTAGCCGAAACCAGCCCTGAAACCGAAATTTAGAAACTTGGTTTGTTTGTTGATGGAATTTGCTGGATGTTGTTTGGTGCCTTCTTTTGTTGGATATCTTGAGTTCTTTATTATTGGAAAAATTTCCTGCACCTCCCCTGTAATTTGCCTCAAACACACCTACCCACTTCGTTTCACGTTAATTACCCTAAGCTCCCCTACTTTTTGAAAATTGGGTTCATGGAGACTCTGTTTGTTATGACAGTACTATTTGTTGATGACATATCATCGTCTTAGACGTTTTAATACCAAAACTACCCTTTAAGACAGGTAAACTTACCAATATACCCTTTGAAACTTAACAAAGTTTAAGTTCGGTAATTCATCACAAAAAAAAATAGTTTAAGTTTGGCTGGGGTTTAGGGCTCAATTGAAAGAGAAGACTCCTGTCCACTGGCTCTCTTCTCAACGATTCTTTTCAAGGCAACTCTTCTCTGGCATCTCAACAAACACCAGCTCCCCCAAAAGCATTTATACAAAAAAAAACAATACCACCAAACTCAAACACTTCTCTCTTCTCTCCTCTGCTGCATCGACGCTGTAGAGTGGTGTGCTGATTTTGATGTACTGCTTCCCATATGCCCCAATATCTACAGAGTAGGCTTTGGCAGAAGAAGCAAAGACTAGTTCCGAACCTTCATTGATTTGGGTTTGATCGTTTGAGTTGCATTTTGATCAATTGTGGTTTGGTAACTAAATCACAACATTGTTTGCATACACACCTGAAGTCCATCGGGGATTTCATAGGTAACCTTGGAAAATTCCAGAGCAGATTTTGGCGTGCTAAAGCTTGGAAGTGGAGAGAGAAGGGACAGGGGTAGAGTTATGTGAACATTTGAAGGTGAAAAACAAATAAAACCAGAGGAGCGGAGCCCCTGTTTTCCCGATTCATTCAGTTCTTCTCAGGCTGAAATTGGTATTCAGTCAGATCATGCCTTGAATTTGACTTAATAGTTTTTTTTTTGTTTTGTTCTTGGACAAACGATATCAGGACAGGCCAATGGATGGATCCTTTTAGATCTACGGGCGTTATGTCAGTCCGGCCTATAAACAACTCTGATTTTTGGGCCCTACAAGCCCAAAATTTTGTTCCAGCCGCAGCATAAGAAATGGATCTGTAAACAGAAATTTGAAATTACACTGAAACTGTTCTTCTCAAAACATCTCACCAAACCTAAAAAAAATTGCACCAGTACCGGCATTGTGATCAACAACGTACTCTGCTCGTACCAGACCCAGCTTTAAACCGACACCATCCTTGACCTGCTTGCCGATAATACTCTGTTGGGTTCATAGTTGTCAAGGCGTCGCCTAGGCGCCCAGACTGCCTTGGGTCACCTTGTAAAATCGGGCGCCTTGGTCTCCTAGGCGGTCGCCTAGGTGCCCAGTCAGGCCTCCATCGCCTTGGCGCCTTGACAACTATGGTTGGGTTCCCCTTCCCATCCTTTGAACTTCCAAAATCATTGCCATGTTCATCAAAAGCATAAACTTGGGATTGGTGTTCTTACCGTCGGAGAAGAGGTACGCTGGAGCTCCAGATACGCTTGTAATATAATCGCCACAGAAGAGAGTAGTCGCTGTATAAACACGAAAGCAATCGTCGCACTTTGGGGCCGTTGCTAAGAAAGAAAAAAATCAAAGGGAATGGGTGTTGACGGTAAATGGGTCTTTCCAAATTTTCTGTTAGTCAACTTGTCGGACTGGGGTGTGGTTGTAACTAATGCGAAATGAAGTGGGTGGGTGTGTTTAAAGCAAACTACTAGGGAGGTGCGTGAAATTATCATGTCCTCATCCAGTAAAAAAGTTACCCTGTCTTCGTTTCTTTCATCTCGAAAGTGGGTTTTACATGCTGCATTGTACGTAACTCAGTATTTATCTCATCCTTTTTGTTATTATTTTTCAGAATGGCATATATGTAGCATCTGTGAAAAGCCTGCTCGATCCATGTGTTATACATGTACTTATTCTTTGTGCAAAGCGTGTATCACTGCGGCTGACTTCGTATGTGTTAGAGAAAACACAGGCTTCTGTGGGACATGCTTGAGAATGGTGATGATGTTTGAAAAAAAAGAGCAGAGAAGCAATGAAAAGGTATACTTTCCGAAACTCTGTAGTCTGATGAGGTAGTTACCTTTTTTCAATTATCATGGATGAGACTTTGTGAAGCCTTATCAGATTTTTTCATGTAAAACTGTGATTATAGGAACATATTATGATAATGATTTTAATATATCACGTGGAGGCAAGATCATCTGATTTTTACTATCGATGCCATTGCACATAAGGCAGCGGGTTGCCTTTGACCTCACTTCTTGCTTGACAAAAGTGGTGTTACGATGCTGCTTGATTAACTATGGCCTTGAGAATGCCAAGAATTAAAGGAAAAATTAGGTTAGTTACTCGGAGTGGATTTAGTGAGGGTGATGCTATTCCATTAACTATGGTCTGCATACATCTGCCCCTCCCCAGACCTTGTAGTGGTGGGAGTCTTGATGCCCTAGGTACACCTTTTTTTTATTATTTTTCCAGCAGAAATTCAATTTCTTTTCCAAGACCCTAATTTCTAATCAAAATTTTCAGTGGTTGGATCTTAGAAAAATAATATCTTGTATATCTTATGAAGGGAAGGCTAGTGATTTTCTTTTTTTTTTTTTTTTTTTTTTAAGAGGGCAAAAATGAAAGAAGAAAAAGTTGATGTTTTTCAAAAGCCAGTTTTCAATGGGGCACCTTGAGTGGAGTGACAGTCCTGTAACTCCTCCCTCTTGATATATATTCCAGATAGAATGGATGTTTGAAGTTGGGAATCGGCAAAGAATCAGGTTCGATGAAGACCTTTGTGGTTCCAAAAGTTATATGCTTTCTCCAAGATTAAGAATCTTTCTTTGACTGATTGTGTAGTTGTTTTTAGTTTAGCCCAAACAAAAGAGATTAGCCTCTTGATCGATCGATTGATTAGATCGAAGGGTTGGTGTGGCCGGTACTGACATATCCTTGAACTTCTGGTTGAGAGAATGGATTGGGGAATGGGGAGTGAGAGTTTTAGAGTGGTCAGGACAATTCTTCACAGAAAGTCGACCTATTGTTAATATAGCAAGCAGAGGAATCTGTGTCCAAACTCTAACTTAAATTTTCTCTATAATATAATAATCCCATGTTCTGTTTCTGTGTCAAATTTAAAACTATCAATGTGATATTCTTCTACTGCCCTTTTGCCCATAGACTAAGGGTGTCAACAGGCCGGTCCGGGCCGGTTTCGGTCCGGATTGAACCGATGTCAGGTTTTATAAGCCCAGCCCAAAACATGTCCATTAAGAGTTCGGGCTGGGTTGGGATGCGTTGCGCTGGACACAATAACTAACGGGCTGGTCCAGTGTCGGTTTGTTATCGGGCTGGGCTTATTGAGGTGATTTCGGGCTGATTCGGTCCGGATCGGGCTTATCAAGCTTATCGAGCCAATTTTATATATAAGATGTATAGCCTATTTTATTATTTCTATCTATAAAATTAGCATCATTCCTTCTATATGTATGTAATTCAATAAATTGTAACAATTAACATACTTTTTTCAACTATAGATTCATATAATCTTTCGGATCAAGAAGTGAACTATAACAGTGTAATATAATCCATCAAAATTTAAAACCATAAAAATTAAGAAATTGGGCCCGGATGAACCTTACCGGTGTTCGGGCTAGTTCGGGCTTAATGGGCCTGTCCGGTTTGGTTTCGGTCTGGGCTGAAACGGTGTCGGGCTTTACAAGCCGAGACCGAAACCTGTCCATTAAGGTTCGGTCCGGGCTAGGTTCGGGTTATTTCGGGCTGGCTCGGTTCGTGCTACCGGGCCGGGCCCATTTTTGACACCCTTACCATAGACCATGGCACAAAATTTCTTTTGGCTTCTATTTTGGATTGGGTTACTCCCGCTGACATTGTAGGACTGATGTGGTTTGGGCATATTTGTCAAGGCGCCAAGGCGAACAAAGGCGTTGGAGGCCTGACGGGGTGCCTAGGCGACCAAGGCGCCTGATTTTTCAAGGCGACCCAAGGCTGCCTGGGCGCCTAGGTGATGCTTGACAACTATGGGTTTGGGTCTTCTTGGCAGCATCCCTGTTGTTTGGGGTGGCAAATTTTTGTTGTAAAATGCTCGTATTGCTTCATTATGGATGATATGGGAATCCACTGTTACTCTTGGTCATAGTTGTCAAGGCATCGCCGAGGCCTCCAAGCGCCTTAGAAAAGAGGCCGCTTTGGTCGCCTAGGCTGGTGCCTTGGTCACCTTGGGTCTCCATCAGGCCTCCAATGCCTTGGTTCGCCTTGGCACCTTGATCTATGCTCTTGAATTGATATGCTATCCTCTATGCAAGTGGTTATTGCTAGAATATCGATGTGGATAGATTTTCTAGCATCAGCATTGGATCTTCCTTCCTTCCTCTTTCTCACTATGTCGTGCACGATATTTAGCATGATGTTTTTCTACCCTACAGCTATTTACCTCATTGTGCCTCCTCAAATAGGACTTTTTATGCGGTCCTTAATCCTTAAATCCCAATCCAGAATTTGGGGTTAACTAGGTTGTTGACAAGCCCAGGTTTTAAAGTGATTCATTGAGGGACTTGGGCCTGCCTAGGTAGGTGAGCGAGCATTTGATAATATTCAGGTATTTGATAGACTATATCGGGTAACAGTTCAAAAATCAGTGCATAATCATGAGGGAAATCTGAGCACGAAATTAATAGGTTCAGAACAGTAACAGGATTAAAACTAAATCTCAGATCTGAATTCAGAATATGAAATAAATGGGTTCAGAACAGATCAGATATTTGTTTTTTGATAACATAATATAGAAAATAGAAAAACTGACATTCTAAAGGATCCAGGCAGCAGAAAGTCTTCCTTGGAGCCTGTAGGCTGCTGCAGTCAATGGGGAAAGAGGAGAAACCATAATTGTCAAGGCGACAAGGCGATCCAAGGCTTTCGAGGCCATTCTGGGCGCCTAGGCATTGTCTAGGCGACCAAGGCGTTCCCAATGTATTTTTCTTTTTATTTCTAAAATATTAATGCTATATTAATGTATATATATATGCAACATTCTACATAAATAATCAACATTTAAGACATAACTTAATTAATATGAGAAAACCAACAAGGCAACAAATAATGAGTTAAATAGGCAACACATATTTATGACTAATTTTTGCGTATTTCTAACAATTTGACCGGAGCATAACTCCTTTAATATAATTCGGATTCAAGCAATCTCAAATTCATTGCAAAGCTAGTATAATCAGCTTTCCAACAAATCTGAGATTTCTTGAATCCAAGTTATAATGAAAGAGTTACACTCCGGTCAAACTTTGTTCAGAGTATGCGAATGCTGTTTAAAGTCGTCTGAATGTAAATTATTTTTTCGGCATCAAAGCAAGAGAGTATTTTGGCGTGCTTGGTTTTTAGTGATGTTTTACTATAATAAGATATTGAATTTTTATATTTGAAAAAAAAGCCTAGCATTTGGAAGTTGAAAATCGCCCCCGCACCCAAAAATACGGTTTTTATTCTTGAACTGGAGGGTTGACTTTTTGTCATTTGGAATTTGAATTTTAGACTATTTTTATTAGATTCAAATGGGGGGAGGGGTATTTGCTCATTTATGAATAATATCTTAAGTAAATGAAATATAAAATTAAAGAAACATTCTGGGCTTCCAAGGCGCCCTAGGCGACGCCCAGGCACCCTGGGCGACCGCCTTTCTCGTGTTCGCAAAAGTCCCTGGCGCCCAAGCCTATAAACACCGCCCGGACGCCTAGGCAACATGTACAGAATGTTGCAGTGACAGAGAAAGAAGAGAAAAGATAGAAGGGAAAACAGGTTAGATCAAAAGGGAAGATCAAGAGGAGAAATATGAGAGAGAAGAGAGATCGCAAGAGAGAGAGAGAATAGGGAGGATGGATAGTACATGAACAGTACTATGAGGAGAGAGGAGATCACAATTAGTTTTGAAATAATAAATCCACTTCTATTCCATAGCTATTGATTGTTGGGATTACAAGCCTTAAATAAAAAAGAAATAGTTTCCTACTTAAAAAACTGTGGCAGCTAGCTAATAGATAATTAAGGCTGTGTTTGGTATCATTTTTGTTTTTGATTTTTGTTCAAATTTATAGTTTTGAAGGGGTTTGGCATAATTTATGAGTGCTATTTATGAAAAATAAAAATAAAAACAAGTCAAAATTCAAAAAGAGGTTTCAACCTCTTTTTGATTTTTGGTAAAAAATTATTTTTGTTATGTTTTGTACAAAACACTTAAAACATGTTTTAAAATAAATGGTTAAAAAAGTAAGTTAGTTTCATTTTATAAAACCATCCCAAATCAAACCCTCAAGCACTCTTCTCGTTGATGAATGGAAGTAAAGTACAGAGACGCAGACCTGCAACTTCGTCCTAGACACGGCTCTGACGGCGACGATGACGACGACGACACTCATTCCAACGAAGGCGACGTCGTTTCTCCAAAGACGGTTCCTGGTTTGATTTCTTTCCGTAATCCCTATGTATTTGATGTGGGTTCTTTTAGGGTTTCATTCTTCTTCTCAACTCCTTCTCTTTCAACTTGGCCTCTTGTCTCCATTGAAACAGTGGTCGCTGTCTCCCTTGTTTTCGTTTTTATTATATAATTTTTCCTTCTTAATGTTTTATCTCCCCTCTCCTATTTTTTTCTTTCCCAATTGAGATTGGATCACTTAACAGAGGAAGAGGAATAGACGCTCCATGACAGAGGAAGAGGAAGGCTTTCAAAATCATTTTTAGACATAGTATGCCAAATCTGTTTTTCATTCTACCATCTATTTTTTATTATAGCTACCAAACAACATTTTGTTTTTTTGAACGAAAATCATTTTCAAAATGATTTTTGTTAAATAGATAAAAAACAAAAACAAAAATGATACCAAACATAGCCTAAAGAAGAAACACAAAAAGATCCCTATACTATAAGAATTAAAAATAAACCTCAAATAAATATAAGAAGGTCTTCATCTTGTAAAAAAACAACAAAACCTTATCCCAACTAAACGGGGTTAGCTACATGGATCCTTACCCTCCAATCAGCTGTATTCGAGGTCATACTCAATATAAGGCCTATCCTATGCTTGTGTTTCCTCATCACCTTTTCTAGGGTCATTTTAAGTCTGCCCCTGGTTGTTTTAGGGCTTGTTTGATAACGCTCCCGGCTCCCTGGGAGCCATTCTAGAGAAGAATCTTGTTTGATAACACCAGTTCAATTTTGAGTTCCCAGGGAGTGAACTGGGGTAAAAATAGTTCTGGGAGCTGAAATTATGGAGCTAAAAAAAGTAGCTTTGGTTGCTCTAGAGCTACCACCACCACCACCACCGTCCTATCACCACCACCACCCACCGCTGCCACCACCACCATCTACCACCACCGCCGCTGCCACCACCGCCGCCACCGCCACCACCGCCGCCACCACCACCGCCACCACCACCCACCACCACCACCCACCACTTCCGCCACCGCCACCCGCCACCAGCCACCAACCATCACCACCACCACTAGATCTTGGATCGATTCCAGATTCATTTTCATCGGGCTTCTATTACCAATAAGCTTTGGAATTGATTTTAGAGCAACGTTATCAAACAACATTCTACTCTCAAAAAACAGACTCTAGAGAAGAAGTAAACAACCGCCTCTGGATCACAAGTAACTCCAGGGGAGCTGGGGTGTTATCAAACGGGGCCTTAGTTCCTTCAATCTGAATTAAATCTCTCATTCATTCTGGAGCATTTAAAGGCCACCGTTGAACATGTCCAGTCACCTCAAATGGCTTTCTCATAGCTTATCATATATCAAAGCTGCTCCCAAATCAGCTTTAATAAGGTCATTCCTTACTTTATACTTTCTAGTTCTTCCACACATCCCTGGGGTGAATGAGAATTGGGGAATGGATGTGGGCGGAATTCCCGTTAATAGCTGAGATGTTCTGTCATGACCCAAACCCGTACAAGGTAAGAGTGCAGCCCTCACGGGCACTAGTTTAATCACGGGCACTGGTTTAATGGCCCGTCAAATTAATTTAAAAATTTAAAATTTAACTTCAAATTATCAAAAATCAAACCATGTCAAACCCATAATTAAAGTAATGACATGTCCAAAAACCCACTGTAGGTAGTCTAATGTCTGTAATTTTTAAAAACAAAGTACTTGTCATTGAAAATAATTTAAAACCCTATACAACCATTCTAATACATTAATAAAAACAAGCTATGTTAAGCTGAGGAATAATTTGACGCCGCCTCTACGCTCCCTCTTGTTCTTCGGCAACCTCCTCATCATCTGAGATAGTCATGGTAAGGGGTGAGCTCAACAGCTCAATAAGAAAGAAAATACAACAGAATTACATCACCACAATGATTATCAACACTTCAATTAAACCACTTGAGAAGATAAAACTTATTTACTTACAAAATATTTTAATTTTTTAGTTTTGGCCCACGCATAAGAATAACCAATCAACATTGCTCTAGTAGAGGTTAACCACAGCCCGTTTTCACATTTATTTATGGTCATCCGTCCATGACCCATTCTTACTCAACCGTCGGCGTCTCGGATCTGACCCAGGTGGCATCCCACCCATAGAGTCTATTTCCCTCTACTAGACATAATGTAATTGATTATCCTCACTTCACATATTCCACATCATTCCTTTATTAAGAGTGTGATAAAATACAACTCGAAATATTCTTAAAACATAAGCAACAAAAGATGAGAATGATTCACAATCACATATCACATATCACATTTGATATCCATGAGCATATCATTCACATATTATGAACAAAGTAACAATTAACAAATAATGACACCGAAACATAAATTTTAAGCATCAGAGTCACTCTAGTGATGCACTTCTGTAGTATTTCCACTTACACTCCTCCAATTTAGAACGTCATCTCGCAGGTCAGTAACACCAACCAACAAATATCATGAGCCTAAAATCATTTTACATGTATAAATTACCAAATCAGCAACTTTACTACCCCTAGGATCGTTCTTCTCACTTCTGTCATCAACTCAGTTCATATTACTAATCTAAAGCTATAAATAAACTAATTGTAATTTGTTATTAAATCTGATTTGAAATCTGATATATAGTCCTGTATATTTAGTACTAAACTGTTATATAAAAATCTAGTTTGGTTTTGATATGACGAACTGATATGAAATCTGCATATGATTTAGTATATTGATCAGCATACAATTCAGTATAAAACTCTGTATATAAATCTGTATAAAAACTACATATAAATCTGTATACAATTTTGTGTCTAAATCAGTATGTAGATCGGTATGTAAATCAGTATGTAAGTAATGATATTTAAATTTGCTACTGGTATATGAATCTGATATAGAAACTGACCCAAAATCCACTCTAAGTACTGATATACTGGACTATACATAAACAGTGATACTGATATAATAAATTTGGACTGAATATGGTTCTGGACTGCATTTGTAATGTGGACTGAATATAAAACATACTAGTATAATACTAGTCATACAATCTGCTATATATATACTGAACTGAAATATAATATCTGTAATTAGTATGGATTGTATATAAAATTGTAGGTTTGCCATACGTGTAAACTGAACTGAGTAAGAAACAAATCTGATATGCAATCTGATCTGGAACGATAAACCTGATCAAAATCTGGACTCGAAATCGATGTAAGTATAAATCCGTATATGTGAACATATTCTGATATCAGTCAGAAATTATAATTTAGTGCGTGGACTGATATGCAAAACTGCTACTGATTTAACCACAGTATCTAAATCTTTAAAAACTGATTTATATATACATCTATAAAGGGTCATAAGTCTGAACCTATTATATATACTGATGTGGGACTTTCCTCGAATCAGATTTTTTTGTGGGTTTTAAAACTGGTACGAACCTCAGATTATTCTGATAAGAAAACTGAGATATGAATCTGTTATGACAATCTGAACAGAAAAACTGACACGAACCTGTATAAAAACTGATATTAAATCACCCTTATAACTTGATATTAGATCACTTTTACCTCTCCCCCTTGATCTAAACATCAAATCCCTACTCAAAGTGTGTAGGACAAAGAGAATGAGGTACTTACTTTTCAACCCTAGCTGCTGTCCTTCTTCCTCTTCTTCTTCTTCTTCTTCTTCTTCTTCTCTATCGTTTTCTCTTCCTTTTTCTCTTTATCGTTTTCTCTTTCCTCTCCCTCTCTCTTACGTTTCTTTTTTCTCTCCCTTTCTCTTTTCCCATGGTCTCTTTATCTGTCTCTTTTTTATTTTTCCTTTTTCTTTCCTTTCACTCTCTCTCGGTTTATACTCTCTGTCGTTACCCACAATTTCCATTCTTTCCTCCTTGAGATCTTATAATATTTCTTGCCTCTTTTATTTAAGTCCTCCTAAATATTTACATATATATCCTAAGTGTCTATCTATGATATATATATGGTCCAGCTATAAGGGAGGTGGCCACAATTTGGCTAATATTCCCCTTCCCTATTTAGGTTCTCTTACTAATTCTCAATCTTGTCTTTTATTTATTGTCCAACCAATAAAATATCCCACGGCTGGATGTGATTTATTTCTTAATCCAACTCTTTTGCCACTTGTAGTGGGTCCCACATACAGCCAATGATTTAATCTTTTAGGAAACTTACCTCATTAATAAATAATAATATGGATATCCCTTTTTTTTATTATTCTTTTTAAATAAAAAAAACACAAATTTTAGGGCGTTACATGTTCGGAATCTAAAAATCCTCTTCTCAGCTACACTGAGTCTATATATATGATGCTTCTTAATTTCCCAACATTTCACACCATCTATCATAGCTGGTTGAATGACTGTCCTGTAAAATTTTCCTTTAAGTTTTTAGGGAATACGTCTATCACACAACACTCCAAACACACCTCTCTACTTCACCCTTCCTATTCTAATAAGTCATCTTAAAAGATACTTTCTAATTTGCCCCCTGGTGGGTCTTGGACTTGCTTGCTGCGCTATAATGCTTAGGCTCTTCCAAACCCTATCATATTGATTCAGCCAGCCCAATGCTACTGCATCAACATGTGAGGCTCAACTTTACAGATGCTTTTTAGGGAATCAGGGTTTGTCGGGCATTGATAGCTTAATTGGCAAATTGAGTAGTAGGGTGTTACATCCATGCCTGATACAAGTTTATGCTATGGTTAGGATATTAAGGTTTTTCCCCCAAGTGGTAGGTGGTGAGTCATCATCTGTGGCCATTGGTTAGATGTTGGGTGAAGAAGTTGGAAGATGGGCCATTGGAAGGTTACCTCAGAATATGTTGTCATTCTAGTTGTGGCCTTTGTGAGTTGACTGGCAGGGACACTGGTGATTTGGCCACACAAGGAATTGTTTGCTTGAGGATTTGTTATTTTGGCAATTTGGAAGTGATTTCATGAAAAAAAAAAAAAAAAAATCAACGAATAGTTTTTCTGGCCATAAAATTGTTTTGGTTGCATCCATTGAATTTAATTTTAAGAATAAGAATCATTTGGCAAATTAATTTTAAGAATAAATTTATGGTCTTCTTCGTCCGCAGAACCTTCAAAACCTTCCAAGGGGGTTGATGCAATAGCTTGCTCATAGCTGGACTGACACGAGCCGATTTGACTACCCAAGCCAAACCTGAACCGGTTCAAACCCAAACCCAAATCCAAATCCAAATCAATCTTTTGGTCTGGACAGGGTTGGTAGAGAGTTAAGTTAGAATAGGAAATTTCAATTTTATGTTTCCTTCTTTATAATTTCTATTTTGATTAGAGATTTTATTTCATAGAGATGTTATTTAGTTTCCAAGCTTATATTGATTAGTTTAGGAAAGTTTTATCTTTAAATAGAACATGTAATTAGTCTTTTAATTTCAGAATGGAAGAATTGAATAGAATGAAGAGTTGTTTGGGTTATTGTGGTGTGTTTGCAAGCCGAAAGTGAGTGCTCTCTCTCTCTCTCTCTCTCTCTGATTCATCTTTGTGGGCAGGAGCAGCCGTCCCTTAGGCTGTCTTCCCCCTCTTTCCCTATTTCTTCTGCTTTCTTCTTGGCCCCTCCCCTGTTCTGGCGGTAAACCCAGCCCCATTAGAAATCCCTCGATCTCCCTCATCACTTCCCCTTTCAACCTGAAAACTTAGGAAAATCATCCTTACCTAAAGGCTACCCTACCTGCAAAGAATCGGCCCTAGGCTTTGCTGAAACTGCATGTTCCCAACTGAAGAATAGATCTGAACCTTCTTCTTCTGCCAGAATCTGTTTCAGTCATCAAATATTATTTTCTGGTTTGTTGAGCGTTGTGTTTCTTCGTGGTATTCAAGAGGCGTATGAGTTGTCATCCTTCCCATCAAATCCCAGCTTGAAAGATTTTGATTTGAGTAAGTTCTCTCCTTTGAAAGAAGCCTGGTTTCTGCCTTCCTGTTTTGTCTAAAGGTAGGGGACGAACTACTTTTCCAGATTCTTGATTGGATTTTATTTCCCACTTTCCCATAATACCCCTCCCCTTTTAACTTATTCCTAAGTTTCCCTTCTTTTGTCCTAATACCCACATTACCCCGATTCCTTGAAATATAATTCTTAATCTATCTTAAGGTTCTGTTTGGTTTCTTCAAGTTATTAGAAAGTTCTGATTATTTTTCAAATTGCCACCATTGGTTGAGTTTTTGATTTAATTACAATTCTGCCATTATCATTATTGTTTGAGTATCCTATTGTTTGGGTGGGCCCATTAGCGGATCTAATTAGGGTTTCCTCAACCTGGATCCCACATCAGGGGCGTGGAGATTAGTGAGAGACATGGAATAATCAAGTAAAATCTATTTATAACGAGAGCTCAGAGATTCCAAAGAGAACAGTGAGACACAGTTTACGATTAGCCATCAGATTTCCGTATTGTTCCCTGGGTCCATCCTTTTGTGGTTCGTGATGTTTTATACAGCTGAAACCCATGACTATATGATATATGGTGTGGATAACTCACCCAAAAATGCTGTCTAATGGCATTGGTAGTTTGTCGTCTATCAGGTGGAACACTTCCATCATCAAGGGCAGCAGTGAACCGCCATATGCAGATCCTCATGAACTAAAAACACATTACACAGGGGTCAGGCAGTCAGTTCATTAGAAAATGAAGATTAGAGTGTTTTCTGAGGAAATTTGCAACCTTTACGTTCAAAACATTTGGAATTATTTCCTCTTTCTTCTTTCCTTTCTTTAATTCGTTGCTCGCAGAGGAAGAAACTGAAGCACTCAAATCGGAATCTCAGTCTCATTTTGCTTCGATTTTGCCTCCTTTCTTCTTCTAGTTTTGGTGGGATTTGGTAATATTTGCTTGAATTTCCAATTTAGATTCTTAGAGGCCTATTCCAGCACCCAATTAATACAACAACAACAACAAAGCCTTACCCCAACTAAATACGGTCAGCTACATGGATTCTGCCCTCCAATCATCTCTGTTCGATGTCATACTTGAAACAAGGCCTAAGTTATGCATGTTTTTCTTCACCATCTCCCCTAGAGTTATCTTAGGTCTGTCCCTAGTTCTTTGAGATCCTTCAATCTGAACAAATCACTTTTCGGTATGGGAGCATCTAATGGGTCAATGGCTTCCGTTGAACATGGTCATACCATCTCAAACGACTTTCGTAGCTTATCATGTATCAGTACTACTCTCAAATCAGCTTTAGTACGATCATTCCTTACCTTATCCGTCCTAGTTTTACTGCACATCCATCTTAACATCCTCCTCGCAATTACACTAAGTTTATTTATATGATGCTTCTTAATTGCCCAACATTCCGCCCCATACGTCATAGCGGTTGAATGAATGTCCTATAAAATTTTCTTTTTAAGTTTTAAAGGAATACACCGATTACATAGCACTCCAGACGCACCTCTCCACTTCATCCATCTTGTATTTATCCTCTGTGAAACGTCATCCTCTATATCACCTTTTTATTTATGATTAAACTTAGATACCTAAATGACCATTTTATTATATCTTCACTCCCGTGAATTTTCATCACCTCATTATTTATCATTGTGTAACTAAAGTTCTATACCATAAACTCCGTCTTCGTTCTACTTATCTTAAAACCCATTAGAATTCATAGCTCCAACTTACCGTTAATCCTTGCTTTTGTCTCATCCACCAAAACAATATCATCAACAAAAAGCATGCACCAAAGAACTTCATCTTGAATGTCTTCGGTTAAATAATCCGTAATGAGGGCAAACAAATAAGGGTTTAAAGTTGTTCTTTAATGTAATCCAATTGTAATTGGGAATTCACTACCTTGACCTCCTACGGTTTTCACACTAGTCATCACATTATAATACATATCCTTAACGATGTATAAGACCATATGGAGATCCTTCTTGTTTTTTCTAAATTTTTCCATGAGTCTTCTAAGCAAGTAAATAACTTTTGTCGTGGATCTACTTGGCATAAATCCAAAATGGTTCTCCGTAATAATGGTTTCTTGTCTCATGTAAGTCTCAATAACTCTCTCCCATAATTTCGAAGTATGACTCATTAGTTTTGTGCCTTTGTAGTTATTGTAGCTCTGATTATCACCTTTGTTTTTATAAGTTGGACCCACAATGTTTTTCTCCCTTCATTTGGCATTTTCTTTGAGTTCATAATTTTATTGAACAACTTAGTTAACTTAGTTAGCTAAGATACTTTGTACATTCCTAGGCTCTTCTAAACTTCTATTGAGACCTCATCTAGGCCTGGTGGTTTGCTTACATTCATAATTTTTAAAGCTTTTTTTACTTCTGTCACCTTAATTTTATGTATATATCTACAACCTGTGGTGCCATGGTGGGTTATGTGGCAATTTGGGACACTATTACCTGAAGTGTCTTCAATTAGTAGGTTGTAGAAATAATCGTTCCGTCTCTCTTTAATGTCTTCATCCCTTGCTAGAACTCCACCATCAACACTTTCAATACATTTAAAATGGTCTAAATCTGTACACTCCCTTTCACTCATTTTAACTATTTTATAGATAGCTTTTTCTCCTTCCTTTGTGCTTAGATTGTTATAGAGATCTTCATATTTCTTCATCCTTTTCTCACAGTCTTTTTGGCTTCATTTCTGGCAAATCTATACCTTTTAAGATTCTCTATATCCTTAGTCTTTTCCTATGTCTTAAAACTATCTTTCTTAGTTTTAATGGCTGCTTGAACCACATCATCCCACCTCCAAAACTGTCTAGGGGAATGTCGTTTTCCTTTCGATACATCTAGGACATCTTTAGCAACTTTCTTAATACAAGCGGTCATCTCGTTCTACATTGTATTAGTGTCTCCCTCAAAGTCTCACATTCTTTGTTTGACTACATTATTAGTAAAAGCTTTCAAGGTATTTCCTTTAGGCCCTACTACTTTATCTTAGGGCAAAAAATCTGACATTTCTTACGATTCGGAGTAATAAGACACATATCCATGACTAGTAATCTATATTGATTGGTTAGGCTCTCCCCGGGTATAACTTTACGATCCTTACATAACAACTTATCAGACCTTTTTAGAAAAAAATCCATTTGGCTACTATGATGCTCACTTTTGAAGGTGACTAGATGCTCCTTTTTTTTCTCGTAGTATGTGTTTATGATGGATAAATCATAAGCCGTCAAAATCTAAAAGTGAAGTCCCCTCATTCCTCACTCCAAAATCATATCCTCCATGTACATTTTCATAATCTCTACGATATCCCCCTACATGTCCTTTCAGATCACCTTTTATTATAACTTTTCTTCTTGTTTAAAACCTTGCACTATTCCATACATGTGTTCCCAAAATTGCTGCTTACTGCTTGCATCCAGTCCTACTTGGGGTGCGTAAGCAGTAATTATGTTGATTATCTCTTTCTCCATCACCAATTTAATGACTATAATCCTATCACCGTATCTTTTAACATCCACCACATCATTCCTTAAATCTTTATCCACTATTATATTCACTTCGTTGCTATTATTGTTATCCCTCGTATATCAAAGTTCAAAGTCATCCAATTCATTAGCTTTTTGACCTTTTCATCTAGTCTCTTGAATGCAAACTATGTTAATCCTTTTTTTCCTCATAACCAAGGATCAAGGTGCCAGTTTCAAAACCTGTTTTGGTTAGGCTCGAAACTGGCACAACTCGCCAAAACCACCGAAATCAGGCCGAAACCTGATATTTTCTACCAGCTTTATTGACTCCATGGTTTCGACACTTAAAAATGTTTTTTTTTTGTCTACCCTATTTAAACCATTTTACACCTATTTCTAATGTTAGTTTGCCAAAAAGACATAGAAAATAACTACATGTGGTGTAGACCAATGTTTGGTAGTGTTCGCTGAAATAATACACAAATGTCACAATGTAGTAATGTACTAAACTAAGCCACTAATTAACAACATTCATTAAAAATTAATACATTGATGATTGAATTTATAAATTAAAAATCTCACCAATTAATTCCATATGGAGCTTCGTGGTACGTTTAAACCACGTGCAACATATCACTGATGGTGGCGATAACGCTCCTCAGATTGCAGCACGTATGTATCCCAGGACATGTTATCACTTCAATTGTTCTGTTAGTCTCCAACAGCCCACTAGTAGATAGAGTCATCAACATAATATAAGTACCCTTGTCGAGGGTAAGGCTGATCGAGTGTGTGTGTGGGTGGAGCAGGAGTAGGCATGAACGTCGGAGGAGGAACATATTGAAATATGGAGTCGACGAACGATGATCCAACAGTGCCACTGCCAACACCTGATGCTGAGTCATCTCTAAATTGATTGCTGGGGTAGGAACTAAAATAACCCCCATACCCACCACCTCCAACCCCACCAGCCCCAGTTGTAGACCATCCAAATCCACCATGTGCCGTCGAACCTATACTCTCGCTGCCACTCTCTTCAGGAATTGTTGGGCTCGAGGTCCGTGTGATCTTGAATTCTGGTGCATGCCAATGCCCAGTTCCTTCAGTCTGAGAACTCTCCCCTGAATGCATCCCCTCCATGCTGCCAGATATGGTCGATATATCCATGGGATATGTTTCATGCATTTCCTCTTGTGGCATGAACCGCTGGCGTGATCTTCTAGTGTACCCTCTACTACTACTACTAGGCCAGGCTTCTTGGTCAGTATCCTGTGTAGCATGATCATACTGAGTCTCCCCTGTGAATCTCAAGGGAGGCGGCAATGGATCTGGCTGCAGTGGCTGGTCATATTGATCGAGCTCATCGCGTAAGGCAGCATATCTGGCATTACCACCACCATCATCATCATTACCCCCAGTACCACTAGGTCCACTAGTACCAGTACCACTAGGTCCACTAGTACCAGTACCACCTTGGGTGGCGGAAGGTGACTGTGGTTCTCCAGAAGAAACCAGCCAATCACTCTCAGTCTCATCACTAGCACCAGTCTGAAATGGCATATATAGTATTGTGCATTTGTTCTTCGAGAGTGTGGTGTTCGGGAATCAAATCAGAAGGAATCTACCCCCGGTACTAGCGGTTCAATTCCCTAGTGATCTTTCTAATCAGGTGTGTATTGCGTGTCAAGTGCGAGATTGGCATCGAGAATCCGTGGGCTTAGTAGTGCCCGCATACGACAACTCTGCGGAGCTTTGCGGGTCGGTAATGTATTTGGTAATGTCTTCCAGAATGTCAGAAATGTAGAAGACGGCGTCTTGGCTAGAGAGCACGACTTAGAAGTGAATAACTGTGATGAAAATCTCAGGAAGCTCAGAGATGCTAACGTTATGTATCAGTAAACTCTACTTCAGGAAGAGACCTTTTGGAGGCAGAAGTCCAGGGTGAAATGGTTGGCTGAAGGTGATAAGAACACTAATTCATAGTTGGAGTGAGTGACATTTCTAGTTGCAGTAATGTTGATCATTTATTCGGTGTCAGGGATATTCGGAGTTTTTTCTCCGATGACACTTTTTTAGTTCGGGATAGTAATGGCAACATGTGCTATCCCTGTACTTTGTTGCACATGGCCTAATGTACGGTTCAGTTGCCCCCCTTTTCTCACTCTTTTAGTGATTTGTCAAGTTTCATCTTTTATGCTACCGAAAGACGGAAAGGGGAACCGACTCGTTCCTTTCTTGCGAAGGGGCATTAGAGGCTCTGACGCTGGATTATGCTGTCAGCGCACATCCTTTATTTCCTTTTTTGTGTGTGGACTTTACCCTCAGTAGCCATAAACTCGTCCACATCAGCCTCCAAGGCTCTAGCAACAATACGACTTGGTCGACCACCATCATCATCTAATTGAGGCTCACCACGATCTGTAATCCACTCGTTCAAAGGATCAACTTCCTCTCCCTCCAACTCAAAGATCTCACTCAACTTAATGGGAGTTTAACATCTTTGTCCCTGCTTAATCGTATGTGCTCTTCTTTCAGTCTCAAATTATAGTGCACATACACCAAGGCCTCAAGCCTCTTTGCACCCAACTGGTTTCGTGCTTAGTATGTATAACGAGAATGTGCTCCAGTTCCGTTTACATCACGTGGCGGAGCATGTTTGTGATAGCATCTTCACTGCTATTGCATGAAGATTGGGTGACTCCGACCCATATAGGACCCACCATTCAGCTGCAAAATAGCATAGGAAACAAATATTAGATGATGAAAAAATCCACAATGGCATATTGGCATCCATAAAGTAAGTATACGTACCGGGGGGTGTTGATTGTCTACCAGATTCAACCGCTGCCCTACCAAAACTCCCAGTTCCATCTCTAAAGTTTTTGAGCTGAACCAATTTTGATGGGTAATAGTCTTAGTAAAAATACAATTCTTATAAATTATGTTGAAAACAAAGTAAGTAAAAGTCTTACTTCTTGCAAAACAATAGACTGTACTCTTACGTTTGGCTCAACCTTGGCAACCACTTCTTGTATTGCATCTATCGATTCTTGACGCATTCCCAAGTTATCTTTGTATTGATACTTAGAATTCAGATACTATGCTACAAATAAACAAATATTATAATTATGTCAATGCACGCTAATGTAATTTTAATTAATTGAGAAACTGAAGTATATCAAGTAAAGACTCACCGGTCTTGTGTAGTGGGTGCTTGAGCTGGCGCGCCCAACGATCTTTGATGATGGCAATATATTTTGAGTTTCCGCGTCTGTAAGTTTCCTCTACTTGCATCTTCATCATATTTATGGCAGCCAAGTATGGTAAGGAGACTTTTTTCTGTCCATCAACCATTCTCAGCATTTTCACAATGGGATCTAATATCGCCACAACTTTCTTGACATCATCCTAGAATTTATCGTTGGATATGGTTGCCTGTGCTGTTCTACTAGGTCGAGAACTAGACTGAGGCCACTCAAACTACTACTCTAAAGTAAACATTGATCTCAAGCCAGACTTCTTCATGTCAAAACTCTTGAGGTCAATGTAGTTTGTTGCAAAACGCGTTAACCCTGGCCTCACCAAGTCTCCACCACACTTGGTTCTCATCATCTCTAAGGCATATCCATGGTTATAAACGAAAGTGGTTACTTGCTTTGTATTTTCTACAGTTTCTTTCACAAGTTTTATTTCCCCTATGTCCTTCAGCATCAAATCAATACCGTGGGCTGCACATGGTATCCAAAAAGCCGGTATTTTTTTTTTTTATTTATCAACCTTTCCCTTGCTTTTTTGAAGTTACTACCATTATCAGTAACCATTTGTACCACATGATTTATCCCTACTTCTTTCACCACTTTCTTCAAGAGACCATAATGTACTTGGAATCTTTGATATGATTAGATGCATCAACAGACTTCAGAAACGCTGTTCTACCATTACAATTCACCAAAAAGTTGATGAGGGATTTTTTGGTGGGTCCAGTCCACCCATCAAACATTACAGTCACCCCATATCTTTCCCATTGTGTTTTCAAAGAATCCACGTATTCTTTCATTTCTTTCTTATGGCTGGGTGGGCAGGTGTTGTACAACTCTTAAGCTGTAGGCCCTTTAACTCCTGGACCTGCCCTATCTATTTCATCCAACATATTCTGATAGTGAGGTCCTGTGGTAGCATTTGTTGCAATGCCATGGTACATCATCCACTTTGAGATTTTATCTCTCATTTTCGTCTTGACATCAGTCCAAAAATGGGCCAACTTTTTTTTGTTTACTATCCTGTTTGACAAATAGATTAGGATCCACCCTCAGGACCTCAAGATTTGGGTCAGGAAGAGGTGGTGGTGCCTGTGCCGTAGCTGGAGTCCTCACACTCTGAGTCCTCCTAAAAGGTATCTCAGGGGCACCCCTACTTCTCAACCTTGGCCTCCTCCCCTCATCCTCTGCTGCTGCCTCTCTAGATGACCCAGCTCCTCTAGTCCTCTCAAACTGTCTTTGTCGATCTATCTCTCTTTGCTTTATACTTGCTATCTTTGCTCTCTTCAGTTGTCTCACCTCTGCCTCTGTCATTTCTTGGTCTACTTCATCACTGTCAAGGCTAATGTCATCTTCATTAACCCTTAGATTGCCCTCCAAACAAGCCTCTTCAAACTCCTGTCTATCTGCTTTCTTCTTATTTCTTCTATCAATATCAATCTTCATTAAACTTGCCATAGCTTTCTTTACTTCATTTGGTACGTTGGAGCAACCAGTAACATCCTTGTTACTACCAGCAATATGCCACTTCAATTTAGTGGCACCACCTCCTTTTATCTGCTTGCCACAGTAATTACATTTAGACTGCTTCTTATTGGCAGTCAGTGGTATCCCATGCCTCCTTGCAATGTCACCACTTGGAATTGGTGCGTCAGTCATTTCAAACACTTACATTGTTGGAACAAAAAACATCAATTACTACAATTGAAACAAACTATATTTTTCATTTCTAACAACACTTTATTACATAAATAATATCTTATAACTAAATAATACACTTTAAAGTAAAAAAACAGCATACGTTTATCATTTTAACATTGCTTTATTACATAAAACAGCAACATATTATAATTTCTAACGCATTTATATTTTTTCCATAAGTGAAAAATATTTTATTAATTTTTCAGTAATTAAAATGCCCTTAAATCAACATAAATAATTGCATTACTTTTATTACATAAAACAGCAACCCACCATAAAATAACAATACTTTTAACAATACTTTTATTTATCAGGACTTTCAAAGTGAAAACAGAAATATTTTATCATTTATTTATATTTATTTTCAATTTAATTAATTATTTTATCAATATCCAAAAATTAAAATAATTAAATAAAAACAAAAAAAATAATTCTGCTCCATACAAAATGTAGATCACCCTATTTTGTTTAACATATATTTAATTCAATGCCATACAACATGTATAAGACATTTTTTTCAAAAAATTGTTATAGGAAAATCTTTTTTTTTTCAAACAGAAAATCTAATAAATAAATTATTTGTCAAAAAAAAAAATTACTTCCATAGATTCATAGATTGGGTGTTAGAATCAAACATATAAAAAATTGGAAGCCATCCATGATGTTTGCATACCATTTCATTGAAAAATACACAAAATGGAGAGAATGAGTTACCTTGAAGAGAGAGAAAGGTGTTGAGAGTTGAAGAACCTTGAATAATCTTGACAAATGTTGAGATCCCTTGAAGAAATGAAGTTTAGGAAGAAAAATGGAGAGAAATGAGGTTGGAGAGCAAAGATGGGAGAAAATCAGAGAAAGGAGTCGAAACCTTCTGATTTCGAGTAGGTTTTGACTCTAAAAAAGGGATGGGGGTTTAAGTTATGGGTTGAAACTATGACCCAGTGGTTTCAAACCGAAACCATGTACTTGCCAGTTTCGAGCTTGGGTTTCGTCTCGCCTAGACTCGAAATCGAGTTTTTTCGGTCGAAACCTCGAACAGTGCTCATAACATCTATCAATTCTAGACTCTTACCCGTTAAAGATCCTATGTTCCAAGATGCTAATATAATCCTATGCTTATGGACTAGCTTCTTTACCCGCACTTGTCCACGGTGTGAGAACCCTTGCCTATTTATTACTGTGTCTGGGTGCCAACGATGCGGCCCTTGCTTATTTATTATCGCATCTGCGCTTTCGCTGAATATCTTTTGTTTGTGAATCCACATTAAGGGTTTGGCTAGGTTTTTTTTTTTTTAAGTGTTGGTTGCCGACCTGATGCACGACCTGATGCACCAACCCTCCTTTATCCGGGTTAGGGACCAGCTGCATATCATTGGCGGAGTTCCAGCTCCCAACTAATAAGAAATAAAATAAAGATATAGGACTCTAACTAAACCTAAATACTTAAGTAATTAATAAATCCCATATTCCTACCTCCTACCAATAATTTAGGCGCATTAAGGTTCCTATTATATTGAAAACCCATTGAACCAAAGGTCCAACACGTAACTCAATCCAAGACTTACTAAAATTAAAATAAGCCCAAGTCTATGTTTATCTACCTTAGACTCTCTCTGCCGCAACCCACCTTTCCTCACTCTACCACTATCTCCATTTGTCGGAACCTTGGCGATGCCACGAACCCTCTTCGATCTCCTTGTGGTTGTAGCGGTAGTATTAAGTTCATCCATTAGGCATAATCCTCACTTCCGATCACAGACCTTCACAGTCTCTACTTTTCCTCTCCGCCCACTAGTATAATCCTTTAATTGAAGAGCGCTCTCTCTCTCTCTCTCTCTCATGAATTCCATATTTGTGCCTGTTTTTCCCTTCATCCACTTGTACTGATCATGGTTCTAAATCTTGGATCTCAACCTCGTTTCAGTGAGGTTGAGATCTTTGAGATCTCGCCAAGATGTTGCTTTTTTATTTTTATTTTTATTTTTATTTTTTAAATTGAGATTTCCAAGATCTCGGTGAGGTTGAGATTTTCGAAATTTCCAAGAGCTCGTTGAGTTTTGAACTATGGTACTACTGATAATAACCCCCCGTAAATTTTCCCTTAAAACTCTAAATCCATTGTTTCATTGTCCTCCTGACATTCCCTGCCATTGAAGAAACCCTCACCATATCATCGAGCCTTTCATTTTACTCTTAGAGTTTTGAACTTAGTGATTTGTCACTGCCAAAACCTATTAGATTCTCCATCGCTGTCGGACGATTATGCCCACTGGAGATGGGATTCTATTTTGTAGGAAGTAGTAGAAAATGCCATTAGAAGTCTGATCCTTGGGCTTGGACTCATTTATAGTGTTTGGTTCCTAGTCATGGGTCTTAGGTATCTGCTTGGCAGTGTTGGATTGCATAGGGTTTTGAGGATGGGAGGGATGAGTGATGGCAGAGCAGGAAGGGGAGTTACAGGTGATGTAAACACAATGGATAAACCCAAATCATGTTTGGGAGGTTGATGATAAGTTGCATGTCCTGCTGAGAGGCTTATCTTTTGGCACATACATGCACTTGTGTATCTTTTTGTTGTAATTTTAAGTTTATGTCTAGGTTCCTTGTATCTTAGTAAGTCACCATAGTCATCATATCATATTTATGATGAGTAGTTAGTTATCATACAATATTTATGATGAGTGGTTGGTAGGTAGTGGTTGTGTATTTATGTAAAAGTAAATCTCTTTTCCTATAAATAGAGAAGGCCTTTGTTATATTTGATAAGCTAAGCATTCTCTCCTTATTATTTCAACATGGTATTAGAGCTATGATCAATATTAAGATCTTAACTCTAATGCTATTAGCCATGAAATCATAAGCACCGCCCACCACCACTACCTCTCTCTTTCCTCCCCGGTTTAGCGCCACCCAATCACCGTCGACAGCTACCGTCACTCTCATCTCTCTCCTACTCTCAGTTTAGCGTCGCCTCCCACCGTTGCTTTGGTCTCTTTCCTCCTTTCTCTTGGTGTTGAGTTTTTTTTTCTCCCACTAAGGGCCTCTTACACCATGTAGATCTATATCATAAACTAAATTGTGATTTCTTGATGCTTTCTCCGGAAGTTGGTATGTCGTGTTGAAACTTCCGGATATCTGTCTACATGTGCCTTTGTTGTGACTAGCGTTGACCAGCAATTATGCCTGAGATTTCATCAACCTCAATTGGACAGGAAGGAGTCCCTTTTCGTGACTTTCCTTCGTTCCCTACTTCCTCCATTAAGTTAGATGGAAGTAATTATCTGATGTGGTCTTGTTCGTTTTATTTCGCTGTTGGTTCTCATGGTTTTTCTAGCTACATTATAGGGGACACCGTTAAGCCTACCGTTACTGGTCCTTCTCAGGATAAATGGGTGACCTCCAATTATCTGGTCATGTCATATCTTATCAACTCCATGGATTAATCTATTTCTAGGGGATTAATCTATTTCTAGGGGTTATCTTCTTCTCAACATTGCCGCTCAAATCTAAAAGACTGCCACAGACACTTACTCTTAAGTTGGTAATGCTACCCAGTGCTATAAACTTTGGAAGAAGATTCATGAGACGGAATTTTAGGATTCCTCCTTGAGGCAAATACTTTTATGCATACCTCCTCTGGTTGATCCACACCACCAAACAAAAGGAGTTATCTATTTCCCAATATTATTCCACTCTGTGAGGTATGTGGCAAGTGTTGGATTTTTATGGTTCTTTTACTGCTACCTGTGATACAAATGCCATTGCCTTTAAAAAGTGGGAGGACAACCTCTAGGTATTCGATTTTCTGGTTGGCCTCAATATCGAGTTTGATCAGATTCGGGCTTATGTCCTTAATCGTGACCCGTTACCCTCTCTCGAGCAGGCCTATGCTATGGTGTTTTCTGAGGATAGTCGCCACACTACTCCGGTCCTCCCTGTGACACAGGAATGCTCAGCTCTCTATTCTGGCTCGGGTTCCTCATCTCGTGGAGGTCTGATTCGCGGTGTTAGTGATTGTTCTGTCACTGATAAGGTTCCTGTAAAGTGTGATTTCTATGAGAAAGAACGACATACTCGAGATAGGTGTTGGAAATTACATGGCCGTTCTTCCGATACTCGTGGTCGTGGATAGGGTCGTCCAGCCTCCGCCACGGCGCACCATAGTGACGTTGACGATATTCCTCAAGATTCTTTCCTCTCTCAAGAGGAGTTACTGACTCTGCGTCGTCTGATGACCAGGCTGGACTCATCACCTTCCTCAACGCCATCTATAGCGACTGCCACCATCCTGCCAGGAAACCTACTAGTGCCTTCCGCTCATCTCCTTTTACCCCTTCAAGTATTTCTTTTGGTGGCCATTGTGCCTCAGTAGTCTCTATTCCTTGGATAGTCGACTCGGGTGCCACTGACCATATGACTGGATCCTCCAATCTATTTTTTCGGTATTTCCCATTGTCTGGTAATAGTAAAGTAAGTGTTGCTGATGGTTCCCTTTCCACTATTTCGATTAAGGATTCTATCCAGTGTACTCCTTCCTTATCCCTTTCCTTTGTTTTACATGTTCCGAAGTTTTGTACTAATCTTCTCTCTGTTAGTATGTCTTACTCGTGATTTGAATTGTAAAGTAATATTTTTTCCTGATCGCTGTGTCTTTCAGGACTTGAATTCGGGTCGTACGATTTACAGTGGTAAAGTGGTTGGTGGTCTCTACTTGCTTGATAATTCTCCATCACCTTTGGTGGCTCAGGCTTCTCACCTCGACTTCTCTACTGTTGTTTTATCCGAGTTATATCGTGGCATTGTTGTTTGGGTCATCCTCTTAAAATTTTATCTACTTTGTTTCCAGTTTTTAAGAAATGTAATTCTAGTGATTTCTTTTGTGATGCTTGCGTATTTGTAAAGCAAACTCGAGCTGTTTATCTTATTTCTGATAATAGAAGTTTAGTTCATTTTGGTTTAATCCATTCTGATATCTAGGGCCCTGCACGTTGTGTATCCACTTCTAGCTACCGATGGTTTGTTTCCTTTATTGACTACTATAGTCGTACCACTTGGATCTACTTGATGCGATAGAAGAGTGATGTGGCCAATTGTTTTCAGTTATTTCATAAGATGGTTCGGAACCAATTTGATGCTACAGTAAAGATTCTTTGAACTGAGAATGGCAAAGAGTACATTGATAGGTCCTTTCAGTTATATTTATCTGATAATGGGATCATTCATCAGACTAGCTGCATCGATACTCCTGTTTAAAATGGTGTCGCTGAACGAAAGAATCGTCACATCTTGGAAGTGGCATGGTCTCTCTTGTTTACTATGACTGTCCCTCCTCAATATTGAGGCGATACAGTTCTTATGGTAGCCTACCTTATCAATCACCTGCCTTCTTGTGTCTTGGCCTCTGGCTGCCCTCTTGATGTGCTCATGGGCTCTTCTTCTTTTGTGGTTTGGCCTTGGGTTTTTGGTTGTGTGGTGTTTGCTCGTAACCATCATGCCCTTGGTAAGCTCGATCCCTGGGGACTCCGTTGTATCTTCCTTGGTTACTCTGCTACTCAGAAGGGTTACAAGTGCTATCATCCTTCTCGGTGACTATTGGTCACCATGGATGTTGTCTTTCATGAGTTTGAAGCTTATTATCCGGCCCCTCTTCAGGGGGAGTCTTATATTTGGGATGTTCGGGAAGATGTGCCTATCATTGTTCTGATGGAGTCTCTTATAGTGGCTGAAATTGATGCTGAGGGTATAACAATTCAGGAACATGTTTCAACTCTGTCCCAACCTCAGGGGGCGCCTTCTCAACCGATTCAACCACCTCTTAAAGTATTTGTTCGACGTAAGCAAGTGCCAGAGATCACCACCATTGCACCCAGCCAGTCCTCATCCATTCCAAATTCAAGTCTTCCAAATCCTTCCTTTGGTAAGTCTCTTCCTCCTAGTGGTTCTCCTAGTGATCCTAGTCTTGACTTACTTATTGCTATTTGTAAGAGCATCAGAACGTCTACTCAACATCCCATCTCTAATGTTGTTGCATATGATTTTCTGCCTCCCTCTTTCCGTACTTTTGTTTCTTTGTTATTGTCTATTTCCACACCTAACTCCTGGCAGGATGCATTAGCAAGTCCAAGATGGAAAGAGGCAATGAATGAAGGGATGAGCGCACTTGGGAAGACTGACATGTGGGATTTGGTGTCTCCCTCCAAGAGAGAGACCTGTAGAATGCAAATGGATCTTTGTTTTCAATCAAAAGGTTGATGTATCTGTGGACAGACATAAAGCAAGGCTAGTTGCTAGTGGATTTACTCAGACATATGGGATCGACTATCAGGAAACCTTTGCTTCAGTAGCAAAAATGAACACTGTTAGAGTAATCATCTCATGTGTCGTTAACCAAGGATGTGATCTTTAGCAACTTGATGTAAAAAATGCTTTCCTCCATTGGGAACTTGAAGAGGAGGTTTATATGACATACCTATTGGATTTGCTTCTCAAAAAACTCATGGCAAAGTTTGCAAGTTGAAGCGAGCTTTGTATGGCTTGAAACAATCTCCAAGATGGTGGTTTGGTTGTTTCCATCGAACTATGATATCGGTTGGTTATAAGCAAAGTAATATTGATCATACTTTGTTTATCAAAAAAACTAGTGAGCACATTACAATTTTGATCGTCTATGTAGATGATATTGTTATCACTGGCAGTAATGATGACGAAATATCCAACCTGAAGACTTACTTGGGATAAAATTTGAAATCAAAAACCTTGGTAAGCTGAGATATTTTCTTGGGATCGAAGTTGTTCATTCAGCTCAAGGTATCTTCTTCTCACAACGGAAATACACTCTAAATCTCTTATCAGAGACAGGAATGCGGGTTTGTAAACCAACAGATTCTCCTCTAGAGCCTCAATCTCATCTCAAGCACAAGGTTGGGGACTCTGTTGATAAAGATAGCTATCAACAGTTGGTTGGACGGCTAATATACTTGTCACACACTTGGCCTATCATCGCTTTTGCTGTAAATGTAATTAGTCAATATATGTATGATCCCTATTCCTCTCACCTAGAGGCCGCATATAGGATTTTACGATATTTGAAATCCACTCTCGGAAAAGGTGTTCTTTTCTCTCCTCATAGCCATTTTCGTATACAACCTTTACTGATGCTGATTGGGGCGGGTGTCACGATGACATGAGATCTACCTCAGGCTATTGCACGTTTGTGGGAGGCAACTTTGTTACTTGGAGGAGCAAGAAACAAGCTGTTGTTGCTCGGTCCAGTACTGGGGCTGAGTTTCGAGCCATGGCCCATGGTATTTGTGAACTCCTTTGGCTTCGTGGTCTTCTTCAGGATTTGTGTGTTCTAGTTGAATTGCCTATGCTCTTGTACTGTGACAATAAATCAGCAATCAACATTGCATATAATCCTGTTCAACATGATGTACCAAGCACGTAGAGATCGATCGTCACTTCATCAAGGAGAAGCTAGAACAAGGAGTTATATGTGTTCCCTTTGTTCCGTATGATGCTCAGTTAGCAGATGTCTTTACTAAAGGGCTTAGTAGTAAGGGTTTTGTTCCTATTATTAACAAGTTGGGCATGTTTGATATTTATGCGCCAACTTGAGGGGGAGTGTTGTAATTGTAAGTTTGTGTCTAAGTTCATTATATCTTAGTAAGTTACCATAGTTTTTGGTAGGTGGTAAAAGTCTTTGGTAGGTAAGGTGAAAGTCAATATTGGTAGGCTAAGTCACCATAGTCATCATATCATATTTATGATGAGTAGTTAGTCATCATACAATATTTATGATGAGTGGTTGTGTATTTATGTAAAAGTAAATCTCTTTTCCTATAAATAGAGAAGACCTCTGTCATATTTGATAAGCCAAACATTCTCTCCTTATTATTTCAACACTTTTGTATGCTAAGCAAAATCAAAATCTCCTTATTTGGCTTCCCCTCCCTTTTCCCCGCCCCTAGAACTCTCTGGCTTGCCCTCGCTCTCCCTCTCCTCAGTTCTTCCGAAAAGTTCTTGTAGACATGTGTTCATCATGCAGGTAGAGGCAATTGGATGGAGCAGTCGATTTGGAGGGGCCGCTCCATTTAGCGAGATGGGAATCGGGGGTCGAACAGAATTGGGACCGGCCAATTACAATTCGTATCGGCTGATTCTGATCTGCTTTTCCAAACCGTGGGTGTTGCACCATGTTCCCCTTAGTTATGCATCTGTTTATACTTGGAGCTAGGGCTACGAATGAGCTGAGCTACTTGTGAGATTGATTTCTCATTGCTTATGAGCATAGCCTGAGCTCTGATGAAAGGCTGACAAAACCTGCTCAAGCTTAAATCAATATCGTTTTTGGCAATATGCCCAATAAGAGCTAGGCCATAAGGCAAGCCCGAGCATGGGACAAGTTAACAAGACGAAGCCAAGCTGGGTAAATTTACCTCCTATTAGGGATTTTTTTTTTCTGAGTACACTTGCTTCTTAGGATCTTTATGATCTTTCTATTTTCCTGGGAATATTGTTTTATGTTTCTCCTCAAAACAAGAAGCTACCACAGGGACATTGAGTTTTATCAAAAGCAATGGTAGGATACTGAGACTTTCATGTGTCACTTTGTTGATGCTTATCCATTTCCTTGTTGTTTCTTTATGCAGGGTCAAGTAGATTTTGATAACAAAAATAGTTGGGAGTATCTCTTTAAGGATTATTGGGTGGATTTGAAAGGAAAGCTGTCATTAACTTTAGATGAAGTCACACAAGCTGGAAATTTCTGGAAAGTGTCTGATGCATTGGGTCAAAAGGAAGAATCTTCTGAGGAGGTTTATGATGCTAATGATGATAAAGGTTTTAGTTCAGACAGCTCTGCTGGGAACCGTGAAATACGCAGTTCTAAACGAAGAAAGGCAAAAAAGCGACTGAAGTCCACCAAGGATGTGGATTCCTCAAGTGCAGCTGGAGATAGGGTTGAAGGAGCATACATAATACCTGATAGCACTGCTTGGGCTTCCAAGGAGCTCTTGGAATTTGTTGCACACGTGAAAAAAGGTGATACCTCTGTCTTGTCTCAGTTCGATGCCCAGGCTCTCTTGGTAGAATATATAAAAAAAAACAATCTTCGTGATCCTCATCAAAAAAGTCAAATAATTTGTGATTCAAGGCTAGAAAATTTGTTTGGCAAAGCACGTGTAGGGCATTTTGAAATGTTGAAGCTTCTGGAACTGCACTTTCGTATGAAAGAAGACTCCCATACTGATGATGTTAAAAGGGGTATTGTTGATACTGATGGGAGTCATCTGGAGGTTGATGATTATGATGATGCACTAATGAAGGCTGGTAAAGATAAGAGACGCAAAATACGTAAAAAGGGGGATGAGAAAGAACCACAGTTAAATCTTAATGATTATGCAGCAATTGACGTGCACAACATCAGCTTAATTTATCTGCGACATAACCTGTTGGAGGAGTTACTTCAAGAGACCGAAACCTTTCATGACAAGGTTGTTGGCTTGTTTGTTAAAATTAAAATGTCTGGCTGCAGTCAAAGACAAGATAAGCATAGGCTTGTTCAAGTTGTTGGTAAATCTTTATAATTCCCAGCTCAATTTCAAATTTCCCTGTGCAATTGGAAAGCACATTGTATAGAATTGCAATATTATTAATGATTTGAACACAGGTACCAGCAAGGCGGATGAACCTTACAAAACTGGAAAAAGGACTACAAATATCATGCTGGAGATACTAAATTTAAACAAGACAGAGAAAATTCCAATCGATACGATTTCGAACCAGGAGTTCTCTGAGGTGAGTAAAACATGAAGATATTTTTTCTGACTGGTTGCAGCTTGCAGCTTTCTGAGGAATATTCTGGAAATGTTTACCAAGAATTTGTTAGTTTATTTACATTGTAGGAGTTAATGTGTGTTGACATACATTGTTGTGGCCCTTACTTAACAGCTCTAGCATTTGAGATAAGCGGCTGTAGCATGGTGTCAGAGCTAGGAGGTCTGGTGTTCAATCCCTGGTAATTGCGAGGGGTTTGTAGTGTGTATTGTTGTTCCTTTTTAGTACCATGTGATGGCGGGGTTGTGTACTTGTGTTATGTTTTGTGCCCCCTTGATGCCACGTGAAGGTGCTACCACGTGTCACATGCAGAGTCGTGTGTGGGTCCACACACATGGGCAGGGGTTGTTAATATGTGTTCATATACATTGTTGTGGCCCTTAACAGCTCAAGCTGAACTTTGATGTTTTTTTAAGGAACCCAGGCCCATCTGGGGTTGGATTGACTATTAGATTTGATAGTGTATTATCATTGGTGTTTATTTGGGTCCTTTTTTTATGGATAACCAATATTTTTATTTCAGAGTAAACTGCTAGAAGTGCAACGACATATTACAGAATCAATATGACGACAACAATAACAGAAAGAAGCAAAAGATCATGATAGGGTGGGGCCCTCTAAAACTACAGAAACTACAGACTCCCCCCCCCCAAAAAAAAAAAAAAAGAAAAAAAAAGGGGAAGGCTAACTGATAAGGTATTAGAGCTGAATTTATGTTCGTAACAGTTGTGATCAAGTACCTGATAAGTATGGGGTTCAGTCGGGCGGTGATTGAAGGGAACTCTGCTAATGTCATTAGGTGGATGACAGATTTCTCCATGTAAAGTTGGTGCCAATGTGCCATACATGATCGAACTAACCCGTTACCTTGCTTCTTGATGTTCACTTCAGTGGTTTCCAGAGAATGCAAATAGAAAGCAGTTAACTTGGCAAAGCAAGTTGTCCTTTGCCTTTGTGACGACTGAGGAGTGAAATAATTTATGATTTTTTTGTCTTTTTTTTTGTTTTTTTTGTTTTGGGTGTTTCTATAGATTTAATATGATGTTGGGGTCGACTGGTGAACCCTTATACCACTTTACCTTTTCAATAACATTGTTAATCTTACATATCCAAAAAGAAAAAGGAAAAATAAGCAGGCATGCCAATAGGGCAATTATGTAGACACAACATAATAAACCCAGGCCATAACTTCAGATCTAAATACTTAGGGGATAGTACCAGATCTGAAGAGAATAAAGCTAGATCTTAACTTGAATGGTAATCAGATTTCCGAGGGGAGAGAGAGAGAGAGAGAGAGAGATATCTGAAGAGAATAAAGCCCTATACATTCAAATATTCAAGTCTGCACCTGCTTATCCAACATTCTTGTCTGCCTTCTGTTTTGATGTGTGAATTCTGTGTTTCCAGGACGAATGCAAGCGTTTACGCCAGAGCATAAAATGTGGATTTATTAAACGAATGACAGTGGTAATGCTATTTATTTAATTTCACTTCCAAATTTATGTACAAATATGTATACCCTTATGTTATCCTGATAAACTTTGTCCATGCTTGTAGGGTGAGGTTCAGGAGAAGGCCATGGCTCTCCAAACACTGAGAGTCAATGATGTGAGTTAGTTTATCTAATCTTTGTCATTGCAGCATGTGCATCCCATTTTATATTATTTCTGAAGGAATCATGGTATAAGTATCATGCTATAGTCAGATCTTTTTGTAATGCATTAATCTTCCCTGTTATTTTTATTTTTATAAGAATTTATGTGGTTTAAAATTTGAGGCTCTCATGCATCACACTTTTATTGATGTAGTGGCTGGAAACTGAGAAATTGCGTCTTAGTAATCTTCGTGATCGAGCCAGTGAAAAGGGGCGTAGAAAGGAATATCCTTTATTGAACTCAATACACTTTTTCCATTTTCTCTCCTTTTTGACATTTAAAATTTTTGTGAGGTCTTTTTAAACAATGTTATCAGAGAACCCATATGATCAGTTAAACCAGAGCATTTTGTGGCTGATTGCTGAACCTTTGAAGTTTCCTGGCACCTACTGTGGGTCTTGGCTGTTTCCCTTCAAAAGCAATGACAAGAGTTTCAGCTATTGTCCTTGGTGATTGTTAAATCTCGTGGGTGGTTGGGTAATATCTCACGATGATGCAAATGTGTCGAATTACAGAAATCAAAGAACTCAGGTATAAATTGGCAAACTTTGTGCAACCTCTCTGCCTCTCTCTGTCCCTACATTGTTTTTTTATACCCTCCTACAAGGGGTTATGAATTGATTTGATTGCCTTTTGAGAGAATTATAAAGTTATTTAATCAGCTTCTATGCTTCGATTCATGGGTATGGAGGTTTCCTGTGGGGATTTTATTATGTTTTCTTGAATGTGGATGAGGATTATAGGTGCTTCTACTGCATATTTAATTCCAATGGATGTAGAGGTGTATTGAATTGGTGGCTGATTTGCTAGCGCAAAGCATCATTAGGGGGTGGGGTTCGTGTTTGTTATTCTCTGGCTTTTTCAACATATGTTGGACACACAAACTTGTATCCTGCTACTGGATACTTAGTCTTCCTCCCACCCCCCAAATTGGAAGAGAGAGAGAGAGAGAGAGAGAGAGAGAGAGAGAGAGAGAGTTCATTCTCATATTCAAGTTGTATAAGTATCATTTCCTCGCTTTATTGTTATTATCTCTTGAGAGAGTATTCCCCATGCTGCTAGTGTGTGGAGGAATCCTCCCACACTACACTTATGAGGCTGCGGGGAACAGTATCGTCAATGGGGGGACCCACATGGTCAAGGAGGAGAGCGTGTCAGAGAAGAGAGAGAATGTTAGGTATGTGAGAGGGCGTGGGAATCCACCAGAAATCGATACCCTACCAACAGCACGGGGATCTTTTTCCCTTGTTTCTTTTGGTGGCGATTGTCTGAAATCTATTCTTCCAGTCAGGTTGAGAACATGTGCATGGTCATCTGTAATTCGGTATTTATTGTTTGGCTATTAAAAGAGCAGACTTCTTAGATACTATATTGCTCTAAGCTACTGGGTTCTTATCACTAATTTCATTAATGGTGTGATATGGGGATGGCTTGTGTGCTTTAGTTGTTCTTGACCCATGGTAGTCCTACTGTCCAAAAAATTGAAGGTGATTACAAATGGTTATAGTTGAGGTATTGTTTTTATATGTACGATGAAATCCAATGTGAGTTTGTTAGCTTCATGGAACTACGAGACAGTATTATAGTTCTGGGTCACTTACTGAACAAATAAGACAGTAACAACCAAAGGTGTCTGTTCATTTTCTGTACCATAATGTGTTATTTAGATGGTTGCTAGCTAGTCTAATTATATTATCTGTTTTCTGTTATTTGTAAATTTAACTGCAAAACCTTTTAAAGTGGATGTTGAGGGATCCTTGACCAATGGTTCACGCTTAGAGAATGCGTGGCAAAGTTGCAGCTACTTAACACACCGGAAGAGCGCTCCCGTAGGGTACAGGAAATTCTTGAAGTACATGCTGATCCTAACATGGATCCAAGCCATGAATCGGATGACAATGAAGGAGAACCCGATGATAACAGAAGAGGTCACCTTCTTATCTTTGTGGATTCCTGCCTTTATTGTTTCCTATGGATGCATTAGATATTGAAAATCTATTTCTCCAAAGTTTCTGTTATGATGTTTGTGGTTCATGCAGACAACTATGGGAGACCAAGAGATGCTGGATTTGATAGGAAGGGGAGGGAACCTGTCTCTCCTGGAAGAGGTGGTTCAACTTTTAATGATTTTTCCTGGAGTCGAGCAAGGAAAAATATTGGCACCAGCTGGGAACAAAGTAAAACTGTTTCTGGAAAAGGTTCATTAGAAAGAGGAGATTTACATCAACCAAACACTTGGGAGAAATCAAAAATCCAGGTGGCGATAACTGGCTCCGACACTAGCCAAGCCACTTTGATATCTGGTTCATCATGTGGGCTTGCGACGGAGGATACACCTTCACCTTCGGTACAATCATCTAATATCAGTGATACAGAAAAAATGTGGCTTTACCAGGACCCATCTGGGAAAATCCAAGGACCATTTTCTATGGTTCAACTGCGTAAGTGGAGCACAACTGGGTACTTTCCTGCTAATATGAGAATTTGGAGAACAGAGAGGCCAGATGACTCGATCCTTTTGATTGATGCATTGATCGGGAAGTTCTATGACGAGCCACCTGGGAGGGACAACGGCTTTTCACAGGCTCAAAAGGCAATAATTGCATCTGATAATAGAGAAAATTACCAGGATAGTGGTTGGAAAGGGAACAAAAGCTCATCATGGACAGAGAAAACACATAGTGATGAAAGCTGGAACCCAAGTTGGAAGGATTCAGGCAGCCTTGTCAATAGTAATGGTAATGCTGAATATGCAAAAACTGATGGGGTCTCTAGGTCAACTGGTGGGATTGCACAAGCAATGGACGCTTTCAATCCCATAGAAGTACATGTTGGAATTTCTTCAGGAGGCAAGGACTCATCAAAGGCAAACAGTGCTTGGTCTGGTCAGGCCCAAGTGCGTCCACATCCATCATCCAGAATCCCTTTGCAGCAAGGAGGAGATGATCAAGTTGGAGATGGATGGGGTTCTGGTCAAAATCATGGAACTTGGAATGCAAATAGATCCAATGGGTTTCAGTCTATCAGCGGATATGGTCATGAGAAGCGATCTGTTAATTTGGGTTCTTCAGGCCAATCATCTCTGGAAAGTGGTAAATCTGAACAAGAAAATAGTAAGAGCTGGTCTACTCCGTCCTTGGTTGAGGCTCTTAAATATACTAGAGAAGGATGGGCTTCTGATAATGGCAGAAGAAATGATTCATCCAATTTCCCAACTCCAACTCTGAAGCCAAATAGCTCAGGCCGGATGGAGGGCCAGGTTTCTGAAAACAAATGGTCATCCGCTCCTTTGGTTCCTAGTCATCCAGCAAATTCGGCCTGGGGACCAACTCGATGTCCAGGGGGAAATGTGGCTCGGCATTCTCCTACTGCTGTTTTTGAGCCTCCCAAGAGCGCATCTGATTGGGGTGAGCAACACTATGTTTTTGTTAAGCCGTCTATTGGGGGATCGGACGCCCACTCTGATTCTGCTTCCCTACCCAAACCATCAGAGACACCGGATCAAGGCAGCAAAATTGATTTTATAAATACCTCAACTCCAATCCCAAAGCCAAGCAGTGGTATCTGGATAGGGGATCAGAAAACAGGAAACAAATGGGATCCAGCACCGGCAGTGGCTGCTGATAAAACAACCACTGGCTTTGGTAGTGCTCCTGACCAAGTAGGTGATGGAGCACGAGAGTCATCTTCCTTGGTAAATGAACCTAGTAAAGTTTCTGTTCAATGGAGTGGACAGTCTTCCATGCCAACAAAATCTTCTGACAAGGCAACTGCATCTCCTGAATGCAGCCAAGTTATGCATAGTTCCAGCTCACCACTTGCTTCTGTAAAGCCAAGTGAGGAGAGGGATGCTTGTTATGGCAGTAACAGTATAGAAACAAGTATTTCTGGATACAGTGAATCAGGTTCTGGTCTCCCAACCAAATATGAAATTGTATCATCTCCCTGTGGCTTGGTTTCTATCTCGGCGACTGGTGCCAAGTCCTTGATTCAGGGTCCTGAAAATGATTTTCCAAGCTCGGTGCATGGTTCATGTTCGTCACTTGGCCTTGGGAAGGGTAGTATTTTAAGCCGTGTGCATGATCAGCAAATTCCTTATCAATCTACTCTGGCAGATGACTCACAGAAGGTTGCTAAGGCTGATGTGCTTGATGCTAATTCTCTTGAAGGTGCTGAAATTGATGTGGGTACAGTACCTAGTGATTTTTCAGCTCGTGTTGGAGAGGGGAAAGGTGTGATCTCAAATAGCCGGCCAGACCCTTCTGCGCCTTTTACTGTTGATAGAAATACAAATACAGGTGCTGATTCGGTACCACACACTCACCCAACATCCAAAGCTTCCGAATTAGGTAACCCAAACTTGGCTTCATCTGTCTGCGGGTTTAAGCTTCCAGATGAAACCGGTCCAAAGCAGGGGTCCGAGATTGTTGATTCCAGTCCAGTAGGGTTTGAATCTCATGGATGGGAAGCTGCTCCCCCCCTGATGCGGGCAGCTCAAAAACCAAAACAACCAACTTACGGCCAGTGGGTTGGTGGTCAATTTTCTGGCATTATTGTTGCTACTTCCCGTGGCACTGCTGATCAAACTGGAAATTGTCCTGATCAAACTGGAAATTGTCCTAATCCAAGCTTGTCAGTTCCTGAATCGGTGCTCACTAGTAATCGGGTGCAGCTGACAGGTACACAGGGAAATGATTGGTACATCCCATCAGCAGCTGCACCTAGGAAGCCTGTGGGCTTCGATGTAGCTTCAGGTGCTTTGCATGGCAGCTTTCAGAACAGTTCCTTTGCTCCTGTCAATACTCAGCCTCCCATATCAGGTAACCAATGTGAATGGAATTCGGGTGTTATGACCTCATTTCCAACCAACAATGCTAGGAGCATGGGCATTACAGAGAATCCAGTTAATGGTAGCAGAGGTCAGCCACAGGGAAATGGAAATATGGGCTGGGGAAGATCAGCACAAGGAAGTACGAACACAGTCTGGGGTGCTGGTCAGGGTACAACTATGGAAGGAAGTACGAACACAGTCTGGGGTGCTGGTCAGGGTACAACTATGGAAGGAAATACGAACAAGGGTTGGGGCACAGCAGATGTGCCAACGGGAAATTCAGGCATGTGGGCAAGCCAGCAGAAACACAATGGAGAAAGGTTTTCTAACCAGGGGGACAGGGTCTTTCAGGGTGGTGATTTTGGTCGCGGTGCTGGTGGTGGTAGGTCATGGAACAGGCAGTCATTATATGGTAGAGGGTCTTCCTGGCCTCCAAAGAAGATACAGATATTGTGCAAATTTCATGAAAGTGGGCGTTGCAGGAAAGGAGCAGAATGTAATTATTTGCACACATGATCGGGCGATGGTGCAGAGGTACAACGATGCTGTAGTGTTTTGTACATTCTATTTAATCCTAATTTTAGCAACATGAAAAGTGTCACAGGTCCTTTAGGATCTTTTTTTTTTTTTTTTTTCTATGTAAAATATATTTGTGAAAATATAACATTATATAGAAATTTCAAATTTTTATATTTTTCTATCGTCTTTTAATCTTTTGTGGTTGTACGTGGCAAGAAAGCATATTAGGGCATGATTGAAGGAAAGAATCCATTCACACAGTCACAATGGGGGGTGGAGTCCGGGCAAGTACTTTCCCATATTTGATGAATTGTCTGGAACACCTAGCGTAGGGGATATTTTAACTCTTCAATTCCACATCTTGGGTGTCTCATGGCGGATCCGGCTCCTCTCAAGTCCAACCGCCTCTCTAATCGTGATACAAGGGTCGGAGTTTATTCTGTGCGAATACTAATACATTGGTTTGTGTGCTGACCTGATTCTTTAACTTCTACATCACTACCTTGAGAGGTGCTTGGACTGGAGAGGATCTTTTTCCGTTTTATGTTTGCTTATGTATCCTATTTCCCTCAACACTCGGGCCTTTCCTGTGGTGCTGTTGCCATTGTTAGCAAATTCGAATTGAAGAATTATTTGCAAGAATAATTGTTGGGTGAATTGTTTTATTTTTTATTTTTTTAATCCTCAATCTCTTGAGTTTTCGATGTGGGATTATTTGTGAAATGTTTCGAAAAGATTTTCAGGCAATCTGTATAGTAGTCAGTAGTCACTGACTCACTGTTAAAACTCTAGTGTTGTTTCTTGTGGTGTATACTTTGTATATACAGAAGCTGGTGGTTCAGCTCATGGTGTTGCTAAATGGGTCTTGGGTTTTTTAACATTGGGGTTTTCTGATATTTCTTTTCTTGAGGATCTCATTTTTATTGTAATTAACTTTTCTACCCCCTTAATGGATGAATGTAAAGATCTGACTCATTCAGTTTCATTTAAAAAAAAAAAAATATCTAACGATGATGATCATTGATTCATTGTATCCAATTCAATATATGTGAACGAATGTCATTAACTTAAAATTTAACACATGACTAATCTAGATTATGTTCTTCTTATTCAACAATTAAAATAGCAACATCATTTGTCCGCATGTTACAAAGTAAGTTGATCATTCAAGAAACCCTTCCTAAATAAGACCATGTGGAGTAGTAGGTTATACATATTGCATTACACATTAAAATCTTTTTTATATTTATTTTGTAATTTTATATTTTATAACAATGAATTATTTCAATATCTTGTAAAAAAAAAAAAATTTAAATTTAAGATGTAGGGAATATTGTCAATTAAAATTAGTTATAGTGCAAAGCAACTTATTTATATTCTTTGTTTTTGGTAGTTATTTATATTCTTTGTTCATCTTTGTTTTTGGTAGTTATTTATATTCTTTGTTCATCACCATTGTAATTGGACAAAGATAACAACATTTTCAAAAGGATTATCTGATGATCATTCCAGGGGGAAGGAATATATTTGTTTAAAGGCAAAAAATGTCTCTTGGATTAGTAGTCTAGAAAATTTATGATCAGCTCAGCTCTGTTGACACAGGCTTTGATTAAATACGTACGTGGGTCAAAGCTGCGACTTTAGTTTAGGCCCGATAACCGGTTAATGGAAGAGGCCACCTGGTTGCAAATTCAGCGTTGAGCGGTCAAAGATCAAATCTACATATTCTGAGAAACGAGCAAACTGCAAACCATATGAAAAGAAATCGAATTCCACAAGCTTTGTGCTATTTGGAGGTCGGAGGCGGTTGAGAATTCAGTTGTTTGTCTGAAGAAATTAATTTCGTTCGAATCAGCGCACAGAAGGATTCAAAGCAAATTACAAGTAAGGAAAAGCTTCTTGCGAATTTCAGTCAATGGGGAAGTCGATATTAACGCCTACGCAGAGATATGGAGCGGGAGCCCTGCTGGCTTTCGCCCTTCACCAGGCTCAGCTTCACCAAACCAGCCCTTTGGGCTCTATTGATCCTTCGGACAAGGAGCCAACTGATGAACGCGTGAGCAGCGGCAGTAGCAGTAGCGATTCAGTCTCGGAGGACCCTGATCTCTGGATTCACGAGAACTCCGTTCTTCTTCGGCCTGTATTCAGGTCTCAATTTTCTCCTTTTCGTTCTTCTATCTAGACTTGTCTTTGCATACTTTTTCCTCGCATTTTGATTACATGGCTTGACAATTGGCTGTGGTTTTCTTCATTTTGTCTTGGGATGGATGATTAGAATCTACGAAGCCAGGTTTTGCTCTACGTATTGGGCTGATTTTCTTTTGTTTATGTTATATCATGGACAGATTTCTGGATATAGATTCTACAGCTTGGTCTGGGCTCGAAGAAACAGCTGCATCCTCTCCCGTCAGTCATCATGTTGGAGCTGTATGTTTTGTTCTTAATCGCCATTCGTGTCTTAAATCATATTAAAAATAATAATAATAATGAGCTTCTTTGTAATGTTTGCTTGATGACACTTGAACTCACTGTGTTCTCATTATCTGGAATTGAGAACCTTGAATTCTACAGAGGAAATGGATTTTAGTTGAAGGTATTTCATGGGTGTTAGTTTCAGTTTGAATGTCAAATATGAAACAGATGTAGCATAATGTGATTGCAATGGTGGCTTGGTCATGCTTCATGAAGCATATGTTGACTTCGATGTATTTTAGAAGTTTGGAATGTAAAATATCAAAAAAAGAGAAAAAAAAAAGAAAAAAAAAAAAAGAGAGGAAGTTTGTATTGGCTCTTCAATCTTTCCCCTGGTTATTCAGAATAATTTATCAATTGAATGTTTTCAGACTAACATATGGATTGCTTTGGTGTCTTCTCGTTTCACACTTGACCACCTGTTCATTAATGTGACTAGCTTATTTTTAGGTCTCTCTTTGGATGGTCATAACCTTATAACTGCAGCTCTTGCAAAACCCTATATATATGATGCCAATGTTTTGCTGTCTTTTTTGTACCTTTTTGTGTTCTCAATCTTATGGCTTTGAACCGGGCCCGACAGTATTTTCTGGGTTTTGACACATTCCTAGTAGTGGCCCATCATATAGTGATTTAGATTCACTGAGTTTGTGTACAAGTGTAACACATATCATGGAAGATGTGTAAGGTGCTTCAAATTAGAGATCAGGCTTCCTTGAACACATTTCATTTCAGTCTTCAGTACCAAACTAAGACATGTATTAACATTCGCAGATACAAGTAATCTTTCTATTGCAAGGATATTTTGTAAACCTTTACCATGAATAATTATCCAAACTTTTCTTTGACAACTGAAAATTGTATCGGTTCATATACCATCCTCTTGCTGTTTTCCGTTCTCTAGCAAAAAAAAAAAAAAAAAAAAAAAATCCAGTTTTCTAACACTACATCTTGTTCTTCACCAATTGATTAAGGAGTTGACACTGGAACACTATGATCTCACATTCAGTTCTTTACCATTATTGTATGTATCATGCATTTGGTGTTCCCAAGCATCAATTAGGAGTTATGGTCAGAATTTTCTGTTTTATGGAAGCTTGGATGATTTTAGCTCGGTCTTCCCAACTGCAGTCATATTTTATTCAAAATTATGCAAGGGAGAGGGTTCTCTGAGCAAGCATGGTAGTTTATGCCCCCTCGGCCCCACAGAGGTTTTTCTATTCATTTTTATCTCTCTTGAATAAATTAATAAAAAAAACACAATGTGAGGTTGCATAGTGCCATAGCCTCTGCGGTTTGCTTAGAGAGACTTTTCCCAAAATGAAAATATGGAAATGTACCCTGTGGCCTGTGGGAAGGTTGTGCTGTAGGGAGGAAGGCACATGGGACTTGTAATTCATTGTGATTCTGAATCCATTTCCTAAAGTTGATTGGTATAATTGTAGCTTGGTGTCTTTATTTTAATGTTTTTATTTCATAAGCATTGTCATTTCCCTAATCAATTGTTATTTTCTTTTGCGACAGTTCTTAAGGTTACTCTCGGAAGAAAGTGGTGAAGATTGTTCAGAAAGGATGGATCAAGAACTTGCTTTGACAAAAGCTGTTGATGTTATGGTAATGAGTATTGAAAGCAGTCTTGTTTCTTCTGAGGCTAATAGGGAGAAACGTCGTGAGTATGAAAATGAATGCCGTGAGAAAATTTCTACTGGTGAGAAGAAACTAAGTTCTGAACCAATGTCTGCTGAAAACTTGTCTGACACATGCACCAGCAAATTGGGTACACCAGATGGGTCTGGGAGAATATGTGATGCGAAGCCGAAGGATGAGGGACTAATGCTCAGTTATCAGCGGAAAGTGGTAGTTCTTTTTGAACTTCTTTCTGCTTGTGTAGCGGATATACCTGATGGTGACAAGAAACATTCCCGAATTAGAAAAGGCTATGATGCTCGACATCGAGTGGCTCTACGGTTGCTGGCAACATGGCTTGATGTCAAATGGATAAAAGTGGTTTGTCTTCTCGTATTGTTTACTATCTGTAAGCTGCATTTATATAGCTGTAGTGGTCGGAGTTTCTTGAATGGGTCATTTTTTTTGTTTTCAGTTATCTTCTTCAATGGTTGTGTTTTGGTTCAGATTTTATTTTCATTTAAGGAAAAAGTGATTTTGTATACCAAGCATGATAGGTTTTTGGAGCAGAAGTGTTCCTTTTCATCAAATGAATTAGAGAGACGGAAGAAAAAAAGGGTGAAGAAAGTACTATCCTCATTCCTTTAGGATTAAAGGTCCATAACATGGTGCAAGTCCTGCTTTTGCAGGGTCCTGGGAGTAGTGGACTTAAACACTTAAGGTGGTCCTCACTGTCAGCATTCTTTTGCACAAAGTGCAGCCTTTTGACTCTTGACCTGTGTCTTTATTCCTTTAGGATCTCTGACTATAAAATAACAAATCTACATTCTTTCTAACAGGTACAATCCATACAATGTACAAGACTGACATCCTAAAACTATGAATAGTTCAAATACAAAGTCCACTCAAAGATCAACATTAGTACTGATAATAGATATGTCAAATCCATAGGTAGGTGTCCGTGTTATAGGTCAGTAATTCAGTAGTGATTTCAACTTCGGTGAAAAAGCTGTATTGCTTACTTCTTACATGTCTGTTATGTACATACCTTTTTTTTTTTCTGTAGATTTTTCTTGATATGAAGCACCTTTGCCTTGAGAGAAAACCCCTCTTTCCATCTGTCCTTTCTCTAGAAATTTCCTCTTAAATGCCAGCAATAGCTAACTTAGGATTTTAAAACAATTGCCCCTGCAGACGAGACAAATAACCTCTCAGCAAAAAGGTGAAAACAGAAAATAAAAAGTTCATGATGAACCATCTCCAAACACAGGGTGAATCCTTTTTTGATGGATAGGCTTTCGAATCCTTTCTCACTGCTTCGATGTATGCCATCTTTTGCCTTCTTTCCTTCCTCTCAGAGTAGACTTGCTTTTAATTAAGATATTATTAAAGCATGGCCTCTGAATAAACTCTAAACGCTTAAAACAGAAGAGTGCTTAGCTAAATGTGATTCTCCCTTCTGCCAGATTAGTAATGGGACCCACATATGGCCTCAAAATAGATGTTTAACAAATGAGTTTGGATTCCTTAGGCTTGAGGCTTCCACAAGGGCTTTATCTATCCCATCAACCAGATTTGACAATGCCTAATTGTTGAGATTCTGTCAGTGGGTACTCATGTTAATTCACTCTTGGCTTGATTGTGTAATCTGTTGACACCTAGCCATTCCCCGAATTAGCTTAAGGTTGTAGAAGGTGTCCACGTTCACAATTATTAGGTTTGTTAAAATTACCCCTTTGTATAGGATGTTGTGTACAGAGATAGAGGAGCGTTTCACATATGCACTCTAGTAGTTGGCCCTTTTTAAATTAAAGCCATAAAATGTATAACTGGAAGGAAACTCCTGTTCTGTAGGAAGCCATGGAAATTATGGTTGCTTGCTCTGCAATGGCTATAGCAAAAGATAGAGAACCGGAGGAGGGAGACGCCAAAGCTCCAGGCAGTCCTTGGGCCAAATGGAAACGTGGAGGTATCATTGGTGCAGCTGCGGTAACTGGAGGAGCTTTGTTGGCCATCACTGGTGGTATGACGTTTTCATTTTTCCTTTCTGAATTTGGCCCACATTTTTCATCTTGTAACTGGGCCAAATGTTATCATTGTTTTTGTTCATTGACTTGACATTTACATTCCTCAACAGGTCTAGCTGCTCCAGCAATTGCTGCTGGTTTTAGTGCTTTAGCTCCTACATTGGGTACTCTTGTCCCTGTAATTGGAGCAAGTGGGTTTGCTGCAGCTGCAACTGCTGCAGGATCTGCTGCTGGATCTGTTGCTGTTGCTGCATCATTTGGTGGTAAATATATGGTGTATATTTCAGTTGATTTCTGCTTCTGCATTGTAAATTAGAGCTGTCAAATTCTGGTTTCTCAAATCTTTAATTTTGGAGCTGTTGGATGGAGCTTCAAAGTTTAACACTACTAGTCACCGGTTTTTTTTTTTTTTTTTTTTTTTTGGGGGGGGAGGGGGGGTGGGGACCAAAATATAAGTTTTATAAGCATGTACAGAAAATACAAAGCAAGGCTGTACAAAAGATTCAAGTGATCCAAAATACAAGTATATGCATGGGGCAAAATCTTCTTTCCAGCATATACAATACAACCACCCATCACTGAGCTCCTAATGTTGACATCTTCAAACTCTTAGCTGCAGCTACGTATTAGCCATGTATCGACCTATGTTGATGCATAGCCCTGAAATGCTACTCTCTCTTTCTGTTCTTTTTTTCACCAACATGCTTCTGTTCATTTCTTTCCATATAATCCAGCAAATAGTAAGAAAGTGATCTTGAGTTTGGATATGAATTTTTGAGTCTGAAACATTGATTCTACCTTTCTTGCAATGGATACTTAATCATTGAATAGAATGATAACGGAATCAAACCTCTGTGCTGATTGTATTTGTTGTTCTTTCAAATTCATTTTTTACTTGTCCCGTTGAGAAGGATGATAGTGGGAAATAGATGTTTGTTGGATAAACCTAGAGGGGGGCTGAATAAGATTACCTTAGTGGATTAAATTTTTTTTGCAATTTAACAGGTGTTGTGGATAAGTAGAGACAATTAAAAGCACAATCCCGCAACATAAATATATTGTGGTTTAGTTGGGTCCCCCAACCTAGTCCACTTGTTCTCAAGTCTTAGCTTGAGATCCACTATTTCTCCTTTTCAATATGGTAGGTGGGGAAGAAAACCCTTTACAACTCTTTTGAGGATAAGAGGATCCTTACAACAATCTTCATGGTCAAAAGGAATCTATAATCTCTTATGGATGAGAGGGTCCTTGCATAACCTAAGTGCAGTCTAGGCTTGTGCAACTCTTATAAGGACAAGAGGATCCTTGTATTAGCCACGTCTGGTTTGGTTAATACAACCAATTTCAAAGTAAAGAAGGTAAGAAAATACCCAGGCAAGGAGTGTGGCACTACTTTTTGTGATTGTGCACTGTATGAGATGAGATGTATGATGACGATGTTGACGATTGCACAATGGTCGACTTCTCTTTGAAATGAAGCTTTTGAGAAGTGAGAGAGTGAGCTTAAGCTTGAGCTTTCTTAGAGATCACAACTGAGAAGCTTGAGTTGAAGCTTTGATCTCTATAGGTGAGTTATTGATTACTTGTTGTAATTTGGAGCTCAAGAAAGTTGTTTATGTGAGTGAATTCTTGAAATTCTTCGTAAATGAGGGCTTAAATAGGCACAAAGAATGGCTTAAGTGGTCGGTAAAAAATAGCTCTGAAGGACCTATTTTTTGTGTTTTCTGGTCAAATGCTATGTGACCGTTATGGCAAAATATAGCAGTTAAGAGCCGTTGGGCAATGGCAATATTGATCCAGTTACCCGCAATAATATCCAGTTGTTGCCGGATGAGTCTCTGACTCTCTGGTGCCATCGACCTTTAAGCTTCCGGTCGATCGCCTGGTTCTGGTTGAATCACAGGGCTTTCAGGAAGCATTGACTGCTTGCTCGACCGGTTGGTGTTTTATTTTGGAATCACTTTGGATTCTTGTTCCATTCTTTTGGACAGTTACACCAACACTTCTTGAGATATTCTTAGGTCACTCTGGTGAGTTTTAAGTCACCACCTAAAGTCATACTAATATATGAGATGCATGATATACAATGTTACATCATGCATGTGCAAGTATTCTATTCTATGACTATTTTACCTAATAATCCAAATTCTAGATACATTGTCTTCAACTTCAGTCTTCTAGCTTGAGTCTTCCTTTCTTCAAGGAGGAAAGGTGATGGCATAGTGTGGCATCAGTGATCTTCACGTGAGTGAACCTTTAATAATGGTATAGTGTTCATAGCTGTCTATCAGATCAGCTGAAAAGACGTTTATAACCAATAAAACCAAAATTTTAGGTTCTAGGTAATATACATTTCCATCTCTTCACTCATACCGACTTTCTGTGGTTTAGCTGCTGGAGCTGGACTTACTGGAACTAAAATGGCTCGGAGGACTGGTAACATTGATGAATTTGAATTCAAAGCTGTTGGAGAAAATCATAAGCAAGGGGTTAGTTGTTGTGCTTTAACTTTTTGTTTTATTCCAGAAGGTTCCTTTTATTCTTTTAACATGACTTGATTGTCAAACTGGATTCTGAAGAACAGTGCCTTCCCTTTGTATTGTGTTTTGAACTCTGACATTTCTTTCTGATAAAAACTTCTAATTTTCAGCGGCTAGCTGTTGGCATCGTGATCTCTGGATTTGTTTTTGAGGAGGATGATTTTGTAAGGCCTTGGGATGGACAAGATGATAACTTGGAGAGGTATAAACAATATTGTTCGGTGACTGCTTCTGTACTGCCTCTGTTTCATTGCTGTCTTCCCTTTCCTTGATATCAATTGTTTCCCTTCATGTAGTTGTCCTGTTCTTGCTTGCATTGGCATTTATTCTCTATCCTCATTTATTTGCTGCCAATTTAGAGTCACTGTGGAACAGTTTCATCTTTTTGCTTAATTCAGATCAGAACTCTTGGAGCATATTGTTTCAACATCACTGGGTTATTGTAAGTAGCACGCTTACACAGGGTATTTTTTGTTATATATTTATGTCAATAATGAGAATGAGACTTCCTATCTGCAAGGTTATGGGAAAAGGCTTTTAGTATTTGAATTCTTGAGTTTGAAGTGGTCTAACTGGAGAGGCAAAATTAATACGGATGACTGTTAGCATAGATGTTGAGATCCATTTTTGGTGTACATGATGAATTTTGTCAAAATACTTGACGATGATTGTTAAGTTTCCATCTCAAAAGTTCGAACTATTAAATGGAGGGACTCTCAAGTATATAAGGCACCTAAGATTTGGACTTTACCGATGTAGGATAATTCCCAACACTCCTAGAGCTCTGATACCATGTTAAGTTTTCATCTCAAAAGATCGAACTATTAAGTGGAGGGATTCTCAAGTACATAAAGCACCCAAGCTTTCGCACTTTACCAATGTGGGATTATTCCCAACAAAGATCAATTCTGATTTTTGCTAAGTGTTCCTCTTATCCCAAGATTCTCTAGTTTAACCTACTCTAACACGATAAACTAGCACAAAGATTAAAGAAATAACTAACTAATGTGTAGGGACTGTTATGGGCAGCAACGCACATGACATGCTTACGAGATTAGTATCATGATAACTACAAATAAAGAATAGTATAAAGCCAAGTAACATAATCAACTAAGCAATTATTAATTAGGTTTCATGTCAAGTTCATAATAAACCATAGGTTAAAAAGTACTAATGTGCAAAAGATTTCAAAACTCCTAAAACTAACAAGATTAAATGCCTAATGACTAGATAAACCTATGAACATGTAAAAGCAGCAACTTTCCAATAATTAAAGAGATGAAATCCTAACAATAACATGCTAAATACGAAGGCTCAGCTGTAACGATGCTATCAAAGTGGCTGTCCACATTAGTAAGCACTAACTTGGCATTCACTATGGCAGAAATTATGTAGATTAGAGTTACAGCTCAACATGATGTACTAGAACAAAAATAAATAACCCAATAGCAGGTTATCATTATGATAGGCTTAACAGAAGGGGTAATATAAAGAGAATAATTAAATTAACTATGGGTTTGGTTGCTGCCAGTGTACAGCAGGGCAGTCTAGGGATGATTTTCTGCAATCAAAAAGTGAAAGAAAAGGAGGGAATGAATCTGTCCACAGATTCAGGGGGAAGGGAAGTGACGTACCTGAGTTAGAGAAGAGAAAAGTCAAGAGGGATGGCTGCTGTACCTGCAAGAGAGGAGAGAGAGATGAGAAAAAGAGAGAGCCGAGAGGGCAGTTTTGCTTTCTTCTTTTTTCTATATTGAATAAACATCATCTGAGAATTTCATTAATGAAAAATATCTTTAATATGACTCTCACAAACCAATTAGAAATAGAATTATAAACTAACTTAAACAACTAAAAGGGGCCCACAACTGGGACCCATAACTCTAACAAACTAAAGAACTAGAGCCCACGTCTAATGTATGTGGGGTCCACCATAAAAGAAATAAAATTTATAAAAAGAAGAGTCCTAATGAGAATAAAAGTCCTAACAATAATGGACTACTGAAATAAAAAGTCCTAGAGTCCTAACACTAAGCTACTAGATGTCGATGTCTTCATCAATTCTCCCCCGCTGCGAAGAGAAGGGGAGGCGAGAGGGATAGGAGAGCCGAGAGAAAGAGAGAGAGAAAGAAAGCCCATGTTGCTTCTTTTTTTTCTTTTTTTTTAATTCCTCATTCATTTCATCTTAATTTAATAACAAATCTGCCTATAAATAGGCTTACAAATCATACTTAAAATAGGACTCTAAACCTAAAGAAAATAGAGTTATAAACTAATGCAAACACTCAATAAACAACCACGTTTAAGGAGGAAGGGGCCCCATAAGATAAATTCCAATAAATAAATAAAAATAAAATAAAGATCCTAATTAAACTAAAACTGAGCCACGTCCAGGGGGATGGAGGCCACAATAACAAAAATTAATAAAATAAATAAAAAGAGAAACTACCTTCCTAATAGAAGTAAAAACTCTAAAATAAGACTAAATTAATAGAAATAAAATTTACAAAGAATTCTAAATTAAATACTAAGAAGATTCCTATCCAACGGATCTTTGCCTGCATCAATTCTCGCCCTCTTAAAAAATTCATCCTCGAATTTTGTAGAGACGATGAAATAATCTCGTGGGAGACGCATCTAATGATAGCCCGTAACGAAATCCTGGTGACACAAAAATGGCAGAGAGGCAGTCTGCAAGTCGCGGGATCCGCCTGACAAAGAACGACAATGGGATCACATATTTTGTGATCGCATCATCACAAACGAAATCAAGTGCACCGGAGAGGTCCTTCTTGAATGTTGGTTGCAGTTTGTCTCCTTGAGCCATAACCTCAGCCTGTACCACAATCAAAACCTCGCTTTTGACCTCTCCACTATAGCCATCTACCATAGGAACATCAGAAATTTTTGCCTTCTCATCAAGAATTAGTGGAGGCGTTGGGTCTTCTTTTGATGCAACTGCTACTATGAGTGTAATACCTCTACATCGCTCCAACCTAGCCACTCTCCTATCCAGGTCTTGGACACTTTTGGCAAGATTGTGAAGATTGGTGGCTTGACTTTCGCTTCTAGCATTTAAGTCATTTATGGCTTCAAGCAATTTTTCAAATTGCTCAAACATCATAGGAATCACTTAACCTAGGCTCTGATACCAATTAATGGAGGCTGAATCTCATGAGAGAAAAGATTGGAACATTGATAGAAAAGGGAAGGGAAAGGAAGCAAGGAGAAGGGGAAGAGGAGAAGAACCACACCAAGAACCAAGAGGGGAAGGGAAGGCTAACCGTGCCAAGAGAAGGGGAGGCCGAGAGGGATAGGAGAGCCGAGAGAAAGAGAGAGAGAAAGAAAGCCAACGTTGCTTTTCTTCTTCTTTTTTTATTTTAATTCCTCATTCATTCCATCTTAATTTAATAACAAATCTGCCTATAAATAGACTTACAAATCATACTTAAAATAGGACTCTAAACCTAAAGAAAATAGAGTTATAAACTAATGCAAACACTCAATAAACAACCACGTTTAAGGAGGAAGGGGCCCCACAAGATAAATTCCAATAAATAAATAAAAATAAAATAAAGATCCTAATTAAACTAAAACTGATCCACGTCCAAGGGGATGGGGGGCCACAATAACAAAAATTAATAAAATATATAGAAAGAGAAACTACCTTCCTAATAGAAGTAAAAACTCTAAAATAAGACTAAATCAATAGAAATAAAATTTACAAAGAATTCTAAATTAAATCCTAAGAAGATTCCTATCCAACGGATCTTTGCCTGCATCAATAAGACAGTGGCGATGTACAATAATTTTCTAATGCCAATTAAATCATTTCAAAATCAGATGTGGTATGGGATGAGATATGAAAGGACGAGCCTTGGTGCGATGGTTAGGTTGTCATATTGCAACCTAGTGGTCATGGGTTCAAAACAAGGAAATAACCTCTCTGCGTTGCAAGGTAAGGTTGTGTACATTCTGCCCCTCCCCAGACTTTGCAGTAGCGGGAGCCTCGTGCATTGGGAAGCCCTTTTTTTTTTATGGCATGAGATTTGATCTCTGATGCACTTGTCTCAAGACACATAAATAACGTCCTCAAATCTCCACCTTTTCCGAAGTTGTTTTTGGATGTTGATTACTATAGTTAGATGTGCACTTTTGATAACTGTAATTGAGTCAACCAACGGTATCTTGTACTGCTTTTTATTTTTAATCTACCATGAGTCGCCAAAGGGATGAGAAATCTCATTATGTTATTCTCGTTTCGTGCAATCTCAAACTAATCTCTGTTGTTCTTCTTCCCAAACTTTGTTTACAGTTTTGAGTTATTATTAGGCTTTACATAACATATTTATTATTCATTTATCATATGTAAAGTTGTAAATGTTTCTTTTATAAATTTTTAACTTTTATTCTTCCTAGTACCATGACATATTTTAAGTTACAGGTCCTTGTGGAAGTCCTATATGGCTACCATTTGAGCTAATTTTTACATGATGCATTCTCTATTCACATGATTGTGACTTACATGCTGTAGCCTCACATAAAATCAGAAACTAAAACCAGCATGCCTACATATATAATGTTAATGATGAGAGATGACATTGTAAAAAATCTATAGGTATGCAGTACAATGGGAGTCCAAGAATTTGATTGCTGTAAGCACTGCAATCCAGGACTGGCTAACTGAAAGTAATTGGCTTGGACCTCATATTTAATACCAGTTATTAATTATTGATATTGTCACTACAGTACATGTTATTGATATTTTTGCCTTTTGAACACCAGGACTTGCATTGACGTTGATGAAACAAGGTGCCATGATGACTGTACTAAACTCACTTGTAATTGCATTGGCTTGGCCGGCAGCATTACTCTCAGCAACTGATTTTATAGATAGCAAATGGACAATCGCAGTTGACAGGTTTCTCTTGTCACCTGGAACTTGCTATGTCGTAGTTTTGACTTCCTGAATGTGTAGACGGATGTTGTACGGGATGGGAGGACTTTATTATCATCCTTCCATTCGGATTGATATCCCTCTGGCAGTAAACACTTTGTGGAATTTTGTAACTGTCAACAAACTCTGATGGAATACTTTTGTACTAAAGGGTTTCTGTTGATGGGTTTCTTGTTTATTTCTTCTTTGCTATTCTCCAGGTCAGACAAAGCAGGAAAGCTGCTTGCTGAAGTATTAGTCAAGGGATCGCAAGGGAATAGGTAAATTAGTCACGTAAGAGATGGACAGATCTTGTTTTGTTGGATTGAATTTCTCATTAACTTGAAAAAATCAACCAAATGATCTCCGTGGTTGTCTGTGGAACTTTCAGACCGGTAACACTCATAGGTTTTTCACTGGGGGCACGGGTGGTTTTCAATTGTCTTCAGTGCTTGGCCAAGAATAAAGATAATGGTAATTTGTACCATCTGGTTTATAGCTTTCTAGTATCTTTCTATGTTGATTTGGCTGAGTCCACTCTTCTATTTTGGCAGTTGGACTTATAGAACGGGTTGTTCTTCTTGGATCACCAATACCAATTCAAAAAGAAAACTGGGAAACTGCTAGAAAGGTACTTGGAGACTTTTCCATTGTCTCCTTGACTGGTTTGTCAACCATCCTGTCATCAATGCATATCTTACGCTTTCTAGAATGCCTTTAACCATGCTGGTTTGCAGATGGTGGCTGGCAGATTTATTAACGCTTATTCAACAAATGATTGGATACTTGGAATTGCATTTCGTGCAAGGTTTGTACTACTAATGATATTTGATGCATTTTGCAACAATTTACATACCAGCTATGATCTTACTTTTCTTAGAAAAATTGTGCGATGAGATTATAGTTTGCAAACCTGTGAATGTGCTGTTGATATGATCTATTTAATTTGTGTTGCATCTTGACTGGAACACAAACTCTAAAATCACTGTTTTGATTATCATAACGAATAAAAAAGGGTATAATAATGTAAGCTAATTGCTCTGTAATACAATATCTCATTTGCTGATCTTGGAATAATAGAGATGAGGTATTGAAACTGAAAACCATGCCAAGCATCAGCTGGCATGGTAGTTCTACATGATGCTTCTTCTGTATTGAAAGTGAACCTTTTCCCATGTGCAGTCTACTTACCACGGGGTTAGCTGGAATTCAACCTGTCAATGCTCCTGGGATTGAAAATGTATGTATTCTGCTCATTGTCCTGGCTAATTAATTTGGTCACCTATTTATAGTTTTCACATGGTGGCTATCCTTCCCTGTTTCTTAGGTTGATGTAACAGAACTCATTGAAGGCCACTCATCTTACTTATGGGCTACCCAAAAAATCCTGGAGCGCCTTGAACTGGATAAGTATTACCCTGTTTTCGTGAACTTTCCTGACAAAAGCAATGAAGAAAGAAGCTGAGATACCTAATTCTTGCTTCTTAGTCAATGTCCTGCTCAGGCCTGCCCAGAAGTTTTTTTTCTTTCTTTGGGTTGGTATGAGTCTTGCTTGGCTTGAAGAATCTTCGACCTGATCAAGCATGCGTACAAACAATTTTGATCTGTCAGCATCATGACCCTTGCCCATGTTTTTTCTCCATTCTGTCTATCATCGTTTTGTTCTGCTGCAATCAAATGAAAGCTGTTAACGGTCTAGCAATCCAAGTTTTTACCAGCACCTGGTTGGCTATCTCAGAATGTGAGATAAAAAAATTGAATGTAATTATGAAACCCTAATGAACTGTAACATATTGATTCTTTGACTTGGAAGCATTCAAATTTACTCTGGTTCCATCATTCCATCAAATCGATTAAGAAATTCTTCCCCGGCCCCCCATCTTTTGTGTTAACCTCTTTCTTCTTTTTATTTTTATTTTTTTATATATAGTTGAAAATTTGTTTTCTTGGTTGGAGGTGCTGGTCCTAATTGAAGAACAGTGAGGAAACCGAGTTCTTGTGTAAGTCCATTCTCTATTCTTCCATTATGCTTTCATTTCCGCAAGTGAATAAGGAATGATAGATTTCCCTCTCTCCATTCTTTCAAGATGGTGCTCATAACCGATCTTAGTTACAGTGTCACTAGCAGTTTTGTCCCCCTGAGAAGTATTTTTGAAATAGAAATTTAATGCTTCAGGATGAAACAATTTTGACATCCTGTGATAAACCGTATCTTTTCTATACCATATGATCTCTATAGCTATGCAAGTAGTGCAGTTGGGATGAACCACTTTAAACATCTCATATGCCATATCTTTTTCATACCGTGTGAGCTCTATTACCAAAATACAGGTGATGCTGAAAAAAGTGTTCTCTCTCTCTCTCCCAACAATTTTCCATTAAAAATTTGAGATCAACCATCATGGTCTAAATCCATGTACGGGATAAGGTATTGGCCATCTCTAATACCAATCCCTATCCGATACGTGTATGGATCTAATGAAAAACTGACACATGATTGATTCTCAGTAAAATAGTATTAAAACAGGCTAGGATTGGAGATTGGCTAGGTCCAAAACTGATATAGCCGGTACTGATACCTTGAATCATGATCCTGAGTGATGGTAAATTGTTTAATTCAAGGGCCATTACCCAGCAGTGTTGGTCTTGCTTATGCAGGGTCCTAAGAGGGATGAGTTTGGAGACTTTCCAAACGTTAGACATTTTGCGTAAAATAGCCACTCTCAAGACTCAAACCCTAACAATAGCCATGGTAGTTTGAACTTTTTTCCATTATTCTTGGTTCTGCTATAATATAGCAATAATTTATGCAACCAAAAAAAAGCCTGAAATCCCAAGTTTCAATTTTGTTGTTTTGGAAGTAAACGAAATTGTCTTAAACGAAATTGTCTTAGGCTGCGTTTGGTTGTCAGTTCTTTAGGGAGGTGTTGCGAATGAATAGTGTGGGAAGCCATGACATCCTTCTCATGGAATAGGCGTGGTTGTGCTTGAATGGTTTTCTAACGTACCTCCAGAAATCGATTGGATGTTGAGGAAAACTAGGGAGTGAAGAACAGTGTGAGCCTTGTGGCTTCCAATGCTGTCTTTAATATAGAGCTTGATTTAAGTTCATGGTATTGGAACTGGTATCTGTCACTCTTTGATATGAGATATGTGTCAGTTGTATTTGTCCATGTCAGTTTGATATGTTGAGTCAGTATATATTTTTGCAAAGGAATCTAGAAATCTAAATAAAATATATGTTCCCGTATCGGTCAGGTATCTGTATTACTGGACCCAATACGGTTTGGGCAATATGGCCAATCCGATTCAGATACCTAAAACAATGATATAGAGTATCATCCATTCAATGATTTCCCTGAGGAAAGATTCCAAAGTAGCGGTGTACTTTTAAGGAAAAGGAGCTGCATGTACTTTTGTCTGTATCTCTCTTCTTTGAAATCTGGACTCCCTTTATCATTAATCTCTCTCTCCACCAAGTGATCCGCTACCGATTCTTTTTCTGTTATCATTTTCTCCACTAACGTATAAGATTCTAATATGCCATGTTAATTTGTAGATCCTCTTCCCATACTTATAAAGATTGTAGGTTTGGATGATACGCCGTTCCTAGCACAAAAGAGCGAAGTCGATGTTCTCACGATCGGTTCCTCTCCTTGTAGGGGTACTTTTTCGGCCCCCTCTGGTTCCAACGTTATCATCCTTTCAAATTAATGGATTTTTTTTTTTTTTTACTTTTAAATTATTTTGTGACATAGGCCAACCATCTATGAGTAAACTTTTTAATGAAGTATGGACCGATACTAAATGATTCGGGTCTGGATACCAATTACTTGGACCATGCTATCAGCTAAGGATGTCAATTTGAGTCTAGAATCGAAAACTGTTTTAGGACTGAACATCTGAAACCTGTCCCAAATCTGTCCCATGACTAAATGGGGTGGTTCCGGGAGTCATTTTTGGGACCAAATACTAAATGGGACGAGTCTCCCAATGGTTCTAGAACCGATAGACCATTTAAGAACCGGTTGGAATTGGAACTATCCAAAACCATTTAACCTTGGATTGTAGACATGGATGATGGATATGAAAAATGTTGAATTGAATGTTTTGAATTTTAAATATGATTTGATTTAGGTGCGGTCAAAGGTCATTGGTGTTGGTCATTTAAATTTTGATTAGAACAGCTCTTCGGAGCTTTCCTTAGGAGCATACTTGTTTGTAGATTCAAATGTGTATCTTTGGTTAAATATGAAATATCTCATTTTAACATATATTGACTTATTAGTCAGGTCAATGTTTAAATTCAAGTCATTGTAGTAGGAGCCTAAAGTCATACTTGTGAAGAAAATGTATAAGGGCCTCTTTGATAACCCTCCCAATCTTGGATTCTAGTGATTCAGACTCCATGGGAGTCATTTGGGAGCTGAATCACGTTTGGTAAAACTGGTTCAATCCTGTGGTTCTTCAGATTGAACATTTCTCAAATGGTTAGAAAATCAAAAAATCGGGAGCTTCACCGATGCTTTAGAGCTAAAGACAGGGAGTTAATTGGGGTCCCGTTCTTAAATTTTCTTCCTCCTGACTTTTCTTACGAAGCTTGAATTAACAAAGAAGAAGCTCGAAGGAGGAAAGGTATTCATTCCTCTCTCTTCTCCTCTCCGTCTCTCTCCCTCTCTCTCATGCAAGAATAAGGGATCGAGAACAAGATGGTTATCAAACGGGCCCTAAAAAACCATCCTAATTAACACCCTTAGTGCCAACGTTAGCTCAGATCCCTTTCCCAAATATAATATGATCGTAATATATATAGCATCCGTTATTCTATATTATTTTGGACAATTGGACACAAAAGGTTTGAAGTTTGGATCATCTACATGTAGAAGGTCATATGGTAGAGGGTCTTCTTGGCTGCCACCAAAGGTACAGAGATTGTGCAAATTTCATGAGAGTGAGCATTGCAGGAAAGGAGCAGAATGTAAATATTTGCACACATGATCGGGCAATGATGCAGAAGTACAACGATACAGTAGTGTTTTGTACATTCTATTTAATCCTAGATCCATGTTAGTTCTGCAGGGACAAGAGAGAGTGCTCTGATACCATAAAAGAGGATTTGAAAAAACTCACTTTCTTTGATTTTGGAGCTATGTTGGTGTTGTATTTATAATTAAAAATAGAAATTCAAATTACAAGATAATGATAAATCTCACTGAGAAATTGTAAACAGTTTTGAATTTCAAATTACAAAATAATGACAAATCTCTTTGAAGAGATTGTAGGCAGTTTTGAATTTCAAATCACAAAAGGATAATGTATAATTTAAAATTCAAACCAATAGTTGCCACGTTAACTATTCTTATCCGTAATAATAGGCATGCATGTCAATATATGTGAACAAAGTTTATTGACTTAAAATTAGACACGTGGGTAATTCAGACTATGTTGTCTTTATCCAACGGTCAAAATAGTCATATTATTTGTCCAAATGTTACAATGAGTGGATCATTTGAAAAACTCTTCCAAAAAGGGACCATGTGGAGTTGCTTATACATACTGCATTACACATTAAAAAACAAATTGTATTTATTTCGTAATTTTATTTTTTATAAAAATGAATTATTTTAATATCTTATAGAAAAATATTTTAATATAAAATCTAGGAAATATTGTCAATTAAAAGTACTTATTATATGATAATCTCATTTCCAGTGCAAACCCACTTATCTATGTTCTTTGTTCATCACCATTGTAATCAAACAACTACAAATATAATTATTGTTGCACAAACTGGTTCGCCTTGAACTCACTGGCATCTGTGCGCAGGTAGGCAGAACGACAAAGGTGAAATCGAGTTGGGTAACCTTATGACCACTACGATGTTGAAGTAAGTCCATGAATAAGCACTATGAAACAGACACAAAGTGCAACTTTTCCTTTGTATTGATGGGGATAGACAATTGTCGTAAGCAAAGTAATAGGGTAGTTCTTGAGAGTAAAATTGTGGATTCGTTTACCTTCACTTCCCTTAGTTTATACGTTTGGAGTGATCCCATGAGCTTGGGTAGATGTTACCAATTAAGATAGAAGACCGGCTCATGAATCTTGCCTTTTACAAGAGACTAGTTGGATTCTATTGTCTGTAAGTCTACGTATAACGAGAGATCCATTCTCTCCATATTTATCCTTCAAGGTAACCCTTGAATCTTAAGGATATAAATGGACTTTCTTTTTTGAGATCTTTCTCATGAAAAAGATCCTTGCAGATAAAACTTCGTTGTATATACTAATTGTCTATTTCTTGATAGCTTACCAAGCCTTAAACTCACCATGGATCATGGGATTCATCCTATCAATGGCAAGGGGTGTAACTCCTGTAACAATAACTATGTTTCAAAATGATTATCTGATGATGATTCCTGGTGGAAGGAATATATTTTGTCTAAAGAAACTAATTTCGTTGGAATCAGCACATAGGAGGATTCAAAGCAAATTACAAGTAGAGAAAAGTTTCTTGCAAATTTCAGGCAATGGGAAAGTAGTCATTGCTAACGCCTAGGCAGAGATATGGAGCAGGAGCCCTGCTGGCTTTCGCTCTTCACCAGGCTCAGCTTCACCAAACCAGCCCTTTGGGCTCTATTAGTCCTCCGGACGAGAAGCCAACTGACCTCTGGATTCACGAGAACTCTGTACTTCTTTGGCCTGTGTTCAGGTCTCAATATTCTCCTTTTCATTCTTCTTTCTAGACTTGATCTTTGCATACTTTTTCCTGGCATTTTGATTGCATGGGTTGACATTGCATGCTCTATGTTTTGGGCTGATTTTCTTTTGTTTTTGTTATATCATGGACAGATTTCTGGATATAAATTCTACAGCTTCGTCTGGGCTCGAAGAAACACCTGCATCCTTTCCTGTCAGTCATCATGTTGGAGCTGTATGTTTTAGCCCGACTCTTTCATTTGCTCTAGAATAACATGAGTTAGTTTTTTTAGTTCCTAAATTTTAGATCCCAGAATCAAATGAAGTTCGATTCACTTCCGGAGAGCTTGGAATCGAACTGAATTCACACGGGATTCAGTTCTGAAATCGGCTACCATACTCATCATCTTCGTTTTTAACTATAGACGAACGAACGGAAAGGTGGTCGAATCAATCAGAAATACGGTATAATGCCTACAGCTAACTAAAACTCTATGAAGTGCCAGTTCGACTTGAAGCAGAGCGACCAGAAGACAAGTCTTAAACTCGTTACTGGCTTTTGAAGATGGATTGTCGCGACGCCTGATAAAATTCTTTAGACATGTAGCAGCAGCTATTCGTTGCCCCTGATTATCACCTCCTATATAAAAGCCCACATGACGAAAGCCGTCAATAATGACAGTTTTTATTTCATAAGCTTGGTGTCTCTATTTTAATGTTTTTATTTCATAAGCATTGTCATTTCCCTAATCAATTGTTATTTTCATTTTGTGACAGTTCTTAAGGTTACTCTCAGAAGAAAGTGGTGAAGATTATTCAGAAAGGATGGATTAAGAAGTTGCTTTGACAGAAGCTGTTGATGCTATGGTAATGAGTATTGAAATAGTCTTGTTTCTTCTGAAGCTAATTATAGGGAGAAACGTCGTGAGTGTGAAAATAAATGCCGTGAGAAAATTTCTACTGGTGAGAAGAAACTAAGTTCTTCTGAACCTGCAATAATGTCTGCTGAAAACATGTCTGACACATGTACCAGCAAATTGGGGATACCGGATGGGTCTAATGCTCAAAAGATGAGGGACTAATGCTCAGTTATCAGCGGAAAGTGGTAGTTCTTTATGAACTCCTGTCTGCTTGTGTAACGGATATACCCGAAGGTGATGAGAAACACTCCCGACTTAGAAAAGGCTATGATGCTCGACATCGAGACATCGAGTGGCTCTACGGTTGCTGGCAACATGGCTTGATGTCAAATCGATAAAAATGGTGTGTCTTCTCGTATTGTTTACTATCTGTAATTAAGCTGCATTTATATAGCTGTAGTGGTCTTTGGAGCTTCTTGAATGGGTCATTTTTTTTTTTTTCAGTTATCTTCTTCAATGGTTGTGTTTTGGTTCAGATTTTGATTTCATTGAAGGAAAAAGTGATTTTGTATTCCAAACATGATGAGCATGATAAATTGTTTTCTTCCACAAAGGCTTTATCTATCTCATCAACCAGATTTGACAATGCCCAATTGTTGAGTTTCTGTCAGTGGGAACTCATGTTAATTCAGTCTTGACTTGATTTTGTAATCTTCTGATACCTAGCCATTTCCCTGAATTAGCTTATGGTCATAGAAGGTGTCCACGTTTACAAGTATTAGGTTTGTTAAAATTACCCCTTTGTATAAGATGTTGTGTACAGAGGTAGATGAGCGTTTCACATATGCACTCAAATAGTTCGCCCTTATTTTGAATTAAAGCCATAACATAACATGTATAACTGGAAGGAAACTCCTGTTCTGTAGGAAGCCATGGAGATTATGGTTGCTTGCTCTGCAATGACTTTAGCAGAAGATGGAGAACCTGAGGAGGGACATGCCAAAGCTCCAGGCAGTCGTCGGGCCAAATGGAAACGTAGAGGTATCATTGGTGCAGCTGCGGTAACTGGAGGAACTTTGTTTGCCATCACTGGTGGTATGACGTTTTCATTTTTCCTTTCTGAATTTGGCCCACATTTTTCATCTTAGAACTGGGTCGAATGTTATCATTGTTTTTGTTCATTGACTAGACATTTTCATTCCCTAACAGGTCTAGCTGCTCCAACAATTGCTGTTGATTTTAGTGCTTTAGTTCCTACATTGGCTACTCATCCCTGTAATTGGAGCAAGTGGGTTTGTTGCAACTGCAACTGTTGCAGGATCTACTGCTGTTGCTGCATCATTTGGTGGTAAATATGTGGTATATATTTCAGTTGATTTCTGCTTCTGCATTGTAAATTAAAGCTGTCAAATTCTGGTTTCTCAAATCTTCAATTTTGGAGCTGTTGGATGGAACTTCAAACTTTAACACTACTAGTCACCGTCTTTTTTTTTTTTTTTTTTTTTTTTTTTTTGAGGGGGGGTTTATAAACATGTCAGAAAATACAAAACAAGGCTGTACAAAAGATTCAAGAGATCCAAAATACAACTATCATTTAGCAGATCCCGGCCTCCAGAAACTGAGGGGCCAAACCTCAGAAATGTAAATGTAGTTGACGCCAGAAGATAAGGGGCAGATTCTGCATCGTTAAGGCATAAAGGATGTACTTTTCCGAGGGATAGACCCCTAACATTCACAATGTTGTCTTTGGTAGTGCCACGGCAGTTGAGGTGATCTACTTTCACCAATATAGCGTCCACAGAGATCCTGAAGACCTTAACACAAATTCCCCCAAGCTGTTCCTGTACTATATTATTTTTATTTTGTTCTTCACCACTTCTTTGCTCTTACATTCTTCAGAAGAAATAAGAGCTGATGGAGTTGTTGAAGCTTTTAGTCATTGATTTCTCTTTAAGAGAGGACATCGTATTCTATTGAATCCTTACGAAGAATTACTGAAAATTTCATTTCATTGTTGGAGGCGATTGCAGGCATGCCAAGGGGAGCATCAGAAAGGGGGACCCCACATACTATTTTTCATGCAAGGGGATGAACGTCTGTCATTACCCATAGCAATTCTGGTGTTCTTAAATGTTATGGTAGCTATGATGCCTTTCCAATGACTATTTCCACAGCCTCCTCTAATCAGGGTAGTCTCCACTCGTTGACCTGTTAATATATAGGACCTGGCCATATTTAGGAGCAAGGAGTTCCATCTATAACTATACTTCAGTTCCTAACTCTCAAGAGCCATTGGACGAAGAGCTTGTTTGGTGATCTGGCTCCAAGCTCTTCTCCACTTTGGAGTGCGAATGTCTTGCCATTTTGCAAGATGGGAAAATATTCTGATCTTTCTAGCCTCCCAAAGGCAGTTGCTCCATCTTTTTTTCCACAAGAACTTGGATAATTAGGAGTTAGAACTGATAAATGGGGATACTGGCAGAAATTATCAACGTTAGGTCATCAATAGTATTTGTGGTCATTAATATGCAGAATATAAATATGAGGATATCTCTTGAATTGACTGCAGCCAAGCTTTAACTTTTCAGATGATTCCAAATCTCCAATTTACAACCTTCATTTGTACATTTTTTTTTTCTTTGTGGAGACTAGCCAGATATCTGGAAGGACCATTACCATAGGTAATGAGTAATGATTTTGTGTACATGTTGAAGAATCTTCCATAGTTTTAGTCTTTGAGCGAAACAAGCTTGGTGAAGAGTCAGTGACCTCAACTTTCATGGACAACACAATTACATACTATTGTTAATCTGATTGTGGTTGTTAGATGAAAAGCAGGAAAGGTGATAGCATAGTGTGGCATCAGTGATCTTCACGTGTGTGTTTAGTAATGGTATAATGTTCATAGCTGTCTATCTGATCAGCTGAAAAGACATTTATAACCAATAAAACCAAAAAATTTAGGTTCTAGGTAATATGCATTTCCATCTCTTCGCTCATACTGACTTTCTGTGGTTTAGCTGCTGGAGCTGGACTTACTGGAACTAAAATGGCTCGGAGGACTGGTAACATTCATGAATTTGAATTCAAAGCTGTTGGAGAAAATCATAAGCAAGGGGTTAGTTGTTGTGCTTTAACTTTTTGCTTTATTCCAGAAGGTTCCTTTTATTCTTTTAACATGACTTGATTGTCAAGCTGGATTCTGAAGAACAGTGCCTTCCCTTCGTATGGTGTTTTGAACTTTGACCTTTCTTTCTAATTAAAACTTCTAACTTTCAGCGGCTAGCTGTTGGCATCATGATCTCTGGATTTGTTTTTGAGGAGGATAATTTTGTAAGGCCTTGGGAGGGACAAGATGATAACTTGGAGAGGTATAAACAATATTGTTCAGTGACTGCTTCTGTACTGCCTCTGTTTCATTTCTGTCTTCCCTTTCCTTGGTGTCATTTGTTTCCCTTCATGTAGTTGTCCTGCTCTTTCTTGCATTGGCATTTATTCTCTATCCTCATTTATTTGCTGCCAATTTAGAGTCATTGTGGAACAGTTTCATCTTCTTGCTTAATTCAGATCAGAACTCTTGGAGCATATTGTTTCAACATCACTGGGTTACTATAAGTAGCACACTTACAGAGGGTATTTTTTGTTATATATTTATGTCAATAATGAGAAAAAAACTTCCTATCTGCAAGGTTATGGGAAAAGACTTTTAGTATTTGAATTCTTGAGTTGAAGTTGTCTAACTGGAGAGGCAAAATTAACACGGATGACTGTTAGCATAGATGTTGAGATCCATTTTTGGTGTACATGATGAATTTTGTCAAAATACTTGATGAAGATTGCTAAGTTTCTATCTCAAAAGTTTGAACTATTAAGTGGAGGGACTCTCAAGTATATAAAGCACCTAAGATTCTGGATTTTACCAATGTAGGATTATTCCCAACACTTTCCCTCACGTGTTGCCCCTCTTTTTGGGTGGTAGTACCATGGCATGTGGTCCCTCTTTTGGTTGACCGTACAAAGAGAACCTAGAGCTCTGATACCATGTTAATTTTTCATCTTAAAAGATCGAACTATTAAGTGGAGGGACACTCAAGTATATAAAACACCCAAGATTCCGCACTTTATCAATGTGGGATTATTCCCAACAGAGATCATTTCTGATTCTTGCAAAGTGTTCCTCTTATTCCAAGAAATAAGACAGTAGCAGTGCAAAATATTTTTCAAATGCCAGTTGAATCATTTCAAAATCAGATGTGGTATGGCATGAGATATGAGAGGATGAGCCTTGGTGTGATGATTAGGTTGTCATATTGCAACCTGGTGGTCATGGACTCAAAATAGGGAAACAACCTCTCTGCATTGTAGGGGTAAGACTGCATACAATCTCTCCTTCCCGGAACTTGCAGTAACAGGAGCCTCGTGCATTGGGATGCCCTTTTTTTGTGGCATGAGATATGATCTCTGATGCACTTGTCTCAAGACGCATAAAAACATCCTCAAATCTCCATCTATTCTGAAGTTGTTTTTGGATGTTGATTACTATAGTTCCGATGTGCACTTTTGATAAATGTACTTGAGTCAGCCAACAGTATCTGGTACTGCTTTTCATTTTTAATCTATTATGAGTCGCCAAATGGATGAGAAATTTCATTATGTTAATTCTCATTTCGTACAATCCCATTCAAACTAATCTCTGTTGTTCTTACCTAACTTTGTTTACAGTTTTGAGTTATTAAGAGGCTTTACATAACATATTTATTATTCATTTATCATATGTAAAGTTGTACGTGTTTCTTGTATCAATTTTTAACTTTTATTCTTGCTAGTACCATGACATATTTTAAGTTACAGGTCCTTATGGAAGTCCTATATGGCTTCCATTTGAGCTAATTTTTACATGATGCGTTCTCTATTCACATGATTGTGACTTACATGCTGTAGCCTCACAGAAAATCAGAAACCATAACCAGCATGCCTACATATATAATGTTAATGATGAGAGATGACATTGTAAAAAATCTATAAGTATGCTCTGCAATGGGAGTCCAAGAATTTGATTGCTGTTAAGCACTGCAATCCAGGACTGGCTAACCGAAAGTAATTGGCTTGGACCTCATATTTGGTACCAGTTATTAATTATTGATATTGTCACCATATTATATGTTATTGACATTTTTTCCTTTTGAACACCAGAACTTGCATTGACGTTGTTGAAACAAGGTGCCATGATGGCTGTACTAAACTCACTTATAGTTGCATTCGCTTGGCCAGCAGCTCTACTCTTAGCAACTGATTTTATAGATAACAAATGGACAACCGCAATTGACAGGTTTCTCTTGTCACCTGGAACTTGCTACATGGTAGTTTTGACTTCCTGAATGTCTAGACGGATGTTGTATGGGATGGGAGGAACTTATTATCATCCTTCCATTCGGATTGATATCCCTCTGGCAGCAAACACTTTTGTGGAATTTTATAACTGGCAACAAACTCTGATGGAATACTTTTGTACTAAAGGGTTTCGGTTGATGGGTTTCTTATTTATTTCTTCTTTGCTATTCTCCAGGTCAAGCAAAGCAGGAAAGCTGCTTGCTGAAGTGTTAGTCAAGGGATCACAAAGGAACAGGTAAAGTAGTCACATTAGAGATGGAGAGATCTTGTTTTGTTGCATTGAATGCCTCATTAGCTTGAAAAAAATCAACCAAATGATCTCCCTGGTTTTCTATGGAACTTTCAGACCAGTGACACTCATAGGTTCTCACTGGGGGCGCGAGTGGTTTTCAATTGTATTCAGTGCTTGGCCAAGAATAAAGATAATGGTAATTTGTACCATCTAGTTTATAGCTTTCTAGTATCTTTCTATGTTGACTTGATTGAATTATGCTAATCCACTCTTCTATTTTTGCAGTTGAACTTATAGAACAGGTTGTTCTTATTGGATCACCAATACCAATTCAAAATGAAAACTGGGAAACCGCTAGAAAGGTACTTGGAGACTTTTCCATTGTCTCCTTGACTGGTTTGTCAACCAACCCTGTCATCACTGCATATCTTGCGCTTTCTAGAATGCCTTTAACCATGCTGGTTTGCAGATGGTGGCTGGCAGATTTATTAATGCTTATTCAACAAATGATAGGATACTTGGAATTGCATTTCGTGCAAGGTTTGTATTACTATCGATATTTGATGCATTTTGCAACAGGTTAAGTATCAGCAATGATATGACATTTCTTAGAAAATTTTGCGATGAGATTATAGCTCTCAAACCTGGGAATGTGATGTTGATATGATCCATCTAATTAGTCATGCATCTTGACTGGAACACACTCTAAAAATCACTGTTTTGATTATCATAATGAATAAAAGAGGGTATAATAATGTAAGCTAGTTGTTTGGTAGTACAATATCTCATTTGCTGATCTTGGAATTATAGAGATGAGGTATTGAAACTGAAAACCATGCTAAGCATCAGCTGGCATGGTAGTCCTACACTATGCTTCTTCTGTATTGAAAGTGAACCTTTTCCCATGTGCAGTCTACTTACTAGGGGGTTAGCTGGAATTCAACCTGTCAATGTTCCTGGGATTCAAAATGTATGTATTCTGCTTATTGTCCTGGCTAATTAATTTGGTTACCTATTTATAGTTTTCACATGGTGGCTTTCCTTCCCTGTTTCCTAGGTTGATGTAACAGAACTCATTAAAGGACACTCATCTTACTTATGGGCTGCCCAACAAATCCTGGAACGCCTTGAACTGGATTCGTATTACCCTGTTTTCATGAGCTTTCCTGACAAAAGCAATGAAGAGAAAAGCTGAGATATCTAATTCTTGCTTCTTAGTCAATTTCCTGCTCAGGCCTGCCAGAAGTTTTTTTTTATTTCTTTGGGTTGGTATGAGTATTGCTTGGCATGAAGAATCTTCGGCCTGATCAAGCATGCTTACAAACAACTTTGATCTGTCAGCATCATGACCCTTGCCCATGTTGTTACTCCATTATCTGTCTATCATCGTCTTGTTCAGCTGCAATCAAATGGAAGCTGTTAACGGTCTAGCAGTCCAAGTTTTCACCTGCACCTGGTTGGCTATCTCAGATTGTTAGATAAAAAGATTGAATGTAATTATAAAAACCTAATGAACTGAATAACATATTGGTTCCTTGACTTGGAAGCATTCAAATTAACTCTGGTTCCATCAAATTGAGTAAGAAATCCTTTTGCCCCCCTATCTTTTGTGTTAAACTTCTGTTTTCATAGTTGAAAATTTGTTTTCTTGGTTGGAGGTGCTGATCCTAATTGAAGAACAGTGAGGAACCCAAGTTCTTGTGTAAGTCAATTCTCTAGTCTTCCATGATGCTTTCATTCCCGCAAGTGAATAAGGAATGATAGATTTCCCTATCTCCATTCTTTCAAGATGGTGCTCATAATCGATCTTAGTTACAGTGCCACTGCCATTGCCATTAGCAGTTTTGTACCCCCGGAGAAGTTCTTTTGTAGAAATTTAATGCTTCAGGATGAAACAATTTTAACATCCTATCATAAACCATATCTTTTACATACCATTTAAGCTCTATAGCTATGCAAGTAGTTCAGTTGGGATGAACCAAATTTAATATCTCATGTACCATACCTTTTTCATATCAATTTTAACAATTTTCCATTAAAAATTTTGAGATCAACCATCATAGTTCTAAATCCAGGTACCGTCGGATATAGTATTGGTCATGTCTAAAATCGATCTCTATCCGATACGTGTATTGATCCGATGGAAAACCGACACATGTCTGATTCTCATTAAAATAGTATTAAAACAGGCTATTATTAAACCAACCTTCTTTTGATGGTCACTTGTTTTGCCACTTAATATGATGGGATAGAACTCAAATTTTATGAACAAGTAGCTCCAATATTCTCTACTCACATGTCTAAATTTCAACTTAAACAGGCTATGTAAAATGGTAAATTGAGCTTTGAAGAACTAGAACAATGAGTGCCAATATAGGAGTAGTGGTCGGAATACCATAGCTGTGCATGAAAGTGTGCGTAAGCATGCCAATATAGGAGGAGATACATGGTTGAATTTGAGTTAGAAATTTGATAGATAATGTATCTAGATTGTTCCCTATATATCCAATAATTGGAATTAGTGACTATAAATTAAGCATCCCTATAAAGAGAAACCTCTTTAGATTAGACAAAAGCAAAGGTAAATTTGCATTTTAAAATGAGCTTTACTCTAATAACAACATATGATCAAGGCTGTGTAATCAATACCCAATGGAATATTAATCCCATGATAAAATATAAGGGTGAATGATCTTCGACCTAGATGATAAAATATAAGAGTGAATGATCTTTGAGCTGGAGGTGTGGGTTATGGCTTTTTAGAATTTAATGTATATTTTTTTTATATTTATAAGGAAAAGTTAAAAAAATGTAAAAAAAATAAAAATAAAACTTGTGAAAAGGTATTCTTTCATTGCGAAGCATTTGGTATCTGATCAGCATTGGCCAAGATTGATATCGATCTGAATCTGTTCCAGAGTGATTTCTTGTATTGAGCCCAAGATTGGATTGGCTAATTCGATCCGATATATATCACTTATCAATTACCGAATCATACTGCCAACTAAGGGTGTCAATTTGGGTTCAGAACTAGAAACCGTTTAGGATCGAACGGCTAAAACCTATCCCAAAACCATCTCACATTTCTGGGAGTCATTTTTGGACCAAATACTAAATGGGAGGAGATGGGATGGGTCTCCCAATGGTTCGTTCCATAACCGATAGATCGTTTAAGAACCGATTGGAATTGGAACTGTACAATACCTATTTAACTCTGGGTTGTTGACATGAAAGATATTAAATTGAATGTTTTCATCTTAAAATTGATTTGGTGTAGATGGGATTAGGGGCAGGTGGTGTCAATGTTTAAATCCAAATCATTCTAGTAGAGCCTTAAAGTCATACTTGTGAAGAAAATGTAGAATAAGAACTTATTTTGGGTATTGGTTTTGTTAAAAGGGTTGGTTAATTAGATTTAAGAAATTTCAGGTTATGATATTGAGAATGTTTTGATTCATGGCAAATTTATTCCTACAAACTTTTCCAATTCTATATAAATATTAATTATATTTTATTTGTTATAATTATGATAAATGATTACAGAAATTTTCAATCATATATAAATGCTTAAGTCTACCAAACAAAAAAAAATTGCTTAAGAGGTAGGCTTTTGAGTTTTGAGTGTCTAGAACCATTGAGGAACTGAATTGGACCACCCATTATTAAACGGGACAAATTTCTGATTTTAGGATCGTTTAATAAACGACGATTTTAAGAATGACTTCCTTGGGATCAAAATCGAAACCAGTATAAAGGCCTCTTTGATAACACTCCCAATCCAAAATTCCAGTGATTCCAATTCTGTGGTAATCATTTGGGAGTCAAATCATGTTTGGTAAAATTGGTTCAATCCCGAGCTCTCTAGATTGAACCATTCTCAAACAGTTAGATCTTGGATGCTCCAAAACTAAAGATGGGGGAGTTAAAATTTGGGGGGAAGTTATTAATCCCGCTCTCACTTTAATCTTCTTCCTATGGCAAAGCTCGAATGAACAAAAAAGAAGCATCAGGTAAGGTATTCCTCTCTCTCATTCAAGAATTAGGGATTGAGAACAAAATGGTTATCCCATGGACCGTCCTAAGTGGTATAGAAATCCACTTTCGCTTGAGTTTGGGCAGGAGAGTTGGCGGTCCTGATGAATGACCGCCACCTGGCTTTCGGGTGAATCCGAGCCCTCCATCCTAGCCGACACCCCAGCTGACAAACTGAGCCGACAGAGGTGTCGGCTAGGATGAAAGGCTGGGATTCACTCGAAAGTCAGGTGGCGGCCATCCATCCGGACTACTAACTCTCTTGCCCAAACTCAGGCTGAAGAGGATGTGGATCCATCCTAAGTGACACCTTTACTGTCAACGTCAGCATACTAATCTATGGGTTCAAAATTTTTTTTTTTGGGGGTAAGGAATCTATGGGTTCATATTTTTTTTTTTTTGGGGGTAATAAATCTATGGGTTCATTTTTTTTTTGGGGGTAGGTAATCTATGGGCTCATATTGGCACCGTTATTCTATGTTATCCTAGATGGTTGGACACGAAACGTTTCGAGTTTGGATTGTCTACCCATACATTTTTTTCTATGTGGAATTTTATCACGGTCGATGTAATTTAGATTCCATCATTAGAGTGTAAGACGCACTAAATGATGATAAGATCACAGAGTGGATAGAAGAACATGGTGAAGTATTATCAAATGTTTGGGATAGACTTGCCCATACGCTTGTGTATTTTTTTTTTGCTTTTTTGGGTTAAAGGGAATAAGGGATCATCTAGGCTAGGATTAATAGCCGGAACCGAAACTTCTCTCTCCCATTCTATTCGCATTCGGGTCGAGTGATGCTCTCCGCACTTGTGAATTTTGCGATTCCCAAGTAGTACGTTCTCTGAGGTCGAACACTTGGGTTGCTGCAGCTGCGCCACTTTACAATTAGGTGAGATTTGGAACTGCAGAATTGCTGAAGAAACAGCGGAAGAAGATTCCGTAGAGAGAGAGAGAGAGACAGCAATTTTGGAGCTATGGATATGACTAAAGAAGATGATGGGGGTGACCAAAACCAAAATCAGAATCCGGTGAAGGGTTCGAAGGGGAAGTCATGCAAGGGATGTCTCTACTATTCTTCGATTCAAAAATCCAAGGCTCGGAATCCTCTTTGTGTTGGTGTTAGCAGAACTCTTCCACAAGGTACCTATCCTCTTTTCCTTTCTTTTGCTTCGATTTACGCGTTAGGTTTTTGGATTCGAATTTAATTCGTTTTACCATTGAGGTTGAATGGGGAGAGATTGAATATTGATTTTCATGTAATCATTTTAACCTGGCTTTTGTTTGCTAACCTCTCCCAATTCTTGTAGGTCATACGTTTTAGTTCGGCTGTAGGATTCTGTTTCGTTTTGGATTATGCTGTTTCAAGTAGAATTGTTATATATTAATTATTTGTTCCCCCTTCTCGATTACTCGGTTATGAGTTAAGGTGGTTCGTCTTGAATTGTGGATCTAATGATGTCGATTGGATATTCATAGCAGAACAAATTGATGGCAGCTTGGGTTGCGAGACATTTTCCTCTGGGGGCATTCGCTCCTTTCTTTTCCTACGGTGCTTAAGGCCTACTTCCGATCGCCATTTTACCAGCGCTGGTCGGAGGACTAAAAAATATCAGTGATCCTCGGAACCGAAGGAGCAGACTCTTAGTCACACGCTTGAGGATGAGAAAAAGATTATGGAACAACTAGATCCTGGTCAACTAATTATCAGCATGGTTTAAAAAAGCGTTAGTTGTTCTTTGGGACTATATTTTTTTGAAAGATACATTCTGCTTATTCGTCTAGCAGCTCTTTCTTTCCTTTCAGTTCAATACTGAATCAGCATACATGTAACTGGGGAAACACCTGCGGTTGCAGTGTACCTGTAAACAAATTGATGGTCTTTGCTCATGTTTAGATAGAATTGGTGCCGTATTGAATTTTTTTGTAGACTTGGATAACTGCAACTAATGCAAATAATCTTAAGCCACCAACTCTCATCCTTCAGAACCCTGAACAACAAACTTACCGATCAGTCATACGTCAATAACCACTATTCATATAGTTTCATATGATCTTTGAGTTCAGTGTCCTTAATGGGGATTCTAATCTCCTAACAGCATAACTTTAATGGTAGGTCAGGCTGTAGGATCACAGGATATATGAATGAAACCAGAAACAGAAAATTAACAGCAGATAGGGTTAAACAGATCAGATCAAGCCCAAATTTCAGTCGATGGGTCTGCCCTGTTAATTTGATGGTTGGAGTACGAGATCTAAAGCAAAATTATGACTGAAGGTAGCCCTTTCAATTAGCGAAGACTAATCCCTAACAAGAAAGATCCAGTGGGAGATTAGCTCAACAGGATTGCAGAAAACAGGGAAGGAGTTTGAAACAGAAAATTATCAGCAGTTGGAGCTAAACAGTTCAGATTAGGCTCCAATTTCAGTCAAAGGATCTGTTCTGTTTACAGATCAGGTCTGCAGAATTTGAGCAAAGTCTGATGCTTGGATTGTGAGATTTAGAACAATCCTTCTGCAAGTAGGGGAACTTGAAAGCAAGAGCATAACTGGAATTTTGATTAGGGTATTGAGAGATTCAAAAGAGAAATTCAGAGTGAAATAAATTAGGGAAATATCAAACAGACTGAAGTTAGAATAAGTGATAAGCAAGTCTTAAAGGTAATAATAGATCTGAAAGTTGAAAGCAAGAACAGCTCGACCACGGGATGTTAAGTTGTGTAGATTTGACTTGTAACTTGATTGAAAGATAGAAGAATAAGGATAAACAGGTTAAGAATCCACCTTACCTAAAGCTAGAATCTACTCTTCCAAGAAGGAATCCACCTTAGTCTTTACTGGGAATCCACCAATTACACCCAGAATCCACCAGGTAAGTATCACTGAATCCACATAGGTAGGTCTAAATCAACATAACCAAAATTCAGAAACTGAACATCTTTATTTCTTCAAATTGATTGGGTGGCTTGAAGGCCTCTTGGCTTGGGAGAGATAAGAGTAAGAGCTTACATCATCTAATCAATAAGAAATAAGACCATTCATCATCCAGCCAATAGGAAAGCCCCATTCTAATACATTAACAACCAATGAGAAGAAAGCAGCAAATTCAAACTCGAAAAAAAAAAAAAAAAAAAACCCAATCTAAGATGGGCTTTACGATAAACAAAAGTTTACCAAAGCAAACTTCTAGTAGAAGACCCCACAATTTAAATAATTAATATATCCTGTATTCCTACCTCCTACCTATATTTTAGACCCATTAAAGTAGCCTATTACAATGGAAACATCGTGGACCAAAGGCCCAACACATATGTAACAAAATCCAAAACTTATTTCTACTAAATAATGCCATTTTTACTGGTTCATCTGCATCAGTCATTAGTGACAGACAGCTTATCCTTCTCTATCGACTGATCTCTGGAGTCTGGCGTACTTCTGCCACCCATATGTCCAGCCATGAGTCCCTGTATAATCCCTGGATCCTGTAGTATGGACTTGGATGACAAACTGAACTGCTTCATAGAGATCTTATTTCACAATATATCGGACAAGTTATTAACTAGGTATGTGGCATGAGTGCCTGGTGCAATGGTGTTCTTGGCACAGGGATACACCCAGTAAAATATTATGTTGCAAATAATCTTAAGCATATGGTAAGTTGGCAGTGTAGAAATTCTTCTAAGAAAGGAATGAATGGGTCTTATTGTGGGAGACAAAGAAAGGTGTCGGAAGCACATAAAAAAGAAGACAAGCGGAAACCCATTTAAATAAAATATTGCTTATGTTACCCGTCCTAAGGTTTGATAACTGGACTGTCTATTTTATACGAGTACATATGGGACATGACATGTATCACATCGTCAGGTGCATACCCATTTATTTTTTCCTGTTTTACATCAGGCACCCATAATTTTATTTGTACTCAACATAAGCCGTGTAACTGGTCTTGTTACAGTACTTACCCTCATAGTTTATAAAATGCCCAGCTGAGTATATTTTATACTTAAATTCTGTATAGGTTTTTAGTATGGTGTTACATTTGGAGTTTTTAATATTTTGCAACTTGCAAATTCATAATTGTGCTCTTTTCTTACTAAATGGTTTTTATTTTTGATATTTATACCTTTTTTGAGAAGGTAAGAATACTTGTATTGACTGTAAAAGAAGACAACCTTTTTACTGAGGTGTTGTACAATATCATAACCCATGAAGGGCTACCTTATCTCTACGAAGTGATCCCAAGAACTGTTGGGGAGGCCCTCCAAGAAATATATCATCACATAGTTATCCCACTCATCCCAATTATAATATCTGTTTACATCATTGAACTCAGGTATAATGAAAGGGCAAAAAGAAACAAGCCTCTCAGAGCTAGGAGGACTGCATGCTAAGTTCCATAATGTTGAGAACCCATAGCATTGTTGTGTCATTTCTACACCTTTATGAACTCCTCACTTCTTGCACCTACTACTTTGATTTTCTACTACCTTGGGTCCACCTCGTCAAAGTTAAAAGCCATCTGTTTTAAATCATGTTTCGTCTGTCAATGGGAGGTTAGTTCCTTGAAAAATTACTGTATTTCTTGGAGATATTATGGCTTCATTGTGCAGCATACCATCATCAGCTCAACAATTTTTATTGTTTATTTTGCTGTCATGGTTTCTTATCCTTTACCTTATTTCTTATTCTTGATGGAGTCCTTTTCCAAACTACTCTGCCACTTGGTGTTCATTTTGTGAATACTGTTCTGCCTTTGCACTCTCTAGGTCATATTTTCTGTTAAATGATTAGCCTCCATGTCTTTTTCGGCTTTTACTTGGATGTAGAGCTTTCAAGTTGCACTATGTCATTTAATTTTACTGGGGCATCTTTTTGGTCCTTGTTGCAAATAAGAAAACCAACTTAAGCAACTTCTTGTCTTTTCAGTTATAAGTGCTGCAATTAAGTTTATTCTGTATGCTTAGTATTCCAGATTACATAGACCAACATGGTACAAGATCAAGCATCATGAGTGCAGTACAACTCTCTTATGAATCAGTTTACTTCTTTATAGTTTCTTTGTTCACTAGATCTGTGTTCTACTTTGTATAGGTCCAGCTAACCTAACATCTATTCAGAAAGACCCTTTAAAATGAAATTCCTGTCTTATATAAAAAATATGTGATAAATCTTGAGATATATCTGGTTATCTTACTATGGACCCGATTCAATATTAGCTATTAACAGTCACATGTCATAACTAGGTACCTAGGTGACACCTTGATAACTATATTCAGAAAGACCCTTTAAAATGAAATTCCTATCTTGTATAAAAAAATGTGATAAATCTTGAGATATATGTGGTTTTCTTTCCATGGATCTGATTCAATATTAGCTCCTAGCAATCACATATGTCATAACTAGGCTGCTTGCTTACGCTCAATGAAAGAAGAAAGATACTTTTTCCCTGCTTTGCTATTTGAAATATGCCTTGTTCTGTGGTTTCCCATTAAATTTCTTGCTGTTATTGAATTCTATGTTGGTGTCACTTTGAAACTCAGCATTTGTACGACCATCTTATCTATTCCTTTCACCCCATTTCTTAATTGAAAGCATCTCGAGGTTTCCTGGTGTACTGATTTTCTTAAGTCATTAACAGTTCCTGGCTACATAGTGGGAGAATCTGAGATGGAAGCTTCCAAAGAGGGTCGCAGTCTTACAGATTTCAAGTATGCTTGTGTTGGCTATTCTGTATACTTGGACGGCAAAGATAATCCAACAGATCCACAAGATAAACCGGCTGAATTGCCGTTCTGTGTTGGCATTGAGGTTAATATCATACTTGTTATTTTAAGTTGTGAAATGAGGAAACGTTTTTATTTTTTGGCTTTTTACATATAAACTGTTAGGCACATTTAAATACATACATACCATCAAGTGCTTTTGAATTTCTTGCTGTACATAATGATCAATGTTTTATTATTGACACGCCCTGATGTAGTACCAGCCCATGGTAGCCCATCCGATAGCAGCTTATTGCAAAGGGTCCAGCAGTCTAATCCAGACCAGTCCAAGCCTGGCTGACAGCAGACTTTTAGAGATATGTTCCAGCCCTTGGACTGCTGGCCGATGGATCCACAAGCCCCTACCGATTCACTCTTGAGGGAATTTTTTCCGGCTCTCAACCTTATAGAAGATCCTCTTAGAGTGTTGACCAAGCAAGATCTTAGTTATTAGTACTTTCTATTTTTAGTTTTAGTGACTCATGTAAAAGCAAGTTCTTACTATCTATTTTTTAAAAGTTTTTATTTCTTAGAATAGTAAGTCTTGTTAGCTAATAGCTAAAAAAATATTATATAGTTTCTATTTTCAGTTTATGGCTATTAGGAAGTTTCTATTTTGAGTTTCTTCGTAATAGGGAGTTTCTAATTTCAGTTTTACCTAGCCATTAAGACTTGAAGTTAGTAGTTACTATTTTCATGAATAGCAGCCCAAGGTACTGTTCATGTGAATATACCCCTTTTCGGTTGTATTGTTTTAGCAGTATACATATTAGCTTGTAAGGAGCTTTGCTTCTTAGATTTGAATTAATGATAGCTTGGTTATAACTTGTGATGTGAGAAACAGTTGTTGTGAAAAACAGTTGAAGTGAGGGAGTCTTGAGGTGAGAGAACTTTGGTGGTGAGAAGCTGCCAAGGCCTTAAGTGAGATGCCTTAGGTCATATACCCCTATCCTTCTTCCCTTCCATTAATTCATATTCCCCTTTTCTTATTCATATGAAAAAAAAACACAAAGAGAGTGAAGGCCCGTTGATTATAGTTACTGTTTGGCACAAGGTGGCTGTCCATTAATTGCTATTGTTACTGGATCAAAGGAGGACTGAAAGCTAGTTGACCTGATCCTGTGGCTGCACTGTTGGCTTAGTTTCTTGCTGGATGATCAAGGTAAACCTATACCTGATCCCCTTATCCGATGAAGGCCAGTTTCTGATATCATTCTCACCCTGCATCTCTTGTCCTTCGAGCCAAATTTGATGGCTGAATTAGTGGATCTTGAAAGTTACTAACTTCAGTTCACTATTTTCTAATTTTGAAGGCATGCCATAACTCTCTATCTAACCATCAGAATCAGTTGCAACTTTTAGAGCTCTTCTCTCATAGGAGCCCTAGGTTCAATGGAGGTGCCAATCAGACGATTCCATTCCTGGTATTGAATACATATGAGTTTCTGTCTATAGCTACTGTTTTCATACAGATAGAGAAGGAGTTTTATGCTTGGCCGATTGCTGTTAATGGTCATTCTATGGTGACTCTTTTCTGATCTGATGATTCTGATCATTCCCCTTCCTATGCCATTTTTAGTTCTAAATCTCAGTGAAATCTTGTTGAGATCTCAATTTTCTTGGTTATCTCGAGGGGCTCGAGATGAGCACACACACGAGACACTAAGATTTATTGACCTGCATAGAATGGTTTAGGAAATAGTAACTACGCTCAGCACTTATTTATGATATCATTTAAGTAAATGATCATTTACTTAAGATATTATTCATAAATGAGAAAACACCCCCAATTTGAATCCTATAAAAATAATCTAAAAATTTGAATTCTAAAAAGATAAAAAGTCAACCTTCCAGTTCAAGAATAAAAATCGCATTTTCAGTTGCAAAGGCAATTTTTAACTTTTAAATATTAGGATTTTTCTACAATCTAAAAATTTCATAAATCTTATTATAGTAAAACGTCACTAAAAACCAGAAGAGCTTGTTTTGATACCCAAAAAAATTATTTCCATTTAAGCGACTTAAAACCGCTTTCGCTTACTTGAAACATGGTTTGATTGGAGTGTCACTCCTTCAAAATAACTTGGATTCAAGCAATGTCAGATTTATTAGAAAGTTTCCATGATTAGCTTTTCAAAAAAATCTGAGTTATATTGAAGGAGTTACGCTCCGGTCAAACCTTGTTTGGAATATGCGAATGCGGTTTAAAGTCTCGTCTGAATGGAAATAATTTTTTGGGCATTAAAACAAATGATTATTTTGATGATCTTCTAGTGTTTAGGGATGTTTTACTATAATTAGATTTATAAAAATTTTAGATTGTAGATAAGCCTTAGCATTTGAAAGTTGAAAGTTGCCCTGCAACCGGAAATGCAGTTTTTGTTCTTGAACTAGAGGGTTGACTTTTTATCCTGTTGGAGTTTGAATTTTAGACTATTTATTGGATACAAAATGGGGATGTTTGTTTATTTATGAATAACATCTTAAATAAATGTTTTATAATGAACAAATTTTTTTTTATCGGGCCTTAAAATGGCCATTTGACCCCCCGAAACTCCCCCCCCCCCCCCCAACCCAACAAAAAAATAAAAAGTTTCTCGCTGAGATCTTGGATCTTGACCTGGTCGAGATCCAAGATTTCAAATCTTGATGCCATTGCTGCTAGTGTTTGTGAGGTGTTCATACCCTATGGACAGACTATTATCCACTTTTGTGCTTGCTGTAACCTGAAGGTGGCCTAAGTATCCTACAGCTGTAAGGTAGTTTATAGCCAAGGGGCAGGCCTACATTATCCTACAGCTGTAAGGTAGTTCATAGCCAAGGGGCAGGCCTAACCAACCCACCCCCCCCCAACACCCCCAAACAAAACCCACAAAAAAAAAAAGAAAAAAAAAGGAGGATGTTTTGTTTCTATATTTGGTGCTTGTTATTCAGCAATTGGAAGTCTCACATGAACAGGCCTTGTCATGCAGCTTTTGGTGGACAAAAGAACTTCATATTCCAACCAGGTGCCTGCTCATGGTCAAAATAGAGAAGGTAATGAAAATATACTTTCAGAAATGCTTATGTGTATCCTATGCACGCTGACATTGTACTTGGCTGTCATGTGTTTTTTCATTGCAGAGATCTTGTGTGATGTTAAAATGAACTTTCCTCTTTTATAGGCTGTGGTGCTTTATCTCTTTTATATGTACCTTAGTTTTTCTTTCGTTGCCTGATCTATCCATGCATGTCTACGTGAGTAATTCTTGTAACTTCACCTCATTTACCTTTGCTGATATCCTTATATTCTTTCTATGTAAACTGGCATTGTACTTGGTCTTCATGTGTTTTTTCATTGCGGAGATCTTGTGTGGTGTTAAAAGGAGCTTTCCTCTTTAATAGGGAAAGAAACAAGGTGAGATTGGGAGGGTACAAAAGAAGTGCTGGCTGTTAGGTCTTATATTGGGGATTGAGGCTGGTTTTAGGTTCAGTGTAGGGACTAGGGTTTAGAAACAGTAACTAGAAGTGGATTTGAGGAAAAAGGATAACTATTTTCTTACCATTTAAAAAAATTATAATTAGAGTAGGCTATTAACAGGATGTAGGATAATACTTGGATGAGAAGAATGGATGATAAAATTTCAAATCAAGAAAGGAAGAAAGAAAAAGAATAATACCTAGGAATCTCTTGTTTCAGATGTTTGTAGACCTTCTGATGCAAGCAAGAATCAAAATATCCAATTAGGTTTACAGGCAAAGGTCCCAAGAGTGTAATAGAGGAAATCCCCTCAGAAGTCAGAACGGTACCTGCATAGAGAAAAGATTTAGGGATAAATAAAGAGGTTGATCAAACCAGCTCTGAACTCCTGGAAACTTGGAAATGGAGGGACAAGAGAATCCAGTTTCTTTTGCTGCTGGCTTGCCAACATGAAGTGCTTGTCATAGTTATCCCAGCGACAAGGCAACCCAAGGTGTTGGGGGGTCGCCGGACGTCGAAGGCGCAAAGGTGCCTGGGTGTCGCCTAGGTGACACCGTGATAATTATTGTGCTTGTTATAAGGTTGCTTCACTAATCTTGTTTCACCGTTTGCATCCTTTTGGTTCTTAACCTATTACTGTCTTATGATACAAAATCAAAATTGGTACTTTGCTTTTGTCCATATATTTCAAGCTTTGATGCCATATGTTTTTATTAGAACTTTTAAACAGAAAGCATTATCTTAGAATGGAAGGATAGTTTTGCTTGTGTTTAGGAACAAATCCTGTGAATATGTGGACGAACAGATTGACGTTCTTGGCTGCAATTTGTTCAAAATTTGATGTTTATGAATTAATGTGTACCTTCAAACTGATTCATGGCTAATGTTCCTGTGAAGATGGTCATGGTTTCCCTCAACCACGAACTTATAAACCAGCACATTCCATCGGGGAGGAGTTTTTGGGCAGGTATGCCAGCAATTTGATTTTTATCAGTTGAATTCTTTTATCGGATAATGTTCTCCAACATTCTATTCAAGATGCAGAAAACTGAGGCTATTAAAAATGCAGGTTTACGAGGAATGCAAGCCTGGTGGCTTCAGGTGTGGCCAGGAATGTCTACAGAGTGGGTAATTACATAAAGGCTAATATTGATGACATACTATACCCTTACAGGAGGAGACCCAAATAAGACAGCTGAGTCTGCCTTTATTTTGTGACAATAAAGAAGAGATTGAGGGTTCTGCATTTGTTGGATTTTCTTGGTGCTCGGTTGCCATTGTTCTTGTTTCTTCTGTCTATGTTAATGTAGTATATGCATTGTTGATCATACTTTGAAAATCTATGGCCCCTTAAAATGACCTAACCATTACATTTCTAAACATTCTTCCAGACTATGTAATTTCTTTGCACCAACAGATTGAGGCAATGCCAATCAAATTAATGGAACCTCAATTATGTTAGTGAGAGATGTTCTCGTGCATCCAAATTCATCATCTGCTTGAATAACAATTTAGTCTCAATCTCATACTGTAATTCTAGTTATGCAAATGGCACTGACGAGAATGGTTTGGCTCGCGAGGCAGAGTTGGATCATCAACGGGTTTGATCTGGGCAAGCAGTAGTGCTTTTGCATTTTGTACCAAGCTATGTTTTATATCGCATGTGGTAGATCAAGTGTAGCCCAAAATTTGGTGATAGGTGAGTCTGTCGAACCTTATTTCTGTGCCAAATTTGAGAATAGGAAAAATAAACAATATATGGTTGAGTCATACAAACTGAATTAGGGTTTCAATTTTTATACGATGGATGCATGCTTTTCTTGTCCCGAGATTCATCCAACAATTTGGTTTTTTTGTGCAATGCCATGCCACATGACTGGAATTATTGAGGGTAATTTCATCTTTCTTTGATACCAATAAGTTGACAACCCATTCCCTTCTAATGATGTTGAAGAAGCTCTACATTGCATAGCATTAGGGTTGAATGATTTACTTGGTGATTAAGGTTGTCTTTGGTATCATTTTTATTTTTTATTTTTTTAGTATATTTTGTTTTTTAGATGTTTGGTATCAAAAAAATAAATTTTTGGTTTTTGGTAATAGTATTTTTTGCCAGTTTTGTGGTAAGAGTTAACGAGCATGTATTTTAAGGGAGGGTAAAATGATAAAACTAATTTTTTATTTTTTTATACCATTGGCTTCTCATCCTCTCTTTTCTAATCTCCCTTTTTGTTTTAATTGATTTAGTCATTATTAAAACATTTTTTTTGGTTGTCCAACTTTTGATTTGTTCTATTAAATGTCAATTATAACCAAAAACTGTAAGGGTTTCTAAATTTCAAGTCGATCAAGTGTAGTAAAAAATTGTAAGGTTTTCCAAATTTCAAGTCAATCGGAGTAGGAGATTAATAAAATATCAAGATTTGAAAACTTGTACGATTTGAAGAAATTTAATTCTTGTTTTTTATTTTGGCCACTTCAATTGTATTTTTCTGGTTGTTCAACCTCCAATTATATCTGTTGGATGTCATGAAAAGAATAGAACGGTAAGGGTGTTCAAATTTCATGTCGATCAAATAAGAGGATTATAAAATATCATTGCTTGGAAAATTTTACAACTTGAAGAAATTCAATTCTTGTCCTTCATTTTCGTCACATCAGTTGTATTTTTCTGGCCATCCAACTTTCGATCAAATGCATTGGATGTCAAGGCCAAGAAAAAAAGATAATGGTATAAATTTCAAGTCAATCGATTAAAAGGGATCATAAGATATCATGGTTTGAAAATTTTACAACTTGAAAAAACAAAAACACATTTTTATTCTTAATAGAAGACCAAACTTATTTCTCATTATATAATCTATTATACATAGTATCTATCACAACATTTTATTTTGGATAAAAAATATTTTTAAAATATAATTGTTTATAAATACATAAAATATTAATACAGAAATAGCCCTAATCCAAGCTTTAGGATGCAGCAATGAAACATACTCTGAAGATGACAATAAATGCGAGAATCGAATCATACATTATTAATGCTTGTATATCTTCACCCCCGGAGAGGTTTGGAACAGATCTTAGATTCAATGTTCATGCCCGGTCTCCTGTCTGATCTGCCTCATGTTGTTCTAAGCCCTAGCTATCATCATGCTAGCTTGCAACATGCTTAAGAGCAAAAAAGCATTGACCAAAAAAAAAAAAAAAAAAAAAAAAAGAAAAAAAAAATCAAGGAGCATGGGTTTGGCAAAAAAAATGTGCTGGATTTCTTGTATACAAAGTTATGTTACTGACTTGAAAAGGTGTCAAAAATAATATTTTTCTAGTCAGGGTTATTTTTTATTTTTATTTTTTTCTTTGTGCTTGCACGAGATGGATCCAATTCATCCCAATTTGGATTAATCGATTTGATCAATAAGATTCTTTTTAGTATAGTTTATATTTATGTTTATGAATTATTTATATGAATCATTTATTAAAATAAATTCTGAATCATAAAATAATAATAATTTAATACCATAAGAAATAATAATAGATGATCACAATGATGATAAACATCCTACCTGTCATATCAAGACCTTATCCATTTATTCTTATTTTGATCTCAGTTGTTTCATAAAAAAGAACAAAAGTAGCATAAAAATATCGGTACTATTGGTTTTTTTTTCCAGCCCATTTGATCGGTTTATGTTTTCAGTTTGGCTTAATCAGTACTTTTTTTTTGCATCCATCTTGACACAAAATAGTACCAAACAAGGTTCTAAATTCAGGTATCAAGACACAACATCGGTCATATCTAAATCTGATACGATGTGCGAAACCAATGAAAAACTGACATGTGACTGATATCATATGTGATAATATTAATACAGAATTGGATGGAGGATCAATCAAGTTCAAGATCAATATGAATCAATCGATCCATATCAATTACATGATTTATAATTTTTATTTTATTAAGAAAGAGAAAGAAGAAGAAAAAAAATGATGTGTAGCCTAACAAACTAAACCCAAGCTTTTTGGGGCTCGACCTGAACCTGCTATAGGTGAATCACGCACTGGACCGGCTGCTTAACTTGAGACGGGCCGGACCCGCCCAAAACGGCCGACGCCCCTCGCTCGCAAAGTTTGAAACGTACAGCACACCCAGAGCCAGAGGCGGAAAGAGAGAACTTTTTGGGCAAGCAACCTGAAACTGCATCTTGCAACCCACTATAAATAAATCCCACCAACTTGTGAGGAGGCGCGTGCCATTGCAGTTGTTCTTGTCTCGTTTTGCTGCCACCACCTGCCATCACTTTTCATTTCTTTTCTTACCCTATCTGTTTCTTTCTCCCTTGATCGATTTCTTTGTCTTGGTTTATTTAGAGAGGACTTGAGATCTTTTTCATTTTTTCTGTCGAATTCTTGGAGTACAAGCCATGCTTCTTTAGCTCGGGTTTTAATTTGGAATGGGGAAAACTGATTGGGATTCGGGAATGGATAGAGTGAAGAGGGTCTTGCGTTGTTGCAGTTGCTCTCTTTAGTGTAGCGATTGTTGTTGGGATTCTGTATTTAATTTTTTGAACGTTCAGTTGTCAGATCTTTCGACCCGATTTCCGAATCAATCAGTTGGAGTAGAGAAGATAGGGGTTCAAATTTCTTTGGCAGGGGTGTTCTTTCCTTCTTTCTGTGTTAAATAAAAGGCTCCTTTAAGATGGCCGCTGCTGCTGCTTGTAAGCGGGGTTTACAGTCGGTATCGAATTCAGGAGTTTACTTCTCCACTTTCAGAGGATTCAATGCGTCAAGTAAGGTCACTGGTCTAGACCCTGTCTACCTCGGAGCCTCTTCCATTGGTTTATCTGCTTCTTCATCTTCAAGTTTGCGATCCAACAGATTCTATAGTAGGCAGATGTCACAATTAGTTAAAGCCAACGGCTCCCGGGCCTTTCTTGTGGATACGCTAGCTCTGGTAATTGACCTGTCCTTCTCTTTTCTCTTAACCTCCACTTGGAGACTGGACATTTGGTTTCAATTTCTTTCTTATGTTACAATGTAATTTGAAGAGAATGGAAGATGATCTTTTGTTGGAACACTTGAATGTGGCTTTGGAGGTTTAGGTTTAGGATTGATTTCCATTGTGTTTAAGTTTCTGAAAAGCCGAGGAAGGATGCTGTCTTATTTTCAGGTTAGGAAATTGGAGGCTCACGGTTTGCCCACAAAACAAGCTGAAGCAATCACAGCTGCCATTACTGTAGTTTTAAATGACAGCTTGGAAAATGTTGCCCAGTCATTTGTCACGAAAGAGGAGATGCAGAAAGTAAGGATGTTATGGTTTGCGTCATCAATTTTTTGTTCCATTTGCTTTATGCTTGTTGTTTGTTACTTTGTTTTCCATTGATGCTAATATTCGTTTTATACTTCACCAATGCGCATAATGGCATACCACATGAGGTTTGACCTCCAATTTTCTATGTTTATGCATGCAGTTGGAACTGGTTAATGAATCCAATTTGTCGCAATTCAAATCCCAAGTACATAGTTCCCAGGTATTCACTGCATCTGTATGATGCTTTAACTTTTGAGTCGCTTCTAAGGTTTTTATTTTTGTTATTTCTACCTTACAGCATTTTAATGGGTACAACTTCAATACAAATTTTAGTATGCTATATTGTACTTTAGCATAGAGTTCATTGATCATGAGCAGCTTACAGCTATGCCTTTATTAATTATTGAATTTCATCGGAGTATGGCAAGTCCCAAGAGGGGGCCATCTCTGTACGTGACACTAACTTGTTTACAGAAATCTATTTAGCATCAACTTGGATCTAATGTCAGAGTATGGTGATGGTACAGTGTTGGACTGGCAGACAAGTAAACATAAGATTCATGGACTCTGCACTTATTTAGATGACAATGAAGAATCATTTCATTCAGTTGTATCATATACCTATGAATGACTGAGGTCATTAATGAATAAGCAATGTCATCTTTGTCACCTAAAGCCATATGTAGTGAAAAATAAAGGTGGTTTGGGATGGTGGATTTGTTTATATCATGATAAACAAAGGGATATAAACAATTAGAAGAATCACACTAGGATGTCCATATTATCAAAAGTTGATACTTGTCTGATCTAGTTACCGCATCCATTTAGAAGATGCCAGGTGAATAGGTGATGCAAGAGGATGTTAAACACAATCCTACTTGCACTAGGAATTAAGAATCTTAATTCCACTGTGATTAGGAGACTAGTTCCAGTCCTAATAAGAAACGTTAGAAGAAAATCTGATCTTTACTAGGAGAATGAAATCGAAATTTAATTTATTAAAAGCAATTGGAATCAAAAGCATAATGAAATAATTCTGGAAAATTCAATGATCAGATCTAAACAGAAGTAGATCAAATTTCTAACAATTTAGATGCAGATCAAAACTGATCATGCATTTGATAAAAGACAGGATTCTATCTCATCTGGACAGGTGCAGCAGAAGTTGTGGTTACAGGACAGAAAAACAAACCCTATGTAGCATCTGATCAGAGTGATAACAAGGATGTACTAATGATGATTAACATCACAGATTGAGATACTGACAAACCAATCAATTATGTAATAGATGATGGTTAACAGAAAGAAATAAACCAGAGATTTGGTCCATCATGGTCCATCTGGATCTCCAGATGTAAAACAAAACAAAAATGAAACTTAGGTTGTAAACTACCTGAAACTCTGCAGACAATCAGAATCTTCTTGCTTTCTGAATTTTCGCAGATTGTGTGCTTTGGTGTGATCAAATGCAAAAAATGCTGCTGGAAAGTATTCTTACGGAAGGGTGGCTAAGAGTTTTTGATCTGTTTTAAAAATAATCTCTGAATCTGCGTGGACACAGTGTTGAGTCCCATCATACCTTTCCTTTGATCAGAGATTTTAATCTTAATTCAAACTGCAGGATTAGTAGAGTGTACAGATCTCTTCTTTGAAGCCTGGCCTTATTCACCGTCGATTTCTAGGTGAGAAACAAAATAGAAAGACATGCACTGCGAATCCCAACTTGTACCAGAACTGGGTGGGTCCCACTTACAAAATCTACCGGATAAAAAATAAACTTGAAACAGGTGCTTCTAACAAGATATATGAATTTGAAAGGCAAAACCTCCCCCCCCCACCCAAAAAAAAAAAAAAAACTCATTAAGTTATAATAAAACTCCAACTATCGTGCATACATCAAATAGCTCAAAATCATTTGATTATATGACAAAATCTTTGCATGATAATCTATATTGTAGGACCTAACCTGTTGTGGTTCTTGATCCTTTAAAGATGAAACATTTTCCTTAGACTTCAAACCTAGATGTATGACAGCCTAAAACCTTGGACCATACTATAATTACAAAGTCTGCTTGTTAGTTGTTACAAAAAAGATTTAAAATAATGGATTGAATTTTTTTTTTATCTTTTATGTTTAGGCTTATAACTCTTTTTATTTTTTTTAATGAATGCTTTAGAAGACAACCTAATCCCATATGGCCTTCAATACAATTCTATTCAATCACTATTCAAAGAACAATGGGTAGTTATGCAAGTGTCAACAATTGGTGGGGATGGGTTTCTAGGTGATCTCCTGTTGTAGAGATCTACCCTGGAAACTTCCAGGTGAATCCGCTGTTGACAGCCTAATAAGGGCCTTTTTAATTCCACCGTCTTTTATATTTCTGCATGATAACATCCTGCCCTTACTATGAAAAAAAGTCTGTTTCTTTGGGTAGTTTTCATTTAGAAAAGTTGGATCTCAAAGGCTTGTCATATAAGGGGAAACTCAAGATGACATAGCGCAAGAACTTGAGGAAAAGCTTCAATCAAGTAGATGTTGCAAAAAGCGGTCAATTTTCTTCTGGTCCCATTTGGGTACCACTGAATCCAGTGGACCCAACCTTTCTCAGAGGAAGGAAAACCATTTCTTGGGGCTAGTATGGTATATATTATAAACCATGTTGACTTCATATTTTTGGAGATATTCAGAATCTTTTCTATTGAGGTTGTAGGGTTATTTTCTAATCTCTCTGGGTTAGTATTTCTTTTTTCCGTCTGGTTACAGATATGGTTCTAGGAAATAATTATGTTATTCTAGGGTACTTTGACTTTGTAAGTTTATGTCCAAACTTGGTTCTTTAATAGCATAAGTTGAGCTGAGTGCAGCACCATTGGAAACTTAGTTTGAGCGGATTTGAGTAGTATTGTTGTCATTTCTTTAGGCCCTTTTTCTCTTTTGTGTTTGTGTATGGATGGGTTCCTCCCGCCACGGGGGGGCATTGCTCGATTTTGGTGTTGCTGGAGAGGTTTCTTACTTACCTATCTAATGCAAGAAAGATTTTATTGGAGAGTTATAGCTTAAATATTGGTAGAGTTAAAGTCTAATTAATTTATTGGAGTTGAAGCTAGGAGGAGTCTAGAGTCTGGTTAAAATCTTCTCATATAGACATAGTTGTCAAGGCACCAAGGCGAACCAAGGCGTTAGAGGCCTGATGGGGCACCTAGGCAACCAAGGTGCCTAAGTTTCCAAGGCGTCACAAGGGCGCTTGGGTAATTCATAATTTTCATATGTGTGTAACGAGCCTTTTATTGAGAGGAATGAAGTGAGCGGAAGAGGATATTTAGGAGTAGACTTCATTTTGTACATGAAGAATCTACCTAATTCAAATCTAGATATTGGATCAGCAAGATCATTAGTGTTGTATGAATTTGACAAACATTATTATTAGGGTTGTGGAAAGATTTGAGTGTTAAATCAATCCTATACGTGCCTCCAGCCAAGCCAAAGTCTGAACACATGCCATGGCCAAGGGGTCTGAGCAACTATCATTTTCCTTATTCTACCTTCAGCTGCAATAGGGTCGGATTGGGCTGGGCATTTGCAAACCCTAACCCTGCCATAGGCCCTTTAAGGTTAACCCTAACCTAGTCCAACCCTGTCAGGGTCAGACAATGTCCAACCCTAACCCTACCCGACCCTAGTTGGGCCTTGCCGGGCCGGGTTGACCCTGACTGTCACTGAATCAGGGTCGGGTTAACCTTGATTGGCCCTGAATTCGGCATATTAACAAATGACACGCCTTAATTTAAGATTGGATCTAACCCTATATTCCATTACTACATAACAAAATAATGCTAATATCCTAATTACTCTCAATCTCATTATTTAAGTAAACTGAAAGTCTGGAGCAGAATGAAAGTGAAATGCAATAAACCCAATACTTCAATCTTCAATTACCCAAAAGTCAATGAAATGCAATAAACCCTAATTAAATTAATTTCCTTCCTTCATCGTGTTATTGTTCTTTTCTTAGCTCCGATTTGAGGAATTAGAAGGACTGGAGAAGATACAGAGATAGGATGCTGCTGCCTCCAAGGGTTTCACAATTGCTGCAGGTTTAAAAGGTGGAATGAAGATACTGCCTTGTTGACAGCTATGATTAACGGTTATGCTGAACATGGGTAGAGTAGAGAAGCTTTTAATTTGTTTGAGAAGATGTCAAGGGTTGGGGTTAAGGCCAGATTATGTTACCTTTGTTGGTGTATTTAGTTCCTGTAGCCATGCTGGACTAGTAGACCTTGGTTTCCACTACTTCAACTTAATGAGCATAGATTACCAGATTAATTTAGGAAAAGAACAGTATGGCTGCATGTTTAAAGCTTGTATTTCTGTAACTCGAAAATCATCAAAGAAGTCCTAAATTAAATGCTGCAGAAAAATGTAGGTATAAAAATCTTACCTTTAACCTGAACTGAAGCTTGATCGGCAGCTGGCAGGGATGAGCTCTGGAAAGGCGATGCAGGCACTAGGTTGAGAGGTGAGGCAAGCAGAGAGGTGGAGGAGGGGAGAGTTTAACCTGAACTGAAGCTTGATTGGCAGCTGGTAGGGATGAGCTCGTGAGAGGAGGCAGGCACTAAGCAGAGGTGAGGCAGGCAGAGAGGCGGAGAGGAGAGGAGGCCGTTACAGCCTTCAGAGTTAGGGCTGTGAGAGAGAGGTGGAGTGCGAGTGTGTTAGGTAACTTAGGATTATATATATGTATATATATATATATATATATATATATATATATATATATATATATATATATATATATATATATATATATATATAGGGTTGGGTTGGGTTGGGTTGGGTTGGGTTGGGTTGGGCTGGGACAGGCTCAGCCCGAGGCCTCAACCCTGGCCCGGCCCGACCTTAACAAGGTTTTAATAAAATTTGGCCCTAACCCGGCCCTATCAGGCTTGAGGAGGGTTTGGCCCTGGTCGGTTTGAGGGCGGTTAGGGTTGTCAGGGTAAAACTTGCACCCTCTACTTGAGCATGAACAAGATTCTCTATGGTATAACAGTATCTGGGGTGGGAAGGGCTTAATGTACCGATCTTATTTGGTGCCACTAGAAAGCATCTTAGACAGCTTCTTATCTGTTGCCTCCTTTTTCTACCTTCCTCTTTAAGATTACTTCTTATATTAGGGGAACAATTGCTCTTTATTTCGAAAGTTCCATCAGACAGATGGATAGCCATATCATTGTTGTTCCTCTTTAATAAATGTTTCTTTAATTTTATATTTTATTTACTTAAGATATTATTCATAAATAAGCAAATAACCCCCCCCCCCTTTGAATAAAATAAAAATAGTCTAAAATTTAAATTCCAGAAGGATAAAAAGTCAACCATCCAGTTCAAAAACAAAAATCGTATTTTTGGGTATGGGGGCAATTTTCAACTTCCAAATGCTAGGTTTTTTTCCAAATATAAAAGTTCCATAAATTTTATTATAGTAAAGCATCACTAAAAACCAAGTGCGCGCCAAAATAATCTCTTGTTTTAATGCCCAAAAAATAATTTACATTTAGACGACTTTAAACAGCATTCGTGTACTTCGAACAAGGTTTGATCGGAGTATAACTCCTTCATTATAACTCGGATTCAAGCAATCTCGGATTTGTTGGAAAACTAATTATGCTAGCTTTTCAATGAATTCGAGATTGCTTGAATCCGATCTATATTAAAGGAGTTATACTCTGGTCCAATTTGTTAGAAGTACGCAAATGTTAGTTATATATACGTGTTGCCTATTTAACTCATTATTTATTGCCTTGTTGGTTTTCTCATATTAATTAAGGTATGTCTTAAATGTTGATTATTTATGTAGAATGCTGCATATATATAAACATTAATATAGTATTAATACTTTAGAAATAAAAAAATACACTAGGAACGCCTTGGTTGCCTAGGCACCCAAGATGGCCTCGAATACCTTGGATCGCCTTGTCGCCTTGACAACTATGAACCATATCCCAAAATCAATTTAAGATGCTTAGATGGTGTCCTTGTTTTTGAGTGTGGAACAAAGAGAAAGTATATTAATATTACTGAAAACATTTGTTATAACTAAAATATTATATAAAATTTTCTTTAAAGCAAAAGGAGTAGCAATATAAAGAATAAAGATTATTCTACTGATTTTTAAGCAATACAAAAAATTAGAAAATCAACTCTTAGTTATACTCATTGGATATTATTTTCCAAGCAAAAAGTGGCTGGATTTCAGTCCACCATACAAGTGCCACCAATGCAGTACTTCACCCCCATTATATGATTGGATTTTATTCCTTAAACGTCTGTGATTCCTTGTCATGTACAATATTTTTAAAATAGGAAAAAAATCGAAAAGAAGTTCTACAGGTTCTATGAGTGTTTATTTTGGGGAAATATCATTCCTTTAAAACAAATGGAGCCCAAGGCTAGAGTTGATTTTACAGGAATAGTGCGAGAAGAGAAACAAAATTTTGTTGAGCTAAGCCAGAAATTATTTTACTGAAATGTAAATAAAAAAATTTGGAAAACAACTTTGAATATATTTTTCTGGATGTTGAAAGAGGGGGGGGGTTCAATTTTCACTCCTAGAGGGTACCACTCCTATCATATGCTCTGATTTTTTTTTTCTCACTCAACAATGCCAACGCCTAAATAAACTTCCTTCTCTTGTAGGACTTGTTATATATATATATATATATATATATATATATATATATATATATATATATATATATATATATATATATATATATATACATTCTCTTAATGTCTTTAGCATGTGATTTGATGTGAGCCATTGACTATTTATTCTCTTTCTGACAAGTCCTCCCCAATAATTTCAAGGATGTTGAGGATGTTGGCTAATCAAATGTCTGCAAGATCAAGATATATATATATATATATATTCTTAATGTCTTTTGCATGTGATTTGATGTGAGCCATTGACTATTTATTCTCTTTCTGACAAGTCCTTCCCAATAATTTCAAGGATGTTGGCTAATCAAATGTCTGTAATAGATTTGTGAAACCATGTCTGATGTCAAAGTCAGTCTCAAATTGAAAATTGTCAAAAGTCTAGGCAACAACAAGACCTTGACCATACTGCGAGTCAATTTTGGCCTGATTGTCCTTTTATGTTGATTCTATAATATGATATGACTAGCCTAGGCCAATCTGTATTTACTTGCTCTGTCATGTTGGCCGCTTAGGTTTCTGATGGTCATACTGTCTTCATGCAGGACAACCATTTCTCTTTGTTGCAACGTGAGACTGAAAAACTCCGGAATGATATAGAGAAGATGCGAAATGAATTGAAGTCTGGTTCAGTAAAGTTTTCCCTCAGTGATATATGCATGATAATGCATCTTTCTTTGTTTTTCCAAATTCATCATTAGTACATTGTTTTTAACTCAGGTATGAGATTGACAAGGTAACTGCTGGGCAGCGTTTGAGTTTGAATCTTGAAAGAGGGTGAGGAAATTATGAGTTCATCAATTTCTTCTTTTGTGGGAATTGCATAATAGGATTTGGGTGTGCCATTTCCTCAACAAGATGTGTTCTTCATAAACTTCTTCTATGGGAATTGATAGATGATGTTTACCAAAATGCAGGCACATACGTGATGAACTTGCCAATCAAAATTCAGAAACCACCAATCTAACTAACAAGCTGGACCGGGTGAGTTTTATAAATGTTGAAAATGTATTTGAGTTATGATTGTATGTGCTGCATTAACTTTTACTGAAGAATCTTATTTACAGGAAATCCATACATTAAGGGCCCAACTTGAAGCAGCAAAATATGATGTGATAAAATACTGCATAGGTACTCTTGTCTCAATCTCGGCTGTTGGACTTGCCGTTATCCGTATTCTGATGTGAGGGTATTGGTTTTTGTGCAATTAAAGGTTACTCAAGTGAAAGAAATTGTAGAAATTTCAAAGTTTTTCCTCCTCTCCAACGATATTGTATGCTGAAAAGTTTTAAAATTCAGTTGCGGCATCGGTTGGAAATTGGCCCAAGAAAACATTCGATAATTTGAATTTGGGCTGAATTTTTCTTTTCAATTCCCTTTTTGGTTGCATCATTACAAGAATTTCAACAATATAACAGGACATATACCCATCCTGATGTTCGTGATATACATATTCAATTCAGGATCTTATATGAGATCCCTTGGATCATGAAATGTACTTATTCGATCCCCACTGATGATAATGCATGGGATTATTTCCCCATTCTTTATCAACAAGTTTACATCAAAATGGTGGTAGACATGTTCTATTTAGTTTCAGAATCTAATTCAATTGAGGGACAAAGATCAGTACAAGCATTTTATCACATTCTTTTTCTTCATAAATGTATTCTCTCCTCATTTATTACTTGGCTTTCCTCTCTATTTTATGAACCGATGATGCTGTATCTGTGTAGGATTCCAAGATATGGTGCTTGCTTACCCATTTTCTACATTGTGCCTTGTAATCACTATATTTTTAAAGTTTTATTTTCTCATTTCACATAACTGTTTAGGTTGAAAATTTGACATCTGTGTATGCCTATGTAGAGAAAATTTTTCTATACTAGGATGAACAATTCACACATGTCATATTTATCTTCCACATGTATGTTGTAGATTTAAATAACTTTGACTTTTCCCAAAATCCCATCCAATTAAGTGATTAAGTGCATTGATGACCCTTGGAGATCATGGGTGAAGGAAAGGAAGACTTGGTCCTAAACTTTAACATAAATTTTGACTAAATTTATGGACATGGTCATCCATATTGATTATCACTTACTTTCAAGGATCAGCCAGGGTTTTTGATGGACCAATCCCATCCACTCCGATTTTTTTAATAGTTTGTGATATGTGTCAATCGTTCAATGGTTAGGATTTCCAGATGTTGATCGTACACTATTAAAAATAGTAATTTTTTGTATATTTTTAATAATAAAAAAAAATCTATCCAACCTTGGATCAGTCTAATTCTAAAAAGGTAACGTCTCGAATTTGGATTGAGATCGAATCAACAAGGGCTGATAACGATTCCTTTAAGTATGACTTTGAGAGATAATAGCTCATACCACCGATTTAGAAATCATGCACCCAACAAGTGGTGCAAGTTTTGCCCTGACAATCCTAACCCATTGAGGTCCGTCCTGAACCTTGGCAGGTTGAACCCGGCCCAAACCAGGGCTGGATTAGGGCTTAATTTTTTATCAACCCTGGCAGGGTTGGGTTAGGGTTGATCCCCTGGATTGAGTCCAGCCCGGCCTGGCCCGACTATATATATATATATACTCTGGGAAGCGTTGCCCACTCTAAGAGGCGTTGAGACATTGTCTGAGAGATTGAGAGTCGACTGTCGAAAAAGATTAGGTGAGAAACGAAATCTCCTCAGGAGTTTTCCCTATTTTGAGTTAAATGTTTTTTATAGTTTGATTGTTATCATTTTGACTTCATTTGTTGATCTATTAGAAAACTGTATGAAGATTTTACTTTGTTTTGAGTTATGTGTTTTCAATCTTTCTGTTGTTTTTTTGACAGATTGAATATGTTGTTTGATTTTTGTTGTTTCTATTTTATTTATTGATCTTTTAGAGTTCCCCTCAGTTTTGACTACCAATTTTGTTCATATTTTGTTCATATTTTCATCGGTAGAGATTTATAATTCCCATGAGTGTTGTAATGGACAATCAAAAGCATGTTTAATGATCGACATGAGATTTCGATTTGAACTAAGATCAAATGGGTTTTAAATGAATTGTATGATTGATATCGTTTATCCTCTATTTTTTTCTCTTTTAATCTACGGGGATTTTTTTTTTCTCTTTTTACCTCCTCCTGAATCAGGGTTAATCAAGGTTAACCCGGCTCAACCCGGTCCTATCAGGATCAATCAGGGTAGGTTAGGATTTTAGGCCCAATCTTGCCGGCTGCTATGGTCAGGGTTAGGGTAGTACATTTTCTAACCCTGGCAGGAGTGGATTGGGTTAGGGTTAAGTTTAAATAATCAGGGTTGGGGTTAGGGTTTTGAAAAACCCGACCCAAGCCGCCCTGTTGCAGCCCTACACCCACCCAACCAATTTTGATAAGCCACGTGATACATGGTGATGGATCCCTAGCCAATTGTACGCGACACTTATATCTGTCACCTTTTGGCTTTTGGTTCGAATGATTTAAAGAGGGAAAAAGTTTTCCAGTCCGTAGAGCAAAGAAATCAACGGATGCATGATAAGAGGGGAGCATTAGGGGTCATTCGTAAATAAAGTTTATGGACATGTTGTCCTACATAATTACCTTTGGTTCATCTGATAAATTTTAATCCAATAGCATCTACTATCTGTAAGGATGTAAATGGATGATTGAAAATTCCGATCTGATTCGAATTTACATACAGGATTCTGATAGTAAGGGTTAGATTTGGATATCTGTCAAACTGCCAAGATTATATCCACTCCGTTTAATCTAGTATTAAGACCATAGATATTTAAATTGAAAACGGAAAAAATACATAACGGAACAGCGCGAGTTTTAAACAAAGCAAAACAAGAAGAATATGATTAAAAAAAAAAAAAAAAGAGTCAAACTTAAATCATTCTTGTCACTCCTGGAGAAGCATGCCATCAAGGTTTTCTTTGCTCAATTAAATCAAAATTTATAATCCTTTTTGGTAGTCTTTGTAATATGGGGAGGCTGACGATATTACTCTGTAAATTGTGGACCCCTTTCCAAGTAACGAAACATGGCATTGTATTAGGACTGAAAATGAAATTGATACTTCAAGGATAGCAAACCTCCTAGAAAGAGAGATGAAGAAGGGAAGAATATAAAGAAAACTGAGAGTTGTATATATTGATACCCATTACAGAAAACCTAACGTCCTTATATAGCTATGAAAGTCTTTCCTTCTAACCACTATAACATACTATTACAACGAACTAACAAATTATCCTAATGATTCTGTGCAACACCCCTTGGGCCTTATGCCTACATATGCAGCCATAACCTGTCAAGTTGTTCTCACCCGATCCCTTGTCTTGGTGACAAAGCATTAATGGCCTCAAGGTTCATAACACATTGAAATATAAAAGAGCTCATATGCTGTGATCAAAGTGTGGTAGATCGAAGAGCAAGATCTCTTGCGGTAGGAGCACTTACCAAGGACTAGATTTCAGTTGATATACATATCAATGTATTGATATACGTGTCTGGTAGTGGTGATGGTGTTGATAGGACGGAGAGAAATAGTTTTTGTACTGTTAAACGACAGTTAGGAAGGGGAAGGAAGGAAGGAAGGTGGTAACCCAAGGAATCGAATCCTCTTCTTCACGGTTCTCCGGCTCCCATCTCATTCAACTGTTGGAGGGGGTTGGAGTTTGAGCCGGCTCACCCCTCCAATGATTGGATGGAGTGGGAGCCAGGGAGCCATGGAGGAGAGAATTTGGACGAGTATCCCAAACATTAATACCCACGAAGAAATAAAATGATTTAAGCAGAGATGCATGATAGAGAAATTTACGTGGTTGAATATGGAGCAAGATTTTTTCAAGTTCAATCGCTCATGTTGATGGTCTATTAATTGGAATCAGTTCAGCGCATAAATCAATGTATTGGCATGAGTATAGATTACAATTTGAGAGACGATTGGGCTTGATAGGAACCGGATCCGTTGAATGTGATGTGTTACATCCATTTTGCAAAAACAAAATAATGATGAATTATTATGTAAAATGAGGTAACCGTTTATTAGACGATAGAGTGAGAGCTACGCTAGCACCTCTCTCTCTCTCTCTCCCCCGATCCTCTTCCTAATAAATCCACTGTCCCCTTTCCCATTGGTGAGTGTCGACTCAATTTGTTCGGTTGAAACTTGATATGTGAGTAAAGAATTTTGTGGTTCATCTATCTCACACCATTTGCAGGGTGTGCAACCCACCTCTCGATTATGGGTCCCACTAGACTTGGATGACGTAGGATCAAAAGAGAACGTACCCCAGTAGGGTGAGGACCCGTACTCTATTCACACATGGATTCCGTACATGGTGAGTGAGCTCCTCCCCACTCCCTCCACTCCTTTTTTTCAGCACCATGTCTCTACCACATGGATTGTTCTTCGGGGTTGATTAATGATTATTTGTTTTTTGACACCCTATGTTTTATTAGAGTCTAGGGATACACCACCAAGAGGGGAGTACATTTTGTAGAAATAAATACATGAGAGTCCAAATCATGGTGTTTGCATTCAATTTAGTGGACATCAACCAATAATGCAATTCTTGGAAAACAGAATTATGCAAGTTTGGATCACCTGCTTGTACATGTACCCTACATGAGATTCCATTACTGTTGATATGATGTGGGACCTACCTCTAAGATGTGGGACCCACGAGATATGAAAGGTGATGAGATCCCAAGAAAGATACAAGTATATGCGATGAACTATTCTCACTTCTGCCTAGTGGAGGATGCCATGTGACATGCCAATTGTATGTCAAATCATAGAAGAGAAGAAAATAATATTAGACACATGTTAAATTCAGGCTCCTAATGTCGTATCTTATATTTGCTATAGAATGAGAATAAGTTAAAGAGCAAGACATATTCGTTCAAAACTCAAAATGCATAATTAGCAAAAAAAGACGTGTTCTAGAATGTATTACATTGGATTAATGCATTCCATGATCCAAAGAAGACATGTCACAATATATTCTTGACATAAAATGTATTCCAAAAAAACATATCAAATGCAATCTTAAATTTAACCACAAATAGGAGAAAGTGGAACCTACGTCTCACAAAAAAAATGAAGCTCCACCTAATTACCTGTTACATTTTTTATATAAGGTTGTAGACCCATGCATCTTATTTTTACCACAAAGGGGAGGTAATTGGGTCCAATGAGCCACACAACAATGTAACTAGGGGTTCCAATTGAGCCCAAGATGATATATATATCGAACCAGTCCGATTAGGCCTCGTCTAAATCGAAATTGAACCTTATTGGGTAATGGAGAATCCGGTGAAAATTCAAAATCGAACCAGACCAATTGATAAAGTTCAAACTAAATCAGATCGATAGGATTGAAACCAAACTAGCCCAATAACGGACCGATTGATAAGAATTCATTAAGTCAACATTTTATTAAATGTAAACGTAAAAATCCAAAACTGAAACCGAATCAACCAAATCATGGCTTGATAGAGACCATTAAACAAGCCCGATAAAATCTGGTGGGGCCACGTCCAAAGGTGGATCTGCAACCCACGAACCATGTGAGATCAAGGGAAAGGTACCCATAGGGCTAGAGGATCCAGAAATATGCACCCGAGACCCGACCCACATTGACAGATTCAGATGCAACACAATCTTGAATTTCCCTGTTTTTATTTCTTCGTTTACAAAAACAAAAACCTCCAAAATAAAGAATGAGAATGAAATGGATGGACCATGTTTACCACACAAGTGACTCATGGAGAAGGGACATTCAGTAAGGGACACCACTCAGACAGAACTCAGAAAAGAGGGCAGGTGAGTCGAGCAGTGGGTACAGCTACGAGTTGAACCGCTCTAGGAGCGGTGAGTCCGTAGACATCATTCATATCAAGCTCACTGGGTTTCATGCCGTCAGGCAACTCCCACCAGAAACAATGGAGGAGGTTGCTCACTGCCAACTCTAATGAGTACAGCCCCAACTGCATACCTGGGCAAGATCTCCGACCCGACCCGAACGGCAAGAACTGGAAATTGCCACCCTTGAAGTCTGGTACACCCTCACTCATGAATCGGGACGGTTTGAACGTATCCGGTTCGACCCACGAGTCCTTATCCCTCCCAATGGCCCAACCGTTGATAACCACGCGAGCACCCTTTGGGATGGCGTAGCCTCCTACCTCTGCCTCCTCTGCGGTCTCGTGGAGCATAAGTGGGATCGGCGGATGGAGCCGGAGCGTCTCCTTCATTGCGCATTTGAAGTAGTTGAGCTTCTCTAAATCCGTCTCTTGAACCCTCCTCTCCAATCCTACCACCTCCTCCATTTCTTGTTGCACCTTCTTCAGTTCCTCCGGACTCTTCATCAGCTCCGCCATGGCCCACTCTATTGCCGATGCCACCGTTTCTGTTCCTCCGAACATCACGTCCTGATATGATCAAAGCTAACATTCTCATTTTTATCTAAAAGTTTGAATTTTGGAGACGAAAACTTCAACATGGTATCCGAGTCAATCATGTTCGATTTATCCTACATTAATTAAAGGGAAAATTATGTATACTATCCCTGAACTATGGATTAATTACATCTATCATCTATTAGTTTCTGACAATTACATATACCATCCCTAATTTCAAAAACATGTAACAAAAAAATTCATTCCATTAATGGTATTAATTCTAGTTTTAAAAGAAGACCATTATACCCTCACTTTCTTCCCCATTTTTCTTTATAATAGGTGTAAAAAAAAAAAAAAAAACAAAGAATCATATAAAGAATTGTGCTCTCTCTCATCTTTTTTTATTTTTTTTACATCTATTGTAAAGAAGAAGACGAGGAACAGAATGATGACAAAGTTGTCTTTTAAAATCTAGATTTAACACTGTTAACAGAATGGACTTTTTTGTTATAAGTTCAGAAACTAAGAATAATATATTAATTATCAAAAATTAGTGCATGGTAAGTGTAATTAGTTATAAGCCAAGGATAGTACATGTAATTTAACGGTTAATTAAATAATTATGTATGGATCACCTAACGGATAGGATAATCGGATAATCGGCCCACATGTACAGTCTCTTAGTGCTTCACCTAAAAACTTAAGCTTTTAAATTAAATAATTGATTCATTACTCACCATAATAATGGCCTTGATGTTATCCCGAGTGAGAGTAATGGAAGCTTGTAACTCATCCGATTCACCGCTCTTCTTAGCTTCTTCACTATAAAAAGCGAGCAGATCATCCACCATATCGGTTTCAACGTCCGTATCATCAGATGGTTCACTACACTTTCTTTTAGCCACGTGTTCATCGATGATCTTGTCGATAAACACATCCAACGAATTGCGAGCCTTGGCGAGTCTCTTGTGGAACCCCTGAGAGTTGACACAGCCCAGCCAAGGTATAAAATCGGCCCAGTTGAAAGCACCAAACAGCTTTGAGAATTCCTGCAGTATAGATACGAACTTCTCCTGACCTTCCAAGATATCTGACCCGAAAGCTGCTCTGTAGGTGATGTTCATTGTGAGAGAGAAAACAAGCTTTCCAATGTTAATGGGCTCACCGAGTTTGGATGCCACGTTTCGGATCATTGAGTTCACCTCGTCTCTGACGGACGCCCATGACTCGGCTCTTTTGCGACTGAAGAGCCTCATGACGCAGATCTTACGCATCTGTCGCCAAAAAGGACCGTAGTGAGCGAAAGCCATGTCAGCTCGGTCGTAGGTGAGGTATTTAATGGCGATATTGGCGGGGCGGTTAGAGAAGATGTTGTCTTGGACTTGGAGAACCTGGCGAGCCATGTCAGGGGTGGATACGGCCACCATGTGTAGGAAGCCCAGCCGGAGATGTAAGAGACCACCGTATTGGTTGGCTAGATTAGCGAGTCCACGGTGACTGAGTTGGTCCATCATGTTCATGTTCCCGAGTATGGGTAGCCCTGTTGGTCCGGGTGGGTAGGGTAGTTTCCTGCGGAGCCTTAGGGAGACACCCAATAAGAATAATAGAGGTAGCAGAAGGAAGAAGAAGATGGGTGTAGGTTGTAGCAGAGCAGAGTAATCCATGACTGGACGGACACACGCAGCAAAACCTGTTTGGTTGGTTTTGAAAACCTGTTTGGTTGGTTTTGCTGGGTTTTTAGAGAGATAACCGAGCCTTTTATAAACGCGGTTTTGAGATTTGTGGATAGTATCTGTTGAGTAATGTTATACAAGTACATAAGCACAACTAACTATATTGTGTTTAATTAATTCTTTATTTGTTTAAGGTTAGGTGTGGGATTACGATTATGGCCCACACCTTTTAGTTGATGTTTAATAAGATTTCCATTGTGGGTCATCTGTAATCATAGCCCTTTGGTATTAGGGTCGGTGATGATCATCAATTTTAGTGTTTGAAACTTCAAAATCTTGATTAACAAAAGTTCATCTAGAAGTGGAGATTAATGGGCCAGTCCTTCACCGACCACCCCCTCTCTCTCTCTCTCTCTCTCTCTCTCAATATGTTGGATGCCAAATTCCCACGTGGAGCTCGTGGAAAACAACTTAAGCCATGAAGGTTCAGCTCCCCCCACCTTGAACATATACAAATATGGGAAATTTCATTTGTAACGAGGTTTTTATCATAATTATTATTTGCTTCACTCTATTTATGTATATGAAAGTTATCATGATAATTTCTTTTAATGCATAATCATTGGATTTTTTTCTTGATACATTTTGACTTACGTGTGTAGATCTTCTCCTCACTTGGTAACCATCCCACGACCTTTGGGAGCCATGCATGGATGGGATGTGTGGGATCTACACCCATCAATAGCTCCCAAGGGCATAGAGTGGTTATCAAGCGAGGAGAAGCAATGAATGTCCTTGGTGTCAGCATTTGTTGTTAAAACTTTATATCAAATCCAAACCGGCAACCCCAAGGAATCGGAATTGAAATTCATAAAGGTCAATTCCATTGTTGAACCATGATATAGAGATGATTGTATGACGATAGATTAGGAACTATTCGGATAAGTCACTTGTCAAATTCAAACCAAATGATATTGTTTTAATTAGGTTAATTTCTGTAGAACATCCTTTGAATCTATATATAACGTGTCGTGTGATTATTTATCTGTGTTTTCCTTTGTCCATTTTCTAAGGTGTTAAAAGCCCTTTTGACATCAATTCTCTAATTCATTACGGAAGTTACAATGTATAAGGGATCTTTTGCGCGATATGAAAGACCCCAGGTGCCCTATTGACACCGTTACGCTGTTAAGAAGAAAAACCCTTTTTTCTAAGGCATATTCACACGTCTTAATAATTTCACAGCACATAAGAATAGTAAAATACTTTTCTAGGAGAAAGTCAAGAATAATAAGATTAATAACAAAGACTTTAGATCTTATGATAAGAGTCTCTTTCCCTGTCCTTTTTTTTAATCAAATTTGGAAGACTAAAGAAAAAAATTTTATATTTTTTTATAAAATTAATAGTTTAATTATAAGCTCAGCTAGATCCTGATTTAGACCTTGTATCTAATGTCTTAAGTTTTTGTTACTTTGCGTGTTTTAGCATCATTATACCTTATTAATTTCCTAAAAATTAACTAAAACTCTGATTTTCTATAATATCTTATAATAAATATTTGGAAGATGAAAAATTTTAATTGGTCAATTTGATGAAATTAAGATCTATGCGTACGAGATTGACTTAGAAGGTAAGGTTAGAATTAAACACAATTTGACTGCGTGTTAGGTAAAGATGTGTGACTTTTGTCTCTTTTCCATGGGTGGCACGGATTCAATGACTTCATTTTCTGTGCTGTCGTGTGGCAGTATGTCATCTTCATGGTTTTAGATATGGTTGTAATAGGGTCTGGTTGGATCGGATATTTTAAAATCCTAACTCAATTTTGGGTTATATTTTTTTGGGCTCAGGTTTAGGTTGACCCCGACTTAGGATCTGAAAAATCCAACCCCTAACCTGTTCTTAGGGTTGGGTCAGATTGATCCTGACCATGGGGAGGGAGAAGACAAATCAATAGGGGTGTCAATTTTGGGACCGATTCGAGTCGAATTAACCCTAAACTAACTCGGATCGAACTGTTACTAGACATGTTTCCGGTTGAGGTATGGTACATCTTATCAGTCCTGATCCGGTAGCCCGAAAAATCAGATTGATATGTCCAAACCAATAATGACTCGGACTAGACCAATTTAGACTGAATATTAAACTCTAGTTTCAATACTTCAATCTTCTAGATGGCCTTAATGGGTTTCCTGTCAAGCTTCCAAACCAAACAGGCCTGATAACGATCTGAAACCAAATCAGTCCGTTAGTTAATGTGCACAGTGTAATCGATCAGCCCGAACCTCTTCATGGACATGTTTTGGTCAGGCCCTGTAAATCTGAACACCGATTTGACCCAGACCAGCAAATTGACACCCCTAGATGAAGGGATTGAGCTAGGTTGAGGGGAAGAAGAAGAAGATAGAGTCCAACTAGGCCAGACAGGGCTCAGCCCAAAACCTCAAATCTGGCTTGGCCCGGCCCTAATTCAGGTTAAAAAATTCTTAGTCCTGACCCAATCTCAGGGCCAGAGTATCTAAGTCCAGGTCCTGTTTGGGCTCTGGATGGGTTTGCCCCAAAGGTCCGGAAGGAGATCGTTTTTTGCGGCAGGAGGCTCCTGCGACTGATCCAAGGGTTTGGGGATCAGTCTGACCGCCTGCCAATACATTGGGGGGTGGGCCAGATGAAATCCGACCCTTGACAGACGGCAACACCGCAAGAGGACCGCAAGAGACGATTTCTATGCCAAAGGTCCTCATTCGGCTCCCAGTCTCGCATCAGACAACAGTCTCACTTTGGTAGTATCAACCGCTGAGTACGAAGCTTCGATTATTCAGAGTTGCTGCTGCTATCAATGAACGGTAAGAATGGGACCACCACATTTCAAAACCGGAGGTCTTTACTGTTTACATGATTCGATATGGACCGTACAATTTCTGACCCATTCCTTGACCTTCTAGTCCTCTACCATATGCCTGCCCACAACTTCAAACTTCAGACATAGTTGCGATAATTGCGACGGTTTTTAGAAGCAAAGAGATTACAATGCCATTCTACCACATCTATCATGATTTTTACTAATTTAATATTGATCATCACTTGTTTTCTTGGATCGGCCAATCCCATCCGTTCCCTGTATATATTTTTTATTTATTAATACTTTGTGACATGTGTCAACTATTCAACGGATAGGATTACCATGTATCGATCATACAACTTTAATAATAATAAATTAAAAAAATTACTCATACTACCCCAAGACTTTGGTCCAAATACATTCACTATCTTAAATTTGACAACAATTATACCTACTACTTTTAAATACCAAACATGATTACACAGAGGCCTAGCTACTCTGTAATTTTTTTTTCTGTTAATTGCTAATGTCAGCACAATATTATTTTCTTAAGTCCAAAATACACTTAAGGGTATTGTAAAAGACCATAATAGAGTACAATGAGAGAATAAGATTGTTTTTTTTATATAAAGGTTTGAAAGGATACTTTAATCATTTCATCATTTCATATTTATAAAAAAATACAAAAAAATCATTACCTATTTGTTTGTAAATTTAATAAAGGTAAAATTGTCTTTAAATTTTTTTTATTTAACACCGGACATGGTATGAGTAATTTTCCTTAATAAATTTTAACCTTAAATCAGTCCAATTCTAAAAAGGAGAGGTATTGAAATTGGATTGATATTGAATTGACACGGGCGATACGGACCAGAAATAATAGTCCATGCCACCAGCTTAGAAATCCTTCACCCAATTAATTTGGATATATAATAAAACTTGAGATTGTTTCACACGGGCTTGTCAACATAAGATAGTGTTTCATTGTCATTAAAAAAAAAAAAAGAAAAAAAAAAAAAAGAAGTGGTTCATCGAAGTCTTAAGACTTCTAGAAATCTAACATTTTCCCTTTTTTTTTAATGGAAGAAATCTCATGGTTCTATAAAGTAAAGCATAATTTTCCTTCAATCATGGTGATGAGATTTCTGAGGGTTATTATGCAAGTGTGAAATGGTGAGTATTTCAGACCTTCAACATATAGGAGAGTAGGGTAATTATAATCCTCCCAACGGTGAAAGAAAATTTTTAATGGAGGGCTAGGGTAGAAAAACTGAAATAGATTTGCAAGTTTAGACTTTGGTCATTGTGGCTTTTGTTTTAAATTAAGCAACGTGATTTTTGGGTCCCTGGCTTGTTGAGTGCGACACTTATATCGGCTATATTCTACATCGAATGATCTAAATTGGGAAGAAGTTTTCTGGTCTGTATAGCAAAGAAATCTAGGTTTGCAAAGATAGAAGGAGAGCATTAAAGGTAATTCATAAATAAAGTTTATGCAATTTTGTGTGTCGATGTTGACAGACCACAATGTCAGTATGTCGATCAGAAAAACTTTTGCTAAAAAATAAAAGGGTGAAAAAAGAACAATCTGAAAAAATTGGGGACAAGTGGTCGTAAATAATTACTTTTGATTCATTTGGTAAATTTTAAACCAGTAGCATGTACTCTGCGAGTGGAGCCCTGCAGCCTGCCTAGTATCGTGCATGGTTTTCGTCAAGTTGTTGAGTGTTGGCATTCCCTGAGATTTGGAGAGATTGATTCTACTAGGCCACATCCGATGTTGGAGATTTCCCTTACTCCCCATTCCCTTGGGATCTATTGGGAATAGTCCCACATTGCTAATGAGATTGGAATCCTATGATCTTATATATGGAGAGTCCCTCCACTTACTAGTTCGAACCTTTGAGTTGGAAGCTTGACAGAACCCACCTTTGAGTGATGGTGAATCATGTTAAAAAAAAAAAAAAAAAAATCAAACTTTATCTATCATTTTACTTAGGAAAATTATTATTAAAATTTTATATATATATATATATTAAAAAAAAAATTAACATATAAAATATTATACGCGAACGGAGGTTGTATCATTCTTGACACTTCGAGAGAAGCATGCCATCATGGGTTTCTTTGTTCGGCTAAATCAAAATTTATAGTCATTTTGGTAGCCCTTTTGCTTGTAATTTGGGGCGGCTGGCAGGTTCCTCTCCAGGAAATGACAAACACATGACATTGAGATGTAAAAGAGCTCAAATGCTGTAATCCGAGTGTGGTAGACAAGCTGGATAGATGTTGACAAGTGAGGTGTGCCATCTCATTCTATAATGATCTTTAAACATCCTTAAAAAAGAGGTATAAGTTGCATGGCTGATAAATGATGGCGACAAGAGAGAAATAATTCTTGTGCTGTTAAAACACGAAGAAACATGAAGAATTAAAATGATTTAAGCAAAGATGATAGAGACATTTACGTGGTTCATAGATCAATGTGATATATTACATTCACAAACGAAGATGAAGATGATGATTTCATTGAGTTGTATCTTGTATTCTTTAGGGTCCATACAATTATTGAAGTTGTATTTTTATTTAAGCCTGAGTCTATTACATGTACAAGGATTAAACTATAATTATGTAGTGTTAAGGTTTCTAGGAAGTGAATAAAGAAATTCTCTGATTCTCTGAGGTGGAGGTAGATATTCCGGCATTGGGTGCTGAACTATGATAATTCCATGTATTGTGTGTTTGTTCGATCTTCGTTTTCTCTCTCATTCGCATTTTCATTCCTAACAGATTCACTATGTAAAATGAAGTAATATAATAGAGATCTCTCAAGTACAGTCAAAATGTGCAACAATATGAATTCTCTTTGTAAACCTTAACCCAAAAAACCTTTTTCATTCTTGTCTTTAAAAAGAAGTATAAATCTCCTCAAAATCAGGTCGATCCATTGAATAATAGAACTAACCCATCTTGGCTTTGGCGTCTTCTGGCTGGTGAGATTTTTATGTGGCAACCGTTTATTAGATATTGATTATTTTAGGAACTGTGATTAAGGTTTAGCAGCCCCGACATAATTGCTGGTGAGGAGTAGCTCTTAGCTCATTAAGATTGAATAATCCATCTGACCCATCTCTGGTTGTCCCATTTTTGAATTCTCCTGTTATTCCTACGTTTCTTTGATTCCTTCATAGATTGTTTGGTTGGCTACCACCCAAGAAAAAAATGTGATAAAGGGTGCTTTGTTCAGATTTTTCTATGTGTTCTAATGACCATCTGTCTCTCTCTTCATTATATGAAAGTTGAGAGCAGAAATATATTCAACTGTGGCATTGATACAATCCGTTCATGTTAACTTTTGACCATGAAACCAATTAATCACATGGGGTTACCTCTTCATTAGTTTAATAACATTTAGTTATATAGTCTTGTAATTATGGATTTATGACTTTTTGTTTTTTGACATCCCGTATATTATGGGCGCCGAGGAACAAACCACGATGAGGGTTGCATATGTTGCACAAATGAACATATGAGAATCAAGTCATTGACCTTTTGAGTGCATGCACTTAACTTATAAGGCATCGACTAACAAAACTATGTCTGGAACACAGAACTCCGCCTAGGGGAGGTCATCATGTGGCATGCCAATTGTCTAAATTTGTGTGGTTTTCCATTTCAAATTTTCTTTTGTTGTATTTTAATAATTGACAAAACCAAACTTGACTTAGACTGCATTTGGTCTGCATTATTAGAACGTAGTTTTGAATATGCATTCATAGAATGGAGAATGTTTTTGTCATAGAATGAGAATAGGTTAAAGAGCAAGATACTTTCGTTCGTAGTTTAAAATGCAGAATAGGCAACAAAAAAAAAAATAAAAAAGAAAAAGAAAAAAAAAAAGATTCATGTATTGCATTCTTTTAATGCATTCTATGATCCAAGAATGAAAATATATATCAAACACTATTTTAATTTGTCATCTCACAATATGCTCTTGACATTGAATGTATTATAAGCTTAAGTTTAGCACACAAAAAGGAGAAAGTGGGAGCTACTTCTCACTAAAAATAAGGTTCCACAATCTTAAATTTAGCACAGATGAAAGAGAAGAGTCTCAAATTCAAGACGTATCTCTCAACCCATGCTTCATCATGCAAAGACCAACCATCCAACCAAGCAAATGTTGACACTTACTGCACATTGTATTGTTATCCCTTTAACAATCAATTTGCGAATAATCTTAATTTTTTATTTTATTTTCAAACTAATTATTTTTATATAATTCAAAAGATCAGAAATATTTTCAAGACTGAACAGTTCAAAAAAACCAATCCTTGATTATGCATTACATCTCCCATGCGACGAGTTACGTGGGCAGTTAACCATTTGATGGATAAGGGATGGTAGACCTATGCATCCTACCTCCAGAGGATATTATAGGGTCCAAATGAGACACACAACAATCAAATTGGCCTGGCCTAAACTGAAATTCAAAATCGAACCTGCAGCTCCATTAAGCCTGGTCCAAATGGAAATTGAATCTTATTGGGCTATGGTTTTAGAGCTCGGTGAAAAATAAAAATCGAACCAAAACAATTGATAAGCCCAAACTAAACCTGATCAATAGGGTCAAAACCAAAGCAGCCCAATAAAAACCCAAACTGGACCTAAACCAAATTTTTTTATTGGGTCGTAATTGGGCTGAGGAGTATAGGATAGAAAAAAATCAATGAAGACCGAAATCAAACCGAATCATTTTTCATATCAAAAGAACACAGTGCATCTATTAGGAAGAAGATGAAGTAGAAGAGAAGATCCAAATGAGTTCGAACACACAATTCATCTCACTAACTTGAAAATCAAATTTCGACTTGTACAAATTGGTTATGGATATCCTTTTTATAGGACTCCAACGAAGCTTCTAGCTACATCTATTTTCGAGGATATTTCTCCACACTTCTCTAAGATAATAATTTCTACACATTTCTTGAGATATTTCTCCGCACTTCTATTAATTTCTTCTAGATTTAGAGTTCTCTACAAATTTTCTAGTATATTACTGTACACTAATTACAAACTAAACCTCATACGTTTTAGAAAGTATAGACTAGTCCAAAATTCAAATTTATATTTTCAACAATTTCTTGATTAATCAAAAGATTCAAAACCAAAAATAGATAGACAAAAGGAAATAATTTAATCATATTAACGTATATATGATCGTATTTCTGCCCCTTTTAATTTTATTATAAATATATTTGTAATTTCTGCCAATCTACAATACGAAGAAGACCACCACCTACATAGATTAAATCCACAACAAAAAACAAAGAAAAAGATGATTAAGTTTGATGTTTACGGTGGTCTTTCCTTCTGACTCCATGACTGAGTCAGGACTCAAAAGAGAGGGCAGGTGAGGCCAGTAATGGGTACAGCTACGAGTTGAACAGCTTTGGGAGTGCTGATTCCGGCAGAATCGCTCATGTCAATATCACTGGGTTTCATGCCGTCCGGCAACTCCCACTTGAAGGAGTGGAGAAGGTGGCCCATTGCCAACTCTAAGGCATATAACCCTAACTGCATACCTGGGCAAGACCTTCCACCTGAACTGAAAGGCAAGAACAAATTGCTCCCCTTGAAGTTGGGAGCATCCTCACTCAGGAATCGAGCCGGATTGAAAGTGTCAGGCTCGTCCATGCGTCCTTGTCCATTCCTATTTGCCAAACATTGACAAGCACACGTGAACCTTTTGGAATAGCATAGCCTGCCACCTCTGCGTCCTCCGCCGCCGCATGAAGCAAGGTCGGGAGCGGCGGGTGGAGACAGAGCACCTCTTTAATGGCACATCTGAAGTAAGTGAGCTTGTCCAAGTCTGTCTCTTCAAACTTCCTATCCAGCCCTATCACGTCCTTTAGTTCTTGTTGCACCTTTTTCAAATGCTTAGGATTCTTCATCAGCTCCGCCATGGTTGATTCTAGCAACGCCACCGTTTTTGTTCCTCTGTATTGGGAATAGTCCCATATTGCTAATGAGATTGGAATCTTGTAGTCTTATATATGGAGAGTCCCTCCACTTACTAGTTCGAACTTTTGAGTTAGAAACTTGACATGGTATCAGAGCTCCAAATTCCCTCTCATAATAATCCTAAAAAAAGAGGTAAGTCACCGAAAGAGGGACGTCAAATGCACAAAAGAGGGACTATGGTCACCCAAAGAGGAACGATCACCTAAAAGAGGGATTATATGTCACCCAAAAAGGGATCAGTCACCCAAGAAGAGGGACCAGTCACCTGAAAAATACCATGTAGTGCCACATATAATACTATATATACACCATCTAACGGTGGGGGATACATGTGAGGGGGAGTATTGAGAATAGTCCAACATTTCTAATGAGATTGAAATCCTGTGGTCTTATATATGGAGAGTCCCTCCAATTACTAGTTCAAACTTTTGAGTTGGAAACTTGACACTCCGAACATCACGTCCTAGATGCATAATGAAACTTAAATAACTAAGTATGAAATGATTTGAAATTAATCATAAAAGTAAATTATAGGTACCTCTCGTCTAGCTTCTCCTAAACCTAGATACATCCCAAACCTTTCAAATAATTACAAGTATCTCTCCTAAAATCCTAAAAAAAAAACTACAAAACTCCTATTACAGTAGTGATTTCTTGTTAAATGATGACATAATCTCTACTTTAAATATTTAAAGCCCAAAGTACCCTCAATGGATGAGTGAAGTGATTCTATTGCCCTCCCTTCTCACTTTGTTCATAAGCCAAAAGGAAAGAGGACCCGTGACCTGCATCTCACCGTAGCATATCTCGTCAAAATCTTACCAAAAAACTTGTTGTTAGCCACTTGAAATTGTTCCAGGTTCTTTATCCCGTCCATCATCTCCGGCAACGGCCCTACCAGTTGTTAAGGTCATAAGTCCTCTTTCCTTTTGGTTCTTGAGCAAAGTGAGAAGAGAGGGCAATAGACTGACTTCAATCCTCCATTGAAGGTACTTTGGGCATTAAACATTTAAAGTTGAGATTATGTCATCATTTAACAGAAAATCACAATACAATGAATGTTCGAAGAATCATCCATGAATCAAAACCTTGACCCAGAGAGAGGAAGTATACAAAAGATGAGAGGATCTAAAGAATCTTCGTGGCAGAGGCATGAAATGGAGGGGAGTTTCAAGGTGTAAACCACATAGGTAAGACAGTCGAAGATGACGAGCCAAACCATGAGCTTCAAGAGAGCTCGAGATGAACTGGAGGAAAGGACATGGAGTGAAAATGAAATAAGGATTCGCTTCACAGGGACTTTTTTATTTCAATAGAATGTTAAAATAGTCAATTTCATTTTTTTTCTCGTCTTAAAAATGTGAGGGTTAAAATGTCTTACAATTTTTAGGGTTTCCACAATCAGTTAATGGGAGCGGATGTAATTATCATAAACTAGTGGGTGGTAGGTGATATTAGTCCATAGTCCAGAGGGTAGTACATGTAATTTTTCCTAATTTTTTTATTTTGTTCAAATATTATTTTACATGAAAATTTTCAACCATGTAATTTTCTTACTTTTTCAATGTTTTTCTTTGCATTTTACATTAAAAACAAACAAATCAAAAGAAAAAAACCTTTTTATGGGAACATTTTCATTTTCCATCATTTTACACAGAAACAAAGTAAACCTTATGGAAAGAATTTACATGAAAGTTTTTAGTGGTATATTAGATGATGGACCGGTCTAAATGCAATTGAGGTGACAATGACATCCTGATTCTATCTACCTCCAATCTCTATAAAAATGCACTGGGTTCTTTTGTTACGAAAAACGTACAGAACAAATAATCTCCCGAAGAAGGTAGAAAACAGAAACTAAAGCTGGAAATCACACAACATTCTGTCAATGCATGACAGGCATCCACAGATTAAACTCTAATGAGATAAAAATTTCATTTTTAAAACAGTGTTTTTTTTTTTTTTTTTTTTGGGGGGGGGGGATGAGGGGGATAAATTGATTTTATTTTTATTTTTTTGTCATATATTCATCCCCCTACATGTCCAAGTTATGAAATATTGATCGAGGGTTGGTTTCTTAGCTGCCATCTTGAAAATATTTTCCTATGAAATTTGTAAAAAAAAAACATACCTTTTTTTTACATAAAATAATTAATTTGAAGATTCTCCATAAGTTCATAGTAACATAGGTGGGAACCTAAGTTTTGGTGAGAAGTGAGGTTCCACTCTTGGACTTATGTGTCAAATTTGTCCAATTTGACTCAGCCAAGTGTTTATATACAATAAAAAAATACAAAAATTGTTGATATTTATGGATCATTAAAAATACAAGAAAAATATGCAAGATGAGTCATGTAGTTGAATTAAAACCCTAAATTTGGTAGATAACTTCTTTTATGATTCAGTAAGTCAAATTAACATGCCACGTCGCAGAGATTGGATGGTAGAACTGCACCTCCCTTGAACTTATAATGTCCATTTTGCCTAATTGTTTTTTTTTTTTTTTTTGATAAATAAATTATTTATATATACCGTGGTTAATATATACTTTTTAATTTAATTTGCCTATTTATAATAGAAATGATAGTGATTGTTTCTGTTTGGTTGCGGTATGATGAAAAGCTCTCTTATAATTTGACTTCATAATTGACTTGTCTATGAATTGTCCTTACTCATTAGTTTTCTTTTTAAAAGTTGGTAAAGGCAGCAAATCACAATTAATTAACAAGAATAAAATATTTTTCAGGTTAGGTGGAGGGGGTAATTCACAACTAATTAATAATAATAATAATAATATCTAAGGTAATGCTTAAATACCACCGAAAGGACAGTATATATATACCACCCTTTATAAATACCACTTCTTTTATTTTCAAAAGTCAATTAAATAAAAAAGAATTTTCACAATTTTTTTACAAATAACTCATCATTATATCTCCTTATCAATGATTGTCATTGTCTAGTTTTCTAATGGAAAAATGGTATACAAATAAGAGAGCAAAAAAATATGTTTTAACACCGTTTGACACCTTTATTTTTCTTTTTTGTCTTTTTTTTTTTTTTTTTTGTTTACCATTTGACACAATAAGAAAATCTCAATCTAATCAATTAATGGTATTAAAAAGAAAGTACTTAAAGCATTTGGGTGAGGGATGAGTTGAAGAAATTAATAAAAATAGAAGAGACATCAAGAAACTTGTGTAAATAGAGTGTAGGATCCATTGGTTATGTTGATGGGATTCGAGGGAAGATACAAGTACATGCAGGTGAACTATTCTTGAAAAAAATACATGCAGAACTACTTGCCTCTTGCCTCTATGCCTAGACATAAGAGGAATGAAATGAATGTCATGGCCTCTATCAAATGAACAATTCCCACCCTCTTAAATAACCCCATGAGCACTCTCTGTTGGCCTCTACGTTGGTGCAGGGCAATGCAGTTGAACAGGGATCTCCCACCCTATTATATACTAAAATGGTGGCTGCAATTTTTTTCATTTTCAAACATGAATAAATAATAATTGAAATAGGAAAAAAAAAATTTAAAAACTTTTAGGTAGCAGGTAAGGAGTTTGGATCACCTGCATGTACATGTATTTTTCATGACATATTATTTCCATTGATGTGGTGTGGGATTTACCTCTAAGTGTGGAATTCACTAGATATGAACGGTAATGAAATTCTAAAGAAGATACAAGTGCATATAAATGAAGTGTTCTCTAAAGTAGAGAAGTAATTAGAATAAGTTATGCTGTAGTTGCTTTCATTAATTAAGATGGTATGACATCCAGAAGCCCAACATTCATAATCAAACAATGAATCAGAATCCACGTTACAGTGATGATGCTGATCGTGAGACCTTTTCTGAAATGTCATACCAAGAAAAAGAAGAAGGGGAGGGGTGGGTGAAAGGAGCAAATCCACAATGGAATCTATTTGTAAACAGGTGGACCACAAAATCTTGTATTCACATATGAAATTTCAATCCAATTAGATTTAACCAAATCGTGAAACAAATTAAGAACTAAATTTTATTAGAGACCATCAAGTGCATGCATACGTTTTTTTAAGAAATTAGATTTTTGGGACTTCTATTTTGCTGGTGCTCATAGGCGACTTCTACACTAGAGCTATAGGAGAGGGGGAAAGAAGGTACTACAAGGCACAATTTCAAGACCAGAAAATCGAACCCATGATCACCTGAGTGCCAACATTCAGCCTACAGTATACCAACCAACTAGGCTTTTCATAAAGCTTTCTTTCTTTTCTTTTTTTTTTTTTTTTTTTTTTGGTAACCCTTTTGATTTCTGTTTAAATTTCATAAAGCATTCATCGACACCATATTTTTCAGCCATGCGTCATACCTCTTTAAGGATCACTATAGAATGAGACGGCACACCCCACTTGTCTACTTGGTTCAAGTATTTATTGGTTTTGAACCTGATGGATCTCTGATTCTATTTTATTATCATTATATATGGTATCGGCCATGTGTTAATTTTTCATTAGACCCGTTCACCGATTCGTAGATCAGATTAGTTTTGGACATAGAAGATACCAAGTTTGATACTTGGATTTAGAACCTTGCTTGTCCACATAGGTTCCATTTATTTTGACGTAAAATTTTGCATGAAAATTCACATACTGGGAGGATAAAAAAAACCAAACTTTTTTTTACCTCTTGGAAATAAATATGGGAAAAAAAAAATTAACACATTAAATTTTACAAGTAAAATTTTCATTTTACATCAAAACAAATGGAACCATAGTGTATACTACTGGATAAAAATTTACCAAATGAATCAAAAGGAATTGAAATTTACCAAAACGAACCAAAAGTTATTATGAACAATTTGTCCACAAGTTTTTAAGACTAAATCTTTTTTATATGTCCATTTTTAAGACCAGTTGAACTGCAAGGTAAAAGACATCTTGACAGCTTTTTCTTTTTTTTCTTTTTTTCTTTTTTGTTTATACATAGACCCCAAGAAGAATAGAACTCATGACTCCTCTGAAGTATTGGTCTTTATCATATAGAAATCATCTCCATCTGTCTAGTCATTCAGTAGAAGATCGGACGGCTGAGATACATTGAGCACACATCCCAATATAATGTCAATCGTTCAATGTTCAACTGGACGGATAGAAAAAATTTATGTACGTCTTTATCAACTGTACGTGCTATGGGTTGTACATATGCAAGTTGCTTTCTCCTACTTACATTTAATATAATTCAGCTCATGAATCATGTTGCTTTGAAAACTTTTTTTTTTTCATATATTTGAGGGACAAAATTTTCCAGTAAATCGGGTAACAGGAAAATTTCTGCCGTCTGTTCCAATAAAAATGGTTTATAAAATATATTAAAATTGAGGGAGATTTATAAAAATGGTTTACAACTCGATTTGCCGGGAAAATCTTTCATTTTTTTTAAGACCTCCCCAACTAATACAGATATAATTTTCTCCAGATAGAAACTAATAGTCTCAACAACCACTCTAAAACCGTATATAAAAGGCTGAATTATCTCCATTAGAGCTCAGCAAAGCAGCCAAGCAATCCACTCATGGATACCTCTGCATTTTCACTCATGGATTACTCTGCTCTGCTGCAACCATCACCCATGATGCTGTTGTTTGTGCTGCCACTCTTGTTTTTAATGGGTTTGTTTGTAAGGTCACGTAAGAAACTACCCTACCCGCCAGGACCAAAGGGTCTACCAATCATTGGCAACATGAACATGTTGGACCAACTGAACCACCGTGGACTCGCCAATCTATCCAAGATATACGGCGGTATCATACATCTCCGTCTAGGATTCCTCCACGTGGTGGCGGTTTCTACACCTGAATTGGCTCGCCAAGTGCTCCAAGTCCAAGACAGCAACTTCTCGAATCGCCCAATCAACGACGCCATTAAATATCTGACCTACGATCAAGCTGACATGGCATTCGCTCACTACGGTCCTTTCTGGCGTCAGATGCGTAAGATCTGTGTCATGAGGGTTTTCAGTCGCAGAAGGGCTGAATCCTGGGCGTCCGTTAGAGAAGAGGTCGATTCCATGATCCAAACTGTGGGGTCCATGACTGGGGAGTCCATCAATGTGGGAAAGTACGTTTTTGCCTTTTCAATGAACATCACCTACAGGGCTGCCTTCGGTTCAGACGTCTTGGATGGTCAGGAGAAGTTCGTATCCATAATCCAAGAGTTTTCGAAACTCTTCAGCATTTTCAACTTGGGTGATTTCTTACCTTTTCTCGGTTGGCTTAAACCCAAGGGTCTCCAACAGAGACTCGCTGATGCACGTAACTCTCTCGATGTTTTTATCGACAAGATCATCGATGAACACTTGGCCAAGAGGAAGAGCGGCGTCCAGTCCGACGATGCTGCCGTCGACCCTGACATGGTTGACGGTTTACTCGATTTCTACAGTGAAGAACCCAAGAAGAACGACGAATCCGACCTGCAAGGTTCCATCACTCTCACTCGAGAGAACATCAAGGGCATCATCATGGTAAGAGAGGTTCCCTCTCGATCGGAGAGAGTTGATTAATTTTAAAAATAATTCACCTTACGTGTACTTGAATTTTTCTTCGGATTTCATAATTGTGCATATCTAGTGGGTTCCACACTCTAAAGATGAGAGTCAAAAAAATACATGTACATACATGCATACATGCAGGTGATCCAAACACATTAATTTCAATTCATTTGGTATTTAGTTATTGATTTGTATTTTACTTTGCTTCCAGGATGTGATGTTTGGGGGAACAGAAACGGTGGCATCATTGATAGAGTGGACCATGGCGGAACTGTTGAAGAGTCCGGAGCATTTGAAGAAGGTGCAACAAGAACTAGAGGATGTGATAGGGCTGGATAGGAAGTTTGAAGAGACAGACTTGGACAAGCTCCCCTACTTCAGATGTGCCATTAAAGAGGCGCTCCGCCTCCACCCGCCGCTCCCGACCCTGCTTCATGCGGCCAAGGAGGACGCGGAGGTGGCAGGCTATGCTATTCCAAAAGGTTCACGTGTGCTTGTCAATGTTTGGCAAATCGGAAGGGACAAGGACGCATGGGACGAGCCTGACACATTCAATCCGGCTCGATTCCTGGGTGAGGATGCTCCCAACTTCAAGGGGAGCAATTTTGAGTTCTTGCCGTTCAGTTCGGGTCGAAGGTCTTGCCCAGGTATGCAGTTAGGGTTATATGCCTTAGAGTTGGCGATGGGCCACCTTCTTCACTCCTTCAAGTGGGAGTTGCCGGATGGCATGAAACCCAGTGACATTGACATGAGCGATTCCGCTGGAATCACCACTCCCAAAGCTGTTCAACTCGTAGCTGTACCCATTACTCGCCTCACCTGCCCTCTCTCCTAAGTCCTGACTCAGTCATGGCTCTGACTTCCAAACGAGTAGAAAGGGAGGGAGTTAGATGGAACTATACCGCCGTAAAATTCCAACTTATTAATCAGCTTTTTTTTTTTTTTCGGATTTGATCTATGTAAGCAAGGTTGGCTATATTGAAAGTATAGACATGCCAAATTTGCCATCATTCCTTTATGAAGGTGGTGCTTCTTCGGATTGTAGCTTGGTGGAAATTATATATATATAATAAAAAAAAGGAAAATTACTTTTACCTCCCCTTGTCTGCCTTAATTCCACGTACTATCTAGTAGTTTCTGAAAATTACATTCATTCCAGTATAACTGATTGTGATTGAACCCAAAAAACCGAAATTCGATTTACACTTATGGGATTTAGGCTATGAGAAATTGAAATGACAATTTTAACCTATTATATATATAAAATATTCCCATCGTTTTATCATTCCCAAACCCTTATTTTAACTGAAAACGAATCAATATCTCCAGTGAGAATCAGATCCGGCAAGTACTACCTTCAGCAAGTATCGAATGTGAAGATCTGGCAACTTCATCTCCTCCTTTTGTTTTTAAAATACTATCAGTTGGGTTGCCTAGTTGAGCTTGGGTTAAAATCCAGGCTCTGTTAAATGAAAACTATCAGTGGGTTGTTGTCTTATGGTCATAAATTACATGTAATCATACTCTGCATATACAAAGTTGCAAGTGTCTATTTTCTCCGTTGGCTTGAAATAATTCTCTGGTTTCCCTTTTTGGGATTGGAGTTCAATAGTTCAGTGTTTTATGATTTCATCATTCGTGGTGCAGTAGTAGTAGATATTGAAGATTGTTGCCTTATGTTGGTTAACATCTTGAACTCCAGCGAAATTGCTTTGCATCTCGGTATTTCTAGAACCACAAGGAAATTTGGAATATCCCAATTAGAGGAGAAATGATATCCCAATTAGAGGAGAAATGAGTCCCTAAAATAGACAGGAGTTCCAGTGAACTAAAATGCCTTTCTGATTCTCTGGAAAGACATGAAACAACAGCAGAAACAATAATAAGTAGAACTTAAAGAACCGATCTAGCTAGTTGTGATGATAAAAGAAGCTTATGTTAGAATAGGAAAGGCCACGGTGAACACCTTAGATTTAAAACAACCAAGTAGGACACTAGTTAGTAGTTCTCCTTTTACCTGTTGGGGAATAGTCCCACGTTACTTAGAGAGCGATTAGAATCTTAGGTGCCTTATATATGTGAGAATTCCTACATTTACAAGTTCAAGTTTTTGAAATTGAAACTTAACATGGTATCAGAGTTCCGGATTGATTCTGTACAATCACTGGTCCAAAAGAGGGACCACATACCATGTGTATTGCCACCTAGAATAAGAAGCGCAACACGTATTGCCACCTAGAGGAGGAGCAACACGTGAGGGGGAAATAGTCCCTAGAACCCTGGATGTTTTATATGTGTGAGAGTCCCTCTACTTACAAATTCGAATTTTTAAAATAAAAATTTAACACACAATGAAATTCCACAGGATAATCTAATGTTGAAGTTTATTCATAGCCAATAGTCTCTTGCCTCACATATATTCTGTATTGATCCTTTATTACAAGAAGAGAAGGGAATTAATCCATGAGAGTCTCTGGATTACCTTGTCTAATGAGGTATCAGACACAAGTCTTGTGAATTACTCTGTCTATCGTACAATTACCAATCAACGGTAAGAAAACCCACTTGCTCAAAAAAAAACTGTTAAGAAAACCCAAAGTTCAAGAGTTTTCAGGCCAATAGAAACTCCCCAATTTTCCAAAAAAAAAAATCTTGATGGTTATTGATTACATTTAGTCATTTTGTCATTTTGTGGCTGTCGGATGTTTATAAGATTCTTCTGGATAAGAATTGAGTCCACTAAGCTGCTTAAGCATCTTTATAGCGATTCTTATTGTCCTTCGTAGGCTGATTACTAAATTTGAAAAGATGAAGCGAAGCTATGTTCTTGATAAAGCTTTAGTATGAATTCTTCTTAATGGACTGAATGCATGTGGATTGATTGAGGATTTAGGGATGGGATGCTCTAACTTAGGTATTTTGTGTGGGTGTTGTTAGATCAACTGTCAAAGGTTAATATCTGAGCGGTGGAGTATTACGGGTTATGTTTATTAAGAATAGTTTTATATTACTAATGAGATTGGAATCTTTGGTCTTTATAAATGGAGAGTTCCTCCATTTACTAGTTCAAAATTTTGAACTGAAAACTTGATAATGACATCAACTAACTTTCTCTCTATCCCATCATAACACACTCTCCTCCTCTGCCCTCCTAAGAGTGGTATGTATAGTTGGGTAAATATTTGAATGGTGGAGTAAGAGCTAAGTCATCATCCAACTCTCTCTCTCTCTCTCTCTCTCTTATAACACACTTTCCTCCCCTGGCCTCTATTGAACGATATGTCTAGCTCGCTAACCATTTGTGGGCACAGACAACAATGCGGTTTAGAGAACCCACTACCATGCAGTAAACATTAATTACCAATATGGGTTTGATGGACGTACCAAATCCAACACTTCCATTGTGTGAACATGAAAATCACAATATCCACATTGACAAATATATCAGATACGACACAGTCTTCATTATCACTGTTGTTCTTCATTTCTTCATAAAAAACAAGAGGGTTATTATTTGTGTTCTTCATATATGTAATATTATTTCTCCCCTTTTTCTTTAGATATATAACCTTATTGATGTATATGTACAAAGGATGTAGTCATTTCATCCCATAGTAGTCAGAGCTTTATTTTCACTCGAAAGTCAAGAGTCACCATTAGATCATAACTCAAAAGAGGGGGCAGGCGAGGCGACAAGTAGGTACAGCTACGAGTGGAACTGCTCTAGGAGCGGTGAGACCATAGACATCATTCATGTCGATCTCACTGGGTTTCATGCCATTAGGAAGCTCCCATGTAAAGCAGTGTAGGAGGTGACCCACTGCCAAATCCAAGGAGTACATCCCTAGGTGCAAAGCAGGGCAAGACCTTCGACCTGATCCAAATGGCAAGAACTCGAAGTTGTTACCCTTAAAGTCTCGGGCACCCTCCTTCAGGAACCGAGATGGATTGAATGTTTCAGGTTCGACCCACGAGTTCTTGTCCCTCCCAATTTGCCAAGCATTAATAAGCACACGTGAACCCTTTGGGATGCTGTAGCCTGCCACCACCGCGTCCTCTGCGGCGGAGTGGAGCAGGACTGGGATTGCCGGGTGGAGGCAGAGCGCCTCCTTCAATGTGCATTTGAAGTAATTAAACTTCTCCAAGTCCATCTCTTGAAGCTTCCTCTCCAGCCCTACCTCGTCCTCCAGTTCTTGTTGCACTCTCTTCATATTCTCTGGACTCTTCATCAGCTCTGCCATGGTCCACTCTAACACTGACGCCACTGTTTCTGTTCCTCCAAACATTACATCCTATATACAATCACAAAGCAGATTCCAATTCATGACAAGGAAATCCATGCTTCTTGTATTTTTTATAATAATTTTTTTTTCACTGTTATTATAATTAGTATTTATCTTGTTGTTATTGTCATTTCATTTTTATTATTATTGCTAGGGATCGACAAGGCTTGGTGCAAGGATGGGTAGCTTCGAACATTTGTTAAATAAAGGGGCCGAGAATGTATAATAATGATTTGTGTCTGATTAATTTATTAGAAGTCACTTTTTTTTTAAAATTTTAATCTTAAAAGTTGGAACTTGTAAATAAAAGGAGGGAGTCAGTATCCATATCAAGTAGACCTCACACTCTAAAGGTGGGTCCCACACCACATCCACAGTGATGAGTTCCCATGGAAAGTACATGTACATGATCCAAACACCTAAGGTTCTAGACCCTAAGTAATGTGGAACTACTCTCAACACTCCCCCTCACATGTTGCCCTCTTATGAGTAGCAATGCACATGTGGTTTTTCTTTTGGGTGGTTTGTGGTCCCTTTTTGGGTGAGCATAGAAAAAGAACTTAGAACTCTAATGCCATGTTAAGTTTCCACCTCAAACTTTTGTTTTTGGATTTTATAGATTCTAATTCCCAGGGAGCTATTTTGGAATAGAAACACGTTTGATAAATCATGGTTGGATTCTAACTCCCACAGAGTGAATCGGATTTATAATGACTCCAGAATCCAAAATTTTGGAATCATTAATATTTGTTTCAAGCTATTGGACCAATTTTTTAGGAGAAAGAAAAGAGACAACTCTCTCATGACTCTCACTTGACCACCACCACCACCGTCACCATCACCCACCACCGCCACCACAACCACCGCCCCCACCCACCACCACCGACCACGCACCGCCGCCACCACCACCCACCACCACCACCATTGCCCACCACTGCCATCACCCACTACTACCACAACTGTTTTTCTAGACTTCGATTGAGGGGATAGTGTGTTAGTAAACGTGTTTCTAATCTAAAGATGCTTTGGAATCCATTTCAGAATTGCGTTATCAAACAAGTTTCTACTCTAAAATAATCCTACAATAGCCTGGTGTAGAATCCAAATTTGAACAAGAATCTAAAATTCAGAAATAGAAATTTTATCAAATGGGCCATAAGCAATGCATGTGAGATTATTCCCAACAATCACTAGGATTTTAGACTGACTCACTCATTCCATCACTCACCATGATGATGGCGTTGATGTTATCTCTATGAGGGTGATGGAACCTTGCAAGTCATCTGATTCGTCGTTCTTCTTGAGTTCTTAGCTATAGAAAGCGAGAAGATCATCAACCATATCAGTGTGGACATCCACGTTGTCAGATTGGCTGTTGCTCTTTCTCTTTGCTAAATGTTGGTCGATGACCTTATCGATGAATACATCAAGTGAATTACGGGCCTCAATGAGTCTCTCATGGAGCCCCTGGGGTTTAGCCGAACCAAGCATGGGTATGAAATCTGCCAAGTTGAAAGCCCCGAACAGCCTCGAGAACTCCTGTATTATGGACACGAACTTCTCCTGATCTTCCGGATATCCGATCCGAAAGCAGCCCGATAAGTGATGTTCATAGTCAAGGAGAAAACAAGTTTTCCAAAGTTAATGGGCTCGCCGGTCTTGGACGCCAGGGTGCGGATCATTGAATCCACCTCATCTCGGACGGACGCCCAGGATTCAGCCCTTCTGCGGCTGAAGAGCCTCATAACACAGAGCTTACGCATCTGTCACCAAAAGGGACCGTAGTGAGCAAAGGCCATGTCAGCTTGGTCATAGCTGAGGTATTTAATGGCAAAGTTGACTGCACGATTGGAGAAGATGTTGTCTTGGACTTGAAGGACCTGGCGAGCCATGTCAGGGGTGGACACCACCACTACGTGGAGTAATCCCAGACGGAGATGTGAGAGACCACCATATTGCTTGGCTAGTTTGGCGAGTCCACAGTGGGTCAGCTGGTTCATCATGTTCATGTTGCCAGTGATTGATAGCCCTTTTGGTCCCGGTGGGTAAGGTAGTTTCTTGCGTGCCCTTACTAACAAACCCAAAAAAAAAAGAACAGTGACAATACAGAGATCAACAACATGGGTGTAGGTTGCAGCAAAGTAGAGTAATCCATGACTGGATTGATTGATGAGCAATGACACTTAGATTCTACTTTGTCTATATTTGGTATATTTTATTGTTTTGGTAAGCCTGGTTCGTAAATAAATGGATTCAAATCGTCTCTTCCCTATATTTCAAGGAGGAGGGAGACGTCTCGTCAAATTGTCGACACGTAGCTCTCGAAAAAATCCAAGCCCCAAGTCCAAGTAGACACTCAGTCGACAAGCCGAGCCGACAGGGGGTGTCGGCTAGGACGTGGGGTTCGGAATTTTTCGAGAGCCACATGTCGACCATCCGATGGGGGCTTCTCCCTCCTCCCTGAAGGACAGGAAAGAGACGATTTCGATCCCAAATATATAGACATATTTAGTATTTAGGTGATGATAAAATCATGTCATTGCAAACGTAATCCAAAAGTAAGTGAGACAATAGTTCTTGAGAGAATGACATAGGATAAGTCCATTTTCCAAAAATTTAGAAATTCATTTTTTATTTGAACTTACAGAATTTTTAGGAATAAATAAAAAACAATCAAAAGAATATCAGAAGATGAAAATCTCATTCCTTTTTTCCTTTGAAAGCTTCAAATGGCGGGCACTTCTATATATCAATGCTGATCCTGATCATTGCGAGTGCATCAAGACACATGATCGATGCACTGTCAACAGTGAGGATCTGTAATGCTACACTGAAAAGCAACAGATGATTTTTCTCCAAATACGGA